>CM024760.1:144360847-144960847 GCA_014218235.1 Colocasia esculenta | reverse complement strand
GAAATTTAGGGCTTTTAGGGGCAAAAGATGTCTAACATGCATCAGTTCCTATAGTAAAAATCTCGTAGCATGGGGTCGAGTATACAAGGAGATCAAGAGTTAAGAAGAAGGTTCGGGGTCATGTAAGTTGCAGAACATGAAAAATCAAGAACAAAAGATATGCTCGATGGAAAATTATGAAACTTGAGGGTTTTGTTCCTAATGTATGGAACAATCTACAGACGAAATATCAGGATTTTTGCTTGTGAGAATGCCTACCTTTGACTCGATTTGTCTTTTAGGGCTTAGAACTCCAAGAACGAGGAAGAAGCTCCAAGAACTCCTTCTCCCCATGAGATCCTCTCCTCCTTGGCCTCTTCTCCACGTCCAACAACCTTTGGCAACGAGTTAGGGTCGGCCAAGAGGGTTTAAGGGGTGTATTTATATAAATACAAGTTCCTATTCCTACTACTACTCAAATTCCTATAAATTCCGAGATTTCCTAACTCCACCTTTCCTCTCTTGCTTTCAAATCTCTAATTGGGTTAGGATAGTATCTAAATTCGTGTTAGACTATATGGGGTAGGTTTAGGAATCTAATTCCAACTCTAATTGCCACTTTTATTGCTTTAATAACCCCTTTCCAATTATGAGTTAATTAAACTCCGAATTTAGGGTATTTTCTTATTATTCTCCCTTTGTAAATTCATATTTTGACCTAATAAATCCTAGAGGGTCCATTAAGCAAAGCCCATTAATCTTTTCCATTTAATGGGTTTTATTTAATGCTCTTTTCATTTAAATATCCATTTAGTTAGATTTTAATTCTTTATTTAAATTTTTATTTTTCTTAAAAATTCAGGTTGCTACATATAAACATACATGTTTTAAGTGATTAATATCTTATAAGGCAGGATAACTAAAGAGAACAAGCTTGTATAGCCAAGAGAACAAGGCAAGAGAATGATATCACTTTTACATGGAAATAGCACAACTAGCATGATAACGAATTGACCAATATAACGAGATAGCACATAAAATTGCACAACGGTGCACTAGTAACGATAGCACTTGTATTGATAGCACTTGGATTTATTGCACTTGGATTTATTGCACTTGGATTAAATCTTGATAGTATAATGGCACTGGATGTATGCTGACATCCTGATCATTTTAACTCCCATGGGCAATTAGCACTTTTCGGGCGCTCCTCCCAGGACCAGATCGGGCCCTATTGCCTGACATTAGTCATGTTTCTTATCTTAGACAATCAATTGTATGACCAAATAGAGTACCAAGAATAGATGAGAGTAATTGATGAATAGACGAGAATATAGAGAGAATGTGAACAAATGAGAGTATAGAGATAGTAGATGAGATAGAGACATATTCATAAAAACAACGATAAACAGGCGATAGTAAAAGTTGCACAACACTAGGTCGTGTGCCGACAGTCCGGTAGTAGTCACATCCACCCACTAGCCGTGTTATGAACAAGACCAGAGGTCCGGCGTGATTCCAAGGTAAGAGAGAACACACTAAGGCCGTTGGATCATGTTGATCCCTAAGGTGTAAAGGGTTTTAATGGTACAACCCGCTCGTCGGCAATGGACATCCGCCAAAGCCAAGAAGACTTACGGAGGCCTTGACAAGGAGACCCTGATCCGGTCAAGAGTATTCCCAATGGAGAGGTGGTCTATGTCAAGAAAGAAGGGTGTAACAAAATGTTGTCCATCTTGCCTCGAGTGCTCGAAAGCAGAGGGACGCGATAATGGTATGCAAAACGCGCGAATAAAAACGAAGACAAGTCTAATTAAATAATGAGGAGATTAAGTGAATAATTACACTTAATTACCACATATATTATTGTGTAATTTAATAAGGTCTTCTGGCAAACATTAATGTTTAGTGTGTGCAAGTGTAAAGAAATCATGAGAGCTAGTATAATCGTGCACATAGCTTTTAATTATTGGAGTTTATATAAATAATGCCCAATATTAATAAACATGTCGCTACTGCTCACAACAATGTATAATTAAGGTTAAACAAAGATTAAATGACATAAATAATAGGGGTATACAAGAAATTTAGGGTTCTGGCCAAAATTATGAAATCGCGACAGGGGTACCCGTCGCGTTTCAAGTCGCGACAATCGGGCCGGTTGCGTTCTGTTGAACCAGGCCGGGCCCATGAGGGCGGTGGAAAACCGCGACGGGTCGGGCTGTCGCGTTCAAGATGCCGCGGTCTACCCTATCGCGACCTTCTAAGATCGCGACGGGTCGGGCCATCGCGATTTCAGAAGGCGGGCTGAAGCCCAAAAGGGGAAACAACCCCATTTTAGGTCTCGGTCCTTCCTCTCATGTCTTGATATAGGGCCATTCAAAAATCCATATAAAATCGCACACATGTCCAAAAATCACGAAACTAGTTTTAAACGAAAATAGACATATAGATGTATCAATAGGAATGAGTAATTATAAAATAGGTATGGTTTGGACTTGCTTTAATTAGGTTACATTTCGATGACCTAAAACATGAACAGTGATGGAAAATGATTTAATTCGCAATGGATATATAATGAAAATTGGAAAAATAGGATCATTCGAATCCTAACATCATGCAGTATCTATGATAAAATTTGCAAGGCACGAGATCAAGTATATTCATGGATTGAAAGCAAACAAGTAGGTTCGGATACATGCTTACAACAGGGATTGGATCATGAAATACTCCTTCATGACACAACGAAAATTGGGGCAAACATGAGGCTTTGATAGAGGGGATCAAGGTCTACCTAAGATTGATTTTAATTAGATTAAGCTTGAGAGATTACCTACCTTTTCACGCTGTGAAATCCTAGGGTTTAAGGTGACGAAATTGCAAGTCCTCCTTGCTCCAAGCCTCCTTCTTCTTGCTCCCCACATTCTCAGCCTCTTCTCCTCGTTTTCCAATGCTCCAGAAACGAACTAAGGTTGGGTAGACACAAATTGGGGGTTGTATTGAGTTGTTTAAGAGTCCAACCTTTCTCCAACTCTTCCTTCTCCTCTTAGCTACGAATTTCCATGTATATCTCTATTTTTCTAAGATTTATCCACCTAAATAGCTAGGAGAGAGGTCTAATTTCGTGGTCAATGGGTTAGGATAAGTCTAGGACTCTTTTTTAGGATATATATGGGTTAATTAGTAGTTATCTTAATCCTTTTCTAATTATTATTATTTTTTGTACGAATTTAGCTTAATTATCTCCCATCCAAAGATGAGCTCTTGACTTTTTGGCCCATTAATTCATATGTGGACAATTTGTTTAACCCATTTACTAATTTAGTTTAATGGGTTTTGATTTAATTCCTTTTATTCTAATTTATTTACTCTTTATTCTAATTTACTTCTATTTATCACATTTATTCATTAATTTCTCCTTTTATTTCAATTAATACTATTAATCAAAAATTAAAAATTAGAGTTGCTACAGCTTTGGTTAATACATGTCAGGTGTATTACAATATTTTCTGTAAAGATCGGGATATAGGGATAATTTGACAAGATTTTAAAGACATATAGATAATTTTTTCATAATTTTATGAAAAATAATATAAGAGTATTTAATACTTCTATTTGAGAGATATAATAATTTGTCTCTCTTAATTAACTATTTATTACATTTAATTAACCAGTTAAGGATGATAAATAATTTTATAAAAAATAATACAATACTATTGAATATCCCTATTAAGATGATAGAAGAGTATTTAAAATATTTTTTTAATAGATAACCCTTCCTAAAGATAGACAGAAGAATGCACCCTCTACCACTGTAGAAAATGTTTCCACTCCACCACCGCTCAATTAGAAGGTCATTTTTATTAAGGATATAAAAATGTTTGTACAATTATAACAACCGAATGCTGGGCATACCCAGCTTGTCAACACGAACGGCACCCTTAATTAGAGGGGGGGAAGTTGCTGCACGGAGGAAAAATAAAGATTACGTTTATTTGGACAACCAGAAGAAGCTGGACAATCCGCAGTCTTGTTTGCCTTCCTATAGATGCGACTTGTGCGTAGGGGTGTCAATTGGGCCGGATCGGGCTGGAGGTCCGGAAGTTCGGTCCGATTTTAACCGGACTTGGGCCGAAAAAATGAGTCTGCTACAAATTTTTGGCCCGGCCAAGCCCGGCCCGAAAAAAATAAGGTCGGGTTTGGGCTTTGTGTGGCCCGGCCCAGTCGACCCGTTCGGCCCGAAAAAATAAAAATAAAAATAAATTATATTAAATATAAAATTTATATTTAAAAAGAAAATTATATATATTTTTTCTATAATAAATTTACTCAAAAATATAATCTTTTATAAATTAAATATTAATATAAATATAAGTAAAATATATATTATTTTTTATAAATATATTATAGTAGATATATTAAAATTACATATATATATATATATAAATAAAATAATAATTTTTTAAAAATTTTCGGGCCGGGCCGAGCTAGGCCAGGCTTTTTCTGAGCCCGAGCCGGGCCACCCATATCGGACCTATTCTGAGTCTGACTCGACCCAGACCCGACCCATTGACATCCCTACTTGTGCACGACATTTGTACTGGTCAGCGTCATTTCTCGAACATAGGTAAGAATGGTCCATGAGCGGTTGACCTTTTTGTTGATCACCTGAAAAAAGAACTTGCGAGTCACACTGTATCTGTATGAAACCCGGGAAAAGTCCTCAAGTTAGTATTTAATCCCATCTAGCGAGGCATCAGCATAATAGTGTGAAAAGGCCAATAACATATAAAACAAGTTGAACACTGATGGAGTATTTAAAAATATTAAATATTCTTGAGACGTATATGAGTAACCAGTAACTCCGTACAGCGTGGGGATAGATGTAGATGATAGAGAAAGGGAGGTTGGCGGATTCCAGAAGCTACTCCTATTTCCGTGAGAGTGGTGTATGCAGCCCCCCTTTTCTTTTCATTGATTTTCGGCATACTTTAAAATGTGACTGAATACTATGGTGATGTATGCGCATATCATTTTTATAGATCCACAGGGTTAAATAAAAATTATTGAATCTAAAAAATATCTATTTTAATTTGAGGTCAAAAATTAGACACATAGGTAGAAATAAAGTTCACCTGTCCAAATTTTTTGTAATCCCTTTTAACTAAATTTCTATCCAAATTTCAAAACATTCTTAATTTCGTCAAAATGTAAAAATCTTTTTTATAATAGTGTAAAGTCTTCCTCTTTCCGTGCCCCCACAATCCACCTGCCACACCGGTCAGCAGTAGACCGTAGAAAATTTCAATTGTCTGTCACAGCAGCGGCGGCAACTCTGCGGCTGAGAATTGCCGTTGCTCCACAGCACAGGCGCCTCTTACCGAGCCCTCCCATCCTCGCTGAGAACAGAGAACACAGGGCATCGCCCTTTCTCTCCTCCTGCAATTTGCTTTCCTTCCTCCCGGTGCCCCGGGCTCGTACAACCCTTGACCTGCTTGGGGGGGAAGCACAGGCGGCCACGTACAGTTAGTGGCGTAGCAGCCTGTGAGACGCGGGAAAGAGGTGAGAAGAGAGAGATGACCGTGCTGGGGCGCCGGCTGGCCGGCACCGAGGGCGCCTACTTCCTCCAGGAATCCAAGAACGCCGCTGGCCGCCTCGCCGCCGCCCAGCAGAAGAAGAAGGCCGCCGCTAATGGCAAGGGGGAGCTCAACTTGCTGCCCTCCATCGCTAAGCACGCCGTCGGGAAAGAGCATCCGCTGGTGGCGGACTCCGCCGACGTGCTCCCGGAGATCCTCCGCCATTCCATCCCTCTCCGCTACCAGGATGAGATGCCTCCCTCTTCCTTCTCCCGGGGTTCAAAGTGGAACCTTAGCAATGATCCCGCCTCGTCTCTTCGTCTGGACGGCGTGATCAACCCTCTGAAGGATTACGTTTCCTTCCCTCAGGTCACCTTCGGGCCCAAGAGGTCTCTCGATCTCTCGATTTTCTCGACGAGGACCCAAGTTTTGTGCTTAATTCGAGGAGGAAATAATAAAGTGTAACTTAATGTATTCATGTTGTAATTCCAGATGGCAATTGCCGGACGCACAGAGCTCGGTCTTGGCCTCCACCGCAAATGAGCTTCGGCGAGACAGATACCCCCAGCCTATCAACTCCGAGAAGCTGAAAGCTGCTGCTGCAGGGCTCTCACAAAGTAGATGTTCTTCCCCTAATTTTCTTTTTTTTGGATGTTGGTCACCTACCACGTAGCCACATAGCATTTACCTTGTATCCCCGAGCTCTAGTTTGTCGGCTATGGGTTTCCCTGCTATGTGTTTTGGACCTTTTAAATCAGCCTGGCAATCAAAATATAATAAATCTGGAGTTAGTTGTAATCAAGGCACTAAATCATCTGTCATCTCATGCTGCATGAAAGCATGCTAGCAGTCAGTTTTTCCTTTCTCTTGGGAGTTGGTTAGCAAACAGGGTTCATAAGACGAGTGTGGTTGTGCAATATACAAAAGAAGATTCTAGCCAACGCTATTTTGTCCATGTCACAGAATCCCAAGATTAAGATTGCTAAAAAGTTCTATGTTGGTCACTAAAATGTCGTGAATGGGAACAAAGAGAGCAAGCTATGGTCTTGAGCAGGAGAGTTGTTGTTGTCTCTTTCTTTTGTTCACCAAAATGACGTAGACACGATACCATTGATGATACTGTTTGTGGCATTGAAAACGTGATGAAGAATACTGGGGTTTAGGTTAAAATTTCCGTTAAGGAGAGCCTGCTTTCTATAATCTGATACGATCCTTTTAAGGCTTATGTTGAAAGAAGATCCAAATTTCCACACATAACATAGCTTTGATTATTGGAATGCATTTATTTCAGAACATGGGTTACCATTTGCAGGTCCTGACTGTTTTCAATTAAAAATTCCCAGACTTTTGGAATTTTAAGATGGTCTCAAGAATAGAGACTGAAAGATGCTTTTGGTGTCCATGGGGTCGAGAGGTGAGAGATTGCAGTGGCTTATGGGTGTGAAAGTGGAAGAAGTTTATTGCATATAATTAGGGATTGTAAGCTTCACAATGTTAGAAGTTAACTTAGAGCACTTCCTGTCAAAGAGTGATTTTTTCTTCGTCTTTTAAAGATTGGTGGTGGTATGATGAATGATCCACATCACTATTGTTTTGCACCATTCTTGATGGATCCAGCTCAGCAGACTATATGTGCACTAGACTCTTGGAATCACCCATCTGATTTCAGAGAAACAGCCTACAGATAGGTGACTGGTGCATCTACATCACTTTCCTTTGTTATTTATTCTGTTTATTGCTATTTCCTGTTGCAGGGCAATTTATTCGTGCAACCCTTGTTTAGGCCATTAATTAATGTTGCACCCCACATTAGTATGATTTAGCCCAAAGAACAGAGACATTCTCCAAAGTCTCCTTATTAAAAATGATGGGCGGCCTTTATGAGGCCTATTATAGAAACTTAAGACATGGGCATGATAGTATATTAGTATCCACCAGGAGACATCATGAAGCCAATTTTTATTTTGATAGCCAATGGCCAAAGGCCACTAGAACCAAGGTTCAAAAACTCGGCCGGATCGGCCGATCCAAGTCGGTTTTAGGCCACCCGATTCGATCCGGGGTAACCCATCTGGTCTTAGCTAGCAGATCGGACCGGATCGGGTAGGCTCGGCCGGATCGCCGATTCCGACCCGATCCGCCCCTAATCGGTCCAGATTGGACCGATTCGGTTCAAATGGCTAGTTTGAAAATTAGCTGTTTCTAGCCGTTGGGGGGCGCTCCCCAACGGCCAGAAACGGCTAGTTTGGCCCCTTGGAGGCCTTGGGGGTTTATATAAACCTCCCAAAGGCCCCATTATGCTCTAAACTCAAGTTTTGAGTTCTCCTCCCCTCCTACCGACCTTTGGTCTCTCTCTCTCTCTCTCTCCTCTCTCTCGGGCGCTCTTTTACACTATTGTGAGGCGATCTCATCTTTCACTCTCTTGCTCTTCGTCTTTGGGCTCTCTCTCTCACACACACTCTTGGCCCGAACTCTTAGTTGTGATCAAGGTTCAAAACCCGGGGATCGGGATCGGATCGGTCGGCCCAAAACCGATCCGACCCGGCGATCCCGACCCCGGCTCGGCCGAGCCGGGCCGAGCCCGGCTGAGCTAGGGGTGGGTGGATCGGCCCATTATACAGGTGTAATCTTATACAGGCTGAGTTCAGGCCGAGTCCACTGCGATTTCAGGTCTTATTTACCTGATATCATTTAAGTAAATGTTACATTTACTTAAGATATTACATGTAAATAAGGAAGTACCCCCAATTTGAATCCAATAAAAATATCAAAAAAATCATATCTCTTACCAATAAAAAGTCAACTCTCCCACCGAAGAAGAAATCGTGATTTCGATAATTTTAGCGAAATGCTAACTTTCTAATCTCTCATAATTTAGTCTATCTAAAAAATTGATAATTCAAATAAACCATATGGAACACTAAAAATCTAAAAGTCCGGTAAAAAAAATCAAACGTGCATATGACTTCTCCAAGGGAGCCACTCTCCTACTGACAACACTTAATCTGTTTGAGACCTCTCAGGATTTGGTCAACCTTAAACTATCATCACTCAAAGTCATGAGAATTGTCACTTTCTAATTTCTTTTCAATTAAAAGTGAAAAATCTCATGAGTTTAGATGATGATAGCTTAGGTTTGACCAAATCCTGAGAGGTCTCAAGCACTAAGTGCTGTCAGTAGAGAGTGGCTCCCTTGGAGAAGTCATATGCACGTTTGATTTTTTTTACCGACTTTAGATTTTTAGTGTTCCATATGGTTTATTTGAATTATCAAATTTTTAGATAGACTAAATTATGAGAGATTAGAAAGTTAGCATTTCGCTAAAATCAACGAAATCGTGATTTTCTTCTTCGGTGGAGAGTTGACTTTTAATGGTAAGAGATATGATTTTTTTGATATTTTATTGGATTCAAATGGGGGTACTTCCTTATTTACATGTAATATCTTAAGTAACATTTACTTAAATAATATTCAGATAAATAAGGTCTGAATCACAGTGGACTCAGCCTGGGATTGGCCTGACTCAGTCCATGACAAGGTTGAACAGGATCGGCCCGGATCGGGCCGGGATCGGCGAGCCGGCCGAGCCCAACCGAGCCGGTCCGATCCGTGTGCAAGGACCGGCTAGGTTACCCCGGCTCGGATCGGGAGGCCCAAAACCGAGCCGACTCGGCCGATCCGATCCCGATCCGGCCGAGTTTTTGAACCATGGTTGTGATTGCTCTCTCTCTCTCTCAGCCTCAAAAATATATATTTTTTATTTTTGTTTGTTTATTTTTTAACATATTTTTTGTGTTCTAACTTATAAGTACCTTTTATTGCAAATTGCAAGACATAAGTCATGGCCGTCGAAGGTGGTGCTCCCCAATCTTCAAGCAACCATCCTAGCGCCGATCCCGCTTGGGCTCATTGTACCGTTGTAGACATGGGCCGAAGGAAGGTTCAATGCAAGTATTGTAATTGGATTTTATCGGGCGGCGTGTGGCGTTTGAAGCAACATCTAGCAGGAATTAAAGGCGAGGTGACACCATGTTCGAGAGTTTCTTCCGAAGTTTGAATACAATTTTGCCAATACATGAATGAGAAGGAAACATCCAAAGCGAACATTACTAGAAGACGCCTAGAAATCCGAGAAGAGTTGTCTGCCCCTCCTCGAAGGTCTGTGGATGAGATATATTTATCAAGAGGGAGACAAACAATTGATCTTGATGACGATGAAGAAGGTTAGTTAACTTAGTTAGTTTAGTAACTTAAGTTCAAAAACCCTTATTATACATTTTATGTATCACATCATCAACAAGTTTTTTTTTACATTATCTATCTCCTATAGAACAATTTTGTTGGGCATCACAAGCAAGTCGAAGGTTTTTTGCATACGAGGACTATCTCCGACGTACTGATCAGCACCTAGGTCAAGGTAGTGGCCATGCATCTTCTGGACAAGGGAGTTCAAGTGCTGGTATGAGCTCAAATATACCTGAGGTTCTAGTAGATATCCCTAGAGACGGCGATCCTAGAGTGGGACCATTGGACCCATTTCTCACCGAGCAGAGGGAGAAGCAACCATCCATTTCTGCAGCCTATAAGAATTTGAAAATATGCAAGGAGAAGATAGGAAGAGCGACGTCAAGATGGTTCTTCTTCAACAACATACCGGCTAATGCAACAAAAGGACCATATTATGAGTCAATGATCGAGACTATTGGTGAAGTGGGCAAAGGGTAGAAGGCCCTACCCCTTATGAAATCTACAACAAGTACTTGGACTTGGAGGTTGAAGACATGAAGTTTATGTTTTCCACTTTTGAACGCATATGGGATGAATGGTTGCACACGTTAATATGCGATGGATGGAACAATCTGTCAGCACATGGGGTAAGTTATTTGTTATTAATTATACACATAGGTTCTAATTTGTTTTTATGGAATTGTGCAGGCATTACACAAGATATTAAACTTCTTAATTACTGTAAAGCAATGACTATTTTTTGGAAGTCGTAGACGTTTTGGCAAGGTGAAGAATGCGGAGTACCTATTTCAGTTGATGGACAACATGACAGAGGAGATCGAAGAGAAAAGAATAGTCCAAGTGGTAACGGACAATGCAACGACTTTTAAGTTGGCGGGTCAAAAACTAATGGAGAAAAGAGAACACTTGTATTGGGTTCCTTATTCCACGCACTGCATTGACTTAATGCTAGAAGATATTTGTCATGATCCAATGGTGGAAAATGTAGTGAACAACGCAAGATTCATAACCACCTTCATCTACAATCACAACAACATATTGGACATCATGAGGATGCATACACATGGACGGGAGTTGCTTCGGCCAGGAGCTACGAGGTTTGCATCCCAATATATTGCATTGGATAGTATAAATGGCCAACATAGCAACCTCATTAGGATGGTAGCATCTGAAGAGTGGGAGAACTATATGTCCCGACATGCTCCTACACGAGTGAGGGAGAAGGGAAAGAAGGTGATCGACTTGATTCAATCAAAGCCATTTTGGAAAGGGGTACAAAATATTTTGAATGTAGTAGAATCACTTGTCCGAGTCTTAAGGGCGGTAGAGGGGGAGAGGAGATCCGATATGGGCTACTTGTACGACGGCTATGGATCGAGCAAATGAGCTCATCCAAATGAACATAAGACGACGTATGCCAAGTGGTGGGAAATCATAGATCGACGATGGGAGCACACATTCATCATGATCTTCATGCTGTGGGCAAGCATAACACTTAAACTCTTGTGAATTGTGATTATATATTACTTATAATTTTTAGGAATCATATCATGTTTTAACATTTTCCTTCTGTATGTAGGGCATTTCTTCAACCCCCAATACATATATAGGATTGATGGGAGGAATGAGAACTATGACAATGCCTCCGAAGTGTTGATCGGGGAAAAAAAATAATCAAACGCATGCTACACAATGAGGATAGAGCAATCATAGTATGCAAACAAATGCATGATTATAGACTTCAGCTCTACCGCTTTGGTACTAGTAGGGCACAAAGAGTTGCTCAAATTTTGAGTCCAGGTTAGAAGTTACTCATCATAATTTTTTGTCTCCTATCGGCGGCGACGGGAGAAACAGCAAAAAAAAGAAAAAAGAAAAAAAAGAAACACACACGTGGAGATGTGTGTACTTTTATCCTCTTCGGGAGTTATGATTTGGTATGCATGGGCATGCCAGACTATTTTAGGAAAACAGACAAAATTTAACATTTTTATGAGGTGCATAGGGTTAAAGGCCCTAAGCTTTTGAACATTACATATATATGACCGAGCTGTTCTCCCGAACGCCGACTTTTCTTTGAGTGTCCGGCTATACAAGGGCCACGATCGACATTTGGTGGCCTCCAGCTAGTGGTGTCACTTTGCCAGATCCTTCCCCTGGGTATTTCATTCCCAAATAGTAGAGAGAGGGAAGGTGAACATATATTACGCCCGCTGGTGGTTTTGTCACAGCTAGATATTTCGGGAGCATGCTAGTCGCATCAAGGAGGTCGAAGCGAATCGGCTGGTCCGGGCAGATGTACCAACAACACTTATTTTAGCATCCTCTCTCCGGCGGGAGTTTCCCACACTTACAGCGAGTGCCCAAGTTTTGAGGCTCCATTATGTGAGAAGGAAAATCTCTTTGCCAGCGGAGAGGAATGTATATGTAGGGGCATTGAAGTCCCTAGCACGTCCTGACAGCGATCCGACGGCTTCGAGGGGCGACCGCGTATCACCAGACACCTATTGTTGGTGGTGTCACTTCTTGTTGGACTGCGGGTGCCTTCTAGATGTAGAGCTTTCGAGGCCGATTCTTCCAGAGGGGTTCAACAATGAGCTATGGCTGAAGTGGGAAAAGCACATTTGGCATTCTATTGCTCGCGTTGGGCCGACCGAGTTCATCAGCTAGGTTGAGAACGACACGAGGTTGCGAGACCTTTGGGACGCCGTGGACGGGGCTAGAAGAGTTGTGAAGCTTCCGCCTGAAGGGGTAATCCTTCCGCCCACGTTTTCGCCTGCTCTGGACGGTATGCGGCTTTTCCCTTGCGATCTTTCCTTTGATTGCTTCCTTCCTCTTTTTTTTTGAGGCATATAACCTTTGGGACGCCGTGGACAGGGCTAGAAGAGTTATGAAGCTTCCGCCTGAAGGGGTAATCCTTCCGCCCACATTTTCGCCTGCTCTGGACGGTATGCGGCTTTTCCCTTGCGATCTTTCCTTTGATTGCTTCCTTCCTCTTTTTTTTTGAGGCATATAAATTTATATTTTGCCATTGTCATATTGATAAGTTTTTGGAACAACGAGCTTCGTCCACTTATCAGACAAGTAGAAGCAGGCCGCCTCTTATAAAAGGAAGCGTCGAGCAAGCAAGGAGGTTGGTCCTTCACAACAAGGAGCCTGTGGGAGGACCTCAAAGATTTCTTCTCCGAGCGAGGAAGGTAGCCTTGATTCTTTCTCTTGTCCTTTCATTCATCTTTTTTTTTTATTTTTTTGTTTTTGCTTTTGTCGCCGGCAAAGGCATCCCAACTCTGAAGTGACAACACGTTTTTGCATTGCAATTTCTCTTCCCCCCAGAGTCAAGGGTCCAGTCGGAGGCAATCGATGGGAGGACCTGAACGTCCTTGCCAACGACGATTACAATCCCATCTTCGATGGGACGCCATCTTCTGATGGGGCTGGTCTTTCACAGGCATCGCCCCTTGAGCAAGGTACAATGGATATGAACTCTTCCTTAATTTTCAGGCTTGCCGTTATGACTTTGAGTTTGACGCTTCGCTACCCATCTTCTTTTTTCTTTCTAGGGCATCTATCGGTAGGCCTTATTGCCGGCGAGGTAGCAGGGGGTCTGGATGTCAATCTATCCGCCCCTGAAGGTTCGACTTCGTTGCAGGCAATCCATGATCTGCTCACCACCGTACCAGAGCCGGAGTTTCCTGACTATCCGGACTTCAATTTCATTGAGTCTGACGGAGGAACTGGCCGCAGGTTCTTCATAGTGCCAGTGAGTGACTTTTGGTCCTTTGTTTCACTAGCTTGTTTTTCTTCCCCCTTCTTTTTGCGGGAGATGGTCGGAGGTCTTTTTCTCATCTACTTGTTTCAGTGACGATTTCCTCCATAGCGGAGCTTCCTGGCACGACCCCACTCGAGGAGGGAGAGATCCCAAGGAGGCTAAGCGGGGAGAGCAACGGTAAGAGCTCTCGCTACTCGGGATATGAATTTGCATTTGACTTGCTTATCATTTGATTTGTCGGGACCAAGTGGTGCCTTGCTTATTGCGCCAAACTTTTTGTTCCCCAGATGCGGCCCGCTTCATAGAGGAGTTTATATGGTCAGAAGCCCAGCAGTTGCCAGATCTCCGACCATTGCTGCTGTGGCGGGTACAGAAGCTATCTCCCGTAGTCCTACGGCCATATCTTCACCGTCTGGAGCTGGTGGGTCTTTGGCAGGTGAACTAAGCAACTGAGACATCTTTCTATCTTTCTTGCGTCTCTTAGCCAGTTCTATCTTTTATTCATCTGACCCCTTTTGAGTTTTACTAGGAGGGTCAGTGGATGCTCTAGCTGGAGGTTGCTCACGCATCTTAGAGGACTCGCATTTAGAGGTAGTCGCCGGAGATTTTGGCAAGGCGACATGCCCCAGGGATTCTGGTGGGAGTAGCCTTCCATCCTCAGGCGCCCAAGGTTCGTGGCTATCTTGTCGAGCACCTATAACCTCCATTTCCGCCTTGATCTTGCAATGACATGCCCTATTAACATATCATTTCTGCTTTGTGTCTATATATATATATATTTTTTTTTTTGGAGCTGTGGATGGGGTTTTGCCTCAACCTTCCTCCAGCGGGGATCTTCCCGGGCTATCTGATGCGTTTCCAAGCCACGACATTCAATGGCCGAATCTTTCTCAAGGTGCTCTCTTGCAAGAGACAGAAGGGGCGCTCAATTTTTTGATGAGGGGAGCTAGGGCTATCGCAGAAGAAAACAATCCCCCATCTATCGAGGCAGTACGCGACGTCTTCCGAAGGAATACCCTCGCATATCATTTGATGGGTCACCCTTAGGAGCCTTGGATGGCGGCGGTGGGCTCACTCTGGGGCGAGGTTAAGCGGCTACATCAGGAGGCAGTCTTGGCGGCCAATCGCCTCAGGATTCAGGAGCTTGAAGAGGATATTGCTTCATTGGAGAATAAGAGTGAGGCCTCCTGTTTGTAGGAAAACGCCCTTCGTGACCGCGCCGAAACTTTGAGGGCAGGAAGGGCCATCTCTAGTGACGAAGCCGCTGCGCTACAGAGGATGATTGAAGATGCCTCGAAGTGCCTTGCCAAACGCGAGCTTACTATTGCGGTCTTCGACAGAGGACAGGCCGAAACTGAGGCGGGGATTGCCACTTTAGAGCGAGAGCGCTCAGACTTCCAGGCTAGGATCTCCACCCACCAGGCCACTTTGGCGAGCTTGCGGAGTGGGCCGTCCAGTCATCTTTGAGCGGGTGACTTTGTGGCTTTTTTGTATTTTCAGCCGACAACTGTATCTTCTTAGCTATTCCGAGGGTTTGTCTCAGGCTCCCATACATTTGAGAGATGATAAATTTTGAAATATCGGCCATATTCGCGCCCGGCACTAGTGCAACTTTTATATGCATTCTTTCTTGATCTATCATTTATTGTTGTGGCCGCCTTTTTCTTGTTTGGCCCCTCTTTCTCTTTCTTTTCTGCTTTTCTATATTAGACTCTAAACCTCCTCGCCTTATCATAGTGAGAGAGCATGATCATTGTCGTCTCGGTTAGCACCCCTTATATTGGTCACTTACCAGTAGTGAGCACGGGGGTTATCTCGTCATTGATGACTCATATGCTTCCCTAATGATGAGGGTAGAGGATGAGCCTAGAGGGGCATCTCTTTCCCCTTTAGAGGCATATTATTATATATTTCTCGTTACCACCTCTAGTGCCCTTTTGGATTTTCGCCAGAGATGGCCCCTTCTAGCTTTTTCCGATGCTTTCGGGTTTTCGCACCGAGGGTTACCCATTTTTGCCCAAGGTGCCTTTCCGAGTTTTCACCTCAGTCGGGTTATGACTTTTTTACCTTAAGCACACGGGGAGCCGCATACTTAAATCCGTCGGGGCACCTCTTTTTTAAGCCCCATTTTTTTTTATCATCATTTTTTTTTTGAAGCTTGGTGTCCAGGACTAAATTCCAGGACCTTTGGTTGTGGAGTTTGTAATTTGGAGTTAGCCTACTATTGTGGTTTGCTGGCTAAGAAGGGTATGATTCAGCCTACCATTTTGGTTTGTTGGCTAAGAAGGGATATAACTTAGCCTACCATTTCGGTTTGTTAGCTAAAAGGGGTATAACCCAACCTACCATTCTGGTTGTTGGCTAGGGAATGAATATATGGCTCAGCCTGCCATTTTGGTTTGTTGGCTATGGAAAAGATATGACTCAGCCTGCCATTTTGGTTTGTTGGCTAAGGAAAATATGATTTGGCCTACCATTTTAGTTTGTTGACCAAGGAATATGACTCAGCTTACCATTTTGGTTTGTTGGCTAAAGGAGAGATATGACTCGGCCTACCATTTTGGTTTATTGACCAAGGTGGGTATGGTTTAGCCTACCATTTTGGTTTGCTGGCTAAGGGAAATATGACCCGGTCTACCTTTTTGGTTTGTTGACTAAGGGAATATGGTTTAGCCTACCATTTTAGTTTGTTGGCTAAGAGGGGTATAACTCGGTCTACCTTTTTGGTTTGTTGACCAAGGGGAATATGACTCAGCCTACCATTTTGGTTTGTTGGCTAAGAAGAGATATGACTCAGTCTACTATTTTGGTTTGTTGACCAAGAGGAGTATGACTCAGCCTACCATTGTGTTTTGTTGGCTAAGGGGAGATATGACTCGGTCTACCACTTTGCTTTGTTGACCAAGAAGAATATGGTTTGGTCTACCATTTTGGTTTGCTGGCTAAGGGAAATATGACTCGGTCTACCTTTTTGGTTTGTTGACCAAGGGAATATGGTTTAGCCTACTATTTTGGTTTGTTGGCTAAGGGGAATATGACTCGGCCTACCTTTTTGGTTTGTTGACCAAGAAATATGACTCAGCCTACCATTTTGGTTTATTGGCTAAGGAGAATAACTAAAAAATGAGATTTTTTTTTTTCAAATTACCAACCCCCACACACTTTCGAGTTTTCACGGAAGTTGGCCCCCTCTAGTTTTTTCCAACACGTCCTTTCAGATTTTCATGTTGAGGGGTTATCCATTTTTGCATGAGGTGCCTTTTTAGGTTTTTATCTCAGCTGAATTTTAGGCCTTTTTACCCTTGGACACTCCTTTTGGGGGGCGACCAAGTTCGCCGGGACATCTCTATTTTTAGTCCCATTTCTTTTTTCTTTTTTCCTTTTTACATAGGCACATATGCTCGACTTTTAGCCTGGTTCAGGCATAGGAACATCGGAGGGCGGTGGCCCCCGGAATTCATGTTCAGGGGCATAATATAGTTTTAAATGCCTGCCATTTAGTGGCGGGAAGGGGCGCTCTCCGGTATGTGTCGCCAGCGTGTATCCTCCTCCATATACTCCAACGACCACATACGGTCCATGCCAATTAGGTTGGAGTTTGCCGCTTGATTTGCCTGCCATGACTTCTCTTTGTTTGACCATGACAAGGTCGCCTTTCTTGAATGCACGAGGCTTGACTAGCTTATCATAAGCTCGAGTCATGCGGGCCTAGTAAGATTGGAGATGCTTGTAGGCTTCTAACCTTTTGCCTTCTAGGTTGGACAATTCCTCCAACTTTCTTTTTGATTCTTGTCGCTTCTCGGGCTGGAAGCCAGTATGGATGGCTACCCTGTAGGATGACATTTCAATTTCGATGGGGAGCATATCTTCAACTCCATATACTAAGGAGAAAGGGGAGCATTCGGTGGGGGTTCTGTAGACCGTTCAATATGTCCAGAGTGCTTCATGCAGTTTCTTCCCCCAGTCGCACTTGCGGTTGCTGACTATCTTGGCAAGCAGCTTGCAAAGGGTTTTGTTGAAGGCTTCTGTTAGACCGTTGGCCTGAGGATTATAGACTATTGACGCCCTCCAGTCTATGTGGAATTTGGCCGCCAACGCATATATTATTTTGTTTTTGAACGATGTACCGTTATCTGATACAATTCGGTGAGGGGTGCCAAATCTATAAATTAGGTGTTGCTTGACAAATTTAGCGACAGCTACCCCGGTCACCTCCCGTAGAGGGATTGCTTCTGCCCATCGGGAGAAATAAAAAAACAGTGACTGCTAGGATGAATTTGTGGCCACCAGAGGATGGTGGGAAGGGTCCCACAATATCCATTCCCCACTCCGCGAAGGGCCATGTGGGGGCTGTTAGATGCAATTTGTTCGGAGGCTTTCTTGGCACCGAACTGAAGGCCTGGCACTGATGACACGCACGAGCATGTCGGACACAATCTGTGTACATAGTTGGCCAGAAGAAGCCTTTTAGCTTGATATTGATTTTCATTTTATCTCCTACCTGATGCGCCCCGCACAGTCCAGAGTGGACTTTGTACATGATAACTTCGGCTTCTTTAGGGGAGAGGCACCTTAGGAGGACGAACTTGTCTTTTTCATGGACATACAATTGGTCACCGATCAATTGGTAAGACATGGCGCGCCACAACAATTGGATTCTTTCAGCCCGATTTAGGGGCAGTCAACTGTTCTTTATTTTGATGATCGGCTGACGCCAGTCTTTTTCTTGGATGGCTTCCTCTTCGAGCGTGTCAACCTCTATGATTTCTAGATTATATTCATCCTCTAGAACGTTGGGCATCAGCCTCCTATGTCAGACGATCATACCTAATTCCCCTTCCGGGGGAAGTTTTAGAGCGGACGCTAATTTGGCTAAAGCGTCTGTCTGAGAGTTCTTGCTTCTGGGGACATGCCCTATTTCAAATAGGTAGAATCTCTCACGGAGCTTCATTACCTTGGCATAGTATGGGATCAGTTCTTGTTTCCGAACATCATAATCCCCTAGCACTTGACGGATGACCAATTGTGAGTCTCCGTAGACTTTTATGCATTTGATCCCCATCTCGACGGCCAGTTGAAGCCCCACAATGAACGTTTCATATTCAACTTGATTATTGGTCAACGACTTCATGAGGGCACATGAATTATAGAGGATCCACCCTTGTGGAGTCACCAAGACGATACCTGCTTCGGAGGTGAAATACGTGGTGCCGTCACTTTGTTTGACCACCCGGGAAGCACCATCAAAATAGATCTTCCAATGTGGTAGTTCAACGGTAAGAGCGTTTCCACTTTCTTGAATAGGGGATTCTTCTTGTTGACTCCCCTCCCCTTCAGGGGGAGAGAGTGTCTTCTCCTCTAGGAGTTCGAAATCGACCAGAAAACCTGCCAGGAGTGGATGTGTCGCCAGAAAGTCAGCCATGCCTTGTCCTTTGATTGCTGAACAAAGCCAAGAAGGCCAGCCTCAGCGGCAGAAGTTTGCATCAGATCTTGAAGAATGCCACAAATGCAAAACTCAAGAACAAGATGCCAAACGAAATTCCGAGAAAAGCCAAGAAGGCAAGTCTCGAGAGCAAAGGCGAAGAGCAAAGTCAAAAGATAAGCCTCTTCGACTAAATGATAAGCCACTGAGCGAAGCCAAAAAGCAAGGCTCAGCAATCGGGCTCCGACCCAACCTTGAGCAGAGTCAGGAAGACGAGTCTCGGAAAAAAGCTCAAATCAAGTCGTTGAGTAAAGTCTCGAAGACAAGTCTCACCGGTTAAATCTTCAATCAAAATCAAATTCTCGAACGAGGCCAGAAAGGCGAGCCTCGGAAGGAGGAGGCTGAAACCAGATTCCTGAGTAAAGTCGAAAAGGACAAGACTTAGATGGAGAAAACCAAAGTCAGCTCCGAACAAAGCCATGTAGCAACTCGTCAATGAAACCCACCCGTAGGGTTGACCTGGTGGAGCGGGTCCACGTCGCTTCTGTGAAGTGATGTGCGCTCTCCTAGGTCCTCTCGTGGGAACTCTTGAGTTGGAAAGATCTGAAAAATATGCAAACAATAGAAGCTAATCGCTCAGCGCGAGAAGCCTAGCAAGTCTGATCGCCGGCCCAAACGACAACGACAAATCGTTGTTCAAGTAGTTGGCGACGCTGCACAAATATCGGAGCGCATTATTGTGGTTTTCAACCCAACTCCCCTCTGAGTCATTAAGACCAGGAGTAGAGTTTGAAAATCGCCACGGGACATCCGCCTTCGTCTTCGTCTCCGACGGATATCCCGTCGGGGGCATTTGTTGAACCCAAAAAAATATCGGGATTTAAACAAGCCCCGGGCGGCAAAATTCGCCCGGAGAGCCACAAAAGTCCGGGAACAAAACCCGACCTCCCCCACTCAAACATTTGAGATAAACGGGTTTGAGTCCGCGTGTCAAACTGGAACGAGCCGAAGTATGACATTCAAAAGGCCTGTCAACGGTAGAGATACGTACCCCGGACAGCTGAAACTCGATGTCCGGACTCGTGTTCGAGGTCGCGCACGACTCCGATAGATCCGGGAAGGCCAAATGCACGTGCCCTCAGAAAACGGGGGCAAACGTACGTGGAACGAGCGAAAACGCACGTTGGATGCGCGTGTGCACGTGCGTGGCACGACCGTCAACCAACAAACGAACTTCGGAAATCCCCAGAGCTCTCCAAGCCAGAAATGGCCAGAGGAGGGGGAGGCCCACCCCCTTTTTTTAGGTGGGCCAGGCGTCGGTAAGGGGCAACCCCCGCCGGGTCAGGCGGGGTGCACCCCCACCGGTCTGCGCAGGGGCGCACCCCCGCCGGTCCAAGCGGGGCGCACCCCCACCGTTCGGGCGGGGTGCACCCCTACCGGTCTGCGCGGGGGCGCACCCCCGCCGTTCGCACGGGGGGGGGGGGGGGGCACCCCCGCCGGTTCTCGCAGGGGGGCGCACCTCCGCCGGTTCAGCAGGGGAGACCCCCGCCGGGCCAGCAATGGCCTGGCGGGCCTTCCTCACTGTCCCGGTGGGTCTTCCCTGCCTCGGCGCCCGTGCGGGGAACCCCCGCCAGACCAGTGCCTCGGCGCCCGTGCGTTGGCACCCCCGCCGGACTGCGCACCCCCGCCGGGTCACTCGCCAAAACGCCTATAAATAGAAGGGCGAGGCCTTCATTCGTCGCCCTGGAAAACTCGCGCAAAGAACTTCCAGTGCTTCCCTGAGAGAAGGAGCACCGGGGTTTTCTTCTCCCCCTTTTTTGCTCTGGCGAGAGGCTCTCGCTCTGGAGAAACCCGGGCGAACTCTCCTGAGCTGAGGAGAAGTCCCCCTCCTTGGAGGGGATGTGTTTGTCCTTCACAATAGGGGGACCTCCTCCATGTGGGTCCAAATTTGTGTAAAATTGCACAAAGCCCTCCAGGAGTTTGAAATTTGGGTATGTGTACATAGAAATGTATACATATACCCTGTTGTCCCAGAAAATTACAGAAATACCCTGCTGGCCCAGAAAATTGCAGAAGAGTCCTTGGACAGCATAAAATTGCAAGGAAGCCCCTCTGCTGCCCAGAAAATTACGGAAAGGTCCCTGAAAGGTGTAAAAATTGCACAAGCATCCCGATTGGGGGGAAGTTTGCAGAAATGTCCCCGTGAAGGATAAAATTATAGAAATATCCCCGCGAAGAATTGAAAGTTGCAGAAGTACCCCCGTTGCCCGAAAAATTGCAGATACGTCCTTGCGGCGCGGAAAATGACAAAGATAGCTTGACGGTTCGCGCCTCTTGTCCAATCTGGTGGAGCGGGACCCACGTCGCTTCTATGAAGTGGTGTGCGCTCTCCTGGGTGTGACTTGAAGCCGGACTCGAGGGGAGTTCTCGGCAAATGTCACCAAATGACAGGGATGTCCCATAAAGCCAGAAAACGGTCGGGATGTCCGAGAAAGTCAGAAAATGACAGGAATGTCCCATAAAGCCAGAAATCGGCCGGGACGTCCGGGAAAACCAGAAATCGACCGGGATGTCCGGGAAAGCCAGAAAATGGCAGGAATGTCCCAAAATGCCAGAAAATAGCAGATATGTCCCAGAAAGCCAGAAAACGGCAGAGATGTCCGGGAAAGCCAGAAAATGGCAGGAATGTCCCAAAATGCCAGAAAATGACCGGGATGTCCGAGAAAGTCAGAAAATGACAAGAATGTCCCATAAAGCCAGAAAATGGCAAGGATGTCCCAAGACTCTCGCCCTCCAGGGCTCCAACTTCCATTCCTCCCCGGGGGATCTTTGAAGAAACTCTCCCCGAAGCTCCGGAAGGCGCTGTCTCTTCGCGCTTAAGTTCCCTAGGCACCGGGGTCCCCTTCGTGTTGGTGTTCCACTCGTGCAAAGCGTGAAGCGTCGTGGAGAGGGTTGTCCTGCTGAGATACCGCAGGTTGTTATATGCAAGACTCGGTCCCGACATTTTATACCTAAGTCCTCTAGTGTTCTAAAATAGACGTGTGTAGAGGCGTTTCTTCCGACGGAGACACAAACATCCCGTCGTCGACACGGACACAAATGCAGTGACACAGAATGTCTGATCGAGGCATAAACACCTCGTCGTAGGTCCCAATGTAAACCCCACGTACTGTAAACGCCTAACGGAGGCACAAACACCCCGTTACGAGCGTAAATGTGAACCTCATATGGTGTAATGTCCGATGGAGGCACAAACACCCTGTCGTCGACGTACATGTAAATGACATATTGTGTAATCGCCCAGCGGAGGTCTAAACACCCCACTAAAGGCGCGAATGTAAATGTCATAAGTGTATATGAGCATACTTGTGGAAATTTACTTAGTCATCCATTTCTTTAAATTTCGGCATATGGTCTTTTAACAAACATATCACATCGAAGGTATTCGAGTCTTTACTCGATGTAAATGAAACACCGACTCCGGTCGGTGGGGAACGGTCCAGCACACGACCACTCCAATCACCTGAAAATACGAGTGCACGCGGAAAAAATGAAATGAGATATTCGAGGGTTCTGGGTCTTTACCCGGTACCCCTCATAAAATAAATCTTTGTCTGTTTCCCGTAAACAGTCTGGCATGCCCGCAGCGAAAAAAAAAGAGAAATATTAAAGCCTCCGAGGTGAAAGCGTCGGAGGTGTTTCAAAATTATTTTAAAAGAAATAATTCCGCATTCCACACCCCCCTCAACTTCAGAGTATGAAGATTGGACCTCAAGGCAGCTGCCCATACTACATTGTTGCTGATCCCAACCAGTTGCATATCTAACTTGGGAATATCAACCAGGATGCCATGATGGCCATCAGAAAATAGCCAAGGGTAATGCTGACTGAAGAAACTTGCAGGTGTGGCTAAAGTGTTAAAAAAAAGCTCAAGTAGCTTACAACAAGCATTGGAGTTGAATTGTGCAGGTGTTGATTGTCAATTGTACAACATTGGATCACTCAGCTGCCCTGGGAAAAGAAGAAGAAAGGAAGTGAAGTGAGCACAATAAACCGGTTCGTATCAGCTTCAAGCTAAATGGATCCAGATTAAAGTGCTTGAATCCGGTTAGCTTACAGTTCTGGTAGAAGCTAAGGACTTTTGATACCCTTCTTCTCTGCTTGACAGGATGGAGAACCTAGACAATGGGCTGCACTGCAATGGCATCCAGCGAATGCAGCTGATGGCTATGATGACGGTCAATGATTGTCACAGTGATGGATGGTGATATGATAGTGACGGTGGCAGGCACAATAGAGGATGATGTTGGTGACTAGACTATGGCAATGAAGAAGAGAAGAGGATGTTATGCAGATCTTATGGAAGGCAGAATTGGCCGATCCAGACTGGGATCAGCTGATTCCTGTCTGGATTGCCCTTATGGTGATTCGTTTCCGGGGGGGATTGTCCAATCAGAATTGGTGTAGATTGGACCAGAGGCTGATCCCAAGCCATTCCGAACCTGTCAAGTTTAGACTTTTTTTTTCCTTTTTTGTTTCCCACCTTCCCCCTCCAATTTCCCATGCCCCCTCCCTTCCCCATGTGAAACCTCCCTAGTAGGGGAAAAGGGGGAGGAGGAGGGGCAATCATGGGAAATATCTTTTTTTGGTTCTTTTCTTCTTTCACCGGCCTCCTCTTTAAGAGGGGGAGAGGGCTTTCTTCTTCTTCTTCTTTCAATGCCTCTTTTTTTCCTGTTTTTTTTCTTCAGAAAAAAGCATTTTAAAAAAAATCTGGATGATCCAATTCAGATCAAAGAGGATCAGCTAGGGCGATTCCTCGGCCAATCCGATCTATTCTTCCATGCGAGATCTTCTCATCTACACAGAGAAACGGCCTGTGAAGGTAACTGCACAAAAGATGTTTTCCAGAGAAATGCACAATCACATCGACCAGAGGAGAAGATGCCAATGATCAGCATAGACATCCAAGTTTCTTGCATCAGAGACGAGAGGAAAGAGGCAGACCCAATACCATGTACGAACATGGCAGAGAGGAAAAAAACTGGAGAGTATGACTCTCCAGTAGTCAGACTGCGAAATTTATACATGTAGAATGATCTTGAATAGGGCAAGGCCAGTAGGCTGAGTTCTTAAATACAGGACATAAATACGGAAAGTGTACTATTGCACTATATGTTCTGTACAGAAGATACAGAAGATCTATTTTTCCTAATAGTTCAATCCTTTGTCTTCCTTTGAAGACCAACCAGTAAGGTTGAAAGTTCTGTTCAACAAATTGGATTTCCAGAACCCAAAATCCAAAAAGGAACAGCCAATAATGTCCTCCTTTTCAGATTATACAACTAGAGTACTCTTCTTCATAATAACCTCACCAAATGTAATCCATTAGGTCTCATGAAATGAGGCGAACATGAAATCAACTCCTTCCTTACTGAACCATCTTCTTATCTGATCAGATTCTATATCCAATATTCAAACACTTGTTACACATAACGCACCAACCTGAGTCCAGCTGCCAAATGCTTCCATTAGGAGCTCTTTCATCTTTGTAGTGTTCTTCTTCTTTGCATGTTTTAGACTTGGCTTTAATCTTGGTTGTCTGGTAGAGTACTTGGTAGGCAAGAATTAGTATATTCTCATAGTACATAGAATCTTTTTAGTAATTGTTAATTTTTTATTGTATTGGGCCTTCCAATTCAAAACCTTAAGATTATGAGTGGAGAGGGTTTCACTATTATAAGCGCATTATATTTTTGCACCTTTTCAATGTGGAGCTATTCTTACATGCCCCCTCACGTGCAGAAGGATTTTTAAGGCTTTGTCATGTGGACCATAAAAACTTTGACATGTTATCAGAGTCCATGGTATGATCTGAGTTGCAGTTCCCAAGTTTATGGTTCATGTGATAGAGCCTAAAAATCAGTCTACATGAATGAGTTTTTAAGGCTGTCATGTGGACCATAAAAACTTTGACATGGTATCAGAGCCCATGGTATGATCTGAGCTGCAGTTCCCAAGTTTATGGTCAATGTAATAGAGCCTAAAAAATCAGTCTGCACATGAAGGGGTGTAAGAATAGTCCCACATTGTAAAGGGGCAAAAATATAATGTGCCATATAATGTGGAACTATTCTTACTGCAACATTACATAAAATATTTCTAGAATCGTTTGTTCCTGGGTTATCTCTTTGTTGTATTATTGAGGAAGTATTCTGCAGATGCATCCAGTTGTAAAGAATGGCTGAATGCAGTTAGAAGTATTCTCCATAGGAGCTCTCTGGTTGTTCATCCATTCTTTAGTGGGTTCTGACTTCTGAGTATTATATCTGGACAATCCATAGACAATTCACCTTTCTCTTTCTTCTTTTGGATGTATGTGCTGAACCCATTTCAGAAACAAACATGTCATTCCTAGTCAGGAAAGATATTAATATTATGCAAGAGTAAATTCAACTGGTTTCAGCCAGAAAATACAGTTTCATGCACTTGAAAGTGTCCCAAATTAGAAACATGAAGCAATAGAAAGTCGGATTGCTGGAAATTTCCCAGTTTCTTATTAAATTTATTTAAGATAATCATGGAAATGCTCTTTGTAGAAGAATTCGATGTCAAGAAGAGTGGACCTTGCTTCCACAGGCTGGAAGATGTCCATGGAGATTGTCCTCAAAGAGCATACTGGTTTTTTGTTTTATATTTGTTATACTTATAACTGATCATGATGATCAAGTTAGAGAAAATGGTTTTAGTTTTTATTTTATTGTGGATACACATTTCTCGCAACCCTGTTCCTTATCTGATCTACTCGGTCACTCAATGCAATGTCATCGTGCTACCTACTTTGTTTCAAACTCCATAATGTTTCGCCAATCTTATGTATGGAAATTTCAGTTAATATATACTTACAAGGCATCCTTGGTACTATTACGAGTTTACGACTATGTTTATAACTGTTTTTGTTTAGATTTGTCATCATTTTTTGAAAGCATTCATCTTTATCTTTGTTAACACTTGAAACATAATTCTATAATGCATTTTGATGACCTGTCTATTTAAATACAATGGTTATGATGGTTATGTAGATTGTCCTAAGCAAGGATTCAATCAGTGGATCATATCAGGCTTGTTCAGCCAATCCTATATGATGCCATTCCCTTGCATCCCGATCATTGAATAGATCAACCAAAGTTAGGCAAGTTCAACCTTTATCAGCCAATCTCGGCAAGGATTGGTCGTGGTTCATCTGATGATTCTGATCCTCGCCAATATGCCTAATCCCTTCTGTCAGATTCCACACACCCCCCGACCCCCCACCAAAAAAAAAATGAAAAGAAAAATAAAAAACCCAACCCACGCTCTAGCACTCCCATCTCAACATGTAGCCCTGTTTGTCTCCCTAACCATTAAATAAGAACAATGAATCAGCATGGTGTTGGCCAATCCAAGTCATTCCAGGGCTAGCCAATTCTGTGTGTGATCCTGATGCTACCTTGGTGCCAAGTCCAACTAGAAATGTTGAAAACATAACATGTAGCGAGCATGATATTGTATGGCCAATATGATCATGTTTATAGTGTGATCAAATCTGAAACACTGTTCCAAGTGATTTGTGGAGTCAGAACAATGTTTTCATCTGCATGGAGTTTATATGTTTGAGGTTTCAAGGAATAAATCTCTGTTAAAAGTTTATTGGATTGAGCCATCCAACTCAAAACCTTGAATTGATGAGTGGAGAGGGCTCCACTATTATAATCACATTAGTTTTTGTCCCTTCCAATGTGGAACTACTCTTTATAATCTCAAAGACTGAAGTTTTGCAATCTCGAATACTTAAGTTATTGTTGTGGCTGGATTAAAGTTTTTGACTAAATTGTGCTTTCAGTTTGTAAACTTCCAAGATTTGTTTGTTTCTAGATGATCTGTAAAATATCAAGCACATTTGTATTTATTTTCCTTTCATATAGTATTAAATGTTATTATTCTCATAGTTGGAAAGGCATTTGCTATTGCTACTGCAATTATCTTTGGTGGTGCTACTTCCGTATTTGCTTTCACAGCCTCCAAGTTAGAGATACAAAATGTAAGTTACTATAAGCTTATGCTTTATGACATCCTTTGAATTAAAAATGTGTATGGTTGGAATGCTTAGTTCATTTAGTCTCCTTATATAACTTTGGTTAGACTTTATAAATAATGAAACACCTCTTTGCATTTGTTGAACAATATTGAAGTTACTCTTTCTTTCATATAAGTATTCATGTCAAACATGAGAATTAAGGAATCCTCTGTGTGTCTGAGATGCAAATCATTTTTGTTTATTGTGTTTTATCAAGCTACAATTTCTATGGTTAGTTGTTGATCAATTTAGAAGTGAGCTCATCTTTTTCTTATATTCTTACGACATTGCTTTGAACCACTTTTGATGAATAGCTTTTATTCAAATCAGGTTTTGAGACCCTATGCCAAAAAAGTACAGATTCTTCTGGAGAAAATCAATAGCAAAAATCTCATTTGGAGGAGTTAGAGGGTTTAAGTAACTTCTTATGTCACTTACACAACTACCCTTTCTTTTTTGATAGTTTTGAAGCTTGCTATGGGTGTTTTAGTCCATTTAACCTAGAGTACACTTTCCAATCATTAAAATCCGTTCATCCTTTTCGAAAGCAAACCCAACGTTGCTTTTGAGGAGAAATCCACCTTTTCCCCTTTTGTGTTTAGCTCTCTCGTCTCTCCTAGATTTGGAGAGTTGGAACTTTGAGGTCATCATTCATTTGGGAGTACACTTACGTTTATCAGAGGTTCCAATAACTGCAGTCTTTTTTCACTTCTGTTGCCAGACAATACCTTAGGACATGGTTTGCCGCGACGGATCAAATCGGTCCGATTCGGCCGAATCGGATCGAATCAGGAGAAACCCGATTCGCCCCGATTCCCCGATGCAGCGAACCTTGCCTTAGGATACCACTAATTGTGGAGAGAATATTTATGGTTGAATGGATGCATGTAAGAAGGTTAGATGGTTAACAAGAAGGTTAGATGGTTAACTTATATGATAATGGAACTGTTCTACATGGTTGGGAGTTGAAATACTCAATATAATGAAGTTAAACAGGAAGAAAATTGTTTCCTCATCGGTTATTAGGACTCTAGAAAATAATCATAGAAAACTACATTGATACAGAAGTTTTAAGTTATGAAAACCTTGCTGCCATACATATCACTCTTCTCCCTTCATTCTCTTGTTTAATTAGAACTTGCTTGTATGTGGCTGGCAGCCGATCTAACATATAGCCCAGATTTGCCTTATCTGCTTCACAGGCAAGGGCCACTTGATCTCTCTAGCAAAGTGTGAGGGAATCTGTCACTCATTTATTTGCCCTTTGGAATGGAAAAAAGGACCCAAGGAAAAAGAAGAATGGGATCCCCGGGACTATCCTGATCCTGATGGGATCGGCCGATCTGTCAGAAGTTTGGTGGATCCTGGATTGGCAAGAGAATGCTTTTCAGAAAATAAGGAAAATCATAAAAATTCAGAAAAACTCAGAAAAAAATCAGGAAAAATATGTTATCAATATTTACTTATATATTTATGATATATGTAATCATACATATAAATTTAGATATTCACATATATATATATATATCATATTAATGTACAAACATAATTAAAATGTATATTGCTATCAATGTATGGAAAAAATACATACATATCCTTAAAATACATCGTATTCCGACGTGTACTCTTGAAATCTACATATTATATTCCATACGCATGTATTCTATGTATTTCATCATATATGCCCCTGCCATTTGATTCCATCTATTTAACCCAACTAAAGTTGAGCTATGAGGCAAAAAGGCTAACTTACCCTATATCTCTCTTAAAAATTTACTTTTTAATAACCCTCCTCCTACTTGCCCCTATCTTCTCATCTCTCTCTCTCTCTTTGACTGATGGAGAAGATGTCCCCATGGATGCCCCTGCCTGGTGAAGCAGAACCCTGTGCTCCACTAATGGGATGCGGCAGTCGGGGGCCTTTGTCAACGTCTTGCCTTGTTCTGCATCCCCTCGACGTCGATCCCATGCCATCCTCCAGTCTCGGCATGTCAACAATGCAGACCCGGCTCAAGCGTGAGGCGTCCATAGAGAAGGACCAGTTGATAGGCTGGGCCCTGCCATCATCTCCAAATTCCAGCACGATGTCTCCCCTGTTCAAAGCTCCCGACTTGGGCACCGGAGGCACTTGTTCCTGGCTGCCATGGTCGGATGCTTTGTCGTCTTTGCCGCTCTCTACTATGTCGTCTGCAACAACGATTGCGGGCTTCCCGGCAATGGAGTGCCAGTTTGTAAGGTTGCCAAACCATGTGATGCATCAGCTGCCGTCGACGTCACTGCTGAACGTCGTACACGAGTAGCTCCCTAGACATGCTTCCATACACTCGTCGAACCCCACCCTCAACGTCATTGCCAGTGATGTGTCCGGCAACTTGGTGCCAGAACCACCACGAACTCGTCCTCCCCTCCTGGTCAAGATAGGGGCCTCTTTCACTCGCACATGGCATTGGCTTCTGTGGTGGCTCCCTACTGCCCTACTTGCTCCTGTTGCTATGATGTCTGGAAGCCCTCTAGGTAGCTACAGATCGGCTCAGACGTCTTGACCTCATAAATGGTGCTAGCGCCATAGAAGTCGAGCCTGTCACATGTGTCGTTCACCGCCTCCAGATTGACTTTTACGTACTATAGGCGTAGTCCCACATTAAGTGCTTTGTGATGTCCAAGGGGTACATATTGACCTTGGTCACCGTGGTAGTGTTCCATTGGTAGCATGGAAGGCAGAATCAACCGATTTGGATTGGGATTGGCTGATTCTAGATCGGATCGACCATGGCTGATTTGGTTGATGTTGGCCGATTCGGATTGAGAATCAGCCAGATTCGGATCGGGATCGGCTTTGATCAATTCCTAGGCCGATCCGATCTTGCCTTCCATGATCGGTAGAACCTTAGTAGAGCTCATCGGAGGTGGCGATGAAGCTGTAGCTGAGCGAGCCGTTGCTCTTCACATCTGGCACCTCTATGAATTGATCCTCGGCCCAAGGCCCCCCTCTAGAGGACCCAAGCATGACCTCTTTGTTTGACGTCCACCTTCATAGAGATGTTCGCCGAAGCTTGCAACATGTCGAACAACATCTCTCTGAGTCGTTCTCATCAAAGGATAGCAGCTCGGCCTATCGCAAGTTGCTGTCTTGGGAGAAGGGATCCGGGGAGCCCGTGGATGACTCCATTGACAGCTCGTTGATGTGAGAGGGGAAGAAGGAAGAACCCATGTGCATAGCAGCCGAAGAGAGAGGGTGGCACTGCTTTCTCGCTGCCCTTTGACGACAACTCTTTCTCTCTCTCTCTCTCTCCCCCCGCCCGCAGGCCTCCACCTCACTCTCTCTCTAACCCATCCACTGAAAATGGAGAGAGAGACCCCCCCTCTGGCACCCCCAGCCCCTCCTACCCTACCCTACTCTGTGTGTGTGTGTGTGTGTGTGTGTGACACAAATAGGAACTAGAGGGGGAGACACCTCTCCGGTGCAACACACGGAAAGCGGAGAGAATCCTCGACGCTCGGGGAACTCAAGCGCGAGAGCGAGAGTCTTGGGTGGGTTTTCTTCCCAGGAATGCGTGGTTCCCATGACTTTCTTGGACATCCCGGCCGTTTTCTGGCCTTATGGGACATCCCTTCCATTTTCTGGCTTTCTCGGACATCCCGGCCATTTTCTGGCTTCATGGGACATTCCTGTCATTTTCTGGCTTTCTCGGACATCCCGGCCGTTTTCTGGCTTTATGGGACATCCCTGCCATTTTCTGGCTTTCTCGGACATCCCGACCGTTTTTTGGCTTTATGGGACATCCCTGCCATTTTCTGGCTTTCTCGGACATCCCTGCCGTTTTCTGGCTTTATGGGACATCCCTGTCATTTGGTGACATTTCTCGAGAACTCCCCTCGAGTCCGGCTTCAAGTCACACCCACGAGAGCGCACGTCACCTCATAGAAGCGACGTGGGTCCCGCTTCACCGGGTTGGACAAGAGGTGCGAACCGTCAGGCTATCTTTGCCATTTTCCGTGCCGCAGGGACGTATCCACGATTTTCTGGGTAGCAGGGTATTTCTGCAATTTTACCCTTCGTGGGGACATTTCTGCAAATTTCATTCTTCATGGGGATATTTCTGCAATTTTGTCCTTCACAGTGACATTTCTGCAATTTTATCCTTCATGGGGACATTTCTACAATTTTATCCTTCACGGGGACACTCGTGCAATTTTTTGGGCAGCAAAGGGACTTCCTTGCAATTTTACACCCTCCGGGGATTTTTATGCATCTTTTTACCCTTTCGGGGGGTTTTCTGCAACTTTCCTATCCCAGCGGTATTTCTGCAATTTTCTGCTCTTTCCGGGAGTCTTTATGACATTTCCCACAAACCGGGGACTTTTGTGCAATTTCACAGAAGCTTGGGCCCGTGCACGGGGCATACGTGCAATTGTACACACATGCACAAAATTCCTTCTCCCTAGGGGCCTTTGTGTAATCTTACACAAACTGGGTCCCGCACGGGGGTCTTCATATGGAGAACAAACATGTCGCCCCCCTCCAAAGGAGGGGGACTTCTTCTGAGGGTTTGCGCAAGAGAATTCTCGAGCGCCAGGCAACCTCAAGTTTCGCCGGGACACGAGGGCGTCTCGCCAGCGTGGGGGAAGAAAAAAAACCCGGGGCGTCTTCGTGCCCTTACCCCGGTATTTATAGGGGTTTGCGGAAGGTGGTTTGGCAGGGGTACATGGTTCGGCGGGGTGAGAACGCACGGGCGCCGGACCATCATAGGCGCTGGACCAGTGGGTCCCATGCACAGGAGGCCCGCCAGACTAGGGAGGAGGCCTGCCAGACCAGGGGGAGGCCCACCAGACCAGGGCCAGGGGGCGTCGGACCTGGCCCCTGGTCCGGCGAGGGTGCACCTCGCCTGGTCCGGCGGGGGTGCACCCCCGCCTTGTCTTGCGGGGGTGCACCCTGCTGGTCCGGCGGGGGTGCACCCCGCTTGGTCTGGCGGGGGTGCTCCCTGCTGGTCCGGCGGGGGTGCACCCCGCCTGGTCTGGCGGGGGTGCACCCCGCTGGTCCGACGGGGGTGCACCCCGCCTTGTCTGGTGGGGGTGCACCCCGCTTGGTCTGGTTGGAGGGGGGGGGGGGGGGGGTGCACCCCGCTGGCCGCGCGCTTGGCCCGCCTATAAAAGGGGGTGGGCCTCCCCCTCCCTTGGCCATTTCCCACGGGAGCTCTGGGATTTCCGGGTTTGTCTGTTCACGGCACGTGCAGCGCACGTACACACGCGCGCCCACGTGCATCTGACGTGCATTTGACGTGCGTCTTTGCATGTTTCACATGCGTTTGACCCATGGTTTGCCGAATCGGAATCGGAAGGCGAATCGGGTTGCTCCTGATTCGCCCCGATTCCCCCAGAATCGGTCCGAATCGGACCGATTCGCATGGGTATATTATATATAATATATAATATGATATATATATATATATATATATTGCAGATATATTATATGTATTACATATATTATATAATATTATATATATATATATATATATTATATTATATATATAAAGGGAATCCGGGTTTCCCCTGATTCGCACCGATTTGGGGGAATCGAGCCGATTCGCCCCGATTCGGCAAACCATGGTTTGACCCCATTTTTGGAGGGCACGTGCATTTGACCTTTCCGGACCCATCCGAGTCGTGCGCGATCTTGAACGCGAGTCCGGACATCGAGTTTCGGCTGTCCGGGGTGCGTATTTCCGCTGTTGGCGAGCCTTTCGAACGTCATACTCCGGATCGTTCCGAGTTGACACGCAGACTCGAACCCGTTTATCTCAGGTGTTCGAGTGGGGAGGCCGGGGTTTATTACCAGACTTTTGTGGCTCTCCGGGCGAATTTGCCGCCCGGGGCTTGTTTAAATCCCGATATTTTTCGGGTTCAACAAATGCCCCCACGGGAGGTGTGCCGAAGTCGATGACGAAGGCATACGTCCCGTGGCGATTTTTGAACTCTACCCCTGGTCTTAATGACTTGGCAGGGAGTTGGGTTGAAAACCACAGCAATGGACTTCGGCATTTGTGCAGCATCACCAACTACTTGGACAACGATTTGTTATTGCCGTTTGAGCCGGCGATCAAACTTGCTAGGCTTCTTGTGCTGAGCGATTAGCTTCCATTGTTTTCATATTTTTCAGATCTTTCCAACTTAAGAGTTCCCACGAGAGGACCTAGGAGAGCACACATCACTTCAAGGAAGTAACATGGACCCGCTCCACCAGGTCAACTCTACGGGTGAGTTTTATTGGAGAGCTGCTCCATGGCTTTGTTCGGAGCCGATTTCGGCTTTCTTCATCCGAGTCTTGTCCTTTTGATTTATCTCAAGAACCTGATTTCAACCTCCTTCTTCTGAGGCTTGCCTTTTTGGCTTTGCTCGAGAATTTGACTTGGTTGGAGATTTAACCAGTGAGATTTGTCTTCGAGACTTAGCTCAACGACTTATTATTTGGCCGATGAGGCATGTCTCTTTGACTTTGCTCTTCGCCTTTGCTCTCGAGACTTGTCTTCTTGGCCTTTCTCGGGATTTCGTTTGGCCTCTTGTTCTTGAATTTCGCATTTGTGGCATTCTTCAAGATCTGATGCAACATTTCGGTGCTGGGGCTGGCCTTTTTTTGGGGCTTTGCTCAACAACTTGACTTTGATATTTAGTCGACAAGGTTTGCCTTTTCTGGCTTTGCTCCTCGACCTACTTGCGTATTTCTTCTTCTTGAGATTTGCCTTATTGGCTTTTCTCAGGCTTCTTCTTGGCATCTTCTTCTTGAATTTTGCATTTCTCACATTCTTCAAGTATCTGATGCAAGAGTTTGGTGCTGAGGCTGGCCTTCCTGGCTTGGCTCAACAACTGCTTTATATCTGGGTTGCTCGACGGGTGCGACCCGTTAGCTCGAGCGATATTTCCTCCCCTGAAGGGAGGTTGATCTTATTTCATTCTCTCATTTTTTATTCATTTTTTTTTTCACAATATCATCCCAAGTGCCCTTTCGGGTTTTCGCTGGGGATGGCCCCCTCTAGCTTTTTTCGGTGCGCCCTTTCGGGTTTTCACACCGAGGGGTTACTCATTTTTGCCTGAGGCGCCCTTTCGGGTTTTCACCTCAGTCGGGTTTGGGGCCTTTTTACCCTTGAACATCCCCTTTTTGGTGGATGGTCAAGTCCGCCGGGACATCTCTATTTTTAGTCCCTCTTTTCTTCTTTTTTTTTTTTTTAGGGCCCGGGGCCGGACCTTGGGGCAATTGATCATGGGATCTGCGACTTGGACTTAGCCTACCATTGCGGTTTGTTGGCTAAGGAAATTTCGGTTAGCCTACCACTTTGGTTTGTTGGCTAAAAGGGGGGATATGGTTTAGCCTACCGCTTTGGGGTTTGCTGGCTAAAGGGTTTTGACTTGACCGACCACGGCGGTTTGTTGGTCAAGGAGGGGGATAGCCGACCTGTCGGGGTTTGCTGGCTAAAGGATTTGGGTTAGCCTACCATTTTGGTTTGCTGGCTAATAGGTTTGGATTTGGCCTACCGGGGTAGTTTGTTGGCCAAAAGGGGAATAGCCGACCTTCTCGGGGTTTGCTGGCTAAGGTTTAGGTTTGACCGACCACGGAGGTTTGTTGGTCAAAAGAGAATAGCCGACCTTCTCGGGGTTTGCTGGCTAAGGGTTCGAATTTGACTGACCACGAAGGTTTGTTGGTTAAAAGGAATAGCCGACTTTCTTGGGGCTTGCTGGCTAAGGGTTTGGGTTTGACCGACCATGGGGGTTTGTTGGTCAGGGGGAATAGCCGACCTTCTTGGGGTTTGTTGGCTAAGGTTTAGGTTTGACCGACCATAAAGGTTTGTTGGTCAAAAGGGGAATAGCCGACCTTCTTGGGGTTTGTTGGCTAAGGTTTCGAATTTGACCGACCACGGAGGTTTGTTGGTCAAAAGGAATAGCCGACCTTCTTGGGGTTTGTTGGCTAAGGTTTAGGTTTGACCGACTACGGGGGTTTGTTGGCCAAACAGGGCATGGCTTGATCTACTATTTCGGTTCGCCTATCAAGCAGAATATAGGCCCAGACTAGCATTTCGTTTGCTGGCTGCGCGAAACATGCCTTGATAAGTAATGATTTGATTTTGATTTTGATTTTTTTTTCTTTCTCTTTTTTTTTTTTCACATTACTGACTCTTGCGCCCTTTCGGGTTTTCACAGAAGCTAGCCCCCTCTAGCTTTTTCCAACGCGCCCTTTCGGGTTTTCACGTTGAGGGGTTATCCATTTTTGCCTGAGGCGCCCTTTCGGGTTTTCACCTCAGCCGGATCTTAGGCCTTTTTGCCCTTGGGCACTCCTTTTGGGGAGTGGCCAAGTCTGCTGGGACATCTCTATTTTTAGTCCCTCTTTTTTTTTGGAGCTTAGAGTCCGAAGCGAGGTTGCAGAACCTTGGCTAGGGGATTCGCCGTTTGGCTTTAGCCCACCATTATGATTAGTGGGCCAAAGACGGCAGAGCCTACCATGGAGGTTTACTGGCTGAGGGGGCATGGCTTAGCCAACCTTTTTGGGGTTTATTGGCTAAGAGGTTTAACCTGGTCGACCGAGATGGTTTGCTGACCAAGAAGGAGTTTTAGCCGACCTTTTTGGGGTTTATTGTCTAAGGAATTTGACTTTGTCGACCGAGATGGTTTATTGACCAAGGAAAACATAGTTCATAAAGGAGAGAATTCTCTCTCTCTCTCTCTCTCTTTTTTCCTTTTACCAACCTTGGCGCCCTTTTGGGTTTTCACCAAGTCTGGCCCCCTTTGGCTTTTCCCAACGTGCCTTTTATGGGCTTCCACGTTGAGGGGTTATCCATTTTTGCGTGGGGCACCCTTCTGAGTTTTCACCCCAACTGGACTTTAGGCTTTTTTGCCCTTGGGCACTCCCTTTTGGGGAGTGACCAAGTCAGCCGGGACATCTCTATTTTTAGTCCCCCTTTTTTTTTTTCTTTTTTCTTTTTTTTGACATGGGTACATATGCCCAACCTTAGCCTGATTCGGATATAGGGGAATCAGAGGGCGGTTGTCCATGGAATTCATGTTCAGGGGCAAAATATATTTTTAGATGCTTGCCATTTAGTGGTGGAAAAGGGCGGTCGCCAGTATGTGTTGCCAGCGTATATCCTCAGCCTTCATAAACTCTAGTAACCACATACGGTCCGCGCCAATTTAGCTGGAGTTTACCACTTGATTTGCCTGCCATGACCTCTCTTTGCTTGACCATGACGAGGTCGCCTTTCTTGAAGGCACGAGGCCTGACTAGCTTGTCGTAGGCTCGAGTCATGCGGGCTTGGTAGGATTCGAGGTGTTTGTACGATTCCAACCTTTTGCCTTCTAGGTCGGACAGTTCCTCCAACCTTCTTTCAATCTTTTGTCGCTCCGCGGGCTGAAGACCGGTATGGACGGCTACCTTGTAGGATGACATTTCAATTTCGATGGGGAGCATGGCTTCAGCTCCGTACACCAGAGAGAAGGGAGAACACCCCGTAGGGGTCTTATAGACCGTTCGGTATGCCCAGAGTGCTTCATGCATTTTCTCCCCCCAGTCACGTTTACGGTTGCCGACTATCTTGGCAATCAACTTGCAGAGGGTCTTGTTGAAGGCTTCCGCTAGACCGTTGGCTTGCGGGTTGTAGACCGTTGACGTCCTCCAATCTATATGGATATTAGCCGCCAACGCATATATCGTCTTATTTTTGAAGGGCGTACCGTTATCTGATACGATCCGATGAGGGGTGCCGAACCTGTAAATTAGGTGTTGCTTGACAAATTTTGCAACGGCTACCCCGGTCACCTCCCGGAGAGGGATTGCTTCTGCCCATCGGGAGAAATAGTCGGTGGCTGCCAGAACGAACTTGTGGCCGCCAGAAGACGGTGGGAAGGGTCCCACGACATCCATTCCCCATTCAGCAAAGGGCCATGTGGGGGCAGTTGGATGTAATTCGTTCGGCGGCTTTCTTGGCACCGAACTGAAGACCTGGCATTGATGACACGCGCGTGCGTAATGGACGCAATCCGTGTACATGGTTGGCCAGAAGAAGCCTTTTAGCTTGATGTTGATTTTCATTTTGTCTCCCGCCTGGTGGGCCCCGCACAGTCCAGAGTGGTCTTCGTGCATAATGACTTTGGCTTCCTTGGGGGAGAGGCACCTCAGGAGGACAGACTTGTCTTTTTCATGGACAAGTCAGTACAATTGGTCCCCTATCATTTGATAGGACATGGCCCGCAGTAGAAGTTGGACCCTTTCAGCCCGACTTGACGGCAACCAACCGCTCTTTATTCGGATGATCGGTCGGCGCCAGTCTTCTTCTAGGCTGGCTTCTTCTTCGAAGGCGTTGACCTCCGCAATTTCTAGGTCGGGGTCATCCTCGAGGATGCTGGGCATCAGCCTCCTATGTCGGACAGTTATGCCCAATTCTCCTTCGGGAGGGAGCTTTAAAGCAGACGCTAATTTGGCTAGTGCACCGGCTTGAGAGTTTTGCCCTCTGGGGACATGTCCGATTTCGAACAAGTAGAATTTCTCGCGTAGCTTCATCACTTTAGCATGATAGGGGATCTATTCTTTTTTTCGGACGTCGTAATCCCCCAACACTTGACGGATGACCAACTACGAGTCCCCGTAGACTTTTATACATTTGATGCCCATTTCGGCAGCCAGTTGAAGTCCCACGATCAGCGCTTCATATTCAGCTTGATTGTTGGTCAACGGCTTCATGAGGGCGCATGAATTATGCAGTATTCCTCCTTGTGGAGTCACCAGGACAATGCCCGCTTCAGAGGTATAAGTTGTGGTGCCGTTAGTTTGCTTGAGCACCCGGGAAGTGCCATCAAAGTAGAGCTCCCAATGTGGTAACTCTACGGCGAGAGTATTTCCATTTTCTTGAATGAGGACTTCTTCTTGTCGGGTCCCCTCCCCCTGAGGGGGCGAGAGTATTTCCTCCTCGGGAAGCTCGAACTCGAGGGGAGAGCCAGCCGGGAGTGGATGCGCTGCCAGGAAGTCCGCCATACCTTGCCCTTTGATTGCTTTTCTTGGGACGAAGGTGATATCAAACTCCATGAGGAGAAGGGCCCATTTTCCCATCCTTTCCGACAACACAGGTTGGGTGAGGAGCGCTTTTAGCGGGTCTATCCTCGAGATGAGGTTGACTTGATGGGCCAGCAGATAGTGCCGTAACTTTTTGTATCGGTGCTCCGGGCCCACCAGCATTCTGCTGAGGTAGTATAGCGGCTGCTTTTTGCCTTCTTTCATTTATTTGTGCTAAAATCGCTCCCAGTGACGTTTCTATGGCCGCGATGTAGAGGATGAGTGGCTTTCCCTTCACCGGGGCTCTCAAGACGGGAGGAGTAAGGAGATACTCTTTGATTTCTTCAAAAGTATCTTGGCACTCTTGGTTCTATGCGAATGGGGCTCCTTTCTTCATCAATTTGCTGAAGGGAGCACATCTGCCCGCGAGATTGGAGATGAACCGCCTTATGTACGCCAGCCTTCCTTGGAGTGATTTCAGCTCCGTCAGGGTCTTTGGCGGCGGCAGCTCTCTGATGGCTTTGATCTTGACGGGATCAAGTTCTATCCCGCTGTATTTGACAATGAAGCCGAGGAACTTGCCGCTCGAAATGCCGAAGGCGCACTTCATCGGGTTCATCTTTAGTTGATGCTGGCAAAGTCTTTCGAAGACCCAGCGCAAGTCGCCCAAATGGTCCTCTCGCCTTTTGGTCTTGACGACCAAATCATCAATGTAGCACTCAACCAAGCTGCGGAGCATTTCGCCAAAAATCTTGGTCATGGCCCGTTGGTAGGTGGCCCCAGCATTCTTCAGGCCGAATGACATCCTTTTGTAATTGTAGATCCCTTTAGGGGACCTGAATGCAGTATGGTCCTTGTCTTTGGGAGCCATACGGATTTGATTGTAGCCTGACGACCCATCCATGAAGGATAGTGCTTTGTGCCCGGTGGTCATATCGATCATCGTTTCCGTGATCGGGACCGAGAAGTCATCCTTTGGGCAGGCTTTATTCAAGTCCCTGTAGTCGATACAGATCCGGACTTGGCCGTTCTTCTTCACCGGCACTATGTTGGCCAGCCAGTTTGGGTAGATGCAGGGCTCAGTGAAGTCGACTTTGAGGAGTTTGTCCACTTCGGCGTTTACCTTCAGCTCTAGCTCGTGGCGCATACGCCTTTGGGCCTGTTTGACCGGCTTCGCTGTAGGGAATATAGACAGCTCGTGCTCGGCCACAGAGGGGTCTAGGCCTGGCATTTCTTTGTATGTCCACGCGAAACAGTCTTTGAACTCGAGCAACAGTTGTCGATATGACTGTCTTTCTTCCTCATTGAGGAGGGCGCTGACGAAGATGGGTCGGGGTTCTTCTGGTCTCCCGAGGTTGAGTTCTACCAGCTCGTCCACGGTAGCTTGCCCGCCGTCTTCAAGTTCGCGGGGTGCCGGCTGCAGGTCGATGAAATCTTTTTCTTCATCGGAGTCAGCAACATGGACGTCGTAATATTTAAGGCCTTCCTTGGTGATCGGCTAGAAATTATGCTCCTCGTTTTGAGGTATTTCTTGGCACGATGTCCTATTTGAGAGGATAGGCATGGCTTCTCCTACCTGCGGCTTCGTCGAGGAGGTAGGAGGTTGTCCACTGGAAGGGCAGTGATCGGATAAGGGGACCAGCCCAACGGTATTTACCGCGTAATAGGCCTCGAAGTCTGTCCCCTGACCGTAGCCCAGCCCCCGAGTGTCTTTGGCACAATAGGGGGGTTGCCCTCGGAGTTGCTTCGGGTACCACAGCTGATGGAAGTATTCCCGCCGAGAGGGATCTTGCATTTGCGCGATCTTTTGCTTTTGACACAATTTCTTGGCCCGGGCATGTCGTCCATTTCTTGGACGAGCTCAAGGGTGACTCGAGTTGTTTGACCCCAACCGAAGTCATCTTCGAGGGGCCCATACGGGAGTGGGTCCCCCTTGTAGAAGATGATCGGCTTTGGTGTCTCGCCTTTCTTGAGACTATCATCTCTGTAATGGGTGATAATGAACATTTTTAGTCGTTCCACCCTGTGCTCCTCCCTATGGAAGGGCAACTGCATGTATGCCGGCGGCAGAGAGATGCTTCGGTTGATGACCTCGCCGACGGCGTTTGCTTCGTAGTTGATTTCACGCCTTTCTGGGCAACTAAGCCCTGACTCGGTAGATTCGACGAGGCGGCCGAGTCGGTGGGCTTCAAGGAGGTCTTTATTGACCGTGAAGAGCTCCTCCTCGCCCAGATCTTGGCTCGCTTGATCCGCATCGGCATTTTGCTTTTCCTTGCCTTTTGATGCGGCTGTTGACTTGTTGGGAGGCTCGCCGAAGTATAGCTGGGCATCCGCCAGATTGCATTCATTTGGGCAGGAAGGAGCCCGGTCGGCGAAGACCGTATGTTGCTCTCCTTCCTTGATATATTTTATGCACTGGTGGAGAGTCGAGGGGATGACCCGATTTTCATGCAGCCAGGGTCTTCTCAGGAGAGCCTTGTAGGACGTGTTTGCATTTATGATGTAGAACACGACCTTGGTGGCGAGGCCATCCATGGCCAGCTGTACCTCCACCTTTCCCAGGGCGTTTTCAGAGTTCTGATTGAACCCGGCGATTCTAACATCATTTAACCTTTGCAAGTAGGGCGTGAGGTACAGAGACTTGAAAGTCTTTAGGGGCATAATATTGATTGATGCCCCAGGGTCAACCAAGATTCGGTTGAGCTCGTGCCCATTGACCTTTCCTTGCATGTACAACGGGAGATTGTGGTACAGCGTAGGCAACAACATATCTTTGTCAGAGATGTCACCTCTGCCGCCATCGCTTCCAGGGCTTGAGCTTGGAGCTCGATCACGTCAGCTTCGTAGATTTCGGGCTCTTGCAATATTTTGATGAGAGCCGCTCTTAACTCCTTGCTCCATGCGATAGCGTCCCATATGGTGACGTTAGTTGGGAACCGCTTCATGTGTTGTATGATTTTACAGTCGGCCCGAGCGCGGAGTTGCTCCAGTGGTGGGACCATATCCGCCAAAGCTTTTATCAGTTGCACAAATTGGTTGGTCCGTCTTGTCCCTGGTTGTTCGTTTGACTCTTCTCCAAACAAAGGGATCAGGAGACCCTCCTCCGGGGCGAGACCTTCGTCTTGGCCGCCCTTGGATGAAGTGGGTCGGTCGGCCGGCCCGGCGGCCTTTCGGCAAGGGAGTTCGCTTGTGATCTCCTCCTGCTCTTCTTCTTCCTCGTCAGACGGGTCGAAGACGAAGGAGTTGACTCGTACCTCCACTTCAGGGACAAGCTAGGGCTCTTCTCCCCGGAAGATGATAGCTTTGCCGAGGTCGGGCGAGTTGGGATTTTCACCGAGAGATGGGGTGAACTTCTTTCCTCGTCCACGACCTTTCCCTCTGCCTCGATTGCGACGTCGATATGTTGCCACAGGGGGCGTATCAGCTGGTGACTGCAAACTTGCAGGCGGCGGTATCGACACCATATTGCACGAGAAGTCCTTCAGCATTTCTTCCAGCTTCTCGACAGTAATTTCATCCTCCTTATAGAAGATGGCCAGTTCTTTGGGCAAGGGCAGCTTCTCGCCTTCTTGGGCCCTTTGCAGCATTTGATGGAGCCAGCTTTTAAGCCTTGTTTTGCGCTCCATTTCTTCCCACGAGATGTATCTGTCCAGAGGGACTCCCCAGGTGGGCTCGGAGGGGATATATTCCTCCAATTCATCGATGAGCTTTTGCAGCTTCTGGAGCGGAGTCAGCTCCGCCGGGGCCGCCATGGCTGCTGCTTGCTCGGCTTGCTTCTTCAGGCGTTTATTCATGTTCTTTTGCATGTTCTTCTCTTGTTTTAGTGCCCGCGCCATTTTAAGCGGCGTCAGCTCCTTCGCTTGTTCGGCTGCCCAAGAGGTATTCTCTCGGCCGGAGCGGCTGTGCGACTGTTGATAGAGAAATTTAAAAAAAAAAAAATTTGACCATTGGTTGGCCATCCAACCGATGGTGACCTCACAATGAGGTCACCATCGGTTGGCCTCCAACCGATGGTGACCTCACGATGAGGTCACCATCGGTTGGCCATCTAACCGATGGTGACCTCACTATGAGGTCACCATCGGTTGGGCCTTCTCCGACCCAATGTAAGAGGGGGCCTTCTCCCTATAAAAGGCCCCCCCATTCCCCTCATTCGGCAAGGCCTCTCCCCCATGTAAGGTCCCGGCGAAGCCCTGTTGGGAAAATCCCGAAAAATAGGAAAAGAGCATTTGCCCATTCCCTCTCTCATTCTCAAATCCCTCCCGTTCTGTGTGTGAAGGTACAAATCCCCTTCTTTAGCCCGATAGGCCAGGCGCGAAGAGGAGAGCGGTCGGCGTAATCGTCATCGACATTCCTTCTTAATCCCCATCCCCCACATCGAGCAAGACTCTGTGGGGTGATATTCCCGGGGTTTAAATGCCGTCCATATCGAGCAAGACTCTATGGACACATGGTATTTAAATACCCATGTTCTCCCCGCCCATCGAGCGAGACTCTGGGATGGTGGATTTTGTGCTTATATGTATATGTTTTCTTGAGGAGACTCTGCCCAAGCGGAGGTTCTGCCCAAGGACATATTCGTATATTCGCAAATTTGTGTTCTTATATATATGTTTCTTAAGATGAAACTCTGCCCAAGTGGAGATTCCGTCCGAGAACACATATATAAAGATTACGAATTTGTAATTATACAAATATGTTCCTTAAGGAGAATCTCGCCCAGGCAAAAATCTCTCTCAGGGGACGTATCCATGTAAATACAAACTCGTGTTATATGTATATGTTTCTTAGAGGAAACTCTGCCCAAGCGGAAGTTCTGTCCAAGAACATATTCGTATATTCACAAATTTATGTTCTTATGTATATGTTCCTTAGGGGAAACTCTGCCCAAATGGAGACTCCCCTAAGAATATATCCATAAAATCACAAATTTGTGCCTATACGCATGTGTCTCTTAGGAGGAATCCTGCCCGGACAAAAGTTCCCTCTAAATTCATATCCGTATAATCACAAATTTCATGTTTATGTAAATGTGTTTCTTAGTGGAATCTCTGCCCAAATAGAGACTTGCCCGAGAACATATCTATATAATCACAAATATGCCTTATTGTGTATATGTTTCTTAGAAAGGACTTCGTTCATACGGAGGCCCCTTCCTATCGGACACTCCATTCAAATGGAGACACCGTTTGAAAATATATTTACAATGCGCAGATTTGTGTTTATATACGCATACCTCTTCGAGGTAAAATCTCTCCGGGCAAAACTTCTCCCGAGAACATACGGACATAAGCATACGTCCATATAAATACACCATCATGGAGATACTCTGTCTAAATAAGGATTTGTCAAGACATACTCATAAACTCAAAAAAAAAGGAAAGAGGACTGTGATAATATACACACATCCAAAGAAAAAGGAGGACAAGACAAGAACCGTGCTCGGATACCCCAAATGGGAGCACATATGCACCTCCACGAGAACTATATCCGTGGAAATGGACTTCGAACAGAGAACACAAATATGACAAGAACTTCCGTAGAGATACATCCATATGATCTCCGGAAATTGCACCCGCACAAACATGAAGTGAGGAGAAAATAAACTCTACCTCAAATTTGGACTCTGCCCAGAAACGGCATTATAAAAGAACCTCATAATAAAAATCCGTACAATCACCTTTCTAATACGGGAGTGTTGCTCTGGGTTATAATACCCCTAAGTTCAGAATCAAAAATCCACGGGTATACACCCGTTCATAATAATAATCCCCATGTTTTCCCAAATAAAAATCCATAATCAACCTTTTGCAAAAAGGAGAAAAGACCTCAAATCGGTCCACGGGTATATACCCGCTCCCCTTTTCAAAAGAAATCAAACTTTGGGCTCCCACAAAGGCAATCGCTTCAAAAATGGAATATCCAAAGCAAAAAGCATTTCAAAGTAATCAAAAGAAAGGAAAAACATGTCATAATCAGGATTTTCTAAGAAAAAGCATGTATATTTCTCTCGTTCTTTACTATGAAATGGTATTCGGGTTAGAAATTGGTATTAAATAATACCGAGAGTTTTAACTCGATGTAAATGTAACATCGATTCCGGTCGATGGAGATGGAGGTCCAGCACATGCTACCCTAATTGCCTGATGAGAATAGACATGGGACTCAAGAAGTTCAGATAAAAAACGGCGCACCCGTCCGTTTCACAGACAACACACCCGTCCGTTTCACGGACACCACACCCGTCCGTTTCACGGACACCATACCCGTCCGTCTCACGGACACCCAAATTTCCTTCCGCATTGCGCGGATTCTTTCTTCTGTCTGTTAGACAGGCTGGCACGCCCCGCGATATAAAAATCAAAGCATGTGAAACAAATGAATACCCAAATGGAATGAAACAAATGAATCAAAATGAATGGAGGAAATGATGAAAATTTCCCGTGTCAACAGCTGGCACGCCCGGTGGGACCTCTTCTCACCATTCATAGCAAAAAGGATGAGACATACATATATTTTTCATGAAAATCCTAATACTGATATTTTCTCTTGAAGGTACTGCGAAGCTGCCTCGAAGGTATTCGGGTACAAACCAAATGCAAATTTCAAATTACTGAAGATGGCTGTCACCTATGGACCGCTCGTCGTCAACAATCGTACCAGGAAGATGCTACTCAAAAGCTTCGTTCCAGCAAATTAACAAGGAAGATCCGCAGAAGCCGTGGGTACGTCAAAGCTCGTCCTGCTATTATCAACAGGGGCACCTGAATGCTCTCCAAAGATAATGCTACTAAAGGGGATAAACCTAACTCTGACCAACGATATTCATTGGTTATGAGTCTAGGTGGGCTAACCCAAATCCAAACTCAAGCTCATGACCAGCAAGCCATCAAGGCAGGTCATGTCCAATCCAAATTCAAAACCATATCCAAACTCAAGCTCATGACCAGCAAGCCATCAAGGCAGGTCATGTCCAATCCAAATTCAAAACCATATCCAAACTCAAGCTCATGACCAGCAAGCCATCAAGGCAGGTCATGTCCAAATCCAAATTCAAAACCATATCCAAACTCAAGCTCATGACTAGCAAGCCATCAAGGCAGGTCATGTCCAAATCCAAATTCAAAACCATATCCAAACTCAAGCTCATGACCAGCAAGCCATCAAGGCAGGTCATGTCCAAATCCAAATTCAAAACCATATCCAAACTCAAGCTCATGACCAGCAAGCCATCAAGGCAGGTCATGTCCAATCCAAATTCAAAACCATATCCAAACTCAAGCTCATGACCAGCAAGCCATCAAGGCAGGTCATGTCCAAATCCAAATTCAAAACCATATCCAAACTCAAGCTCATGACCAGCAAGCCATCAAGGCAGGTCATGTCCAATCCAAATTCAAAACCATATCCAAACTCAAGCTCATGACCAGCAAGCCATCAAAGCAGGTCATGTCCGATCCAAATTCAAAACCATATTCAAATTCAAGCTTATGACCAGCAAGCCATCAAGGCAGGTCATGTCCAATTCAAATTCCAAACCATACGCAATCCTAGAATACATCAAACCCAAACATCAAATATAGCCACAAACCATCAAGGTAGGCTGAATCCGAAACCAAAATCCCAAATTGAAATTTCAAAATCGTAGTCACCAAACCTCAATGGTAGGCTCCATCAAATTCTCATACCATACCTTTAACCCCGAAAAAAAAGAAAAGGGGCAGCCATTTAGCAAGACTAAGTCAACCCAAATCTGGACCTTTTTAGTCCAAACAATTTCCTTCAAAATCATACTTTCTGTCTCTACAACAAGGACAAAACAAAATCATAAAAGTAAAAGGCTATTAGCCGCCACCTCAAGATCCGGCAAATCTATCATGATCAGAGGCCTGCAGGTACAACTCGACGGAAGCCAACCTATCACCCTATGGGATAGGCATATTTCTACAATCCAAACCTCAAACCGCTTCTGAGTTTTGCGGTGGTTTCAAAGGGAATCAGGAGATTCCAAGAAGCAAGTCGATGTCATGCAAAAGACTCGGCACTCTACTGAGTTCAAACAAATCTGGGATCCCATAAAGAAGCTCAGAAGCTCAAAAGGGATCCAAGCAAATACACCAACAATGTTCAGCAAGAGAGGCAACATAAAAAAATGCTCCCTTTCAACATGCTGAGTCCAAACACTATCATGGACAAAAAGAGAAAAGGAATATACAAGAAATCAAGTTATACTCTTCAAGGCTCGGAGAATATCCAGTACTTGATAGGCTGGGGGCAATTCCTAATGCCGGTACCTGTCCGTCAATAAGACGACGTGTTACTTGGGCAGCTGAGAAAAATCCCAAGTTTATAATCTTTTCATAATATGCCTCTGGGAATGACTCTGGCGGAATGGCGGAACAAATCGCAGAAGCCAATCCAAATATTCCTATTGAGGCCATCAAGCAATTTGCCACAAGAAACCGCCAGCCCGGCAGGCAAGCTGGAACACCAAATCAAGCTCCTTCTCGTGTTGATTTTCAACATGAATGAATTCAAACCCCCTTCTTCAAAGAGATAAATCTTCAAATCGGAGAAGATGGGCTTCCTACTTCAAATATCAACGCCGTCATTGACTTGCCTATAAAGGAAAATTTCCAGGCAATGTCAGGTGAGGGTAAATGATGCAGTAATATCAATCTCAAATGGTTGTGCTTCTAAATGAAATGAGATGATTGGCAACTTCAAGCCTCCAACATTCTACAGAGCCAGTCTCTACTGAAAATCAACAAATTTAGCATCCAGATGGGTCTGCCCCGGCAAATCGTCCGGCAGTTTCTACAATTGATCCTCTTCCTCAAACTACGGGTCAGGACATCATGGATCCGTCCAATGTTATGCATCCTCAAACAATTTCCATACAAAGGCATGAGATACAGAAAATTATTCAAAATATGTTCGCTCAGCAGAGCGAAGGCATGCAGATGATAGATCTATAATCTGTTCCATATCCAGTATATCATCAATTCCAGAAGTTGCCAGAAACATGCCCTAAAGTCTCAAAGCTGTCAAAGTTTAATGGACATGGGTCACCACTGGAATATGTGGCACATTATGTTATTGCCTTGGGCAAGCTCGCCATCGGCAAATCTTATCTCCTCAGATATTTTGCAACTTCCTTGATTGAAGTTGCATTTCAACAATATTCAGAACTCAAGCCTGACTCAGTTGCTGATTGGGCGGATCTGCAAAAGAAATTTCTAGACCATCTCTAAACGGCTAAAGGGAAGGTATCTCTCTCTTGCCAAATTATGTTCCCTCAAACAACAGAAAGAGGAATCGGCAATCCACTTTACCAAGAGGTGGAGAGAGTTTAGCATGAAATGCAATAACCTTCCCTGCAAAAAGATATAATCCCTATCTGCCGAAGAGGCCTCACATCAACAATCAATGAGAAACTCTTGGAAATAAATATCAAGAGTTTCGAGCAATGGAATTATGTGGTAGCAGAAATTGAGATGTTTCTAGCCAAACAAATGGCTCATGTATCTCATAAAGGGTGTATGAAGACTCCTTATTCCTTCAAAAAGGAGCATACTAAGAGGCTCTTTGATCTCTGCCTCGATAATCAGTTAATATCACTGCCAGAACCAAAGAAGCAGACAGATGTCAGCAAAATCAATTAGTTCAATTTGCCCGTATCACCGTATGGTGGGGCATGCAATTGAAGATTACTACGTCTTCAAAAATGAGGTCCGGAAGATCATTCAAAATGGCCTCGTATCTATGCAAAATGCTCTGGCTGACCCTCCTCAACTTCATGCTTGGGATTGACCAGAGCAATTTATCAATGTCATTTATATGACAAGACTTCCAACAAATTCAAATCATCCCGAGGACGGTCATTCATGTGATCCTCCTCAAGATAATTCAGGAGCTTATTCTCTACCAAGATCAAGGCATGATCCACATAGAATAATGAGGAAAGTCCAAAGGCAAATATACTCTTATGCATACTCAAATATATTCAGAGCCGCCTCCTATGTCACCATATGCAGACTCAATTAGGTGGCTATCCGAAGATCCTTCAATTCCTGTCGAGCCGGCAAGGTTATATTCTTTCCCTCGACATCAAACTTTCTCACTTTTCCGGCTATGCCTTCAATCCGGATTCATGGATTACCGAGCTCCGGTAGAAATATTAGCCAATTACTACCCGTATCATCAAGTGATGGGTCATAGCATCGAAGGTTGCATAAGATTCAAAAATGATGTTCAAAAGCTAATTAACCCGGATATGCATCGGGTCAACCAGCCTCATACTCAACAATCACCAAATAGACCAGCCAACTTGGATCCTATTCGGTGAATGTCATTTAATGCATCATCATCCTTTGGTCTTCCTCAGTCATCAATGGGGGGAATCTTCAAATCCATATTTATCCAGCCAATCGTATGCAAATGTGCATCTTCTACAATAAGCTTCTCATTTGCAACAAAGAGCACCAAGTTTATACTTGACAATCTCAGAAGGCAAAGTCTGGTTTCCATACTTGAACCAGCATCATATATCTTTCAGAGTGAAAAGGGATGTATGACTATTGTCTGGATCTCCATGATTTGGTCGAAACTCATATCTGGGAAGGAAAAATTGATCAATATGGGAATTCTTTGGCGCCAGCAAATAAGGTGTCACAACGAGCCTATGGTTCAAGTCCAGAATCCCAAGCTCTATATCCAAAGATATGTGAATATTATCATCATCCACTGGGCTATGAACGATACAGAGGTCAAAGCCGAAATGGAGCAATTCTTAATACAGAATTAGAATATCAAAAGAAGCTGGGGCAAAGCCAATCTCCCAGCAAGCAGAGGAGTTCGTGGATCATTATCACCAACTCCCATCTTCAATTATTGAAGAAGCAATTAATGCAACCTTTGTGAATGGGTCACTGTCGGCCCTCAAAATCAGCCAGTTCCAAAAGAGTCAACAACTCTACAGTAAGAGGTGGCTCCAACAAAAGAAGCATCTCCAAATCATCTTCAGAGCAGAAAGTCATAAGCTCACTCGAAGCTCTTCAGGTATGAAATAAAAATATACATATATATATATATACATATATATAAACAAAAAAAAAAAAAACAAAACAAAAACAAAACAAAAACACAACAAAAAAAAAACAACAACAAACAAACAAACAAAAAAAAAAAAAAAAAAACAACAAAGAATAATAATAATAATAAAAGAAGAATGAAAAAGAACAAATGTAGCGTGATGCTGCTGCTGAGGTACCTCAAATATCAACTAAAAAAAAAAATCAATCAAATCAAATCAAAAAATCAAAACTGAAAAATCAAATTACATATTTAACTCACCAATTTACAATATGGTGTCCAAACCTCAACCAAAGAAGCTGCAAATCTCTCCAAGTGATAATACCAAACAGGCTGAAGGAAAGCCAACAATGTTGACATATCAGCGTCGGCCAGCAAATAATCGCCGTCGCAAGAAAGGGCATGGTAAAGAGCAAAAAGTTGCATCTACTATTTTCAAGAAGCCCGATATCACAAAATTAAACAGAGTCATTCCCATTCACGGCGAAGAGTCAAAGCCTCTGCCTGAAGCCGAGATACGGGCGGATTCTTATGTCTTCAACCCTTCATATGAAGAAGAAGAGCTGTCCAATATGCCTCCTCATACAAAAGAAAAGAGTCAAAGCCCCCATGCCTCATCAAATGAGCCGGACAACGCTCCTCTCTTTTCAAATGGAAGGCTGTTGATTCCTCTCTCTCAAAAGAAATCTATCAAGCCAAAGAAGCCATCTGAGTCCTCGATAAAGGGATCTCCCTCATCGGATCAGATACGCATCAAGGCTGATGACAAAATCTTTCGGCAACTCAAATCACTCCCCGTCAACATCACTGTCTGGGAGGCAATTGCTTGGAGCCAAGACCTGAGAGAAACTCTTGTCAAAGTACTCCAAGAATAAAAGAATATATATGAAGCTCATATGGCTGATTTCCAAGCTCAAATATATGAAGCACTGGCAGCAGGTGTCACTTTCACAAGATAGGCGCATGTCGCTATCCTCTCCATATCACAATCGTCCCTTATATATATGAAGGGACAGGTCAACAATATTCAATTGAATCGGATCCTGGTCGATCCGGGGGCATCTACCAATATAATGCCCTATAAAGCCATTGAATCTCTACATCTCATGCCCCATATGCAACAGAATATTGCTTGGGAGACCCTGGCTACATGAAAACTGGGTCATTCCATCAACTCTCCATCAATGCATTAAATATGCAAAAGAAGGGAAGCAGCACACAGTCTTTGCTGATCAAGCCCCGTTTCGGGAAGATGAATGCAACCCGACTGATGCCCCTTTATATCTCGGAGGACCAAATCTTCAACCCTCCTCCCTCTCTAAAGGGAAAAGTAAGCAAGTTGAGTCCTCAAATGAAGACAATGAAACTGGCGAGCTTTTTGTGATAAACAAAAGCCTTGCCAAATTACCTGCAAATACTTCTCAAAGTAAAGCCACCCGCCCAGAACGGCGGAGCATCAGTTATGAAGCGGATCATGTAAGTCAAGTTATCAATGGGAGCATTCCTCTGCCATCCAACTGCATGCAGATCTGCTCTCTAAAGCAAGAACAAAGTGTCCGGCGATTAAAAACTTTCGTCGTCACTCATCAAAGAAAAGAAAGAAGAAAGAATGCAAGAAAGGCAGCAAAGCCAATCCTCTTCTACAAAGGGGAATTGATCCTCCCAACTTATACAGAGGATGATTTTGGTTGGGAAGACAGCTCCAATAACCAACTGGAATCAATACAAGAAATGGCCGATATGCCAGAAAAAATTAAGGAGATGTGCAGAAAGCAGAAAATTCCTCAGGTACAAGATGTTTCCCGGAGAAATTTCTTCAAGCAACTGTGGGAACCTTCTCAAGTCCGGGGTCAACCTCCATTCTTCGGAAGAGATACCAGAGGATTAGGTTATAATACCAAATCCTCCTATACAGTCAATGTTGTTGGATCATCATCGGAGATCTGCAGCGGAATGAATAATCAGGAGTGTTCCAACTCCAACTCTCAAGATATCACCTCAGCTCTATCAAATGAAATATCAAATGAAGAGCTACCAGAAGAATTCTGCAAGCAATCTTCATTCACAAATTCTGAAGATACAAATTCCTATGAAGTCTACATCGCCAATTCTGATGACGCGGAAGATTTCATAGATCTTCAGCCAGCTCCCCAAGAAATTGAAGATGGTGGACAAGCCACTATTGATGAATTGATTGAACTCAACCTCGGGAGTCAAGAAGATCCCCGGCCAATCTTTATCAGCGCCCTTCTTGATGAACAAGAGAGGCAATCCTATCAAATTCTTCTGCTGGAATTCCAAGACTGCTTTGCTTGGAATTACAAAGAAATGCTAGGACTGGAGCCATCAGTTGCTGAACATGAATTATCCATACCGCACACGGCCAAGCCTGTTAAACAAGCTCAAAGGCGTATGCGGCATGAACTAGAACTAAAGGTAAATACTGAAGTCGACAAGCTTTCTGAAGTAGACTTCATCGAGCCGTGCATATATCCAACATGGCTCGCCAATATTGTTCCAGTGAAGAAAAAGAATGGTCAAATCCGGATATGTATCGACTACAGGGACTTAAATAAAGCATGTCCCAAGGATGATTTCCCAGTTCCAATCACTGAAACAATGGTGGATATGACCACCGGCTATGAAGCCTTGTCTTTTATGGACGGGTCTTCCGGTTACAATCAAGTCCGGATGGCGATCAAAGATAAAGATCATACTGCATTTAGATCACCCAAAGGTATCTTCAACTACAAGCAGATGCCCTTTGGCCTAAAGAATCCAGGAGCTACATATCAAAGAGCCATGACCAAGATATTCAATGAAATGATTCATGACGTGGTTGAATGCTATGTGGATGACTTAGTCGTCAAAACCAAAAAACGGGAGGATCATCTATACGATCTTCGCCGTGTTTTTGAAAGGCTTCGTCAATTCAAATTGAAGATGAACCCTATGAAATGTGCATTTGGGGTTTCAAGTGGCAAGTTCCTGGGCTTCATCGTCAAATACCGGGGAATAGAAATAGACTCCGATAAAATCAAGGCGATCCAGCAACTGCCCTCTCCTCAGAATTTGACAGAGCTAAGGTCACTTCAAGGGAGATTAGCCTATATCAGGCGATTCATATCCAATCTCTCAGGAAGATGCATGCCGTTCGGCAAACTAATGAAGAAGAATGCTCCCTTCATCTGGGACCAAGAGTGTCAGGACGCTCTTGAACAAATTAAAGAGTATCTACTCACTCCTCCAGTTCTAGGGGCACCAGTTAATGGAAAGCCTCTTATACTCTATATTGCAGCTATGGATGCTTCTCTGGGAGCTCTATTGGCACAAACAAATGAAGAAGATAAAGAGCAAGCTTTATATTATCTTAGCAGAAAGCTAATCGGTCCGGAGCTCCGATATGCCCCAATGGAAAAAGTATGTCTAGCACTGATATTTGCTGCAAAGAAATTGAGGCATTATCTGCTGGCTCATGAAATTAAACTTATTTCTAAGTATGATCCAATCAAATATCTGCTGAGGCAACCCATATTGTCAGGAAGACTCGCGAAATGGGCTCTGCTCCTTATGGAATTTGATATCATATACATCCCACAAAGGGCAATCAAAGGGCAAGGTTTGGCCGAATTCTTGGCCGCACATCCAGTGCCGGAAGATTCCCCTCTACCTATAAACCTCCCAGAAGAAGAAACTCTTTCTCCTGCAAGTGAAAACTCAGTTCTCGAAGAGGTTGCCACAATTGAGCTACCCTCTTGGGAATTATATTTCGATGGAGCTTCCCGAACTCTCCGTTATACTGATGGTTCTACCACCGTCTCTACGGGAGCAGGGATCGTCTTAGTCACTCCATATGGAGGGATCCTGTATAATTCTTGTGCTCTTATGAAGCCACTCACAAATAATGAAGCTGAATATGAAGCTCTGATTATTGGGCTTCGGCTGGCTCTCGAAATGGGAATCAAAGGCATACAGGTTTACGGTGACTCGCAGCTGGTCATCCGATAAATATTGGGCCAGTATGAAGTTCGTAAACCACAATTGCTTCCATACTATACCACTGTCATGAAGCTCAAAGAAAAATTCAACTTCTTTGACATATCCCATGTGCCGAGAACTGAAAATTCTCAGGCTGATGCTTTAGCCAAATTGGCCTCTGCTATAAAATTGCCTCCTGAAGGGGAATTGGACATCAGTGTCCGCCACAGAAGGCTCATGCCGAGTATCCTCGACGATGAGTCTGATGCTGCAATTGAAGAAGTATATAATACAGAGCTAGATACAACAAATGAACCTGAAGATTGGCGTGAGCCGATTATCAAAATCAGGAAAGGTTGGCTACCTCCAGATCGAACACAAAGAATCCAGCTCTTACGCAGGGCTACATCATATCAAATAATAGCAGATCAATTGTTTAAGCTGGTCCATGAAAAGAAAGGACCAGTGCTCCTCAGATGTTTATCCCTCAAGGAAGCCAAAATTATGATGAAAGAAGTTCACTCCGGCCTGTGTGGTGCACACCAAGCAGGAGAAAAGATGAAAATCAATATCAAGTTAAAAGGCTTCTACTGGCCTACCATGTACGCGGATTACATTCAATACGCTCGTACATGTCATCAGTGTCAAGCATTTGGCCCTATACCAAGGAAATCACCAAATGTATTACATCCCACTGCGCCAACATGGCCATTTGCCGAGTGGGGTATGGATATTGTGGGACCATTCCCACCTTCATCTCAAGGCCACAAGTTCATACTGGCTGCCACAGATTATTTCTCTCGGTGGGCTGAAGCTATCCCATTGAGGGAGGTAACCGGAGAGTCAGTCGCCAAATTTGTCAAGCAAAACATAATATACAGATTTGGGACTCCTCACAGAATCATATCCGATAATGGGTCGCAATTCAGAAACAAAACAATATATGCCTTGGCGGCAAAATTTCATATTGACTGGAGAACATCGTCAGTATATAATCCACAGGCAAATGGGTTGGCAGAAGCCTTCAACAAAACCCTCTGTAAATTGCTTGCCAAGATAGTCGGCAACAGAAAGCGGGAATGGGGAGAAAAGGTTCATGAAGCCTTGTGGGCTTATCGAACTGTATATAAAACCCCTACCGGATGTTCGCCCTTCTCCTTGGTATACGGAGCTGAGGCCATGATCCCTATAGAAATTGAAATGGCATCCTATCGGGTGGCAATCCAAGGTGAACTACAAAATCAGGATCAAGATCAAATGGAAAGAAGACTTGAGGAGCTCTCCAATCTAGAAGGAAGGCGCCTCGAGGCATACAAGTCTCTCCAAGTATATCAGGCTAGAATGGTTCGAGCATTCGACAAATTAGCAAGACCCAGAGCTTTTAAGCAAGGGGATCTTGTCATGGTCAAATGCAGAGAAGCAATGGCCGGAAAGTCATGTGGCAAACTTCAACCCACTTGGCTCGGTCCATATATCGTCACTCTGGCATATGAAGGAGGCGCATATCGGCTAGTTGACCATAAAGGTAATGTGCCCTTTCCCCCGCTTAACGGGAAACACCTGAAATTGTATCACGCGCCAGAGCATGAATTCCCTGGCCAGCCGCCAAAACAAAAATCGATCACCCAAAAAGGACATGAAGCCCAAAGAAGATAAAAAATGATGATGAAAGTTTTGCCATAGATGGGGGCAAAGGAATCAAACTTCCACTTGCCCGTCATGTACTCCAAAACTCTCAGTCCCTACCGAGCATAAAGCCAAGGGCATCCCATGTATAAACCCGAAAAAAAGAAAAATTCAATGAAAGATGGAGGTTATTTGGCATATTCCGCCAAATGAGGTTCCAAGATACAATGACAAGCAACACCAAATCCAAAATACCCCAAACTATAGCCAACAAACCACAAAGGTAGGCTATATCAAATCCAAATACCAAAACCATAGCCAGCAAACCAAAAAGGTAGGCTATGTCAAAACCATATCAAAACCATAGCCAGCAAACCAAAAAGGTAGGCTATGTCAAAACCATACCAAAACTATAGCCAACAAACCACAAAGGTAGGCTATATCAAATCCAAATACCAAAACTATAGCCAACAAACCACAAAGGTAGGCTATATCAAATCCAAATACCAAAACCATAGCCGACAAACCAAAAAGGTAGGCTATGTCAAATCCAAATACCAAAAACCATAGCCAACAAACCAAAAAGGTAGGCTATGTCAAAACCATACCAAAACCATAGCCAACAAACCAAAAAGGTAGGCTATGTCAAATCCAAATACCAAAACTATAGCCAACAAACCACAAAGGTAGGCTATATCAAATCCAAATACCAAAAATCATAGCCAGCAAACCAAAAAGGTAGGCTATGTCAAAACCATACCAAAAAAACCTTAGCCAACAAACCAAAACGGTAGGCTATGTCAAATCCAAAACACCATAGCCAACAAACCATAAAGGTAGGCTATGTCAAATCCAAAACCAAAACCAAAACTAAAATAACCTAAACCCCACATGTCGATATCCAAGTCCAAGGATAAACCCAATCCCAATTCCAATGTGAATCCGAATGCAAACCCTTTATTTTGGCCCTACGCCATCAAGGATAGGCCGAATTCAAATCCAAACCCCAAGCTCCATACCAGAGCCCATAACAATATCAAAAAAAAAAAAGATCTTCACGCTTAGAAGCCATCACCATCCATCCCATCCTAGCTCACCACCCATCCCATCCCAGTTCACCGCCCGTTCAGAACCAGACCCTCACCCTTTTGAGTATCTGAGCCAGTCAAATCTTAAAAAAAAAAAAAAAAGAGAGAAGGAGAAATAAAAAAAAAGAAAGGGGTTAAAAATAAAGATACCCCGATGGACTTAAGTATACAATCCCTTGTATACTTAAGGGCAAAAAGATCAAAAAAAATTCAGCTGAGGTGAAAACCCGAGAGGGCGCTTCAGGCAAAAATGGATAACCCCTCAACGTGAAAACCCGAAAGGGCGCGTTGGAAAAAGCTAAAGGGGGCCAGTCTTGGTGAAAACCCGAAAGGGCGCTAAGGCTGGTAATGTGACAAAAAAAGAAGAGAAGAAAAAAAATGATGATGGAAAGGAGGATTTGTCAGTTCTCCATTCATACAAGTCACCACATTACAAACTTGCAGAGGGTGACAGATACCACATAGAAAGGAAATCAAGGCAATAAGCCCAATATACAGATGTTGTGCTGTGAAACAAAGGCAGGAAAGCTTCCTCCTCTCCAGCTATGCAAACCCAAATATGAACCCCTTTTTCCGGGCACAAAGCTATCAAAAGGGGCGAAATTCAACTCCCAAAGCCAAATGATGAACACCATTCCAGAGTCCATTCAAAACCAAGTCCAGGGCCAAATCATACCCAACATACTCATATCCAAACCCGAATCCAAGATATCACAAAAAGTGACTTAAATCATACCCAACATACTCATATTCAAACCCAAATCCACATCCAAAACCAAATTCCAAATCCAAATTCACAACCATTGGCCAAATCCAAATCTCAAGCCACATCTGAAACCATCACTCATACCATAACCACACTTTTAGCCATTCACGTATCCAAGACAGTCAAGTCCTTGACGGCCTTGGTAAAGAAAAAAGAAAGAAACAAAAAAGGGGGTTAAAAATAGAGATACCCCGATGGACTTAAGTATACGGCCCATTGTATGTTTGAAGGTAAAAAGATCAAAAGAATCCAGCTGAAGTGAAAACCCGAAAGGGCGCTTCAGGCAAAAACGGATAACCCCTCAACGTGAAAACCCGAAAGGGCGCGTTGGGAAAAGCTAAAGGGGGCCAGTCTTGGTGAAAACCCGAAAGGGCGCTAAGGCTGGTAATGTGAAAAAAAAAAGAGACAGAAAATGAAAGAAGGAGTTTCCGTGTCCTTCACATTTATATAGCCGTAAGATCATAAGTCACCATGTTACAAAATTACAAGGGGTGACAGATAGTCACACACTACATACAAGGCAAGTTAAAACAACGAGCCTAATATACAAAGGTTATGTTGAGAAGCAGAGCCAAGAAGGTGCCTTCTTCTGCAGCCGCTCTGCCTTCTTAGCTTTAGAAGATCCGGGCTGGCGAGAGCCGTTTCTATCTCTAGCACGGAGGCCTCCCTCTTCGGGACCCTCAGCTTCATCTCTAGCATCTTGAACCTGACAAGATATTGCCTCGCCAAGCTCGCGTTCCAGCCGAGCCATCCGCAGTTCTCGCGTCTTCTGACGCTTGCGCACTTCAGCAGCCTGGAGATCATCGGCTTCAGCATCGCTCTCCAAAGCTTCAAATCGCTGGGCCCAGGTCATCTCAACCTGACGGGTGTACACCCTGTTCCAAACATCGGTGATGAAAGTCATCCAACGCTCCTGCTGGATTCCCATACTAAAGGCAGATCCAGTATGTTGCTCCAGCGCCTCTCGAATAACTTCAATAGGCGCCGGGTCTGTGGAGTCTGCCAATCCCGTAATTCGGCCAACAAGGAATTCCCAGCAGCCATCATCAGCAAAGTGCGGGGCTGGTTGCGTTCCTGCAGGCCATCTTATACCATGCTCTGGGGGAGCACCAACCTCAAAGGGCGGAGAGCCGTCTTCGTCAGAATTCGGCACGACATCTGCCCAAGAAAAAGAAATCAGCAGCAAAGAAAAAGCTGTTAACAAGACGAAGCTGATTCTGAAGGTTGAGCGAGGTCTGACGCTCCAGGACATGGATCTTGAGAGGAGCTGGGAAAATATTGCGGATTTGCATAAAACTGCTCCCCATCATATGGGAAGGTTGGAGGGACATAGGTAAAATCTGTCTGATGAAGGCCTCCGCCTCCACTTGTTGTGCCTCCCACTTGAAAGGCGGATTGAGCTGGCGAGTCCAAAAATGGGCTCATCGAAATTCCCCAACTCGGGATGGAGAAGTTCGCCCCTGAGACAGAATATGAATCTGTCGTTCCCCAGCCAAACAGTTGATCACAGAATTCTGTCCCTGTTAAAGCAAATACAACAAGGGAGAAGGATTCGTCATGAAAAGAAATATATCAAAAAAAAAAAAAAAACTCTATATGAGTTCAAAAATGGGCTCCCTGCATTTCCCCAAAGCGGAAAGGGAGGATTGGCCACAGATACAAAATATGAATCCATCATTTCCCAGGAGAAAAGTTAGACACAAAAAATCTGGTCACCTGAACACAAGAAAGGAAAGTCAACATCAGAAAAGAAAACATCATCTTTAAAGACTGTATATGAGCTCAGTAAAGGAAGTCACCAGCAGGAGTTGATTTCGTGGCAGAATATTCCTCGAAAGGCATCGGGATATAAGCCCCGACAAGAGCAAAGGAATATTGTTCCGTTGAGACTCCCAACTCAGCAAATGTAAAAGCACTGTCATCCATCACGACTATCTCAAGAAACAGACAGTCGGATGATGACTCATTATCATTAACCCCACGAAGGAGAGGAGAACCTCAGGGCAAAGAAGCATGGCCGCCCAGTACTTCTCATTTGTCTCATCATCTGAGGTAGAAGAGTTTACAAAAAAAAGGGGGAAGAAAAGAGAAGTCATAAATCAAGAAGAAAAGATCATGAATGACAATGATGAGAGAAGAAAAGAAAAGAAAGTCACCACCAGATGAGGTGGAATCCGCCACTCTCCTTTTCCAGCTTTTTCAAGCCTATAAGAGGAGGGAACATCCAAATGAGCTTCACCATTCCTATCTCTAACAACTTCTGGAGCAAGGGTGGCTGGAGATTCATGACAGATATGTGAAAAAGGAATGAAGCAGAAGGAAAAAGATAGCCACCCCACAAATCTCCTCGGAGGAAAAGGGTTATAGTTGTTGCGTGAAGCCAACAAGGTTGGCCTCAGCAATAGAATTCTGTCGAATATGATCCAAATACTGCCAAGAAGGCGAATCTCGTGAAAGAAATATCAAATTCATACCTGAGGTGAAGTCAGAAAGACAAGACCCAGGTAAAGAAGGCCCCAACCAAGTCCAAGTAAATCCAAAAAAGCGGAGCTGATGGCTCGGCACAAGAGGTATGACAAAGTCGATCGTTGCCTGAGATTGCAGGTTTCACAGTGCAAGTACTGAGGCGTGTCAACTGTGGCTACAACTTTTCGATTCAAGTTCCTTATCAGGTCATGAAGACAAGAAGCAAAGCTCAAAAGAATGCACGGGACGTCCTCCTCCGGCTTTGGCTTCGGTGCACCTCCCGTGGGGGGCATTTGTTGACAGAGAAATTTAAAAAAAAAAAAAATTTGACCATTGGTTGGCCATCCAACCGATGGTGACCTCACAATGAGGTCACCATCGGTTGGCCTCCAACCGATGGTGACCTCACGATGAGGTCACCATCGGTTGGCCATCTAACCGATGGTGACCTCACTATGAGGTCACCATCGGTTGGGCCTTCTCCGACCCAATGTAAGAGGGGGCCTTCTCCCTATAAAAGGCCCCCCATTCCCCTCATTCGGCAAGGCCTCTCCCCCATGTAAGGTCCCGGCGAAGCCCTGTTGGGAAAACCCCGAAAAATAGGAAAAGAGCATTTGCCCATTCCCTCTCTCATTCTCAAATCCCTCCCGTTCTGTGTGTGAAGGTACAAATCCCCTTCTTTAGCCCGATAGGCCAGGCGCGGAGAGGAGAGCGGTCGGCGTAATCGTCATCGACATTCCTTCTTAATCCCCATCCCCCACATCGAGCAAGACTCTGTGGGGTGATATTCCCGGGGTTTAAATGCCGTCCATATCGAGCAAGACTCTATGGACACATGGTATTTAAATACCCATGTTCTCCCCGCCCATCGAGCGAGACTCTGGGATGGTGGATTTTGTGCTTATATGTATATGTTTTCTTGAGGAGACTCTGCCCAAGCAGAGGTTCTGCCCAAGGACATATTCGTATATTCGCAAATTTGTGTTCTTATATATATGTTTCTTAAGATGAAACTCTGCCCAAGTGGAGATTCCGTCCGAGAACACATATATAAAGATTACGAATTTGTAATTATACAAATATGTTCCTTAAGGAGAATCTCGCCCAGGCAAAAATCTCTCTCAGGGGACGTATCCATGTAAATACAAACTCGTGTTATATGTATATGTTTCTTAGAGGAAACTCTGCCCAAGCGGAAGTTCTGTCCAAGAACATATTCGTATATTCACAAATTTATGTTCTTATGTATATGTTCCTTAGGGGAAACTCTGCCCAAATGGAGACTCCCCTAAGAATATATCCATAAAATCACAAATTTGTGCCTATACGCATGTGTCTCTTAGGAGGAATCCTGCCCGGACAAAAGTTCCCTCTAAATTCATATCCGTATAATCACAAATTTCATGTTTATGTAAATGTGTTTCTTAGTGGAATCTCTGCCCAAATAGAGACTTTGCCCGAGAACATATCTATATAATCACAAATATGCCTTATTGTGTATATGTTTCTTAGAAAGGACTTCGTTCATACGGAGGCCCCTTCCTATCGGACACTCCATTCAAATGGAGACACCGTTTGAAAATATATTTACAATGCGCAGATTTGTGTTTATATACGCATACCTCTTCGAGGTAAAATCTCTCCGGGCAAAACTTCTCCCGAGAACATACGGACATAAGCATACGTCCATATAAATACACCATCATGGAGATACTCTGTCTAAATAAGGATTTGTCAAGACATACTCATAAACTCAAAAAAAAAGGAAAGAGGACTGTGATAATATACACACATCCAAAGAAAAAGGAGGACAAGACAAGAACCGTGCTCGGATACCCCAAATGGGAGCACATATGCACCTCCACGAGAACTATATCCGTGGAAATGGACTTCGAACAGAGAACACAAATATGACAAGAACTTCCGTAGAGATACATCCATATGATCTCCGGAAATTGCACCCGCACAAACATGAAGTGAGGAGAAAATAAACTCTACCTCAAATTTGGACTCTGCCCAGAAACGGCATTATAAAAGAACCTCATAATAAAAATCCGTACAATCACCTTTCTAATACAGGAGTGTTGCTCTGGGTTATAATACCCCTAAGTTCAGAATCAAAAATCCACGGGTATACACCCGTTCATAATAATAATCCCCATGTTTTCCCAAATAAAAATCCATAATCAACCTTTTGTAAAAAGGAGAAAAGACCTCAAATCGGTCCACGGGTATATACCCGCTCCCCTTTTCAAAAGAAATCAAACTTTGGGCTCCCACAAAGGCAATCGCTTCAAAAATGGAATATCCAAAGCAAAAAGCATTTCAAAGTAATCAAAAGAAAGGAAAAACATGTCATAATCAGGATTTTCTAAGAAAAAGCATGTATATTTCTCTCGTCCTTTTTACTATGAAATGGTATTCGGGTTAGAAATTGGTATTAAATAATACCGAGAGTTTTAACTCGATGTAAATGTAACATCGATTCCGGTCGATGGAGATGGAGGTCCAGCACATGCTACCCTAATTGCCTGATGAGAATAGACATGGGACTCAAGAAGTTCAGATAAAAAACGGCGCACCCGTCCGTTTCACGGACAACACACCCGTCCGTTTCACGGACACCACACCCGTCCGTTTCACGGACACCATACCCGTCCGTCTCACGGACACCCAAATTTCCTTCCGCATTGCGCAGATTCTTTCTTCTGTCTGTTAGACAGGGTGGCACGCCCCGCGATATAAAAATCAAAGCATGTGAAACAAATGAATACCCAAATGGAATGAAACAAATGAATCAAAATGAATGGAGGAAATGATGAAAATTTCCCGTGTCAACAGCGACCCTCCCCTTTTAGGGAACGCCAGAGGGAGGCGCATCCTGGAGGCCACTATGGTCCAGCCGGCTTCATCTTGCTGATGCTGGAAAGTAGAGCCAATCGCCTGCTCGACTATTTCGGGCGGCAATTCTTGGAATTCAGCCCAATAGGGGATCAGTTGTTGTGCAGCTGGTCCCATCACTGGCTTCTTGTCCCTGCGGTCTTCATCTTGCCGCTTGAGTATTTGCAGAGGCGAATTTTCGAAGCACTGCCCCCTACTCCTATCTTCCGGAGTTTGTTCACGGGGAGGGGAGACTTGATGTCGTCGAGACCCCTTCTTTCGCCGAGGAGGTTGCTGCTGGGCTTCTTCCCTGGCCTCGGACTGGACTGTTGGATTGCCTTCCGAGTCGATCTTTCCCTTCTGGATGAGGGATTCGACCCAGTCTCAGACAATCGGGCACATGTCCGTAGGATGCAGCATCATGGCATGGTATTTGCAATACATTGGGTGATTTATTTCCCTCTCCGTGTACGTCGGTGGTGGTTTATGCGCCTTTACACAGCCTTGTTGCAAGAGTTTTTTGAAGATCTCCTCGGTCTTCGCAGTCGCAAAGGGATTAAGAGAGATTCGCCATCCGGGATACCACAGGGCGGGGGCCTCGTCAGAGGAGTCAGCTCCCGTCATTCTCGGATCCTCTTGATTGTATATTGAGGTGGGCTGCTCCTTCAGGGATATGTTCCCGAAGTGCTGCCCCAGGCTCGGGCCTTCAATGTTGGCTGTGGACCGCGTCGGCGGTATGAGCCATCCTTATTCATCAGCTTCAGGGGCTTTGAGGTTCTTGAAGCGCATGTAGTCGCTTTCCTTAAATTCCCGCTGGGCTGCTTTCCTGGCTCTCATCAGGACCATGGAATTGCCTTCCGGGTCGATCCTTCCCTTCTGAATCAGGGACTCGATCCAGTCCCAGACATCAGGGCACTCGTCCGTAGGGTGCAACAGCCTGGCGTGATACCGACAGTACATGGGGTGATTTAACTCCCTTTCGGTGTATGTCGGCGGTGGTGTGTGGGCCATCACGACACCTTGCTGCAAGAGCTTTTCGAAGATCCCCCCAATATTTCCAGTCGCCAAGTGACTCTGGTGGGAGATTTGCCACTCTGGATACCACCAGGTGGAGGCTTCGCTAGAGGAGCCGGCTTTCATCGTCTCCGGGTTGGGGAATGTGAAAGCCACCGGTGTGTAGATCTCCGGCGGGTCGATGACGTTGACTGTATGCGTGACAACGTCGGTTGAATGGTCTGTCCATTCGCGAATGTGAGGATGCGGCGGGTCGACACGGGCGTTGCCCAGGTCGATGACCGCTTGGTTGACCCATGCTTCAACCTTGTCTTTAAAGACGTAGTAGTCCTCCAAGTCATGTCCCGCATCTTGATGATATATGCAATAATTTGGCGGGACGCTCGTTGGAGGTTGGCAGCCCAATAGCCCTGCTCGCAGGCAGGTACGGTAGAGAGCTAGCGTCCGATGGCGCGGAAAAGAATATAGTCTTCCGGTGATTTCATCATCCGACGGGTTTGAAGACTCCTCCGAGATCCACCCCCCGCAGGGAGGGCGAGTTCGGGGCGCAGATGTGTTTGCAGGTACCTGGAGTCCTTACTGGAGGGCAACCAGGCTTTCTTGCATGCTCCTCAGGTACGTCAGCGTTTGGCGTTGACCGTGCCGCAGCGATTGAACCTGTCTTTCCAGGTTTTGCACCGTCTCCGACCACGTTCTTTGTTCCGAAGCAGAGGGATGATCGTTCTCTCGTCCGTTGTGGACTGAGCGTCCCAAGGATTTGCCTCGGGGTCCTCTGGCTCGGGAGCCGGCACATTAACATGAATGACATTGGCCGATTGGGTTGATTCATCCCAAGCATGGGGCTGTGGAGGGTCAACCAAATGATTATGCATCGTAATGAGGCGGCTTTGGATCAGCTTCTGTACTTCATTTTTGAAGACGTAGCAGTCCTCGATGGGGTGCCCCAACATGCGATGGTAGAGACAGTAGTTAGGCTCATCCACTTTATCTGCTTCGCTTGGTCTTCTTAGCCCCGGAAGCGTGATCAAGTCATTCTTCATGCACAGCTTGAAGAGCATCTTTGTATGGTCCTTTTTGAAGGAATACGACGTGCTCATACGCTGTGGCAGTGATGTTGGAGGCGGTCTTTCTTCCGCCTTCTTGCTCGGAGTGCCAGAGGCGGCGATCTTCTTCCCCTTACTTTGTGGGGCGAAGTCCACAACATTGACTTCTTTGCCAGCGGGGCGCTTCTTGTTCGGCTTGCTCTTCGAGGGAGCTTGTGCCGGGTTGTTGGCGAAGAACATTTCGATCTCCGCCACGACCGAATTGAGCTGGTCGAAGCCTTTGATGTTTGTACCCAGCAGCTTTTCACTTGAGCCGCCAGGCCCCTCCGACAGATGGTTATAGCATCTTCTTGCGTCGGGGGATTGTCGCACCTCATGCTAAAGTCGCGCCACCGCTTGATGAAGTCGAGTGCCGTTTCTCCTTTCTTTTGCTTGAGGGAGCACAGCTCTGCCAGCCAAGGTTTGGCGTGCCGGATCGAGCCGGCCCGATACCCCCGTATCGCATCGGATCAGGGAAAACCCGATCCTCGATTCCATCGATTCGGTCCGATTCGCCTCATATATATAATATTATTATATCATATTAATAATATATATTATACATTATAAATATCATATATATGATATATTATATATTATACCCGTGAGAATCGATCCGATGCGGATCGATTCGGGTCGATTTGGGGGGAATCGAATCGGATCAAGAGAAATCCGATTCGCCTCCCGATCCCGATCCGTCAAACCTTGCTGCCAGCGATACCTTTCTTTCGGCCGTCTGGAAGCGGTCGATGAATTTCTTTTGAAGATTGGCCCAATCGACAAAGGAATTGGGCCTTAGCCTGGAATACCACTGGAAGGCGGTGCCCGTCAGGGACGTTGCGAAGTAACGGAGGAGATAGGATTTGTCGAATGCCAACTCTCCCATGGCCGTTATATAGTAGGCCAGGTGCTCATTTGGCGAGCCCTGTCCATCGAACTTCTACAACTTTGGCGCCTTGGGGCAATCCGGTGGCAGCTTCTTTAATTGATGATGGACAGGATACGACACACTGTATAGATCTTTAGCGGTGGTCCCCTCGCCTCGCTGGGCAAAGCGGTCGTCCACTATCTTCTCGATCATTCGCCGCTGGGCCACGATATCTTCAACCGCAGAGGCTTGGGAGTTTATGCCTCGGCGTTGCTGCTGGGCCGGGTCAACGGTATAGTCGTTGGCCACAGCTGTGTGTGGATTGACATCGGGTAGGTTGCCTTGTTTATGTCTTCTCCGAGTATTTTGGTTTGCCGTCGGCACTTGGCGGCGCGACGCATTTGCCCCTGCCTGCTGCCCTCGCTCCATCAGGAGATTGGCCATTTCAGCCTGCCAACGCTGTATGAAGTCATACTTTGCATCGTCCGTCATCGCTTGGAAGGCGGCTCTAGTTGGCGGCATGAGGAATACTTCGGCTTGCTCTCCGTCAGCCGGAAGTTGTTGATCTCCGAGATGGAGACTCGCGACCGCGTCTTCTTCCCCTCCTTCGAGGTCTCACTGGACTTGGCCCAGAAGGGGTCTTTGTTCGTGCTCGAGCGGAGACTCAAGAGCTTGCCCCTGGTTCGAGGGTTCAGCTTGATTGCCTTGTTGAGCTTGAGGAGGCATCCTGGCAGAATTCCGAGCATACCGGACAACTGCCTCGCCCTCCTGGCCGGGTTCATCTACCCTGGCCATGCCAGGAGGGATGCCAGATGGCCCAGTCGCTTCCCTCCCTGAAGCGTAGCAGGTGAAGATCTTCATCCCTCCACCCTCTTCAGACGTCCGCTGCACCTTTCGCTTCTTGGGACTTTAGGTATTTGGACGAAGTGCTGCCCCCAGCCGGTTGAAGACTGAAGTACTCAGCCTTTCAAAGACTGAGACCCTTGGTGTGGGAGCTTCAGTGTGACTCGCGTCTCCTCCTTCAGCAGGTTCTGCTTGGGCGGAGACGAAGTTGGGCTTCCGGTAGATGCCCCTCCTTTTCTGTCTGCGAGGACGAGGAGGTTCGGGGTCATGAGCTTTTTCTCGCTCAGGCACTGCCTTCTTGGGGTCTTCGGCGGGTTGGCCCGCTCTAGCTTGCTTGATCCGGCGGGCTTCCTGCTTGGTTACCCACATTTGCCTCATTTTGCGAGGCTGCTGGGGTCTCGAGCCAGACGCCTGCCCCTGTCGGGCTCTTTTTGGGGAGTCCCGATCTTCTTGGCGCATCCCTTGGAGGGGAGCGAATTTGTTGGAGGTTGCCACCGTGGGGACGCTTCTGTCCCGTGGCAGGATCGGCTCGCCTCCATCGAGCCTGACGCGAATGTCCCCGACGAGCACGGTTTTGCCGGAGTTGGAGACAGCTGCGCGGGGCTTGCTGCCCCTGCGTCCCTAGCGCTGTCCCCGTTTTCTAGGGACCGCGACGCAAGAGATAGTGTTAACCGAGAAGACTCGGCCTTGACTTGGGCGGGGCTTGCTGCCCCTAACTGCAGTAGCTTTGGGCACTGTTGTTGGAGTATCTTGGACGGCGGGGACCACCCCTAGGAAGTAGGGGGATCCCACTACGACAGGGAAATCACCGAACACGAGCGGAACGGTGAGGTAGCCACCTTTCGCGTGGCAGGCGATGACCAACGGACCGTAAGTGACTGCGACCATCGAGTTGACTTGAGCTTGCAGGTGAGGACGGACTTTTCTCGCCGACTTTCGCTCCTTGTACCTGCGGTGTGGAAATTAGTCATCTTGTATCCCATATTGGCATAAGGTCTTTTTACGTATGCATGGAAGGCAGGAACAGTCCCACCGGACGTGCTAGATTATGGAACGCAGAATATCTTTTAAAAGTTTTTTTTGCTTTTTTCGCCTTGGAGGCTTTATTTTTCGGGGGCGTGCCAGACTGTTTACAGGAAACAGACAAAGAGATTTATTTCGTGAGGTGCGTTGGGTGTAAACCCTGAAGCCCTCGAATATTTCATTTCATTTTTTCCGCGTGCGTCCGTATTTTCAGGTGATTGGAGTGGTCGTGTACTGGACCGTTCCCCACCGACCGGAGTCAGTGTTTCATTTACATCGAGTAAAAACTTGAACACCTTCGATGCGATACATTTGCTAAAAGACCTTATGCCGAAGTTTAGAAGAAATAGATGACAAGTAAATTTCCACAAATTGCTCAAGTGCATTCATGACATTCACATCGACGCCTTTAATGGGATTTTTATATGTCCATTAGGCGTTTACAATATATGTCATTTACATTTGCGCTCGCGACGGGGTGTTTGTGCCTCTGTCGGGCGTGTACGACATGTCATTTCATTTACGTTCACAACGAGGTGTATGTGCCTCCGTTGGGCATTTACAAAGCGTGTCATTTCATTCGTGTCGACGACGGGGTGTTTGTGCCTCCGTCGGACCTTTACACGTTGTCATGTTTGCATTTCCGTCGACAACGAGGCGTTTATGCCTCCGTCGAACAATACGCCCCAACGTATGCCATTTCATGACACCGGAGGGCTCATGCAACAACAATACTGGATGTTGGGTCTTATATGATGACCTGCAGAATGATCAGCAGGATCTTTCCTCCCAGCAGCACGAACAGGGCAGAGAGGCCCGAAGTACGCACATGGAAAGTGGAGAGAATCCTCGACACTCGGGGAACTCAAGCGCGAGAGCAAGAGTCTTGGGTGGGTTTTCTTCCCAGGAACGTGTGGTTCCCATGACTTTCTTGGACATCCCGGCCGTTTTCTGGCTTTATGGGACATTCCTGTCATTTTCTGGCTTTCTCGGACATCCCGACCGTTTTTTGGCCTTCCCTGCCATTTTCTGGCTTTCTCGGACATCCTGGCCGTTTTCCGGCTTCATGGGGCATTCCTGTCATTTTCTGGCTTTCTCAGACATCCCGACCGTTTTTTGGCTTTATGGGACATCCCTGCCATTTTCTGGCTTTCTCGGACATCCCGACCGTTTTCTGGCTTTATGTGACATCCCTGCCATTTTCTGGCTTTCTCGGACATCCCGGCCGTTTTCTGGCTTCATGGGACATTCCTGCCATTTTCTGACTTTCTCGGACATCCCGACCGTTTTCTGGTTTTATGGGACATCCCTGTCATTTGGTGACATTTCCCGAGAACTCCCCTCGAGTCCGGCTTCAAGTCAAACCCAGGAGAGCGCACGCCACTTCATAGAAGCGACGTGGGTCCCGCTCCATTGGGTTGGACAAGAGGCGCGAACTGTCAGGCTATCTTTGCCATTTTCCGCGCCGCAGGGACGTATCCACGATTTTCCGGGCAGCAGGGTATTTCTGCAATTTTATCCTTCGTGGGGACATTTCTGCAAATTTCATCCTTCATAGGGATATTTGTGCAATTTTGTCCTTCACGGGGACATTTCTACAATTTTATCCTTCATGGGGAGATTTCTGCAATTTTATCCTTCACGGGGACACTCGTGCAATTTTTTTTGCAGCAAATGGACTTTCTTGCAATTTTACACCCTCCGGAGACTTTTATGCATCTTTTTATCCTTTCGGGGGTTTTTCTGCAACTTTCCCATCCCTGCGGTATTTCTGCAATTTTCTGCTCTTCCCGGGAGTCTTTATGACATTTCCCACAAACCGGGGACCAAGGTTTGGCGCATCCCTGATTCGGACCGGATCGGGCTTTTCCTGATCCGATCCGATTCGGGCGGATCGAACCGATTCGGTTCGATCCGCTTAGATTCGGCCAGAACCCTTATTGAAGGGATCCGGGCGCATCGGGGCGAGCCGCGCATCGGATCCTCCCTGATCCGATGCGATTCGGGGGGATCGGCCCGGCTCGATCCGGCGTGCCAAACCATGCCGGGGACTTCTGTGCAATTTTACAGAAGCTTGGGCCCGTGCACGGGGCATACGTGCAATTTTACACGCATGCACAAAATTCCTTCTCCCCAGGGGCCTTTGTGTAATTTTACACAAACTGGGTCCCACACGGGGGTCTTCATATGGAGAACAAACATGTCCCCCCCCTCCAAAGGAGGGGGACTTCTCCTGAGGGTCTGCGCGAGAGAATTCTCGAGCGCCAGGCAGCCTCAAGTTTCGCCGGGATGCGAGGGCGTCTCGCCAGCGTGGGGGAAGAAAAAAAACCCGGGGCGTCTTCGTGTCCCTACCCCGGTATTTATAGGGGTTTGCGGAAGGTGGTTTGGTAGGGGTACATGGTTCGGCGGGGTGAGAACGCACGGGCGCCGGACCATCATAGGCGCCGGACCAGTGAGTCCCACGCACAGGAGGCCCGCCAGACCAGGGAGGAGGCCCGCCAGACCAGGGGGAGGCCCGCCAGACCAGGGCCAGGGGGCGCTGGACCTGGCCCCTGGTCCGGTGAGGGTGCACCCCGCCTGGTCCGGCGGGGGTGCTCCCTGCTGGTCCGGCGGGGGTGCACCCCGCCTGGTCTGGCAGGGGTGCACCCTGCTGGTCCGGCGAGGGTGCACCCCGCCTGGTCTGGCGGGGGTGCACCCCGCATGGTCTGGTCGGGGGGGGGGGGGTGCACCCCGTTGGCCGCGCGCCTGGCCCGCCTATAAAAGGGGGTGGGCCTCTCCCTCCCTTGGCCATTTCCCACGGGAGCTCTGGGATTTCCGGGTTTGTCTGTTCACAGCACGTGCAGCGCACGTACACACTATAAAATCACATGTTTCAATCTCTGTTTTCAATCCAAAACATTAAATCTTCTTTAGAACATTTAGTGTAACTAAAAGCAAAAATCACTCAAATCTGATGGCAAAATTAAAAAATTACATGACATCATACACCACACTATTTAATAAATTTATTGTGTATACATTTGCTGCATAAGAAATAAGTGTTAAAGATGCATGATTTTAAGTCAACAAGTAGTTTACTAATAGTGGAGAAGGTTTAATGATTGACGAGATTGAATCATGCAATTTTGAAGTAGGTGGGACCATTCTTATTTTGCCACCAGTGGCAATGGAACCCACCTATATCTATATGAGGATGGATTTCCTGTTACCAGGTAACAGGAAAGTTTTCTGTTACTCCTTTCACAACCCTTAGATTAGATATGTCAACATCTAATGGTGAAAAGATAATGAGAGAAAAATTATGTTGTGCACCTTTGATGGGCCTTACATTCACAGGGTAAAAGGCCTGAGGAGGAAAGAAAGGTAGAAATTTAAAGAACAATAAAGGAAATCTTTTCCTGGCCATCTCATTGAGGGAAGGCTGCCAATGGGATGGCCAGCGTTGCATGCTGGGTGAATCACAAATCACAATGGGTCTTCCCATCACTGCATGGCTGGGAAAATCTTCCCAGCATGCCAAAATTGGTCAAAATCTCGCACCCATGCGAGGTTTCCCTGCAGGCTTTTTTTTTTGAAGATCAATTTAATGACTGGTTCAGATTTTGGTCAAGAAAACTTCTCTATTACCTGATAACAGAGAACGGATAACAGAGAACTTCTTTATGACTCGGTCACAGAAAACTTCTCTGTTACACCATAACCGAGAACCGGTAACAGAGAACTTCTCTATGACTCAGTCACAGAAAACCTCTCTCTCTCTCTCTCTCTCACACACACACACACACACAAGTGCTATTAAACAGGTTATTTGATCCGATTAAGTCTGAATAATACTACATTTATCTGTTGCATCTGTCTTCAGGAGAAGGAAAAGATGAGACAGCTTGATGGAATTCCATGGCAGCATGGAAGGTGAAATCTGTAGCTTTTTGACCCTCCTTGACGACCGAGTAGACCTGCAATAGGATGACTAATCTCAGCTATTCTAGTTAACCAACTTTGGTACTTGGGAGTATAGGTAGGTTATTCAGGGTAGAGCGTTGTTCCAGAGCAAAGTAGAACAATTCATTTGGTAAAATGCTAGAATTAGTTAAGTTGCTCAGTCATTAAGGCCAGCCACATACATCTTATTGTATGGTAGGATCTAGTTTTCTCATGTTTTTATGTATTATATTTTTATAATTATTATATAATTCATTTTTCATAGCCTAGGTAGATTAAGGAAACAGTTATGGGTGCACAAAGGCCAATTTCTTGAAGAGAAATGCTTATTGCAAGAAGGTTCTTGCAATAAAGTTGAGGTGGATTGTGAGAAACCTATCCTGTTGGTTGAGAGCCCATGTGCCGGATCTAATAGTGGAGATGGGGGGAAGGGGGGAGGCGTTGGATGTGACAATGGCGGATCCATGTAGTGCACCCAAGGGTAGTATAATGGATTGTTATTTCAAAACACTGATCTCTAAGGGTGCTTTGGATAAACTATTTCTAATAAATCCATGTTGTACTTGCAATAGGTGATTTCTGGCAAGAACAAACATGGATGTGTTCACCTGAATTGCCTGGCAGCATGGAAGGTGGAACACTCGAGCTTTTGGAGATTAGTGTATCCTTGAACTTGGTCAAGGCCTTGAGAGTGTATGCAAAATCAAATCAGAAGATTTGGCAGAAGAGGAAATGAGCCCATCAAGGAAGTTTAGGCAGGTTTGTCATTGCTTCCAATAAGTCCTGAATGTACCTGCGGTAAGAGGTCTGCAGTAAGAATGAACATATTGTGTATTCAGATGAATTGAATCAACCACCTTGTAAAATTGTTGGAAACCTAAACTGATTGTGCCATTGCATTCTTGACCTTTAAGGAGACAGCAGAGGATATCAAGAAGTAATCGATGAACTAAGAAATGGATAGGTCATATGAAATGGTGGATTAGAAATGGTGTAAATGTTAGTCATTTCCCTTTCTATTTTCAGAAAACAAAAGTTATTTCCCTTTCAGGAATGGCTGTCCAGAGTTGCTATCAAAAGGGAATCTTTGTGAATAGTTGAATTAACTAATGACCTGGAAGGAAGAAGATACTAAAAAGACTGTTCATTTTGGCATACTACTTGGACATGATCTCTATTACATCTATTATGAATCTCTTGAAGTTCCTCTGGCAACCATTTATCTCTAGGGTCTCAAGATTCTCTTTCTGTTCTCCAAAATAGCAAGTTGCTTTAGAAGCTTACCCGAAGTCTCAAATTTTATTAAGTTCTATTAAGGATCTCTTCAAGTCTTCTTCTCTTTTAATCTCTGGTAACAAAGAAGAGAGAGCAAACATAAGCATCTCTGGTGGTCAAACAGGTTTGACAAGTAGGTCAAAGAATTTGCTGTATGGTAGCCTCTTTTCTCGAAAGCTGAAATTTCTAAGATCCAAATTATTTGTTTTCTTTTCCATCTTCATAATCTAAGGCTTAATTCCAATTGAGGAAGAAGGTAATTTAAAATAAGAATTATTGCCAAACTTACAAACGAGGATTTTTTTCCATTACTAAGAGAATTATTTTAGTTGGATGAAGGTTGCCAACCATTTATGACTTTCAAAGACTAGTATACCATGATTTCAGCTTTCCACAAAAGCTGACACTGTATGAGGGCTGTTTGATTGGAAATGGAGGTAAAAGAACCTACAGGGAGCCTATGTCCTTGGACATTGCTTCCCTCCCTTTCTAGATGTTGAAGACAGCAAAATGCTCTTGGCTCATGGAAGGCAGAATTGACTGATCAGGATTGGGATCAGCCTATTTCTGTCGGGATCTCCCAATGGCAATCTGATTTTGGATGCGGAAAAAAGCCCGGGACAGGGGAAGGGAAGAGGGAAGCAGGCCTCACACCTAGGGTTTCACACTCGGAACAGAGAAGGAGGGGCGCACTTTCATGGCGGTGGAGCAGTTCAAACATCAAATCTCAGCATTTTCTTTTTACTTTTCACTGCTTTCTCCAAGGGGTTTACAAGAGTATATATAGAGGTGGAACCCTAAAGTCCCCCTTTACAAGACCTGGACCAAAGTACCCCTAGGACCAAAAAAGGCAAAAATCACAACCAAAATACATGATAAAATGGAAAGTGGAAACGACTCCCCTGGGCCTCTAATGGGCCAAACAAAATATAAAATGGGCTTTTGATTTTGATTTTATAGCTCCTCATTTCCCATCATTCTCTCTTGACTCAAAAAAACTCGTCCTTGAGTTTTGAAACAAACTAATAGAAGCAAGCGAGTGACGAGATGAACCATGGGGGGCTCTGCGCAAGGCATGATAACAGACATCTCAGATTGATGCTCTGAATGTGAATCACAAAATGTCAACCATATTAAATCCGCTAAGGGTTGCTTCCACTCGGTCAGATCAACAGGCTGATAAATTGGTAGCGAATCACTTGGAGTAGGCACTTCAACTGGGGTGAGTACATATAGAGGAGGAACTGTAAATATATCTAGAGAAATATGACCCAACCCAGATCATACAAACAACACTTGGTCCCAAGTGTCAACTACACGTGAAGGATCATCCCCGAATAACAAGTCATCAAATGAATTGAATCCAGCTTCATGAATAATCTCCTGTGTGGGTTGGCATTCATGTCCTTGAGGCACATTCTTCATCTGAGAGAAACATACTAATGTGTTGTAGAAGGTAAACTTGTGCTGCAAGTGGCTCAGTGTCAAGGTGCAACCCTTCCTTGCTGAGTCAATTACAACGTACCTTTCTTTGAGCCAACTTCTACCCAATATAATGCATGATTCCGCCATTGTGCCAATGTTACACCAAGCTCCGTCAAAATAAGTCGTTGTAGCAAACATCTTTTGAAACTCAACAAATACTTGATCACCCTCAAAAACAATTTGCCCAGTCTTGGAAAGAGATTCCACAATGTGTGGAGAAACCCAATTTTCAGCCTCCAGGTCGATAAAATCAATTTCCGCACATTCTCCATTAGGTAATAATGCTGTAAAAATGATAGGGAGAGGAACTATACCAAAATTTAAGTCTGGATTCTACTTTGCCTCTCCTTTTTTAAAATCTCAATTCAAGTTGAATTGGATTTGGGGTGGATTTGGGTTGTGGTTGTTGTAGAAAGGGACCAATGGGACTGTTGGAACGCGGATTTTTCTTTCTATTTTTCTTTCTTCGATTTTATATCTAAAAGTTCGCGAAAGGTGAACTCCGGTCGCCCCGGGAGGGTTTCCGTTCGTTGATCTCTTTTCGCTTGCTTTTGCGGGCGTGCCAGACTGTTTGCGAGAAACAGACAAAGATTTGTTTTACGAGGGGTATTGGGTGCGAGCCCTGATACCCTCGAATTTCATTTCATTTATTTTCCGCGTGCGCTCGCGTTCAGGGCGATTGGAGTAGTCGTGTACTGGACCGTTCCCCACCGACCGAAGTCGATGTTTCATTTACATCGAGTATAACACTCGAATACCTTCGAATGCGTAATGTTTATTAAAAGACCGTATGCCGAGACTTAAAGAAGAAAAGACAGATGACAAGTAAATTTCCACAATTTTATTCAAGCATGCTCATGTCATTTATATTTATGACATTTACATTTACGCCTTTGATGGGGTTTTGTACCTCCACTGGGCGTATATACAACAAGTCATGTACATAGGCGTCGACGACGGGGTATTTGTGCCTCCGTCGGACGTTTACATAGCAATGGCTACATTCGTATTACCAATGGGGTGTTTGTGCCTCCACGGGGTAACATGCCTCTACGTATGTCTTTTGTGACACCGGAGGACTTAAACATGGGCCTCGACGTATGTCGTTTTATGACATCGGAGGACTTGGACCTGCGCCTCGACGTGTGTCGTTTTATGACACCGGAGGACTTAGACATGGCCAACGGGAGTCTTGTAACAACCTGTGGCGTCTCTGTGTGGGCGAACGCAAGAGGGCTCGACCACGAAGAGGAAGCACCAACGGGTGTCGAAGACCCTTCCCGACACGTGCGGCCTATGTAAGCTCTCGCACGGACCAGCCGAAGTGTTCGCAGGGGCTCTTGTGCGAACCTCTAGGCCTTCGGGCGTGTCTCGGTGTGCTTTTTCTGCACGAGACCGGGGGTGTTTCTGGGGCCGAATGGCGTGTTTGGACATCCCTGCCGTTTTTTTGGCTTTTCTAGACGTTTTTGTCGCTTCTTGGCTTTCTCGGACATCCCGACCGTTTTCTAGCTTTCTCGGACATCCTGGCCATTTTCTGGCTTTATGGGACGTTCCAGTCATTTGGTGACATTTCCCGAGAACCCCCCTCGAGTCCGGCTTCAAGTCACACCTAGGAGAGCGCACGCCACTTCATGGAAGCGACGTGGGTCCCGCTCCACCGGATTGGACAAGAGGCGCGAACCGTCAGGCTATCTTTGCCATTTTCCGCGCCGTAAGGATATATCTGCAACTTTCCGGGCAGCGAGGGTACTTCTACGATTTTTAATCCTTCACGGGGATATTTTTGCACTTTTGTCCTTCATGGGGACATTTCTGCAATTTTCTCAGAAGCAGGGGTGTTCCTATAAATTCTTGGCTGACAGGAGTATATGTGTACTTTTGATGTACACATACACAAACTTTATATCCCTGGGCGCTTTGCTTAATTTCACAGAAGCTTGGGCCCGTGTACGGGGCATATGTGCAATTTCACACACATGCACAAATCTTCTCCTCCCTAGGGGGGCCTTTGTGTAATTTTACACAAACTAGGTCCCGCACTGGGGTCTTCATACGAAGAACAAATATGTCCCCTCCCTCCCAAAGGAGGGGGACTTCTCCTGAGGGTCTGCGCGAGAGAATTCTCGAGCGCCAGACGGCCTCAGGTTTCGCTGGGACGCAAAAGCATCTCGCCAGCGTGGGGGAGGAAGAATCTCTCAGGCGGGGGTCTCCGCGCGAGAGCCTCGCCCCTCTCGAAGCCGGGGGTTTTGCAATGGGGGTATGCCCCCTATTTATAGGATTTTCAGGGGCCGCACCGGCGGGGGTGTGCGACCCTGCGGGGGTGCGCGGCACAGGCGTCGAGGCAGCACGAGCGTCGAGGCAGCGCGGCAGAGAGGCGGAGAGACCGGCGGGGGTACGCCCATGAAGGAATCGAACTGGCTGGGGTACCCGCCAGTCAGGCCCCTAACCGGCGGGGGGTCGGACTGGCGCCCCCCCCCCCCCCCCTGCTGGCGGGGGCTGAACTGGCGCCCCTCCCCGCCTGGCGGGGGTGCCCAGCCTGACCCGGCTGGGGTGGGCCCCGGCCCAGACCGGCGGGGGTGTGCCCCCCGCGCGGACCGGCGGGGGTCTCCCCCCCCCTCTGCGCGGACCGGCGGGGGTGCGCCCCCTGCGCGGACTGGCGGGGGTGCGCCCCCCGCGCGGACCGGCAGGGGTGCGCCCCCGCGATGACGGCGGGGGTGCGCCCCCCCCTGCGCGGACCGGCGGGGGTGCGCCCCCCCCGCGCGGACCGGCGGGGGTGCGCCCCCTGTGCGGACCGGCGGGGGTGCCCCTGCGCAGACCGGCGGGGGTGCGCCCCCCCGTGCGGACCGGCGGGGGTGCGCCCCTGTGCGAACCGGCGGGGGTGCGCCCCTGCGCGGACCGGCGGGGGTGCGCCCCCTGTGCGGACCGGCGGGGGTGCCCCTGCGCAGACCGGCGGGGGTGCGCCTTGGCCTGGGCCTTCCACGCTTTGCCCATTTCGTGCTTGGAGAGCTCTGGGGATTTCTGAAGTTTGGTTTGTTGGTTGACAGCTTTACCGCGCACGCGCACGCGTGCATCCACGTGCATTTGACGTGCACCCGACGTGCGTTTTCGACCGTTTCTCGTGCGTTTGACTCCATTTTCGGAGAGCACGTGCATTTGACTTTTTGAAGCCGTCCGCATCGAGCGCGATCTTGAACGCGAATCGGACATCGAGTTTCGGCTGTCCGGGGTGCGTATTTCCACTGTTGACGGGACTTTTGAACGTCATACCCTGGGTCGTTCCGGGTCGACACATGGACTCGAATCCGTTTATCTCAGGTGTTCGAGTGGGGAGGCCGTGGTTTATCCCCGGACTTTTTTGTGGCTTCTCGGGCGAATTTGCCGCCCGAGGTTTGTTTAAATCCCGATATTTTTCGGGTTCAACAAATGCCCCCCACGGGATATCCGTCAGAGGCAAAGATGAAGGCGGGTATCCCGTGGCGATTTTCAAACTCCACCCCTGGTCTTAATGACTTGGCGGGGAGTTGGGTTGAAAACCACAGCAATGCGCTTCAACATTTGTGTAGTGTCGCCAGTAACTAGGACACCAATTTGTTGTTGCCGGTTGAGCTGGCGATCAAAGTTGCTATGCTTCTCGTGCTGAGCCATCAGCTCTCCTCGCTCGCATATTTTTCAGATTTGTTTCAACTCAAGAGTTTCCACGAGAGGACTCAGGAGAGCGCACATCACTTCAGGGAAGTAACATGGACCCGCTCCACCAGGTCAACTCTAGGGGTGAGTTTCATCGAAGAGCTGCTTCTTGACTTTGCTTGGAGCTGACCTTGGCCGTCTTCATCCGAGTCTTGTCTTTTTTTGACTTTATTCAAGAATCTGATTTCAGCATCCTTCTTCCGAGGCTTGCCTTTTCCCGCCCTCTACTCGGTTTCTTGGACCGGTAAGTTCGAGCGATGTCTTTTTGGACTTTGCATTTCTGGCATTCCTCCAGATCTGGTGCAACATTTCGGGTGCTGGGGCTGGCCCTTTTTGGCTTTGTCCAGCAACCTAATTTTGATCTTTAGTTGAGAAGACTTGCCTCTTTTGGCTTTTGCTCCTCAACCCTGATTTGATATTTTCCCTTTCTGAGATTTGCCTTATCGGCTTTTCTCAGACTTCCACTTGGCATCGCTCCTTGAATTTTGCGTTTGTGGCATTCTTCAAGATCTGATGCGACATTTCGGGTGCTGGAGCTGGCCCTTTTTTGGTTTTGTCCAGCAACCTGACTTTGATCTTTAGTCGAGAAGACTTGCCTTTTTTGGCTTTGCTCCCCGACTCTGATTTTGTATTTCTTCTTTCTGAGATTTGTCTTATTGGCTTTTCCCAGGCTTGCTCTCGGCATCTTCTACTTGAATTTTGCATTTCTCGCATTCATCAAGTATTTGATGCAAGAGTTTGGTGTCGAGGCTGGCCTGTCTGGGCTTGGCTCAACAATCGCTTGATATTTCAAGTCGCTCGACGGGTGTGACCCGTCAGCCCGAACGATACTTCCTTCCCCTCAGAGGGGTTGGTTTCATTGCATTTTTTTTTATTCATTCTTTTTTTTTTTTCACATTACCATCCCAAGCGCCCTTTCGGGTTTTCACCGGGGATGGCCCCTTCTAGCTTTTTCCGGTGCGCCCTCCCGGGTTTTCACACCTAGGGGTTACCCATTTTTGCCTGAGGTGCCCTTTCGGGTTTTCACCTCAGCTGGGTTTGAGGCCTTTTTGTCCTTGAACATCCCTTTTCGGAGGATGATCAAGTCTGCCGGGACATCTCTATTTTTTAGTCCCTTTTTTCTTTTCTTTTCTTTTTGTTTTAGGGCCCGGGGTTGGACCCTGGGGCAATTGATCATGGGATCTGCCACTTGGGCCTCGCCTACCATTGCGGTTTGCTGGCTAAGGAGATTTCGGTTAGCCTACCACTTTGGTTTGCTGGCTAAAGGGGCTAGGTTTGACCGACCACGGAGGTTTATTGGTCAAAGGGGATAGCCTACCTTCTTGGGATTTTCTGGCTAAGGATTTAGGTTTGACCGACCACGGAGGTTTATTGGTCAAGGGGATAGCCTACCTTCTTGGGGTTTGCTGGCTAAGGTTTTGGGTTTGACCGACCACGGGGGTTTATTGGTCAAAGAGGGATAGCCTACCTTCTTGGGGTTTTCTGGCTAAGGATTTGGGTTTGACCGACCATGGAGGTTTATTGGTCAAAGAGGGATAGCCTACCTTCTTGGGGTTTGCTGGCTAAGGATTTGGGTTTGACCGACCACGGGGGTTTATTGGTTAAAGAGGGATAGCCTACCTTCTTGGGGTTTGCTGGCTAAGGATTTGGGTTTGACCGACCACGGAGGTTTATTGGTCAAAGAGGGATAGCCTACCTTCTTGGGGTTTGCCGGGGTTTGACCGACCACGGGGGTTTATTGGTCAAAGATGGATAGCCTACCTTCTTGGGGTTTTCTGGCTAAGGATTTGGGTTTGACCGACCACGGGGGTTTATTGGTCAAAGAAGGATAGCCTACCTTCTTGGGGTTTGCTGGCTAAGGATTTGGGTTTGACCGACCACGGGGGTTTATTGGTTAAAGGGATAGCCTACCTTCTTGGAGTTTGTTGGCTAAGGATCTAGGGTTAGCCTACCTTTTCGGGGTTTTCTGGCTAAAGGGAAACGGCTTGATCTACCATTTCGGTTTACCTACCAAGCAGAGTAGGGGCCCGGCCTAGTATTTTGTTTACTGGCCGCGCGAAACATGCCTTGATAAGTGATGATTTGATTTTGATTTTTTTTTTTTTTTTTTACATTACTGACTCCTGCGCCCTTTCGGGTTTTCACAGAAGCCAGCCCCCTCTAGCTTTTTCCAACGCGCCCTTTTGGGTTTTCACGTTGAGGGGTTATCCATTTTTCCATGAGGCGCCCTTTCGGGTTTTCACCTCAGCTGGATTTTAAGCCTTTTTACCCTTGGGCACTCCTTTTGGGGAGCGACCAAGTCCGCTGGGACATCTCTATTTTTAGTCCCTCTTTCTTTTCTCCTTTTTTTTTTTGGAACTTGGAGTCCGAAGCAAGGTTGCGGAGCCTTGGCTAGGGGATTCACCGTTTGGCTTTAGCCCATCATTATGATTGGTGGGCCAAGGACAGCACAGCCTACCATGGAGGTTTACTGGCTGAGGGGGGCATTGCTTAGCCGACCTTTTGGGGGTTTATTGGCTGAAGGTTTTGACTTGGTCGACCAGGATGATTTGCTGACTAAGAAGGAGTTTTAGCCGACCTTTTTGGGGTTTATTGGCTAAAGGTTTGACTCGGTCGACCAGGATGGTTTGCTGACCAAGAAGGGGTTTTAGTCGACCTTTTTGGGTTTATTGGCTAAAGGATTTGACTTGGTCGACCAGGATGGTTTGCTGACTGTTGGAACCAAAAAAAAGAGAGCAAATATGAATATGATGGATGTGTAGGATGCTTGTTAAGGGAAGCACCAATGCTCCCTTATATAGTGGTCCGACAAGTCAAGTAGGTGGCATTCACCTGTAGGCAACTACTCAGTTAGCTAGCCTGTGAAAAGAAGATGGCTACTTAACCGGGAGTTGGCAACTACCGGTAAAATGTTGACCTCACCTAACCGGTTAAAATCCCACCTAACCGGTTTAACGGCTTGATTAGGAGGTCAAAACAGTTATGATTAGGGTGACCCCAAGGTTACTTAAAGTCATAACTTGATCCGAGCATTCAAGCTCTCAAGTATTGTCAAGCACCCCAAGCAAGTGGGAGATGCCGAGGAGAATAAATCTCCGGATGAAAATACGGCACGGAAGAATTCCGGCATTACGAGGTCTACAAGACCAAGATAAGTACAAGAACAAGTCCGCCACGAAGGCTCCAAAGACTTGCAATTGATTCTCCGTCCGGGACGGCAGAACTTCCGACAAAATGTACGGAATGGCACGACGGAATGGCACGGGCTTCTCCAAAGGGCAAGACCCCTTCAAATGAAGGGGAGGGTGGTCTATTTATAGATTTTTTTTAGCCCCTCCCCTAAACCGATGTGAATACCATCGGTTAGGGGTTTTTTCCCCCTAACCGATGGTAGCTCCATCGGTTAAGGGGGTTTTCCCCCTTAACCGATGGAAGCTCCATCGGTTTAGGGGAGAACTCCCCTAAACCGATGGATGTTCCATCGGCTAGGGGGGATTCCCCCCTAAACCGATGGAACCTCCATCGGTTAGGGGAGTTTTCCCCTCTAACCGATGGAGGTTCCATCGGTTAGGGGGGATTCCCCTTAAACCGATGGAACCCCCATCGGTTAAGGGGTTCCCCTTTCAAAAAAAAAAAAACAAAAAAAAAAAAGAAAACAGAAAAAACAGAAAAAAAACAAAAAATAGAAAACGGAAAATAAAAAAAAGGGAAAAGCCCTAACCGATGGTACCCCATCGGTTAGAGGGCCTTTAACCCTCTAACCGATGGAAGTCTCATCGGTTAGAGGGAGTTTTCCCTCTAACCGATGGGAGTCTCATCGGTTAGAGGGATCTAACCGATGGAACTCCCATCGGTTAAACCCCCCACCCATGCAATGTAAGGGGTGCCTTCCCCTATAAAAGGCACCCCATCCCCCATGGAAAAGGGTCCGCTCTTGGCCCCCCGGCTTGGAAAATCTCCTCTCTCTCCTGGCTCTCCGGATCCCCCATTCTCCATGTAAAAGGCCCCCTGGCTCTTTAGCCCTCCTCTTTCTTGAAGGAAATAGAAATTTCCAAATCCATTTTCAATCTCGTTTCCTTGTGAGCCAAGGTACGGCATCGGCAAACTTCATCGGCTAAAAGTCCGCAATAGCGGCACTGGCCCTCACAGGCTATAGGTTCTAAATACCGTCAATTACGGACATATTGTATTTTAGATACCTTTGTTATTTATGCCACCTCCCATCGAGTTTTAAACTCTCCGGGATGGTGTGTTTGTGCTATATGCATATGTTTCTTAGAGGAGACTCTGCCCAAATGGAGATTCTGCTCAAGAACGTATTCATATATTCACAGATTCGTATTTTTATATATATGCTTCCTAGGGGAAACTCTGCCCAAGTGGAGATTCCGCCTAAGAACATATCTATAAAATTCAAATCTGTGTGTATATTTATATGATTCTTAGAGGAGATTCTACCCAAGTGGAGATTCTGCCCGAGAACATGTTTGTATATTCACAAATTGGTATTTTTATATGCATGTTTCCTAGAGGAAACTCTGCCCAAGTGGAGATTCCGTCTAAGAACATATTTATAAAACTCAAATTTGTGCCTATACACATATGTTTCTTGGAAGGAAGCCCTGCCTATGTCAGAGTTTTCCCTCTAAAAACATATCAGTATAATCACAAACTTTGTATTTATATACATGTGTTTCCAAGAGGAAACTCTGCCCAAATGCAGTCTCCGCCCACGGGCATGTTTATATAATCATAAATTCGCAATTATATGCGTATACCTCTCAAAAGGGATTCTGCATATGCAGATGGTACCTTTTACCGGATACTCCATTCAAACAGAGATACCGGTGAGAAAATATGCATAAACTGCAAATTTGTGTTTATACACACATACTTTCTTAAAGGCAAAATCTCTCCGGGCAAAGATTCTCTGAGGACACATGGATATAAGTACATGTTCATATGCATATATCTTCGTGAGGGCATTCCGCATAAGCGGAAACTCTGCCAAAATAAATTTATGAAAATTGTGATAATATAACACATCTAAAGAAAAAGAGGACAGGACCCGAACTATGACAGGACCCGAACTGTGACAGGACCCGAACTGTGATAGGACCCGAACTGTGCTCAGATACTCCCAAGAGCAGCATGAATGCATACTCACAAGAACTGTGTTCGTATGGACAGTTTCCAGAAAGGAACTTCAAATTGACAAGAACGTCCATGGAGATATGTGCATACGTTCTCCGAAAATCATACTCATACAAGTAAAAAAAAAAATGAATGATGAATGAATGAAACGATGAACAAGGAGAAATGAAATTCTGCCTCAATTCAGACTTCATTTAAAAGAAGGATGTTGTAAAAGAATATCATGTCATAAGGAAAATTAATGTAGCAACTTTCTAATACAGAAATGCTACTTTGAATCACGACCTCCCCAAGTTCAGAATCAAATGCACGGGTATATACCCGTCTGCAATAATAATCTTCAGGTTTTCCAAAATAAAACCTTCAAACAACATCTTTCTCAAAAAAAAAAAAAAGGAAAGGAGGGAGACCCCAAATGGGTTCACGGAAATATACCCGTTCCCTTCTTAAAAGTCATATCTCGAGCTCCACAAAGGGGCAGTCTTTTCAAAATGAAATACTCAAAGCAAAAGCATTTCAAAAATAACTAAAAGAAAGATGATACATCATGACCAGGATTTTCTAAAAAAAAATGTGTATTCTCTCATCCCTTTTTGCTATGAATGGTATTCGGGTTAAAACTGATGTTAAATAACATCAAGAGTCTTAACTCGATGTAAATGTAACATCGATTTCGATCGATGGAGACAGAGGTCCAGCACATGTTACTCCAATCATCTGATGAGTATAGATACGGGACTCAAGGAGTTCAGATAAAACGGCGCACCTATTCGCCGTCACACGGGCATCCCCGTCCATTTCATGGACAACCCAGTCGTCCGTCACACGGACACCTCTGTCCATTGCATGGACACCCAATATTCCTCTTCCGCATGCGCGGACTCTTTTCTTCTATTAGACAACTGGCACGCCCCGCAAATCACAATACGCAAAATTCAAAGCATGTGAAATGAATATGCATAAACCTACACCAAATGAAATAAAATAAACAAAATCAAATGGTCGGTGTTCCCACGCCGATGCTACCCCGCGTGTGGTTCACCAACATATTTCCATCCCGTGTCAACAACTGGCACGCCCGGTGGGACCTCTTCTCACCATTCATAGCAAAGGATGAGACATACGTATATTTTTCATGAAAATCCTAATACCGATATTTTCCTTTGAAGGTACTGTGAAGCTACCTCGAAGGCACAAGGAGCAGACCAAATGGCTGTCACCTATGGACCGCTCGTCATCAACAACCACGCCAAGTTCGGATACTTGGCGACTCCAATTGTATTTGGAGATTTTCCCCCAGTCATCGGATCCCCTTTCTTCTTGGGAGTCGTTCCGGCTCACGAGAGGGAGATGTCACTGAAGGATTCCCTATTCACAAATCAATAAAAGGAATCGCAACAACAATGGACGCGCCAAGGCTCGTTCCGCTGTTATCAATAAGGGCACCCAAATGCCCGTGAAGGATGATGCTGTCAAGGGGGCAAACCCCATTCAATCAAGTTCGGACCTATTCGGTCCATATGATTTCTTCTACCATTGTGGTTCCTGCTTCCTCACAGCAGGGGCAATATAAACGCCACAAGAGCAAAAGGCTGCCAGCTGCCATCTCCAGATCCGGCAAATCCATTATGATCGGGAATGTGCAAGTGCGCCTTGATGGTACTCCACCTACCATTCCTCGTGATAGGTATGTTCCAAATATTCCAACCTCGAACCGCTTCTCAGCCCTACGGTGGTTCCGAAAAAAGTATGAAGATTCCATGGTAGAAGCCAGTGCCAAACAAAAGACACGGCGTTTTACCAAGTTGAAGAAAATCTGGGTTCCCAAAAAGGAAACTCAGAAGTATGAAGGTCAAGTAAATACATCCAAGATGGCTTGGAGAAAGAAGAATATCAAGGATAATCCTCTCCAAGATGCTGGATTTGAACAGTCCAGAGGACGGAAGAGGAAGGGCATATATAGAAAATTAAACTATACCTCTCAAGGCTCGGAGAATATCCGGGTAGATAAGCAAACCTCACCTCAACAGTCTCGCATATCGGTTTTTGACCGTATGTCGCAAATTCCAGTATTTAATAAGCCAAGGGCAATTCCTAGCGCCAATGTCCGTCCGTCAAAAAGACGACGTGTTACTTGGACAGCTCAGGAAAAGCCTAGGCTTATAATATTCTCCTGTTATGCTACTGGAATGGAGCCTGGCGAAGTCGCGGAGCAAATCGCGGAAGCCACTCCTAATGTTTCCACAGGGGTTATCCACACCCAATACTCGGCAATTCGCCAGGAGAGTTCGTCAGCTCGGTGGGCAAGTTGGCACCTCTAGCCAAGTTTTCCCACCAGTCGACACTCAGCATGAAGGTTCCCAAATTCCCTCTCTTGAAGAAACAAATATTCAACTTGAGGAAAGTGGACCTTCTACATCTGCTGGGCATCCCGTCATCGACTTGCCGACAAGGGAAAATTTTCAAGCTATGTCAGATGATGACAAATATGAGATTATACAACAGTGGCGGTCTGAAATGACCTCACTTCTCAATAAAATGAGGCAATTGGCGACGACAAGTCACCGGCAAACCATGGAGCCGGCCTTTCTTCGACATCAACAAAGCCAGCATCCAGATGGATTTGTCTCATTAAATAATCCAGCAATTTCTTCAGCTGGTCTTCTCCCTCAGGCTACGGGTCCAGATATCAACGACCCATCTAATATTATGCCTCCTCAAATGGACGCATTTCAAAATATTGCCATACAACGGCATGAAATAAAGAAGATGGTTGAAGATATGTTCGCCCAGCAGGGCGAGGGTATTCAGGCTACGGGCTTATATTCTGTCCCGTTCCCCATACATCATCAACTCAAGAAGCTGCCAGAATCATGCCCCAAAGTCCCAAAATTGCCTAAATATGATGGGCATGGGACACCTCAGGAGCATGTGGCGCATTACATAATTGCCATGGGAGATCTGGCATCTGAGGAATCCTACCTCCTCAGATATTTTGCAACTTCTTTAACAGGGGTCGCATATGCAAAGCTCAAGGCTGGCTCAGTTCTCGATTGGGCTGATATGCAGTTAAAATTCTATGACCGTTTTCAAACGGCAGAAAGGAAGATCTCTCTTGCTGAGTTATGCTCCCTCACACAAAAGAAAGGGGAGTCGGCAATTGACTTCATTCAAAGATGGAGAGAGTTTAGCATGCAATGTGATAATCCTCCCATCCAACAAGATGCAGTAATATTTGTCGGAGAGGCCTCATCCTAGCAATTAAAGAGAGACTCTTGGCGGCCAATATCCGAAGCTTCGACCAGTTGAATTTTGCTGTCGCAGAAATTGAAGGGTTCTTAGCTGAGCAATCGACTCATACAGCTCAAAAGGGTAAAATCCCTAAAGAGCGCAATCCGCCAGCGAAAGAAATTAATGCTATTGACTTTTTGCCTAGCAGTGAAGCAAAGGGGGCAGTAATCCCCACTTCCTCAAAGAAAAAAGCAGAGCCAAAAGTGCCTCCGCCTACATGGCCGAGCGTATGAAAGCTCCCTATTCTTTCAGAAAAGAGCATACCAGAAAGCTATTTGATCTCTGTCTGGATAATCAGTTAATATCATTACCAACACCAAAGAAGCCAGCAGATATCAGCAAGGTCAATCAACCCAATTATTGCCCGTATCACCGTATGGTGGGGCATTCAATTGAAGATTGCTTTGTCTTCAAGAATGAGGCTCAAAAGGTAATCCAGGAAGGCCATATATCTATGCAAAATGGTCTGGTTGATCCTCCACAACCTCATACTTCGGATTGGCCAGAACAATCCGTTAATGTTATACACACGGCTGATCCCGCCACAAGCTCAAATAATTTTGAAGCAGGACCTTCTTGCAATCCACCCCAAGATATTTCTGGAGCTCATTCTCCCCGAGGTCTAAACATCGGGGTACAAGAAAAACAATACAAAGAGTACAAAGGCAACTCGAGCAATTACAACAAAGCCAACAAGAGTTGCGCCAAATTATGCAAAGCATGGAAAGGCGTCAGGATGTGCCTGTTCAGGAATCCCACGCTTTCCAACCTACTTATTTTTATCCCCCAGCATACCCGGAGCTGCTCCCTATGCCACCATTTCAAGACCCAATTGAGTGGTTTCTTGAAAATCCTCCAGATCCTGTCGAGCCGACAAGGTCATATTCCTTCCATCGCCAGCATACAATGCCTCTCTTCCGGCTATGCCTGAGATCAGGATATATAGATTATCTGGTCCCGGAAGAACTGAGACCCAACTATTGCCCATATCATCAATTGCTGGGTCACGTCATCGAAGACTGTCCAATTTTCAAACAAGAAGTGGAAGAAATGATCCAGCAAGGACGCATCAATATGGGTAATTATCTGGTCAATCCCCCACAGCCTCATATTCAGCCACCATCAAATGAGCCATACAATCCTGGACCTTATTCGGTCAATGTCATCAATGCATCATCCTCTGGGGTTCTTGAACCAGAGGGACAACCGCCTATGCCGCATCCATATCTATCCAGCCGATGGTATGATGATTGGCATCCTCTACATCAACGCTCGTTTGATCTAAAAGATACTCAAGCCATATTCAATCAGCTTAAGATCAGAGGGTTGATAAAAGAATATCCCCCGAGTCTTATATTTCTGAAAAAGAAAAGCGATCATATCTCTATTGTGAATATCATGCCATGGTCATACACCCTACTAAAGATTGCCCAGATCTCCATGATTGGATCGAAACAAAGATCCGGGAGGGAGTAATCGATCAAGAGGAAATCTCCTGACCCCCTCATCAATATATGATCCAAGTCCACAGTTCCAAGCACAATATCAAGATATATGTGAATATTATCATCGCCAGTTGGGCTATGGGCAACATAGAAGCAAGGCTGATGTTGAACAATTCAGGATCGGCCTGTTTCAATACAGAAATGGAATATCAGAAGAAACTGCAGCGAAACCAATCTCGCAGCAAGATGAGGAGTTTGTAGATGATTACTACCAACTCCCTCCTGAAATCGTTGAAGAATCAATTAACTCAACCTTTCAGGTACAACCCTCAGAAGCTGAATGGGTCACTGTTGGCCCCAGAAAATCAAGAAATCCTAGAAGGCCCGGCAACTTTACAGCCAAAGGTCGTTCTAGCAAGAGAAATATTCCTGAGCCATCTTCAGAGCAAAAAGTAATGAATTCACTAGAAGCTCTGCAAATGAAGAATAGAGAGAAAAATAGAAAAAGAAATGAAAAAAAGAAAAATGAAGAAGAAACAAATAGAAGATGCTGCCGCAGCAGAAGCTCCTCAGCAGCTGACGGCTGTTCAAAGACTTCAACAACTAATTGATGAGCTGGATGAATATGTATCTCCCAGGCCTTCTGATAAACCTACACTCGATCAATATATCCCATGGGAAGAGATCGAGCGAAAGCGACGGCTTCGGGACTGGCTACTCCATGTCCAGCATGAAGCATTGCAAGAGGAGGATCTCCTCCCACATCAAGCTTGAGCCTCTTTAATGAAGATGCTGAAATTACTATGGAACAGTTGGACTCCATGTTCAACTCATTCTCCTGCTATATGGTGTTCATCCCTCCTCCAAAGGAATTGCAAACTCCCGCAAAAAAACACTACACACAAGCAGGAGATAAACCAACGACGCTTGTATACCAGCGTCGACCTCCAGGTAATTCAAATCGTCATCTTAAGAAGGGTCGTGGCAGGCACCAAAAGCATCTTCTACTACCAAGTAGCCAGATAAGATCATACTCTTTCATGGCGAAGAAGCAAGGCCTCCGCCCGAACCTCAAATCCGGGCGGATTCTTACATATTTGATCCTTCAGACGAAGAAGGAGAATGCTCGACAAGGCTTCTCAGTCTGAAGATAAAAACTCAAGTCCATATGTTTCATCAAATGAGCCAGACAATATTCCTCCTCTTCCCAATAAGAAGTTATTGGCTCCTATCTCTCAAAAGAAGTTAGTCAAGTCAAAAGAGCTTTCTGGGTCCTCATCAAGGGAATCTTCCCAATTAGGCCAAGTACGCTCTGAAGCTGACAACAAAATTCTTCAGCAACTAACATCACTTCCCGTCAACATCACTGTCTGGGAAGCAATTGCCTGGAGCAAAGACTTGAGAGAAACTCTTGTCAAAATACTCCAAGAACCAGAAATTTATGAAGCCCATATGGCAGATTTCCAAGCTCAGGCATATGAAGCAATGGCGGCAAATGTCACCTTCACTGATGAAGATTTGCTATTATCTTCCCCATATCATAATCGTCCTTATATATGAAAGGAAACATCAATGACAGGTCATTAAATCGGATCTTGATTGATCCGGGGGCATCCATCAATCTAATGCCCTACAAGACCTTTCAATCTTTATATCTTATGCCCTATATGCAAAGGGTACAGGATGTGAAGATCACAGGATTCAATCAAAACTCAGAAAAAGCAGTAGGAAGAGTCACCGTCAACTTGGCTCTAGGGGATTTCGTCACTAGGGTGACCTTTTTCATTATTGATGCTAATACAACATATAAAGTTCTGCTTGGGAGACCTTGGCTGCATGAAAACTGGGTCATTCCATCAACTCTCCATCAATGCATCAAATATGCAAAAGAAGGGAAGCAGTATACAGTTTTTGCTGATCAAGCCCCCTTTCGGGAGGATGAATGCAACTTGACTGATGCCCTCTTATATCTTGGGGGACCAAATCCTCAACCCTTCTTCCTGTCTAAAGAAAAGGGTAAGCAAATTAAATGCTCAAATGAAGACAGTGAGACTGGCGAGCTTTTTGTGATAAATAAAAGCCTTGCTAAATCTTCTGCAAAGAATTCTCAAAGCAAAGAAATCCGCCCAGAACGGCGGAATATCAGTTATGAAGCTGATCATGTAAGTCAAGTCATTGATGGCGGTATTCCTTTACCACCCAATTGCATGCAAATTTATTCTCCGAAGCAAGAACAAAGTGTTCGACGATTAAAAACTTTCGTCGTCACTTATCAAAGAAAAGAAAGAAGAATGGCTAAGCCAATTCTCTTCTACAAAGGGGAATTGACACTCCCAACTTATACAGAGGATGATTTTGGTTGGGAAGACAGCTCCAACAACCAGCTAGAATCAATACAAGAAATGGCCGATATGCCAGAAAGATTAAGGATATGTGCAGAAAGCAGAAAATCCCTCAGGTACAAGATATCTCCCGGAGAAATTTCTTCAAGCAATTATGGGAACCTTCGCAAGTCCGGGGGCAACCTCCATTCTCTGGAAAAGATACTAGAGGATTAGGTTATGATGCCAAATCCTCTTATACAGTTAATGTTGTGGAATCATCATCAGAGGTCTGCAGCACCCAGAATAATCAGGAGTGTTCCGACTCCAACTTCCAAGATATTATTCCAGCTCTATCAAATGAATTATTAAATGAAGAGCCATCAGAAGAATTCTGCAAGCAATCTTCATCTACAAATCTTCAAGATAGGGATCTCTATGAAGTCTACGTCACCAACTCCGATGACGAAGAAGATTTCATAGATCTGCAGCCAGTTCCCCAAGAAATCGAGGATGGTGGACAAGCCACTATTGATGAATTAATTGAACTCAATCTCGGGAGTCAACAAGATCCCCGGCCAATCTTTATCAGCGCCCTTCTTGATGAACAAGAGAGGCAATCCTATCAAATTCTTCTGCTGGAATTCCAAGACTGCTTTGCTTGGAATTACAAAGAAATGCCAGGACTGGAGCCATCAGTTGCTGAACATGAATTATCCATACTGCACACGGCCAAGCCTGTCAAACAAGCTCAAAGGCGTATGCGGCATGAACTAGAATTGAAAGTGAATACTGAAGTCGACAAGCTTTCTGAAGTAGACTTCATCGAGCCATGCATATATCCAATATGGCTCGCCAATATTGTTCCAGTGAAGAAAAAGAATGGTCAAATCCGGATATGTATCGACTATAGGGACTTGAATAAAGCATGTCCCAAGGATGATTTCCCAGTCCCAATTACTGAAACAATGGTGGATATGACCACCGGCTATGAAGCCTTGTCTTTCATGGACGGGTCTTCCGGCTACAATCAAGTCCGGATGGCAATCAAAGATAAAGATTACACTGCATTCAGATCACCCAAAGGTATCTTCAACTACAAAAGAATGCCCTTTGGCTTGAAGAATGCAGGAGCCACATATCAAAGAGCCATGACAAAAATATTTGACGAAATGATTCATGATGTAGTCGAATGCTATGTCGATGATCTCGTCGTCAAAACCAAAAAACGGGAGGACCATCTATATGATCTTCGCCGTGTTTTTGAAAGGCTTCGTCAATTCAAATTGAAGATGAACCCTATGAAGTGTGCATTTGGGGTTTCAAGTGGCAAGTTCCTGGGTTTCATCGTCAAATATCGGGGAATAGAAATAGACCCTGACAAAATCAAGGCAATCCAGCAATTGCCACCTCCTCAAAATTTGACTGAGCTAAGGTCATTTCAAGGAAGACTAGCCTATATCAGGCGATTTATATCCAATCTCTCAGGAAAATGCATGCCGTTCGGCAAACTAATGAAGAAGAATGCACCCTTCATCTGGGATCAAGAATGCCAAATTGCTTTTGAACAGATCAAAAAGTATCTCCTTACTCCACCAGTTCTGGGGGCACCAGTTGCTGGGAGATCTCTTATACTTTATATCTCAGCTATGGATGCTTCTCTGGGAGCTTTATTGGCACAAACAAATGAGGATGAAAAAGAGCAAGCTTTATACTATCTTAGCAGAAAGCTAATTGGTCCAGAGCTCCGATATGCTCCAATGGAGAAAGTATGCCTAGCACTGGTATTTGCCGTCAAGAAATTGAGACATTATCTGCTGGCCCATGAAGTTAAACTCATTTCCAAATATGATCCACTCAAATACTTGTTGAGGCAGCCTGTACTATCAGGACGGCTCGGAAAATGGGCCCTGCTCCTTATGGAATTTGATATCACATATATCCCACAAAAAGCCATCAAAGGACAGGGTCTGGCTGAATTTTTAGCCGCTCATCCAATAACAGAAAATTCCCCTCTGTCTATAGATCTTCCGGAAGACGAAACTCTCTCCTCTATAAATGGGAAAGAAGATCAAATTCAGGAAACCCACATTCCAAAGAAGTTGTCACAATCGACTTACCTTCATGGGAGCTATATTTTGACGGGGCTTCCCGAATTCTTCAATATACAGATGGTTCCACCTCTGTCTCTACTGGAGCTGGAATTGTTTTTGTCACCCCATATGGAGGAATCTTATACAATTCATGTGCTCTCATGAAGCAACTTACAAATAACGAAGCAGAATATGAAGCCTTAATTATTGGACTTCGATTAGCTCTCGAAATGGGGATCAGAGGTATACAAGTTTACGGAGACTCACAACTGGTCATCCGACAAATATTGGGCCAGTATGAAGTCCGTAAACCACAATTACTTCCATATTACAATGCAGCCATGAAACTCAAAGAACAATTCAGCTTTTTCCATATATCCCATATACCAAGAAATGAAAATTCCCAGGCAGATGCTCTGGCCAAATTGGCCTCTACCATAAAATTGCCCCCTGAAGGAGAAGTGGACATAATGGTCCGCCACAGAAGACTCATGCCGAGTGTCTTCGACGCTGAGTCTGATATTATGATCGAAGAGGTATATACTACAGAGCAAGATGTCACAAATGAACCTCAGGATTGGCGTGAGCCGATCATTAAAATTAAGAAAGGTGGCTACCTTCTGACGGGCTCAAAAAGTCCAACTCTGCGAAGGGCTGCATCATATCAGATTGTAGCAGGTCAGCTCTATAGATTGGTTCATGAAAAGAAAGGTCAGTCCTTCTCAGGGTTTATCTCTCAAGGAGGCCAAAATCATCATGAAGGAAGTTCACTCTGGGCTGTGTGGTGCACACCAAGCAGGAGAAAAGATGAAAATTAATATCAAACTAAAAGGTTTCTACTGGCCCACTATATACGCGGACTGTATCCAATATGCCCGTGCATGTCATCAATGTCAGGCATTTGGTCCTGTGCCAAGGAAATCACCAAATATGTTACATCCCACAGCGCCAACATGGCCCTTTGCTGAATGGGGCATGGATATTGTGGGACCATTCCCACCTTCCTCTCAAGGCCACAAGTTTATACTGGCTGCTACAGATTATTTCTCTCGATGGGCTGAAGCTATCCCATTAAGGGAGGTAACCGGAGAGTCAGTCGCCAAATTTGTCAAGCAAAACATAATATACAAATTTGGGACTCCTCACAGGATCATATCTGATAATGGGTCGCAGTTCAGAAACAAAACAATATATGCCTTGGCGGCAAAATTCCATATAGACTGGAGAACATCCTCAGTATACAATCCACAGGCAAATGGGTTGGCAGAAGCCTTCAATAAAACCCTCTGTAAATTGCTTGCCAAGATAATCGGCAATAGAAAGCGAGAGTGGGGAGAAAAGGTTCACGAAGCTTTATGGGCTTACAGAACTACATATAAAACTCCTACAGGGTGTTCACCCTTCTCTTTAGTCTATGGAGCTGAGGCCATGATCCCTATAGAAATTGAAATGACATCCTATCGGGTGGCAATTCAAAATGAGTTTCAAAGCCAAGACCAAGATCAAATGGAGAGAAGACTCGAAGAGCTTTCCAATTTAGAAGGGAAGCGCCTTGAAGCCTACAAATCCCTTCAAGTATATCAAGCCAGAATGGTTCGTGCGTTCGACAAATTAGCAAGACCCAGAGCTTTCAAACAAGGGGATCTTGTCATGGTCAAATGCAGAGAAGCAATGGCTGGGAAATCATGTGGCAAATTGCAGCCTATTTGGCTCGGTCCATATATCATCACTATGGCATATGAAGGAGGCGCATATCGGCTCGTGGACCATAAAGGTATTGTGCCCTTTCCTCCGCTCAACGGGAAACACCTAAAATTGTACCACGCGCCAGAACATGAATTCCCTGGTTAGCCTCCAAAACAAAAAGAAACAGTCACCTCAAAAGGCATGAAGCCAAAAGAGAGTAAAAAAATTATGAAACAAAGTTTGCTGTAGATAGGGACAAAGGAATCAAACTTCCACCTACCCGTTATACACCCCGAACTTGTCAGTCCCTACCCGGCATAAAGCCAAGGGCATTCCATGTATAAACCCGGAAATAGAAGATCCAATGAAAGGTGGAGGCTTATTTTGCATATCCCGCCAAATGAGGTTCCAAGATACAACGACAAGCAACACCAAATCCAAAATACCAAAATCATAGCCAACAAACCAAAAAAGGTAGGCTATGTCAAAACCATACCCAAACCATAGCCAACAAACCAAAAAGGTAGGCTATGCCAAATCCAAAATACCAAAACCATAGCCAACAAACCAAAAAGGTAGGCTATGCCAAATCCAAAATACCAAAACCATAGCCAGCAAACCAAAAAGGTAGGCTATGCCAAATCCAAAATACCAAAACCATAGCCAACAAACCAAAAAGGTAGGCTATGCCAAATCCAAAATACCAAAACCATAGCCAACAAACCAAAAAGGTAGGCTATGCCAAATCAAAATACCAAAACCATAGCCAACAAACCAAAAAGGTAGGCTATGCCAAATCCAAAATACCAAAACCATAGCCAACAAACCAAAAAGGTAGGCTATGCCAAATCCAAAATACCAAAACCATAGCCAACAAACCAAAAAGGTAGGCTATGCAAATCCAAATACCAAAACCATAGCCAACAAACCAAAAAGGTAGGCTATGACAAATCCAAAATACCAAAAACCATAGCCAACAAACAAAAAGGTAGGCTATGCAAATCCAAATACCAAAACCATAGCCAACAAACCAAAAGGTAAGCTATGCAAATCCAAAATACCAAAACCATAGCCAACAAACCAAAAAGGTAGGCTATACCAAATCCAAAATACCAAAACCATAGCCAACAAACCAAAAAGGTAGGCTATATCAAATCCAAATACCAAAAATCATAGCCAACAAACCAAAAAGGGTAGGCTGTGTCAAAACAATACCAAAACCACAGCCAACAAACCAAAAAGGTAGGCTATGTCAAACCCAAAACCAAAACCAAAACTAAAATAACCTAAACCCCAAATCCAAACCTTAAGTCCATGCCAAAGTCCAAAAAAGAGAAATAAAAGAGAAAGGGGTTAAAAATAGAGATACCCCAATGGACTTAAGTATACGATTCCTTGTGTACTTAAGGGTAAAAAGATCAAAAATCCAGCTGAGGTGAAAACCCGAAAGGGCGCTTCAGGCAAAAATGGATAACCCCTCAACGTGAAAACCCGAAAGGGCGCGTTGGAAAAAGCTAAAGGGGGCCAGTCTTGGTGAAAACCCAAAAGGGCGCTAAGGCTGGTAATGTGACGAAAAAAAAAAAGAAAAAAAAGAAAATTTCTCAGCCCTTCATTCATACATTCACAAAATTACAAGTCACCACATTACAAACTTGCAGAAGGTGACAGATACCACATAGAAAAGAGATCAAGGCAACAAGCCCAATATACAAATGTGGTGATATGAAACAAAGGCAGGAAGGCTTCTTCCTCTCCAGCCATTCAAATCTAATTGCAAACCCCTTTAGCCCGGCACCAAGCCATCAAGAAGGGGCGAAATTCGGATCCCAAAGCCAAGTGATAAACACTGTTCCAGAGCCCATTCAAAACCAAATCCAGGGCCAAATCATACCCAAGTCTCATGCGCATATCCAAACCCAAATCCAGAATACCACAAAAGTAATCCAACATATCCATATCCAAACCCAAATCTAAGATAACCTAACATACTCATATTCAAACCCAAACCCACATCCAAATTCAAATTTCAAATTCCAATTCCCAATCTTTGGCCAAATTCAACTACACCTCAAACCATCATTCCCTATACAGCCAAACCTTCGGTCATCCAATCATCCAAGTCAGTCAAGTCTTCGCAGCTTTTAAAAAAAAAACAAAAAAAGGGGTTAAAAATAGAGATACCCCGATGGACTCAAGTATACGACTTACTGTATATTGAGGGTAAAAAGATCAAAAAATCCGGCTGAAGTGAAACCCTAAAAGGCGCCTCAGGCAAAAATGGATAACCCCTCAACGTGAAAATCCGAAAGGGCGCGTTGGAAAAAGCTAAAGGGGGCCAGTTTCGGTGAAAACCCGAAAAGGGCACTTGGACTGGTTTTAAAAAAAAAGAGAAGAAAAGAAAGAATAAGGAAAAGAAAGCGAAAGAGGAAGACTTCTTTATCCTTCATTTGTACATTTATGGAAATTACAAGTCATCGTTACAAGCTCATAAAAGGTGACAGATACTACATACAAGATGAAAAGAGGACTAAGATTACAAGCTCAAAATACAAGTATTATGATGAAAAACAGAGGCAGGAAGGCTGCTTCCTCTTCAGCCGTTCAGCTTCTTTGATCTGAGAAGATCTAGCCCGGCGAGAACCATCCCCGTCCCTGACAAGGATGGCCTCTTCTTCAGAATCTCTAGCTGCATCCCTGGCGTCTCGAGCTTGGGAAGATCTTTCTTTGCCAAGCTCGCGCTCCAGCCGAGCAATATTTTCGCCTCTCGTGGCCATCCTCAACTCCCGTGTCTTCCGACGTTTGCGCACATCAGCAGCTCGGGAGTCATTTTCATCAATGTCATCAGATAGCGAACAGGTGTCGCTCTCCAAAGTTTGAAGCCGTTGGCCGTAAGAGGCCTGAATCGCATTGGCATGGAGGTTATGCACCCTGTCCCAAGTATCCTGACGAAGCCCATCCAGCGATCGCGGTGGATACCAATATTAAAAGCCCTGATGGTGTATTTTGCCAAAATCCGCCTGATAACTTCTACTGATGGAGGGTTTGCTGAGGTCACCAGTGTCTGGACTTTAGCAGTAAGGCAATTCCAGATGTCGCTATCTTCATCATCAGAACTCAAATCTGGCCGATCTCCAGTAGGCCAGGTTATGTTGTGCTCGGGTGGAGCACCAATCTCCAATGCCGGGGAATTTGCAAATTCTGCCAAGATATCAACATGCATTCCATAAAGACAAATCAAGAAGAAATCCAACAAAGCATTTGAACCCTCATCACACTTACCTGGCGAGGGGATCCTTTCCCTAACCGCCACTCAGGATTTGGTGGCTCGACAAAATCCGGCTCCCTGAAGAAAATCTTTCGGATCTGGAAGGATGGTCAACCGGATGGGAACCAAAATCTCTGGGTGGCAAAACTGGTGGATTAGCATTATGATCCATGGCGGCATCTGCCTCTTGATATCCTCCGCCATAGCCCCTTACTCCATCCACTTGGAAGGCAGAATGGGCTCGCTCGGCCAAGTATGCGTTCCCGGCATTACCCCAAGGCGAAAAGAAGGGATCGGCAGCTAGTGTGGGATACATGTCTATTGTACCCGACATGAAAAGCTGCTCGAAGAGTTCTTGTCCTTGTAAAAAAAAACAGTCAGGACAAACGAAGATATGAATACTGAAAAAATGATAGAAGAGAAAAAAAAAGGGGAAATGCACAGTGGTTCGAGAAGGAATATTCACCAAGAGGAGCCTCTGCTGTAGCCGTGGACTCCTCGACAGGTACAGGAATATAAACCTCCGTCGGCGCGGAAGAATACTGCCCCGACGAAACCCCCAGTTCAGAAAATGTGAACCCTGGATTATACCCACCTGCTGTGGCGGCTCCGGAAAGCTCCAAATGAGATGGCATCTCATAATGAGCATTCTCCGGAGAAAGATCGACGGCAGCCTGTGAAGTACTCCCGTACTCCTCCTCACGGATAGAGGGAGACCCCTCCGACAAAAAGCCTTCCTCATCCGAAAGAGCAGGGGTCCTCTCCTCTTCGTTCATTTCATCCTCTGAGATAAAAAAAAAAGAAAGAAAAAAAAATGATGAACTAAAAAGAGCTATGTATGATAATGATGAGAGAAGAAAAGAAAAGGGAAAGACATACCACTCAAGTGGGTCTCTTCCACCGCTTTACCCTTGTCAATCCTGCCTCCTCGGGAAGGAAGGGAGCGAACCTCATCATTCCTTCCACCTCCAAATACTGGAGCTGAAATATCTGAAGGTAAAAAAACAGTAAAAATATATATGAGAAAAAAAAGGAGGAGAATCAGAAAAGAAATGCCTGCAAAAAGAAGGATGAAATATAAAAAAATGGTGAACTCAAGCAGGCTGAGAAGTACCTGTTAAGCCAAGTGGAGGACCTGGTACCAGCCACTGAAATTTAGCCTTGCAGATCTTTCCACTCTCTGCATAAGGCTTCGGACATCATAAAGTGTCCTGGCATTTTCTAGATTAGACAAAAACTCCAGAGGCCCAGCATGGCCGATGGCGATTATAAGGTGCTTCTCCCAGCGCACCCAGCCCGGATCGTTGATACACTCGGGCGGAAGCTTGGTCGATAAGGCAACATTGGCAGAATGCCCAAGATCAAGTAATAGGTGGCTCCACCAATCATACTCCGGAAGATCACCATGAATGTCTGTGGCCTTCCTGTCAAAAAGCTCAATGGGATCCAAAGGCAGCATCTCCCCATGGTAATATTGTTTGCCAGAATCAGGCTTCCCCTTTCTGGACGTCTTGGAATTATAGCGCTTGAGATATGAGCGCATTATTCCTCTGAAGTGGCTTTTGAGGAATTCCAAGTTCATCAAGACCAAAGGGAGACCCTTTTTCTTTAAACGAGTCTCTTCAAATTGCTTCAATTTCCTGGGGGCAAGCCGGAAAATGTTGCTTCTGTCAAACCACCATCGGGCGTAGAAAAGATCTATACGCCCAGTTGCCTCAAGGGCCGGGAGAATACATGCCGAATTCACCTCTTCCCGACAAAAATAGTTCCACCAACTCGCCGCATTCATGTGAAGACAATGATCACGGTGTAGGCGAACTTCCAATGGAAATTCTGCATTTGGCGGAACTGATTGGTCATATCCAAAGTTCCTGGCAAATCTTGAAGGATAATAAGGCTCCAATATAAGGCTGGATCCTCGGCGACATACCAGTACACTTGGCCGGATGCAAAGTAACCAGTCTTTATACAAGAACACACCAGAACCCCCACTATGAGGCAGATGGTAGGTGATCTCGCCAGATGTGCGGACACTATAAGGTCGGATTCCCCGGGATATAGCACCAAATTGGAGGAGAAATTGCTCGCCGTTTGGAAGAAAGGACAAACTATGGCGAGCTCCTGTCAGCTGAGATATTAAATCTTCACAGGGTCTATTTCTAAATAGTAAAATTAAAGGAGCCATCGGCCGGGGCAAATCAACAGTTTGACAAAGCCCAGGCAGCAGAAGGCCTGCCCAGGCACTCAAGTAATGAGTAGGGAGTAATGTTTTCCTATCCCGGGGATTCAGATGTGAACTTAATGAGCCCAACCCATGAAAAATATTGGCAAGGGCAGCAGGGGCTATGGCAAGCTTCATACCTTCCGCCAAAAGACAGGCGGGATAAATCAAACCCGGCCGGATTTGCTCCTCCTCACCATGAGGAACAACAAAGGAAGATAGCCAATACACTAGATACGCAGCCAAATAGGTGCGATCTGGTAACCGGCGAGGATTCCACCCTTTGTTCTCAGGGGCAAAGATGAATCTCCCATGATGGGGCTTCCCTACACTGAGCTGGTTATACTCCTCCAGGCGGCGGCCTTCCGTCGCAAAGTTGTCAAAAAAGCAAAATGGCCCGTTATAGAAATAACGAAGCCAGCATTCTGACTTACCCTGAGGTTCGCCACAGTGGACTCCGGATCCTCCGTCCTCTCAACCAGGACCAAGTCTCTCCACACCTTTGTCAGAAAGTGGAGGCTGTATGGAAGAATATATTCACCAGCGCCATTGCTGCGATAGGTGTGCAAATCATCCAGAACAATTTCTTCATAGAAATACCCAGATATTGGCAACCCGGAGATCCGGTGGAAGCTCCATAAATCAATGGAAGTTTCACCTTCAGCCGTCCCAAAGGTGTTCCATCGGGGATTGAATCTCTCCACTAATGCCTGAAGAAGCCCAGTATGGCATGGGTAATTATACAACGCCGTCCCAACGGCTTCATAAATACCCGCTGATTTCAAGATCTCCCCGTAATGGTGGAGGACCCCCATCAACCATTCAGTGGCACCAAAGTGAAAAATGTGAGAAGATAAAACTGACCAGTTCCCATACCAACTGGGACTAGTCAGATCGACAATTCGGTTCAGTAAGCACCGATTGTCATAATCTCCAGACACATACCTGGTGTGACAAGGCAGTAATTGTAGGCCATTAGTCTCCGGCCTCGCTTGGTGTCGATTCATCAAGTTCCAAACTGCTGGAGAAATTTTCCTTGACCGGGTATAACTCTCCAGATCATGGCTAAATGAACCCAGATCAACAGCCCGGGGGAGTCGGTGCTGAACAGCAAACCCCAAAGGGAAGCTGGGATATGAAAAGGCACAGGTACCGAGAAGACTGTCCCGGGACTTTAAAATGGCCGATTCTAAATACCGCCTTTCTACACTCAAGAAAAGATCACCTGCAGTCATGTGTGAAGGGATAAAATTCTGAATAAAGGTGAATAGCTCTGGATCTGATGGGAGATACTCCGGGTAGTCCTCCTCCCGCGAGTAATAATAAACTCCATTCCGGCGGCTAATGCGGGACACATCCACCTCGCCGTTGATAGCAAGACCGCCGGAATTTACTTCTGCTACAATATCATTTCCGCTATTCAAGTTGTGGCTTGAAGCACGAGGTGCTCCAAATCTCGGCATCACGTCATCAAGAAGGATCACCTTGTCCCGAGTCCGCTGGGCGTAGTCACCACGGCTCAAATATCCTCCTCCCCGAGGCATTTTGAAAATCTAAAAAAAAGACACATGAAAGGGGAAGAGAAAATGGGAACAGAAAAATATTGAAGAAATCAGAAATCAACAAAGGAAGGACAGTCCAAGATACGAGACAGACTGTTGTACTATGGGTCATATGTCACCCCCCCAAAGAAAAAGGAGGGAGACAGGGGGAGAGTAAAGGCATTAACCTGGCAACAGAGCAAAGTCAGAAATTGGCAATTAAAGGATAGCCCGAGATATGAAGAAGAATGCTATATGGGGCTCGCACGGGCTACGTGCCGTCACTCCAATTCCGACACGTACCCCGTGGGGGGCATTTGTTGGAACCAAAAAAAAAAAAGAGAGCAAATATGAATGATGGATGTGTAGGATGCTTGTTAAGGGAAGCACCAATGCTCCCTTATATAGTGGTCCGACAAGTCAAGTAGGTGGCATTCACCTGTAGGCAACTACTCAGTTAGCTAGCCTGTGAAAAGAAGATGGCTACTTAACCGGGAGTTGGCAACTACCGGTAAAATGTTGACCACTAACCGGTTAAAATCCACCTAACCGGTTTAACGGCTTGATTAGAGGTCAAAACAGTTATGATTAGGGTGACCCCAAGGTTACTTAAAGTCATAACTTGATCCGAGCATTCAAGCTCTCAAGTATTGTCAAGCACCCCAAGCAAGTGGGAGATGCCGAGGAGAATAAATCTCCGGATGAAAATACGGCACGGAAGAATTCCGGCATTACGAGGTCTACAAGACCAAGATAAGTACAAGAACAAGTCCGCCACGAAGGCTCCAAAGACTTGCAATTGATTCTCCGTCCGGGACGGCAGAACTTCCGACAAAATGTACGGAATGGCACGGGCTTCTCCAAAGGGCAAGACCCCTTCAAATGAAGGGGAGGGTGGTCTATTTATAGATTTTTTAGCCCCTCCCTAAACCGATGTGAATACCATCGGTTAGGGGTTTTTTTCCCCCTAACCGATGGTAGCTCCATCGGTTAAGGGGGTTTCCCCCTTAACCGATGGAAGCTCCATCGGTTTAGGGGAACTCCCCTAAACCGATGGATGTTCCATCGGCTAGGGGGATTCCCCCCTAAACCGATGGAACCTCCATCGGTTAGGGGAGTTTTCCCCTCTAACCGATGGAGGTTCCATCGGTTAGGGGGATTCCCCCTAAACCGATGGAACCCCCATCGGTTAAGGGGTTCCCCTTTCAAAAAAAAAAACATAAAAAAAAAAAAGAAAACAGAAAAATAAAGAAAAAACAGAAAAACAGAAAAAAACAAAAAAAAGAAAACGAAAATAAAAAAAAGGGAAAAGCCCTAACCGATGGAACCCCATCGGTTAGAGGGCCTTTAACCCTCTAACCGATGGAAGTCTCATCGGTTAGAGGGAGTTTTCCCTCTAACCGATGGGAGTCTCATCGGTTAGAGGGATCTAACCGATCTCTCTACCGAGAGACATCGGTTAGAGGGATCTAACCGATGGAACTCCATCGGTTTAAACCCCCCACCCATGCAATGTAAGGGGGGCCTTCCCCTATAAAAGGCACCCCATCCCCCATGGAAAAGGGTCCGCTCTTGGCCCCCCGGCTTGGAAAATCTCCTCTCTCTCCTGGCTCTCCGGATCCCCCATTCTCCATGTAAAAGGCCCCCCGGCTCTTTAGCCCTCCTCTTTCTTGAAGGAAATAGAAATTTCCAAATCCATTTTCAATCTCGTTTCCTTGTGAGCCAAGGTACGGCATCGGCAAACTTCATCGGCTAAAAGTCCGCAATAGCGGCACTGGCCCTCACAGGCTATAGGTTCTAAATACCGTCAATTACGGACATATGGTATTTTAGATACCTTTGTTATTTATGCCACCTCCCATCGAGTTTTAAACTCTCCGGGATGGTGTGTTTGTGCTATATGCATATGTTTCTTAGAGGAGACTCTGCCCAAGTGGAGATTCTGCTCAAGAACGTATTCATATATTCACAGATTCGTATTTTATATATATGCTTCCTAGGGGAAACTCTGCCCAAGTGGAGATTCCGCCTAAGAACATATCTATAAAGTTCAAATCTGTGTGTATATTTATATGTTTCTTAGAGGAGATTCTACCCAAGTGGAGATTCTGCCCGAGAACATGTTTGTATATTCACAAATTGGTATTTTTATATGCATGTTTCCTAGAGGAAACTCTGCCCAAGTGGAGATTCCGTCTAAGAACATATTTATAAAACTCAAATTTGTGCCTATACACATATGTTTCTTGGAAGGAAACCCTGCCTATGTCAGAGTTTTCCCTCTAAAAACATATCAGTATAATCACAAACTTTGTATTTATATACATGTGTTTCCAAGAGGAAACTCTGCCCAAATGCAGTCTCCGCCCACGGGCATGTTTATATAATCATAAATTCGCAATTATATGCGTATACCTCTCAAAAGGGATTCTGCATATGCAGATGGTACCTTTTACCGGATACTCCATTCAAACAGAGATACCGGTGAGAAAATATGCATAAACTGCAAATTTGTGTTTATACACACATACTTTCTTAAAGGCAAAATCCCTCCGGGCAAAGATTCTCTGAGGACACATGGATATAAGTACATGTTCATATGCATATATCTTCGTGAGGGCATTCCGCATAAGCGGAAACTCTGCCAAAATAAATTTATGAAAATTGTGATAATATACACACATCCAAAGAAAAAGAGGACAGGACCCGAACTATGACAGGACCCGAACTGTGACAGGACCCGAACTGTGACAGGACCCGAACTGTGATAGGACCCGAACTGTGCTCAGATACTCCCAAGAGCAGCATGAATGCATACTCACAAGAACTGTGTTCGTATGGACAGTTTCCAGAAAGGAACTTCAAATTGACAAGAACGTCCATGGAGATATGTGCATACGTTCTCCGAAAATCATACTCATACAAGTAAAAAAAAAATGAATGATGAATGAATGAAACGATGAACAAGGAGAAATGAAATTCTGCCTCAATTCAGACTTCATTTAAAAGAAGGATGTTGTAAAAGAATATCATGTCATAAGAAAATTAATGTAGCAACTTTTCTAATACAGAAATGCTACTTTGAATCACGACCTTCCCTAAGTTCAGAATCAAATGCACGGGTATATACCCGTCTGCAATAATAATCTCAGGTTTTCCAAAATAAAACCTTCAAACAACATCTTTCTCAAAAAAAAAAAAAAAGGAGGAGGGAGACCCCAAATGGGTTCACGGAAATATACCCGTTCCCTTCTTAAAAGTCATATCTCGAGCTCCACAAAGGGCAGTCTTTTCAAAATGAAATACTCAAAGCAAAAGCATTTCAAAAATAACTAAAAGAAAGATGATACATCATGACCAGGATTTTCTAAAAAAAATGTGTATTCTCTCATCCCTTTTTGCTATGAATGGTATTCGGGTTAAAACTGATGTTAAATAACATCAAGAGTCTTAACTCGATGTAAATGTAACATCGATTTCGATCGATGGAGACAGAGGTCCAGCACATGTTACTCCAATCATCTGATGAGTATAGATACGGGACTCAAGGAGTTCAGATGAAAAACGGCGCACCCTATTCGCCCGTCACACGGGCATCCCCGTCCATTTCATGGACAACCCAGTCGTCCGTCACACGGACACCTCTGTCCATTGCATGGACACCCAATATTCCTCTTCCGCATTGCGCGGACTCTTTTCTGTCTATTAGACAAACTGGCACGCCCCGCAAATCACAATACGCAAAATTCAAAGCATGTGAAATGAATATGCATAAACCTACACCAAATGAAATAAAATAAACAAAATCAAATGGTCGGTGTTCCCACGCCGATGCTACCCCGCGTGTGGTTCACCAACATATTTCCATCCCGTGTCAACACTGACCAAGAAGGGGTTTTAGCCGACCTTTTTGGGGTTTATTGGCTAAAGGTTTGACTCGGTCGACCAGGATGGTTTGCTGACCAAGAAGGGGTTTTAGCCGACCTTTTTGGGGTTTATTGGCTAAAGGATTTGACTTGGTCGACCAGGATGGTTTGCTGACCAAGAAGGGGTTTTAGCCGACCTTCTCGGGGTTTATTGGCTAAAGGATTTGACTTGGTCGACCAGGATGGTTTGCTGACCAAGAAGGAGTTTTAGCCGACCTTCTTGGGGTTTATTGGCTAAAGGTTTGACTCGGTCGACCAGGATGGTTTGCTGACCAAGAAGGAGTTTTAGCCGACCTTTTTGGGGTTTATTGGCTAAAGGTTTGACTCGGTCGACCAGGATGGTTTGCTGACCAAGGAGGAGTTTTAGCCGACCTTTTTGGGGTTTATGGCTATAGGGTTTGACTTGGTTGACCAGGATGGTTTGCTGACCAAGAAGGAGTTTTTTAATGAGGGGAAAAAATTTGTCATCATCCCCCCCCCTTTTTTTTTTTTGGTAGGCTCTTTTGCCCTTGGGCACTCCTTTTTGGGGAGTGACCAAGTCTGCCGGGGCGTCATTATTTTTTTCTTCCAGTCCCTTCCCTTGTTTTTTTTTTTGACATGGGCACATACGCCCAACCCTAGCCTGATTCGGCTATAAGGGGATCAGAGGGCGATTGCTCGGGGAATTTATGCTCAGGGGCAAAGTACATTTTGAGATGCTTGCCATTTAGTGGTGGAAAGGGGCGGTCGCCGGCATGTGTTGCCAGCGTGTATCCCCCACCTTCGTAGACTCCAGTGACCACGTACGGCCCACGCCAGTTTGGCTGGAGTTTACCACTTGACTTGCCTGCCATGACTTCTCTTTGCCTGACCATGACGAGGTTACCTTTCTTGAAGACACAGGGCCTGACTAGCTTGTCGTAGGCTCGAGTCATGCGGGCTTGGTAGGATTGGAGGTGTTTGTGCGCTTCCAACCTTTTGCCCTCTAGGTCGGACAATTCCTCCAACCTTCTTTCAATTTCTTGTCGCTCCTCAGGCTGAAGACCGGTATAGACGCCACCCTGTAGGATGACATTTCAATTTCGATGGGGAGCATGGCTTCAGCTCCGTACACCAGAGAGAAGGGAGAACACCCCGTAGGGGTCTTGTAGACCGTTCGGTATGCCCAGAGCGCTTCGTGCACCTTCTCCCCCCAATCACGTTTGCGGTTGCCGATTATCTTGGCAAGCAATTTGCAAAGGGTCTTGTTGAAGGCTTCCGCCAGACCATTGGCTTGAGGGTTGTAGACCGTTGACGTCCTCCAGTCTATCTGGAATTTGGCCACTAACGCATATATCGTTTTGTTTCTGAAGGGCGTACCGTTATCTGATACGATCCGATGAGGGGTGCCGAACCTGTAAATCAGGTGTTGCTTGACAAACTTGGCAACAGCTACCCCAGTTACCTCCCGGAGAGGGATTGCTTCTGCCCATCGGGAGAAATAGTCGGTGGCTGCCAGGATAAACTTGTGGCCTCCGAAGGATGGTGGGAATGGTCCCACGACATCCATTCCCCATTCGGCGAAGGGCCATGTGGGGGCAGTTGGATGTAATTCGTTCGGTGGCTTTCTTGGTACCGAACTGAAGACCTGGCATTGATGACACGTACGGGCGTACTGGACGCAATCCATATACATGGTCGGCCAGAAGAAGCCTTTTAGCTTGATGTTGATTTTCATCTTGTCTCCCGCTTGATGGGCTCCGCACAATCCAGAGTCGACTTCGTGCATGATGACTTTGGCTTCTCTAGGGGAGAGACATCGGAGGAGGACAGACTTGTCTTTTTCATGGACAAGCCGATATAGTTGGTCCCCGATCATTTGATACGACGTGGCCCGCCGCAGGAGCTGGACTCTTTCAGCCCGATCCGGGGGTAGCCAACCGTTCTTTATTTGGATGATCGGCTGGCGCCAGTCTTCTTCTTGGCTGGTTTCTTCTTCGAGGGCGTTGACCTCTTCATTTTTTGGGTCGGAGTCGTCCTCAAGAACGCTGGGCATCAGCCTCCTATGTCGGACGGTTATGCCCAGTTCTCCTTCAGGAGGGAGCTTTAGAGTCGACGCCAGTTTGGCTAGCGCATCCGCCTGAGAGTTTTGCCCTCTAGGGACATGTCCAATTTCGAACAAGTAGAATCTCTCGCGGAGCTTCATTACTTTGGCATGATAGGGGATCAGTTCCTTTTTCCGAACGTCATAGTCCCCCAGCACTTGACGGATGACCAGCTGCGAGTCTCCGTAGACTTTTATGCATTTGACGCCCATTTTGGCAGCCAGTTGAAGTCCCACGATCAGCGCTTCATATTCCGCTTGATTGTTGGTCAACGGCTTCATGAGTGCACATGAGTTGTGCAGTATTCCCCCTTGTGGAGTCACTAGGACGATGCCTGCTCTGGAGGTATAAGTTGTGGTGCCGTCAGTTTGCTTGAGCACCCGGGAAGCGCCATCAAAGTAGAGTTCCCAATGTGGTAACTCTATGGCGAGAGTATTTCCACTTTCTTGAATGGGGACTTCTTTTTGTCGGGTCCCCTCCCCGTGGGGGGATGAGAGCGTTTCCTCTTCCGGGAGCTTGAACTCGAGGGGAGAGCCGGTTGGGAGCGGATGTGCCGCCAAGAAATCCGCCATACCTTGTCCTTTGATTGCTTTCCTCGGGACGAAGGTGATATCAAACTCCATAAGGAGAAGAGCCCATTTTCCCATCCTTCCTGACAGCATAGGTTGAGTGAGGAGCGCTTTTAGCGGGTCCATCCTCGAGATGAGGCTAACTTGATGGGCCAGGAGATAGTGCCGTAATTTCTTGACGGCAAATATCAATGCCAGGCACACTTTCTCCACTGGGGAATATCGGTGCTTCGGGCCCACCAGCATCCTGCTGAGGTAGTAGAGCGGTTGCTCTTTGCCTTCCTCATTTATTTACACCAGAAGCGCTCCCAGCGACGTTTCCATGGCCGCGATGTAGAGGATGAGTGGCTTATCTTTCACCGGGGCTCCCAAGACGGGAGGGGTAAGGAGATACTCTTTGATTTCTTCAAAAGTGTCTTGGCACTCTTGGTCCCATACAAATGGGGCTCATTTCTTCATTAATTTGCTGAAGGGGGCGCACCTGCCCGCGAGGTTGGAAATGAACCGCCTTATGTAGGCCAGCCTTCCCTGGAGAGATTTCAGCTCCGTTAAGGTTTTTGGCGGCGGCAGCTCTCTGATAGCTTTGATTTTGACGGGATCAATTTCTATCCTGCGGTATTTGACAACGAAGCCGAGGAATTTGCCGCTCGAGACGCCGAAGGCGCACTTCATCGGGTTCATCTTCAGCTGATGCTGACGAAGTCTTTCGAAGACCTGGCGTAGGTCGCCTAGGTGGTCTTCCCGCCTTTTGGTCTTGACGACCAGATCATCAACGTAGCACTCGACCGAGTCATGGAGCATTTCTCCGAAAATCTTGGTCATGGCTCGTTGATAGGTGGCTCCGGCGTTCTTCAAGCCGAAGGGCATTCTTTTATAGTTGTAGATCCCTTTAGGGGACCTAAAGGCAGTATGACCCTTATCTTTGGGAGCCATACGGATTTGATTATAGCCTGACGACCCGTCCATGAAGGATAGCGCTTCATGCCCGGTGGTCATGTCGATCATAGTTTCCGTGATCGGGATCGGGAAGCCATCTTTTGGGCAGGCTTTGTTCAAGTCCCTGTAGTCGATACAGATCCGGACTTCGCCGTTCTTCTTATTGACTGACACTATATTGGCCAGCCAAGTTGGATAGATGCACGGCTCGGTGAAGTCGACTTGGAGAAGTCTGTCCACCTCGGCATTTACTTTCAGCTCCAGCTCGTGGCGCATACGCCGTTGGGCTTGCTTGACCGGCTTCGCTGCGGGGAGTATGGGCAACTCATGTTCAGCCATGGAGGGGTCCAGGCCTGGCATTTCTTTATATGTTCATGCGAAACAGTCTTTGAACTCCAGCAAGAGTTGCCGGTATGACTGTCTTTCTTCCTTGTTCAGGAGAGCGCTGACGAAGATTGGTCGGGGTTCTTTTGGTTCCCGAGGTCGAGTTCGACCAATTCGTCGACAGTAGCTTGTCCGCCGTCTTCGAGTTCACGAGGTGCTGGCTGTAGGTCGATGAAATCCTTTTCTTCATCGGAGTCAGCAACGTGGACGTCATAGTATTTGAAGCCTTCTTCTGCGATCGGCCAGAAGGGTTCCTCGGCTTGAGGTGCTTCTTGGCGCGCCGTCCCGTTCAATAGGACGAGGGTGGCCTCCCCTTGTTGCGGCTTTGTAACGGGGGTAGGAGATCGCCCATCGGAGGGGCAATGATCAGGTGAGGGCGCGTGCCCGACGGTGTTGACCGTATAGTAGGCCTCGCATTCCGCCACCTGACCATAGCCCAACCCCCGAGTGTCTTTTGCACAATAGGGGGGTTGCCCTCAGAGTTGCTTTGGGTACCACAGCTGGTGGAAGTACTCCCGTCGGGAGGGATCTTGCATTTGTGCAATCTTTTGCCTTTGGCACAATTTCTTGATGTGCTCGGGCATGTCGTCCATTTCTTGGACGGGCTCTGGGGCGACTTGAGTCGTGTGACTCTAGCCGAAGTTGTCCTCGAGGGGCCCATATGGAAGCGGGTCTCCTTTGTAGAAGATGATCGGCTTCGGCGTCTCGCCTTTCTCGAGACTATCATTTCTGTAATGGGTGACAATGAATGTCTTTAGTCGTTCCACCCATTGCTCCTCCCTATGGAAGGGTAGCTGCATGTACGCCGGCGGCAAGGAGATGCTTCGGTTGATGATCTCGCCGATGGCGTTTGCTTCATAGTTGATCTCACGCCTTTCTGGGCAACTTGGCCCGGGGATGGTGGATTCGGCGAGGCGGCTGAGTCGGTGGGCTTCAAGGAGGTCTTTGTTGACCGTGAAGAGCTCCTCCTCCTCCTGATCCTGACTTGCTTGACCCGCATCGACATTTTGCTTTTCCTTGCCTTTTGACGCGGTTGCTGGCTTGCCGGGAGGCTCGCCGAAGTATAGCTGAGCGTCCGCCAAGTTGCATTCATTTGGGCGGAACGGGGCCCGGTCGGCAAAGAGTGTATGTTGCTCTCCTTCTTTGATGTATTTTATACACTGATGGAGAGTCGAGGGGATGACCCTATTTTCATGGAGCCAGGGTCTTCCCAGGAGGGTTTTGTAGGACGTGTTTGCATTGATGATGTAAAACACGACCTTAGTAGTAAGGCCGTTCATGGCCAGCTGTACCTCCACCCTTCCCAAGGCATTTTCGGAATTCTGGTTGAACCCAGCGATTCTGACATCATTCACCCTTTGCAAGTAGGGCGTGAGATATAGAGACTTGAAAGTTTTCAGAGGCATGATATTGATCGACGCCCCAGGGTCAACCAGGATTCGGTTGAGCTCGTGCCCATTGACTTTTCCTTGCATGTACAACGGGCGGTTGTGGTATAGCATTGGCAACAGCATGTCCTTGTCGGAGAAGGTCACCTCCGCCACCAGTGCTTCGAGGGCCTGGGCCTGGAGTTCGGTCACGTCAGCTTCGTAGACCTCGGGCTCTTGCAAGATTTTGACGAGCGCCGTTCTCAACTCTTTGCTCCAGGCAATGGCGTCCCATATGGTGATGTTGGTTGGAAATCGCTTCATATGCTGTATGATTTTGCGGTCGGCCCGGGCACGGAGTTGATCCAATGGCGGGACAATATCTTCTAGGGCTTTTATCGGTTGCCCGAATTGGTTGACCCGTCTTGTCCATGGCTGTTCGTCCGGCTTTTCTTCGAACAACGAGCCCAGGCTATCCTCCTCCGGGGCGGCAGTTTCTTCTTTGCCGCTTCTGGACAGAGTGGACCGGACGGCCGGTTTAGGAGTTTTCCGGTTGGAGGGCTTGTTGGGGATCGCCCATCCCCCATACTCTTCTCCGTCGGACGGGATGAAGAGGACTGGCTGGGTGGCCCTCCGGTCGGAGAGCCCACTAGCAATATCCCGCTGCTCTTCTTCTTCCTCGTCAGATGGGTCGAAGATGAAGGAGTTCGCCTGCACCTCTATTTCCGGGGCAGGCTGAAGCTCTTCTCCTCGGAAGACGATAGTCTTGCCCAGGTCGGGCGAGTTGGCTTTCTCGCTGAGGGACGGGGCTGATTTCTTTTCTCGTCCGCGGCCCTTTCCTTTGCCTCGGTTGCGGCGCCGATATGTTGTCACAGGGGGCGTAACGGCCGGTGATTGCAAGTTTGCTGGCGGCGGTATCGACACCATGTTGCACGAGAAGTCTTTCAGCATTTCTTCCAACTTCTCGGTGGTGATCTCATCTTCCTTATAGAAGATAGCCAGTTCTTCGGGCAGAGACAGTTTTTCGCCTTCTTGAGCCCTTTGTAGCATTTGGTGGAGCCAGCTTTTGAGCTTTGTTTTGCGCTCCATTTCCTCCCACGGGATGTATCTGTCCAAAGGGACTCCCCAGGTGGGCTTGGAGGGGATATATTCTTCCAATTCATCGATAAGCTTCTGCAGCTTTTGGAGTGGAGTCAGCTCCGCCGGGGCTGCCGCGGCCTCCTCTTGCTCAGCTTGCTTCTTTAGGCGCCTTTTCATGTTCTTGCGCCGGTTCTTTTCTTGCTGCACTGCGCGCGCCATTTCGAGCGGCGTCAGCGGCTTGGCTTGCCTTGTTGTTTGAGAGGTGGTTTCTCGGCCGAGGCGACCGTGCGACCTTCCCCTCTTAGGGAACGCGGACAGAGTGCGCATTCTGGATGCCACCGTCGTCCAACCAACTTCGTCTTGTTGATGCTGGAAAGTGGAGTCAATTGCCTGCTCGATTACCTCGGGCGGCAGTTGTTGGAATTCGGCCCAATAGGGGCTTGGCTCTTGGGTGGCCGGCTCCATCACTGGCTGCTTGCCCCTGCGGTCTTTATCTTGCCGCTTGAGTATTCGCGGAGGGGAATTCTCAAAGCACTGCCCCTTACTCCTATTTTCTGGAGTTTGCTCATGGGGAGGGGAGACTTGATGTCGTCGAGACCCCTTCTTTCGCCGAGGAGGTTGTTGCTGGACTTCTTCCCTGGCCTCGGCCGGATTGTCGGATTGCCTTCTGAGTCGATCTTTCCCTCTTGGATGAGGGATTTGACCCAGTCTCGGACAATCGGACACATATCCGTAGGATGTAGCAACATGGCATGGTATTTGCAATACATGGGATGGTTTGTTTCCCTCTCCGTGTATGTTGGTGGCGGCCTATGCGCCTCTACATAGCCTTGCTGCAAGAGTCTTTCGAAGATCTCCCCGGTCTTTGCGGTCGCAAAGGGGTTCGGGGAGACTCGCCACCCGGGATACCATAGGGCAGGGGCCTCGTCAGATGAGCCGCCTTCTGTCATATCCGGATCCTCTTGGTTGTATCTTGAGGTGGGCTGCTCTTTCAGGGATATATTCCTGAATTGCTGCCCCAAGCTCGCGCCTTCAGTGTCAGCTATGGATAACATCGGCGGTACGAGCCATCCTCGTTCATCAGCTTCGGGGGCTTGGAGGTTCTTGAAGCGCATATAGTCGCTTTCTTCAAACTCCCGCTGGGCTGCTTCCCTGGCTCTTATCAGGACCATAGAATTGCCTTCCGGGTCGATTTTCCCCTTTTGGATAAGGGACTCGATCCAATCCCGGACATCAGGGCACCTGTCTGTAGGGTGCAGCAGCATGGCGTGATACCGACAGTATATGGGGTGATTCAACTCCCTTTCAGTGTACGTCGGTGGCGGTGTGTGGGCCATCACGACACCTCGTTGCAGGAGCTTTTCGAAGATTTCCCCAACGTTTCCGGTCGCCAAGTGACTGCGGTGGGGAATTCTCCCTTCCGGGCACCACCAAGTGGGGGCTTCGCCCGATGAACCGCCTTCTGTCATATCCGGGTCCGGGAAAGTGAAGGCCACCGGTGTATAAATTTCCGGTGGGTCGATGACGTTGACTGTGTGCGTGACAACGTCAGCTGAATGGTCTGTCCATTCGCGAATGTGAGGCTGCGGCGGGTTGACACGGGCGTTGCCCAAGTCGATAATCCCTTGGTTGACCCATGCTTCAACCTTGTCTTTAAAGACGTGGCAGTCCTCCAACGCGTGCCCTGCATCCTGATGGTATATGCAGTAGTTTGGCGGGACGCTTGTTGGCGGCTGGCAGCCTAATAATCCTGCTCGTAGGCAGGTGCGATAGAGTGCCAGTGTCCGATGGCGCGGGAAGGAATATAATCTTCCGGCGATTTCATCATCAGACGGATTTGAAGACTCCTCCGAGATCCACCCCCCGCAGGGGGGGCGCGTTCGGGGCGTAGGTGCGCCTGCGGGCCCCTGAAGTCCTTGCTGGAGAGTCGTCAGACTTTCTTGCATAGTCCTCAGGTACATCAGCGTTTGGCGCTGACCGTGTCGCAGCGATTGAACCTGTCTTTCTAGGTTTTGCACTGTCTCGGACCATGTCCTGTGCTCCGAGGCTGAGGGATGATCCCCCTCCCATCCGTTGGTGGAATGAGCGTCCCAAGGATTTGCCTCGGGGTCTTCAGGCTCAGGAGGTGGCGCATTGACATGGATGACATTGGCCGACTGCCTCGATTGGTCCCAAGCATGGGGCTGTGGAGGATCGACCAAATGTTCATGCATAGTGATGAGGCGACTCTGGATCAGCTTCTGTATTTCATTTTTGAAGACATAGTAGTCTTCAATGGAGTGCCCCAGCATGCGGTGGTAGAGACAGTAATTTGGCTCATCCACTCTATCCGCTTCGCTTGGTCTTCTCATTGCCGGAAGCGTGAGCAAGTCATTCTTCATGCACAGCTTGAAGAGCATCTTCGTATGATCCCTTTTGAAGGAATACGGCGTACTCATACGTTGTGGCAGTGAAGTCTGAGGCGGTCTTTCTTCCACCTTCTTGCTTGGAGCGCCAGAGGTCATGATTTTCTTCCCTTTACTTTGCGGGGCGAAGTCCACAGCATTGGCTTCTTTGCCAACGGCGCGCTCCTTGCCCGACTTAGTTTTCGGAGGAGCTTGCATCGGGTTATCGGCGAAGAACATTTCGATCTCTGCCACGACCGCATTGAGTTGGTCAAAACCCTTGATGTTTGTTCCCAGCAGCTTTTCACTTATCTGCGCCGCCAGGCCCCGCCGACAGATGGTTATGGCATCTTCTTGCGTCGGGGGGTTGTCGCACCTCATGCTGAAGTCACGCCACCGCTTGATGAAGTCGAGTGCTGTTTCTCCTTTTCGTTGCCTGAGGGAGCACAGCTCTGCAAGCGACACCTTTCTCTCGGCCGTTTGGAAACGGTCGATGAACTTCTTTTGGAGGTCGGCCCAGTCGACAATGGAATTAGGCCTCAACCTGGAGTACCACTGGAAGGCGGTGCCTGTCAGGGACGTTGCGAAGTAACGGAGGAGGTAGGATTCATCGAATGCCAACTCTCCCATAGCCGTTATATAGTAAGCCAGGTGCTCGTTTGGCGAGCCCTGTCCGTCGAACTTCTGCAACTTTGGCGCCTTGGGGAAGTCCAGTGGCAGCTTCTTGAATTGATGGTGGACGGGGTATGGCACGCTGTAGAGATCTACAGTGGCAGTTCCCTCACCTCGCTGAGCGAAGCAGTCGTCCATGATCTTTTCAATCATTCGTCGCTGGGCGACGATATCTTCAGCCGCGGAGGCTTGGGAGTTTATGCCCCTGCGCGGCTGTTGGACCGGGTCGACGGTATAGTCGTTGACCGCAGCTGTGCGTGGATTGACATCGGGCAGGTCGCCTTGTTGATGTCTTGTCCGAGCATTTTGGTTTGCCGTTGGCACTGGGCGGCGTGGCGCATTTGCCCCTGCCTGTTGTCCTCGCTCCGTTAGGAGATTGGCCATTTCAGCCTGCCAACGCTGTATGAAATCATACTTGGCGTCGTCCGTCATTGCTTGGAAGGCGGCTCTGGTTGGCGGCATGAGGAAGACTTCGGCTTGCTCTCCATCAGCCTGGAATTGTTGCTCCCCGAGATGGAGGCTGGCGACTTCGTCTTCTTCCCCTCCTTCGGGGTCCAGTTGGACCTGTCCCGGAAGGGGTCTTTGATCATGATCGAGTGGAGGCTCGAGAACTTGCCCCAGGTTCGAGGGCCCAGCTTGACTGCCTTGCTGCCGTTGCCCTTGGAGAAGTCTTCTGGCAGCGTTCCGGGTGTACTGGAGGACGGTTTCGTCGTCCTGTCCGGGCTCGTTTATCCTGAGCGCTCCTGTAAGGACACCAGATGGCCCAGGTGCTTCCCTTCCGGAAGCATAGCAGGTGAAGATTTTCATGCCTCCACCTTCTTCAGACGTCTGCTGCACTCTCCGCTTCTTGGGCTTCTGAGTGCTCGGACGGATTGCAACTCCCAGCCTGGTGAAGACTGAGGCGCTCAGCCTTTCAAAGACCGAGACTCGAGGTGTGGAAGCTCCGGCTTGACTCGCGTCTCCCCCTTCAGCAGTTTCCGCTTGGGCGGGGACGAAGTTGGGCTTCCTATAAATGCCCCTGCGTTTGTGTCCACGAGGACGAGGAGGTTCGGTTTCTTGAGCTTTTTCTCGCCCAGGTACCGTCGCCTTCTTGGAGTCTTCGGCGGGTTGGCCCGCTCTGGCTTGTTTGATTTGGCGGGCTTCCTGCTTGGTCACCCATATTTGCCTTATTTTGCGAGGCGGCCGGGGCGACGAGCTTGATGCCTGCCCCTGTCGGGCTCCTTTTGGGGAGTCCCGATCTTCTTGACGCATCCCTTGGAGGGGAGCGAATTGGTTGGAGGTTGCCACCGTAGGGACACTTCTGTCCCGGGGCAGTATCGGCTCTCCTCCATCGAGCCTGACGCGGATGTCTCCGACGAGCACAGTCTTGCCGGAGTTGGAGACGACTGCATGGGGCTTGGTGCCCCTGCGCCCCTGGCGTTGTCCCCGTTTTCTAGGGACTGCGACGCAGAAGATTGTGTTTACCGAGAAGACTCGGCCTTGGCTTGGATGGGGTTTGGTGCCCCTAGTTGCCGCCTTTGGGGTCGCCGCCTTTGGAGTCGCTTGGACGGCAGGGACCACCCCTAGGAAGTAGGGGGATCCCACCACTGCAGGAAAATCGCCGAACACGATCGGCGTCGTCAGGTAGCCACACTTAGCGTGGCATGCGACGACCATCGGACCATCGGACCGTAGGTGACGGCGGCCATTGAGCAGACTTGAGCTTGCAGGTGGAAGCGGGCTTCTTTTCGCCGACTTTCGCTCCTTGTACCAGTAGTGTGGAAATTAGTCATCTTTTATTTCTATATCGGCATACGGTCTTTTTACATATGCATGGAAGGCAGGAACAGTCCCACCGGGCGTGCTAGATTGTTGGAACGCGGATTTTTCTTTCTATTTTTCTTTCTTCGATTTTATATCTAAAAGTTCGCGAAAGGTGAACTCCGGTCGCCCCGGGAGGGTTTCCGTTCGTTGATCTCTTTTCGCTTGCTTTTGCGGGCGTGCCAGACTGTTTGCGAGAAACAGACAAAGATTTGTTTTACGAGGGGTATTGGGTGCGAACCTTGATACCCTCGAATTTCATTTCATTTATTTTCCACGTGTGCTCGCATTCAGGGCGATTGGAGTAGTCGTATACTGGACCGTTCCCCACCGACCGAAGTTGATGTTTCATTTACATCGAGTATAACACTCGAATACCTTCGAATGCGTAATGTTTATTAAAAGACCGTATGCCGAAACTTAAAGAAGAAAAGACAGATGACAAGTAAATTTTCATAATTTTATTCAAGCATGCTCATGTCATTTATATTTATGACATTTACATTTACGCCTTTGATGGGGTTTTGTACCTCCACTGGACGTATATACAACAAGTCATGTACATAGGCGTCGACGACGGGGTATTTGTGCCTCCGTCGGACGTTTACATAGCAATTGCTACATTCGTATTACCAATGGGGTGTTTGTGCCTCCACGGGGTAACATGCCTCTACGTATGTCTTTTGTGACACCGGAGGACTTAAACATGGGCCTCGACGTATGTCGTTTTATGACACCGGAGGACTTGGACATGCGCCTCGACGTGTGTCGTTTTATAACACCGGAGGACGTAGACATGGCCAACGGGAGTCTTGTAACAACCTGTGGCGTCTCTGTGTGGGCGAACGCAGGAGGGCTCGACCACGAAGAGGAAGCACCAACAGGTGTCGAAGACCCTTCCCGACACGTGCGGCCTATGTAAGCTCTCGCACGGACCAGCCGAAGTGTTCGCAGGGGCTCTTGTGCGAACCTCTAGGCCTTCGGGCGTGTCTCGGTGTGCTTTTTCTGCACGAGACCGGGGGTGTTTCTGGGGCCGAATGGCGTGTTTGGACATCCCTGCCGTTTTTTTGGCTTTTCTGGACGTTTTTGTCGCTTCCTGGCTTTCTCGGACATCCCGACCGTTTTCTAGCTTTCTCGGACATCCTGGCCGTTTTCTGGCTTTATGGGACGTTCCAGTCATTTGGTGACATTTCCCGAGAACCCCCCTCGAGTCCAGCTTCAAGTCACACCCAGGAGAGCGCACGCCACTTCATGGAAGCGACGTGGGTCCCGCTCCACCGGATTGGACAAGAGGCGCAAACCGTCAGGCTATCTTTGTCATTTTCCGCGCCGTAAGGACATATCTGCAACTTTCCGGGCAGCGAGGGTACTTCTACGATTTTTAATCCTTCACGGGGATATTTTTGCACTTTTGTCCTTCATGGGGACATTTCTGCAATTTTCTCAGAAGCAGGGGTGTTCCTGTAAATTCTTGGCTGACAGGAGTATATGTGTACTTTTGATGTACACATACACAAACTTTATATCCCCGGGCGCTTTGCTTAATTTCACAGAAGCTTGGGCCCGTGTACGGGGCATATGTGCAATTTCACACACATGCACAAATCTTCTCCTCCCTAGGGGGGCCTTTGTGTAATTTTACACAAACTAGGTCCCGCACTGGGGTCTTCATACGAAGAACAAACATGTCCCCTCCCTCCCAAAGGAGGGGGACTTCTCCTGAGGGTCTGCGCGAGAGAATTCTCGAGCGCCAGATGGCCTCAGGTTTCGCTGGGACGCAAAAGCATCTCGCCAGCGTGGGGGAGGAAGAATCTCTCAGGCGGGGGTCTTCGCGCGAGAGCCTCGCCCCTCTCGAAGCCGGGGGCTTTGCAATGGGGTATGCCCCCTATTTATAGGATTTTCAGGGGCCGCACCGGCGGGGGTGTGCGACCCGGCGGGGGTGCGCGGCACAGGCGTTGAGGCAGCACGAGCGTCGAGGCAGCGCGGCAGAGAGGCGGAGAGACTGGCGGGGGTACGCCCACGAAGGAATCGAATTGGCGGGGGTACCCGCCAGTCAGGCCCCTGGCCGGCGGGGGGTCGGACTGGCGCCCCCCCCTGCTGGCGGGGGCTGAACCGGCGCCCCTCCCTGCCTGGTGGGGGTGCCCAACCTGACCCGGCCGGGGTGGGCCCCCGCCTAGACCGGCGGGGGTGCGCCCCCCCCCTGCGCGGACCGGCGGGGGTGCGCCCCCTGCGCGGACTGGCAGGGGTGCGCCCCTGCGCGGACCGGCGGGGGTGCGCCCCCTGTGCGGACCGGCGGGGGTGCCCCTGCGCAGACCGGCGGGGGTGCGCCCCCCCGTGCGGACCGGCGGGGGTGCGCCCCCTGTGCGGACCAGCGGGGGTGCCTCTGCGCAGACCGGCGGGGGTGCGCCTTGGCCTGGGCCTTCCACGCTTTGCCCATTTCGTGCTTGGAGAGCTCTGGGGATTTCTGAAGTTTGGTTTGTTGGTTGACGGCTTTACCGCGCACGCGCACGCGTGCATCCACGTGCATTTGACGTGCACCCGACGTGCGTTTTCGACCGTTTCTCGTGCGTTTGACTCCATTTTCGGAGAGCACGTGCATTTGACTTTTTTGAAGCCGTCCGCATCGGGCGCGATCTTGAACGCGAATCCGGACATCGAGTTTCGGCTGTCCGGGGTGCGTATTTCCACTGTTGACGGGACTTTTGAACGTCATACTCTGGGTCGTTCCGGGTCGACACATGGACTCGAATCCGTTTATCTCAGGTGTTCGAGTGGGGAGGCCGTGGTTTATCCCCGAATTTTTTTGTGGCTTCTCGGGCGAATTTGCCGTCCGAGATTTGTTTAAATCCCGATATTTTTCGGGTTCAATAGGGACCAATCAGCTGGCTGGGCGGGTCCCTCCACTATGTTGAGGGGCGTTCTGTTCACAGCGGAGAAGAAGCCAACAACTGCAGACTGACGAAGGCTGATCAAGTCCCGGCAGACAAGAAGCCGCCACTGGCGACTCCTGTTGCGTCGTCTTGAGCGCGGGGTGCTTGCAGCGTGGCTGTCTGGGTGTGGGCGTCGGAGAGGGAGAGCGCAATGGAGTGGAGAGTGAGCAGAGATGAGGGAGGGCATCGCGGGGCTCTCGCTAGTGCCGTGGGAGGTCGCGAGCGGGGTCTGCGATGGGAGAGAGGGAAGGCTCGCGGACGGTGCTGCTGCCTTTGCACGAGGGGCTCGTGGACAGAGCTGCTGCCTTTGCGTGGACGGACGCGGGCTGCCTCTTCGCGGCTTTGTGGGAGGTGCGGCGAAGGCAGACAGGCAGGGTTACAGGCCACCTCCCGCGACCGGTCGCCTCTTCGTGCAGAGAGAGAGGTAGACGAGAGGGAGCACAAGGCTGGGGGAGTTCCGAGGGGCATAGTGCGGGCAACGAGGAGAGGGCCGAGATGAGAGAGAGAGAGACCTGTGAGGGAGAAGGTGTGCGGCGTGAGAGAGAGCCATGAGAAATTGGGAGAGAGAGAGAGCACGTGGCAGGGTGAAGGTGTGCGACGCGAGAGAGAGAGACATGAGAAACCGGGAGAGAGAGCACTGCTGACGAGGTGGAAGCGGCCCTTCCCACACAAAGAAATGCTTCCTGTCGGTAGCGAATAGTGCACGCTCGACGATGGAACCCGGGCATGCTTCAGCACGTGACGAAGGAGTTGTTGCGCACAGTGACTGGCGCGGTCAACGAGGCTCTGATACCAAGTTGATGCGGAACAAAGCCCAGGACATGGGAAGGAAAGAGGGAAGCAGGCCTCACACCTAGGGTTTCACACCCGGAACAGAGAAGAAAGAGGGCACACTTTCACAGTGGCAGAGGAGTTCAAATCTCAACATTTTCTTTTTACTTTTCACTGCTTTCTCCAAGCGGTTTACGAGAGTATATATAGAGGTGGAACCCTAGGGTCCCCCTTTACAAGACCTGGACCAAAGCATCCCCAGTACCCAAAAAGGCATCACAACCAAAATACATGATAAAATGGAAAAGACTCCACTGGGCCTCTAATGGGCCAAACAAAATATAAAATGGGCTTTTGATTTTGATTTTGTAGCTCCTCATTTCCTATCAGATTTCAAAGGGGCTGTGATTGTGATTGGAGAAATTTCAGCCAGAATCAGCTGTGGGATCATTCTGGATTGGCTGGGAAAAGCAAATCTGGCCCATCAAAATTTGAAGTTCAAATTAGTCTGGATTGACTCAATCTGGCAAGAATTGGACTGGAAATGGCCGGAATTGGCTTGGATCATCTTGGATCGGCCAGGATTGGGCTGATCCGGGCCCGTTCTGGCCGATCATCTGTTGTCCTATGGATCAGCTGATTTGATTGATCCGAATTGGATCAAACTCGGATCTGGCTGATTCCTCATCTGATCCACGTCAGTCTTCCATGTATTGGCTGGTTCTATTGACTCATTTTGTTTAAGGTCACACATCTTAGCAGGAGGGCTTTTTGCCTCTTTTGGACAGAGATATTGAGATTATTGAACTATTCCATTCTGCCACATTGCAACTGAAAGTAGCAACATACCAGTGGGCTGTAGCCTAGTTGGGACTCTGTAGGGGATTTGGGGCACCTTCCAGGTTAAAACCTGGGGTGGTGGGAATTTTCTGATTACAGTGAACAGGTTTTACTGGCGTGGCACAATCTGAAAGCAGGAACATAGTGGATTCCTCTTAAGGAAGGTTGAACTGCAAAGAAATAGAACAAAGGGTTTGAACTGGAGGTGGGAAAGTGAGTGGAGGGAAAGCTGGCGATTAACCAGTTTTTAGTGCTAGTTAACTGAAGAACAGGACATTTGTGGAACCATATTCTCTTTCAACTGGAAGTTTGCTGAACATGCTAAGACTCTTGTTAGCAATAATGAGATCAGTTTGGGGAGGAAGGTTTCAGGATGAGACTTTTGATGAGGCTGATATGGAGCCATCTTTTCTTCTGAGTTGTGCCACCCTTTGGATTGGCTTACTTCCTCCAAGATAAACATTATCTGATGCCACATTTTAGATCGACTTATTTTCTCTAAAATCAACTCAGTAAACAGCAAGAATACATTATTCACATACTTTTACGATCATTCACTAGGTTTTCCTATGACCAAGGTTGTAACTACACGAATAAACTCAAAAGTAAACTCATAGTTTGTTATCATTATATCTCTTTTATAACTTGCATACTGATGGGTATTTGGTCGAGAGTATCTGTATTCTCTGAACAAAAGTATATTATGACTTGGATTAAATGTATGGTTAAAAGGCTATCGATGATGACCTGACTTAAACCCAAAAGAGAGCTTATGAAACTTGTCCACTAATAACTACTAAGTAGTTTTCGTTCTGCAATGTTGACAACAATATATGAGCTGTCGTTAGTCTATGATTTACATTTTTAACTATGGGTATTTTTCTGGAGCAGTATGGGCTAATGAGGAATGGGGATCCTGTTGTAATTGAGACTTGATGTTACACTCTAAACAAACAAATTTCATGAACATAGGCTTCAGTAATAAAGGGTGAATAGTGCATCCATTCAAAACATGAACTCTGCAAGATATAATGATTAAATTATGAGACAGTTGTACAATTTGACAGATTTGCAAGGCTCACGCATATGAGGCATTAAACTATAATAGTGCCTGTGTAGAACTGCGAAACACTGCTGAATGGGTACCTGTGAGAAGAAAATAGTTGGAGGCCAAGGAGTGCTACCAGAGATAGATCTAGAATTGTTCCAAAGCCATCTCAAAAGGACATCCAAAGTCCCTACCCAGCCTCCATATGAGGGATGCATGAAGGCTACTTCTCTGAAGAAGAATCTACATAAATGAGACCTGGAGGCTGCTGCTTCAGAAGCTGGTCCATAGAACAAATCATTAAGACATTGAAGGCTTCTTAAAATTTTGGAATCATATAGGATTAGACTTACTATGCAATACATGTGAAAGTGTTCCAGTTTTATTACCATACATAGCAGGTTTGGAGGAAATGAAATGTTCAATCAATAGCTTTTCTCATTGGTCCTAAGTTTCAAGGAGTCTGACTTGGTAACTCTCAATTTTCTATAAAGGTGATCTATTTACGAACAAACAAAACTACGATATAGATGGAGCACTTGAAAACTAAAAATGAATAATTGAATACTTGACCATTTATTAACGAACATTAGCAGGTCTTGCAAACTCTGTGCACATACTGCATTATGTTAGGAACTCTGGTTCTTAGAATCATTTAAGATTTCTCTCCAGGCACCTGCTTTTACTGATTTTACATCACTATTTATTTGCAACCTTTTACAATTTTAAATCTGTTGCACCAAACCATTTATTCCAATTGCATTAGAGAATAAATTTGTTACATTATACTGTATTCACCAATAAATTTTGTTTAGCCTATGATATTCTTAGTTCACATGTGGAGCTTAAACTTTACCTACTTATTCTTACAGATAGAAGATATAAGAACAAAAGGGCGAGATATGATTCAGCCCAAAGCAGAGTTGGTCCGGGAGCAGATGGCACCTATTCGGACTTGTGTATGAGATGATTCACTTCATTACCTTTAACATAATATATTTCCATTCATTGTTTTAGGATTTCATTCCTAAGTTTGCCAAATTCTGAGGTTCAACCTGTGGTTCTCTTCATCTTGTTGACAACCCATTTCTTTGCACTGCCCTAGGTTTGTCATAGAATTTGTTGGCTCTGACCTTTAAGTGCAGTTTTGTTACCGTAAATCTCAATCTGCAGATCAATGCGTAAATCTGATGCTTATGATAGTATATCCGTAAATGACCATTGCAGGCTGAGAAAATGTCAAGAAAATGGCATTCTTCTGGGGAGAATGAAGCTAACGGGAACCCAATTGTTCAGCAACTTTCGAAGGTATTAGGGAGTAAGGATGTCTAACTGCATAGTATGTTTGTTTCTTCTTTCTAGAAACTGCCCTAGATAGATCGTGCTACTTCCATTTGTTACTTGAAATATATATGTAACATGCTGTATATTGCATCTGAGTATGTAATTATTTTCAAACTCATGTACTCCCAATTTTTAGACCAAAGTAACATTATGTGACTCTTGCATATGCCAATTAGTCATGGGTTGTGATCTTGCAATGACAGGGCTTCATATGGTATCCAAGCTGTGAATTAGCTAGGTGTTCAGTTTCAGGAAATATGGATCGTCTAGTTTAAAAATGAGGGGGGCCAATTGTTTTTCTCTCTCCAGCATTTTCTAGAGAGGGATGCCATGGGATTCTATATGGCCGTCGTGGCCGAACATTATCCCCATTGGAGGGGGGGGGGTTCGGATGTCTGTTGGAGGAAAGCGGGGTTCGTGGGCCTCGAGGCTCGATCTTCGCTGGGGGAAGCTGCGAATGGTGGCCATGGGGGGAAGTCCAACTTCATCCGGACTTGCTATGGTTATGGGAGACAAGGACACATTGGTGCCCTACCTATCGTCAAATTTTTGAAGAGCAGAGGAGGGAGCATGGTTTGAGCTACAATGGGGTGCCCAAGTGATCAGTGACAGGAAGTGTCACTCCTTGAAACTTCTCACCGGAAGTGAGTAATTAATGTTATTGCATGCATGACTTTGCATGCATGGGTTTGCATGGAACAAGTCACCGAGAAGTAAGCAGTCGACAGAAAAGTCTCTAGCTAGCACTCATACACAAGCTTAAAGTGATGTAGGTTAAAATCCTCAAAGTCTTTATTCCATAAACATGATCAAATCTAATACAACACCCATAAAGTAAATCTCCAGTTCAACTACAACTCAAATAAAGAAAAATACATAGTGGTTCCTCTATCCCATTGCCTACTACAATCATCTAATCTCAAAACAACCAGCAACAAATATTAGGGGTACTGAATCCTCTTCACTCAGATGCATAATCTTCACTAGTTTGTGGTTCTTCCTCTTGATTTGTACTACCTAAAATATTAAAGAGCAAGTAATGAGCAAACATGCCCAGTATTTATTCAATGTGCAGGCATAATATAAGTGATTAACCATTTAAGGAGTAGGCAGCCACGAGTAAATCAAGCTATGCATGTATAACAGTTCCGCTAAAAATAAAACATGACAAGAGGGAAAGAAAGATATCAAGAGCAAGATTGATTAAGAGAGTATGATAATAACTAGAGAGCAAGAACTATCAATAGAACCTTAATGTTCAAGTAAGGAGGATGTCCATATCACTCAAGCAAGCAAGCACACATATAATAAGTATGTAACAGTAATCTGGCACAAGTCATAACATGCACTAAAGATCTATGCCACCTCGGAATGCATATCATGAACAATTGTTATGTGGTTATTGTATCTATCATTCACACGCAAGTACTCCTGGCGCAGATGCAACGCCAATATCATTATACCCCATGGTTAACAATATATTTCCAGCTCTCTGTCGTGAGGACTAGATTATAGTCCCTGGACACTCTCTGTGTCCGGTCTAACATCTCGGTAAATTGAAAGCATATACCCACAGTCATATCATGGCTAGTAACAAGAATTTCAAGAAGACGATAGTACAGTAACAAGGCAAGATATAACAAGTCTTGAGAACAAGATTTCATGATAGTATAGTTAAGAGAGATTTCTGCAATCAGACAGGATAATTTTCTTTAGTTTTTTTATCATGTTAATGGCTTGTCTTGGTGTAAGGATCTCACTATAAGCAGTAAACGATAAAGGAATGTCCTGTGAAAGTCAGTGAAAAACTCTAGATAAATCTTTACGAAAACATGACAGTGACAATAAAACAAGATGGTGTATGCGTTAATCCATATTTTAAGGCATGGATTTACAGTTTACAAGATAAGCAAGATTATCATGAAAGAATCTTAGTAATCAGGTGATAAGAAATAAGTCAAGAGATTTAAGAGTGTTTTAGAATAACTTTCACATACAACTTTGTGTATGGTTAACCAGTTTTAATGTTTACATGCATGCATGTACAATCGATAACTAGACATACTTATTAAATCCAATCGATGAGCAAAATAGGAAGTCGACTCGCAGGATAAAAGTCAACTTGCAGGGTGAAGTTCAACCTACAGAACAAGACAAACCACCAAGTTTGTTAGAAATTCAAAGCAAAGTGGTTCTAATACCTACTCATGATTTAAAACACTCTAGAGATGCGTGAAAAACAAGAAAGAGAGATGAGAAAAACTTGAATATTGTACGATAATAGGAACACCTTGTACTCTTTACAGACACAACGAGAGCCAAAGAGACGAATGATCGGTTGACCGAATTTCAGAGTTAGGTCGACCGATTACGATAAAAACAATAGAAGTGCAAAGCCACAATTGCAAGATTCCACCAGTCATGGGAATAGAACCAGACAATCAAGATTTTATGAGCTTTCGGATGGTATAAGACTAATTAAGTTTGTGCTCAAGAACACCTACTTTTGATCGTTTCCTATTTTCTTGTTTTAGAAGTCGTAGTAGGGACGAGAAGGTTATGAACTCCTCAAATTCCAAGCTTCGGATTCTTCCTTCTTACTCCTAGAGGTTCTTATCACGTCCAACAACCAAGAAGGGTGTAAGGACTCGGCCATAGAGGCCATACAAGGGTTTATATAAGACCAGAGTTTATAGAATCCTAGTTTGGGATTTCCTATTTTCAAGGCAGAAACCTTACTGTGCTATGTATTTCCTAAGTTTATCTACTCTAATGGGAAAGTAGTAGAGAACAGGTTCTTGTTCTCCTACTGGATTTAGGGCTATTGGTTTCTATGGGTTGAATTTTACTATGTTTGGAATTTTCATAAGTACCCATCTTTAATGGGATGAGCTAGAATCATGTTGTAGTTCTAACTTAGAAGTTTCCGATTTTCATTATATATTTACAAGAAAATCGGAATCTTAAAGCAATCCCACTCATATTGGAAGCGTAAGTTTTTCATAGTACTTAAATAATCTTACTACGATTGGAGGACATAAATTTCCAATCGATTGATGTTTAAAACTTACCATGATTGGAGAGTAGGTCTTCAATCGATTGATGTTATAATTACTGCGATTAGAGAACAAGGTCCCCAATCGATTGATGTCTGAGTGTACACAGATTTCTGTACAACTCAAAAGCCTGCTTCGATTTGTGAACAAAGGTTCCAATTGGTGAACAATTGTATCGATTACTGAACAAGTGTTCAGAAATGCTCCAATCGGTGTAAAAATCTTTCGATTACTAAACAAAGGTTTAGTAACCTAATGTTAAAATCTTCTGATTGGTGATGTAATCATACCGGTTACTGAACAAAGTTTTAGTAACCTTCCGATTGGTAAAGAAATCTTCCGATTGGTGAAGAGATCTTCCAATTGGTGAAGAGATCTTCCGATTGGTGTTACAATCGCTCTGACTACTGAACTAGGGTTCAAAACCTTAGCGATTGATGTTATAATTGTTCCTGTGTAACTTGGTGATTTGAGGATGACTTAATATTGCATTATTTCTACTAATTATTAATGTTGATAATAACTATTCTTGGGTTGACTTCATGCATTATTTCATGTGTTACTGGAGGAGTAATCTTGTGTCTGTCTACAAACCCAAGGTTGGTTGTCGACAAATGAAGCTATGTGTCGACATACAAGTTTGTATGTGTCGATGGATGAAGCAATATGTTGATAGACAAGTTTGTATGTGTTTACAGATCTTAACAGAAGTCTGTAAGACAATGATTGGTACTAGAATCTCCCACATATGATAATGTGTTAAGTTTTAACTAAATTTTGGATTTTATTTACCCTTCTTTCAATTTATCTTAATTTCTTTATTTATTAAATTTCTAGGTGTTATAGGAAGAAAGGAACTGAAGGATATTGGCCCCGAGGAAATGGCAAATCAAGAAGGGGGGCTTGAATTGATTTGATTAAGATTTAATAAACTTCAGCATAAATTCGATTTCACACAGCTTTCCACAATTCAGAACAGTGTGTTGATAGAAGACTTATTTAGATCTGAAATGAATTTGAAAGCCAATTCAAAAGGCAATTCAGAATACTTTGTGCTCAAATTGAACGATTGGAGATGGATAACAAGTATGTTGTGACGAATAGAATAGAGGATAACAAGTATGTTGTGATGAATAGAATAGAGAGAACAATGAGAAAATCATAGGGACATCATTTTTTAGGTGGTTAAGAGTACACTCATGTGTATCATACATCCGCCCCCCTCTCACGATGAGTGAAGATTAACCACACACTATCAAGAAATTGATATAAACCACACACACATTGGAGTATGCCAAGTCCACTTAGCACCGCAGTGCCAAGAAAACACACACTGAAATTGTTCTTTATATAGATAGAACAATTGAAGCACAAATATGAATTCAAATAGATCTAAATGAAATCTCCCTCTGTCGATGTGATCTCATAGTCTTCAAGCTTTAGATCGTCTTTTCAGCAACTTCAGAGTCTTCTGATCATTCAAGAATTAGGTTATGCATGAAGCGTATCGGGAACACCTTCACTACCCAACTCAGTACAAATTGGATCTGTGTCGCACCAGAGATTGCTACAAACATTAACAAACATCAGTATGAAAATCTCTCATCTCACTAGCATGAGCTCTCTTTTGTCCAGATCATATGCAGCACTATTCTTTCCTTTTTCGCCAAAATTCTTGCTCTGTTAGGAACAGTAAACAATTTATAGGTTGTAGAAGATCCTTCCTGATCTTCCACAAGCATCTAAAAGGTGAAGGATCGATAAAAGGTGTGGACAAGATCTAGAAGGGGGGGTTGAATAGATCTATGCCAACTAATGAGGAAGCTTAAACCAATTTTAAAAGACCTTTAAATCAGAGTTAGATTGAAAGCAAATTTCACAGATCTGAAATGATATTAAGTGACTTAAGCAATTGGAGTGAGTGAACAGGTTGATTAAATGGATTTAAACGATCCTATGCATTCATCTAACGAGGAGAAAATTCAAACCACAAGTAGACCAATGCACAGAGATTTTTAGGTGGTTCGGAAATAACACCACGTGACTCCTACATCCACCCCTCACACACAGTGAGGATCCACTAAACAACCTGGGTTACACAACCCACACTGGAGCCTGACAACTCCACAAATGAGTTAGACCACTCACACACTACCTAGAGCAAGACTACTCTAGACTCTGAGCAAGACTGCTCAACCACACAACTTGAGTACGACGACTCAAAAACCTGAGCACACAGGCTCACAAACACTTGCTAGAACACAAACAACTAGACCCAGATCCTCTAGCAATGATCTGATCTATTAAGGCCAATTCAAGAAAGTTGGTGCAACAGATTATGCACAATTTCTAGAATAGCCAAGAAGAAACAAGAAAGACTTAAGACTCGAGGTTGACAATTCTTGTTCTTCAAGAAAACTCCCTTGTAGAGGCCGAATTGGAAGAATCTTGATCACTTGAAGTCCCTTGACCGATGCTCTGCAACTTTGATAGAGGGATCTTCCTTGAGAGCTTCGCAAATGCTGGCTTCTACTTGATCTGCTCCTTTGAAGTTGATCCTAGTGCTTCAGATTGATCAAACTTCGATCCTTGTGCTTGGAGAAGGGTGAATTGAGGTGTGGAAGCACAAGAGAGAGCAAAACAGGGAGGAGAGACTCTCTAGCCGCCACAAGCAGGTTCTGGAGGCTCTTAGAAGGTTCTCTTTTGGATGAGTGCCCTTAAGGAGGGTATTTATACCCTAAATATCTGAAAGATACCCTTGGGGTACGTGGGCACATGATCCAATGTTGATCTGACATCTTCCTAGGGTGCCACGTGTCCAGGAGGGAGTTTAAGTCACAGAGTTTCCGGAGTGTGTCGACCTGCTCTTGAGGTGTGTCGACACACTGTCCCAGACTGGCAAAACAGTTCCCTGGAAGAGGTCTCTAGTGTCGACCTGAGAAGAGGTGGTGTCGACCTGCTGTCCCAGACAGCAAAACTGGCGTTCTGGGAAGGCTATTTAGTGTCGACACTGCCTGATTTGGTGTCGACCTGAGATGGGGTGGTGTCGATCTGCTCTGGACTCGTGTCGACCTGAGATGGACTTTTCTTCACATTTCTGCCTTTGTTCTGAACCATTGTGTCGACACCAAGGTTGGTTGTGTCGACACTACCTTTGTAGAAAATGTTTGTTCCTGAGAAAATAAGCACATAAATCATTAGATAAATATATTATCATGAATATCAATGATAAATGTGCTTGGAAACATGCTTTTTGAATATTGTAATTTCAGGTGATGTATTTTACATGTTCCAATGGTTATGCATTTAAATCACAACTTGTCATCATCAAAATATGAGGGGAAATGATTTGTTTATCACACTCAACCCAACAATCTCCCCCTTTTTGATGATGACAACATTAAGTTCATTTGGAATTGGAAGATTTCAATGAGATGTGATTTCAAGCATTTTCATTTTCTTTTATTTGTACTTGTCAAGGACCTTTGAGCATTTTTTAGTGACATTGAGATTTATACACATTTGAAATACACAGGTCAAGCAGCTTGACAAGCATTCATCACATTCAAATTCATTCAAAAGATTTGCAATCACATTCAAGGCACATAGATAGGAATAGAAATTTATATTAATTTTATTTCATTTAAGATGTGAACATTACAATTTCAAACAAACTTCCTTCTCCCCCTTTGACATTATCAAAAGAAGTTACATTACTGAGGAGGAGGAGGAGGAATGAGTAACAAAATAGTCTCAATATCCGTTAGCCTCTTTTGCATTGAAGATAGACTAGACTTCATTTGGGCTTGGATAGTTGAGAGTCTTGTGTGCAGAAGATTCTCCATTCTCTCTGAATTTTCTGACATTGTAGCTTGAAGTGCACGGAAGTCATTTGGCCTTGGCTGTGAAGAGGAAGATGAACCAGTTGACCAACCAGGCCTATTCAATACTTTGAATTCTTGCTTGAGTGCAGACATTTCTTCATCTATGTGAGCAGATAGATTCTTCATATTCTCCAAGTCATCCACTAGATGTGCAAATGATAGTCTTGTTTTGCTTATCTCAGATAGTGTCTGTTTGGTATTGAATGCATCAGCTTGGGAATTTGCCAAAATTCCCTGAAGAACAGTTTCCAATGTTTTTTGGTGCTCCTTCAGCTCAATCGAAGCATCTCCCATTGTCCCAATCAATCTGTTGAACCTTTGGGCAGCATAGTCTGAGGCTGCCTTTTGCTCAATGAATTTAGCAGATACTGTGTTCTCCAATCTCTGAATCCTCAACTCAAAATTTGATGACATGGTCTGAATAGAGTTGTTCAAGGTGTCAAATTTGTCATTTAGGAAAGTGAGCAACTCTGGTGGAACAGAAGGTCCACCAAAGGATGAGGATGCATGAACTGGATGTTGTGGAGAAAAAGATGGTATTTCAGTGTCAAAGTTCATGGAGGAGGAAGGCTGAAGATGAGGTGAGTGAGGGGCAATAATTGGGTCATTAGCTTGAGCTGCCATAGGAGGCTGATCCTCATTGATGGGAGGTTGGTTCTCTTGCATTTGAGGCTGGTCCTCATGCACTTGAGGCTGGTCCTCTTGCATTTGAGGCTGGTCCTCTTGCATTGCAGGCTGTTCCTCTTGCATTTGAGGCTGATCCTCTTGCATTGCAGGCTGTTCCTCTTGCATTTGAGGCTAATCCTCTTGGACTACAGGGGCCTCTACTGCAGCTGGCCCTCTTCTCACTTGATCACCAACAATTCTAAATCCCATGAATTTCTGCACATGCTTAAAGCAGTAAATGTTGGACTTAGGGATTTTCTCAGATTTTTCATTTTCTAGAGGCACACCAAAGTGCTTGAAGACTGCAGTCAAATGGGCTGCATATGGAAGTGATCTTTTCAAGTCTGCCCTGGTGGTCTCAGAGATGATCTGGTACATGATTATATGAAGGTTTATCTTCAGGTTCTTGCTCATACAGAAAAGGACAAACCTTTGGATGTCTTTAGCCTATCTCTCCCACCACCTTGAGGTGTGATGATGGTAGTGAGCATGTGATGAGTAAGCCTTAAGACAGGGGGAAAGGAGTTGGTGTTGAATTTGGTGACATGGGTTTGCTTAATATCTGACTCATCTGCAGGCAAACCAGTCAATATGGTGTAGGCTTCATGGAAGTTGAATTCAAAATTATGGTAGTCTTCACCTTCATCTGGGACTTTGAAAATTGAGGCAGCTGTGGCTGTTGGCATGTCAATGACAATTCCCTTAACCTTTGACATGTACCCTTCATCTGTACATTCCAATTTCTGATAGAATTCTTGGACAAGTCTAGGGTAAATGATACGAAATTCTGATATGAAAGACTGCCAAGACTGAAATTTGAAAAAGTCTAAAACTTCAGGAAATGCAGCTATCAATTCATTGTCATCCAAATCTACTGCCCTTGGTTTCAGTAAAGTCTTCCCGGCACTGAGGGGTTTGGTAGGGGGTCTCCTAGAGGGCTGGGAGGACTCTGATGGTGAGGATGAGGATGATGATGAGGATGTGGACTTCTCAGAAACGTCAGGAGAAGAGACCAGGGTTTTCCTCCTAGGGTACATAGACCCTCGACCTCGACTAGAGGACGATGCCCTACCTCTCTTAGCAGATGAAGATCCTGGCTACTCTGCAGGATCATGGCGACGCTTGGTTCTCCTTTCAGTGGAAGGAACCTCATCCACCGGAATGGGCCTTGCAGAAGCCCTTGATTTTGCTCCACGGCGAGGAAGCTGCTTGGGTGCCATGGAAGCAGAGTGGAATCGGGATGATGGAGAGAGAGGAATGAGAGAAGATGGATGGAGATGAGATGGAGGAGAGAGAGGTTGTAGAGAGTTCAAAACCCTTGCCGGAAACCAGGAAGAACCAGACCGTCGGGTCGACCTGGAGAAGAAAAGGGGGTTTTTAAGGTGTGTTACCCCGTAGGTACATCAAAGCCTTAACCGGCGCCCACGGTGAAAAGGAGTCTGGTAGGGGTCAGTGTCGACACTAGAGGAGGTTAGTGTCGACCTGACTCAAAGTGTGTCGACACTAGATGGGGTAGTGTCGACCTGGCCTGATGAAAATTTTAGATTTTGAGTAGGGAAAAATTATGTGACTTTTGGGACATCTTTATAATGATAATCAATGGGTGGAATGATCATTTCAAGGATATTTAAGAGACTAAAAAATTCATTTGTTAAATTTTGCAAAAATTCAACACAATTCAAGTTTTACACAATATCCAACAGGATATGAGCATTCAGCGACTTGAGTCATTAAAAAGATAGTTTGAGGGATATAAAATATTTAACAATCAACTACACACTACCATATTCTTCAATTCCAAAGAGATAAAAAAAATCTTTTTAGACAGAAGTCAAATGTGTTGAAAGTAAACAATGTTTAAGAACAACTTGATGATGGACAAGAGTGATTCTTTTAAAACAATTCTCCAAAGATATACACATTTTGTTTTTGAAACAAACTATCAAATGAGATATGTCTTGTTCACTCAAGAACTAATGCTTTTCACACACTATAGTCCTTGGATACTAAAGATTTATCCATTATCAAGTCTCAAAGGGGTAAATGATGACATTTTGACATGAAAATATACGTTTTGTAGACGCCAATATTTCCAGTTACTTAGTCATCATAAAAAATGGTATATTTATTTTGTTTTGTATTTATTTTTTATTTTTAATCCCCTTTGAACAGAGATAGCATTAGTGCCTCATGACATACATGGCACTTCATTCATTGTGAAGGTGTGCAGTTTCTCAGCACATGTGCCATTGCTCTGTTGAATTGATAAATTTTTGGAGAGTTTTGACAGAAAAGATATCATCTATATCCAACATCAATTGCAAACAAAAGCATGTTTAAAATCAAGACACACATTATTCTTCAGTCTTAGAAAGAAATATGAATTTCTATAGTTTTGAAGAATATAGGTGAGAGTTGATAAATGAATATAATAGATCACTCAAAGGATCATTTTGAGACTCTAGACACCTGAATGAGGACATCATGCATGGAAATTGATGTAATGCAAGAGAAGGTTTGAATTTTTCAAAATGTATGACTTGTGAATTTTCTAGCTCCCCCTGAGATGAGGATTTCAACCATTTTTCATCAAAATAGAGATATGCAAGTTTTTGAAATCAGAAATAATTCTTTTTGAACAACAAAAGCTCCCCCTCAACAATTGCATATTCATTTCTTGGTACTTGGCGGAGACATATACTCTCGCATAGTGAAAGTGTCCAGACAAACAGAACTTGTCCTTCTTCAAATCACCATTTGATATACCAAGAAGTTCAACACAATGTGAGGTGAAGTGTTCATTGACCAAAAGAATTAGAGGTGAAGTGGAGAGAGATATGATGAATCAAGGAAGCAAATGAGTATGATGATGCAATGAACTCCCCCTCAGGAAATGCCTAACACTCAACCCAATCCCAATGGACATTTACAAAGACCAAGTTCTCTTCTTAAGGATGAGAATCTACTGTCAGGAAGGGGTTTTGTGAAAATGTCAGCAATTTGTTTTTCAGTTTCTATGAAATGGAGTTCAAGAGATTTCTTTGCTACCTCATCTCTCAAGAAATGATGCCTAATTTCAATATGCTTGGTTCTAGAATGCTGAATGAGATTTTTAGACAGATTTATTGCACTTGTGTTATCATAAAGGATGGGAACACAACCTAAGTCTTGGTTATAATCAAGAAGTTGATGTTTCACCCAAAGAATTTGGGTTCCACATCTACCAGCAGCAACATACTCAGCCTCTGCAGTGGACAGAGCAACTGAATGTTACTTCTTAAAAGCCCAAGAGATTAGGCACCCACCTAAGTATAAACACAAGTCACTTGTGCTTTTTCTATCTAATTTACAACCAGCATAGTCAGCATCACAATAGACAATCAAATCTAACTTGCAATTAGCAGGATACCAAATTCCTAAATCACATGTTCCAACAAGATATTTGAAAATTCTTTTGACAGCTAGCATGTGACTTTCTTTAGGATTTGATTGAAATCTAGCACACAAACACACACTAAATTGAATATCAGGTCTAGAAGTTGTAAGATAAAGTAGAGAACCAATCATACCTCTGTAGGTCTTTTGGTCTACTGACTTACCATTTGAGTCTTCTTCTAGATTAGCATTAATAGCAATTGGTGTGTTTGAATGCTTGAGGTTCTGAAAGTCAAACCTTTTCAGAAGTTCTTTGACATACTTGGTTTGACTGATGAAGATCCCCTCATGAGTTTGGTTAACCTGCAATCCCAAGAAGAATTTTAGATCTCCCATTAAGCTCATTTCAAATTCATTTTTCATTTGAGTGGAGAATTCATTACACAGACCTTTATTGGTTGATCCAAATATTATGTCATCAACATAAATTTGGACAACAATTATTTGATTATTTACTGTTTTTGTGAACAAAGTTTGATCAACAGTTCCTCTAGAGTATCCTTTTTCAAGCAAAAAAGAACTCAATTGGTCATACCAAGCTCTTGGAGCTTGTTTAAGACCATATAGAGCCTTATGAAGCTTGAAAACATGGTTAGGATGTTTTTCATTTTCAAATCCAGGAGGTTGTTCAACAAAAATATTTTCCTTGATATATCCATTTAAAAATACACTTTTAACATCCATTTGATAAACTTTGAATTTCATAGAGGATGCAAAAGCAAGGAAGATTCTAACTGCTTCTAGTCTAGCTACATGGGCATATGACTCTTCAAAATCAATTCCAAACTTTTGATTGTACCCCTTTGCAACTAGCCTAGATTTATTTCTTATGACATGACTAAATTCATTCAGTTTATTTCTGAAGACCCATCTAGTGCCAATGACTGTTTGGTCACTAGGTCTAGGTACTAATTCCCACACTTGGTTTCTTTCAAATTGATGAAGTTCATCATGCATGACATTTATCCAATCAGAGCTTGATAAAGCTTCATCAATTGACTTTGGTTCAATTTGGGAAATTAGAGCTAGTGGGTCTTCTTCAATTGCAAGCAAGAAAGATGATCTAGTCCTAACTCTATCATGCAGATTACCAACTACATTATCCAATGGGTGATCTCTCAAAATGCGATGATCAGTAGTTACCTGTTGAGGGTTATCTAAATCTGGAACAATGTTACCTGATCCACTTGAAGATGGTGAATTGTTGTTCAAGTTCTCATCACAGTCTTCAAGCTCCTCAACAGTTGGTGAAGAGTCCACAATGAAGTCATCCTCTTCACTATCTTGTTTTTCCCCGCAAGATTTAGAAGTGTTAGTGGAAAAGGAATTTTCATCAAATATAATATGAGGAGACTCTTCAACAGTTTTGCTTTTGAGAATGTACACTCTGAAAGCTCTTGACATTTCCGAATAGCCAAGGAAGATAGCTTCCTGACTCTTAGCATCAAACTTGTCAAGATTTTCTTTATTATTGTTGTGTATATAACATTTGAACCCAAAGATTTTGAAATAGGAAACAGTTGGCTTTTTGTTTTTCAATAATTCATAGGGGGTTTTCTTGATTTTTGGTCTGACCAATGCTCTATTGAGAATATGATTTGTTGTGTTTACAGCTTCAGCCCAGAAGGATTTGGGCAAATTACTCTCAAGGAGCATGGATCTAGCCATTTCCACAAGAGTTCTGTTCTGTTCTTTCCACAACTCCATTTTGTTCTGGAGTTCTTGGTGAAGAAAACTTGTGGAAAATTTGAAGTTCAGCACATAAATCAGAAAAGGGTTGGTTTTCAAATTCTCCCCATGATCAGTCAAAATATTTTTGATTTTATATGAAAAGTTTGTTAGGGCAGTGGTACAGAATTTCCTGAATTCAAGGCAAGTATCACTTTTGTGGGACAAGAAGATAACCCAAGTAAATCTAGTAAAATCATCAATGATTACAAACCCATATCTCTTGCCATTTAGACTTTGAACTCTTGTTGGGCCAAAAAGGTCCATGTGAAGTATTTCTAGTGGCCTAGATGTGAGTACTTCATTGAAGGTCTTAAAAGATTTCCTTGTCTGTTTTCCTTGGGCACAGATCCCACAAACTTGATTTTCAACATTTGAGAAAGATTCAGGAAGACCCTTAACCAGATTCAGCCTTAACAATTTATTCAAAGTTCTGAAACTTGCATGGCCAAGTCTTTTGTGCCAAGTCCATGCAATTTCATCTTTATTTGCAACAAAACAAAGATTTTCAGAGAAGTTTTTATTAAGGTCGATCATGTAGACATTGTTTTTCTTTTTTCCACAAAATTTAATTTTATCAGTTGATGAATCGATGATCTTACAAAAATTGGATTCAAACACAACTTTGTGACCTTTGTCACATAGTTGGCTAATGCTTAGCAGATTGTAATCAAGACCATCAACTAATAAAACACTATCAATAGAGTTTGAGGAAGTTTGACCAACCTTTCCAGATCCAATGATCTTTCCTTTATTTTTACCTCCAAAAGTTACTGAACCTCCCTCCTTCTCTAGCAGGAAAGAAAATTTGGCTTTATCCCCAGTCATATGTCGTGAACACCCACTGTCGAGGAACCACACATTTGAATTGGGTGCACGACCTTCCTGCAAAAACAATTAGTGGAGAGAAGATTTTGGTACCCAAACAGAGTTGGACCATCAGAAAGTTTGGACAACATTATCAAATCTTTTCTCACCCAAATTTGGTTTGTTTTTTATTTTGGTTTTATGACATTGGTGTTCTCTGACTTTTTCATTTTCTTCTTTTCTTTAGGAATGAAAACACCAGAGTTTTTAGTAGGAGGGGTGTTTTTCATTTGAGCATGAGAATTCAGATTAGGAGGTGGAATCCAAAGATTTTGTTGGTACATCAGAAAGTTTGGATAGAAAAATTGAGGATGATACCAACATGGATTGTTATACCATTGGCTCCAATCAGCTTAATAACTTGTCTTGGAAGTCCAAGGTTCTTCATGAATGACTTCCTTTGACTTTTTCTTATTTTTCAAATTTTTATTTGAATTTTTGATTTTGTTGTTTGTTGAGCATGTCGACTTCTCTTTGACTGGTGTCGACACTACAGCCACAGAAGCCTTCTTCTTGTGGACTGGTGTCGACCTGTCAGAAGATTGTGTCGACCTGGTTGCCTTGTCTTTGTTCTGAGTTTTTGGACTTTTTTGTGTTTTGCTTGATTTTTGTTTGATTTCACTGTTTTCAAGACTAGGACCTTTGACAAATTTAATTAAGGGTGCTTTATCTTTTTTCTCACCAGATTTGTCTTTCTTGGTTTTTTGTTTGTTGAATCCTAGTCCATGAGAGATTGATTTCATATTTGTTCCCAACAAGGCCTCCAAATTATCTTTGCCATTTGTGAATGTTTCAATGACTTTATCTTTTTGTCTTAGCTGGTTTTCCAAAATTTTGATATCTTCAATCTTTTGTTGTTTATCTTGATTTTCTTTTTCCAACTTTTCAGATAAGTCTTTGAATTCATTGGTGGCCTTTTGAGAAGCTAGCTTAAGTTCATCAATCAGATTTAGAAGATTTTCTTTTTCTTCATTTAATTCTGTTACTTCATTCTCTAGTTCATAAATTCTTTTGTTTGAAGATTGGTTATGATAAATGTTTTCAATTTTCTTTTTGAGATGCTTATTTTCTTTTCTCATTTCAGAATATTTTTCAACTAATTCAGCATAAGCATCCTGCCAATCTTCAACCGAAAAATCTTCAAAAGAAGTGCTTACCTTTCCATCCGAACTATTTGCCATGAAGCATATCTCCTCACTTTCAGAGCTTGAGGATTTTTCTTCTTCTTCTTCTTCACTTGAGTCTTCATCAGACCAAGTGGCTACCATGGCCTTCGGCTTCTTGAATTTGTGAATTTTCTTGTGCTTCTCCTTCTTGTTCTCAGGACATTCTCCCTTCATATGTCCTGGCTTGTTGCACCTGTAACAAATGACATTAATATCAGATTTTTGATTCCTATTTGAGTTAACGTTAGAAGAGGAAATATTTCTTTTACCTGATGGGAATTTCTTTTTCCTTGAGAATTTTCCTTTTCTATATTTTAGGAATTTTATTTAGGAATTTCCTGAATTGCCTAGTCATGAGGGCAAGCTCATCCTCATTGGACTCAGACTCATCAGAACTTGTTTTCTCTTGGTTTTTGTCTTTGTTACTAGATGAGGCCTTTAATGCTACTGGCTTGGTTTTGATTATGTGTTCCTCATTTCTCTTTAGATTAATTTCATATGTCATTAAGGATTCTATCAACTCATCCAAAGAAATTTTGGACAAGTCTTTAGAATCTTTAATGACAGTGGCCTTGGTGTGCCATATTGAAGAGAGAGAACGCAGGATTTTTCTTACCAAGTCAGCATCCGTATAGTCCTTACCTAAGGCCTTCAGTCCATTGACTATGATCATAAACCTGGCAAACATTTCAGAAATTGTCTCATTAGATTTCATCATAAACAACTCATATTCAGAGACAAGTATGTTAGCCTTGGTTTCTTTAACCTGAGATGTTCCCTCATAGAGTACCTCAAGTTTATCCCACATTTCTTTGGCAGATTTGCACATAGAGATTCTTGAGTACTCTTTGGGGTGAACAGCACATTGAATCATGTTCATGGCACTATAATTCAATGTAGCTCTTCTTATCTGTTCCCTAGTCCAGGTATCTTCCTCTCCCTAGTTTTCATAGGGTCCTACTTCCACTACTTTCCAGATTTCATAGTTTTGGGCTCTTAGAAATACTTGCATTCTATTTTTCCAATAAGAATAGTCTGTTTCATTAAAGAATGGTGGCCTATTTATGGAATGGCCCTCAGCTATGAATCCTCTGGAATCCATTTAATTAAACAGATGGTGCAAGGAAGGAAACACTCAGCAAAACAAACAATCAAGCAAACAAGCAACACAGAACACTCAGAGACTGCTTAGATCAGATCAGATCAAGTGTAAACCCGCTCTGATACCAATTGAAGGATCGATAAAAGGTGTGGACAAGATCTAGAAGGGGGGGTTGAATAGATCTATGCCAACTAATGCGGAAGCTTAAACCAATTTTAAAAGACCTTTAAATCAGAGTTAGATTGAAAGCAAATTTCACAGATCTGAAATGATATTAAGTGACTTAAGCAATTGGAGTGAGTGAACAGGTTGATTAAATGGATTTAAATGATCCTATGCATTCATCTAACGAGGAGAAAATTCAAACCACAAGCAGACCAATGCACAGAGATTTTTAGGTGGTTCGGAAATCACACCACGTGACTCCTACATCCACTCCTCACACACAGTGAGGATCCACTAAACAACCTGGGTTACACAACCCACACTGGAGCCTGACAACTCCACAAATGAGTTAGACCACTCACACACTACCTAGAGCAAGACTACTCTAGACTCTGAGCAAGACTGCTCAACCACACAACTTGAGTACGACGACTCAAAAACCTGAGCACACAGGCTCACAAACACTTGCTAGAACACAAACAACTAGACCCAGATTCTCTAGCAATGATCTGATCTATTAAGGCCAATTCAAGAAAGTTGGTGCAACAGATTATGCACAATTTCTAGAATAGCCAAGAAGAAACAAGAAAGACTTAAGACTCGAGGTTGACAATTCTTGTTCTTCAAGAAAACTCCCTTGTAGAGGCCGAATTGGAAGAATCTTGATCACTTGAAGTCCCTTGACCGATGCTCTGCAACTTTGATAGAGGGATCTTCCTTGAGAGCTTCGCAAATGCTGGCTTCTACTTGATCTGCTCCTTTGAAGTTGATCTTAGTGCTTCAGATTGATCAAACTTCGATCGTTGTGCTTGGAGAAGGGTGAATTGAGGTGTGGAAGCACAAGAGAGAGCAAAACAGGGAGGAGAGACTCTCTAGCCGCCACAAGTAGGTTCTAGAGGCTCTTAGAAGGTTCTCTTTTGGATGAGTGCCCTTAAGGAGGGTATTTATACCCTAAATATCCTAAAGATACCCTTGGGGTACGTGGGCACATGATCCAATGTTGATCTGACATCTTCCTAGGGTGCCACGTGTCTAGGAGGGAGTTTAAGTCACAGAGTTTCCGGAGTGTGTCGACCTGCTCTTGAGGTGTGTCAACACACTGTCCCAGACTGGCAAAACAGTTCCCTGGAAGAGGTCTCTAGTGTCGACCTGAGAAGAGGTGGTGTCGACCTGCTGTCCCAGACAGCAAAACTGGCGTTCTGGGAAGGCTATCTAGTGTCGACACTGCCTGATTTGGTGTCGACCTGAGATGGGGTGGTGTCGACCTGCTCTGGACTCGTGTCGACCTGAGATGGACTTTTCTTCACATTTCTGCCTTTGTTCTGAACCATTGTGTCGACACCAAGGTTGGTTGTGTCGACACTACCTTTGCAGAAAATGTTTGTTCCTGAGAAAATAAACACATAAATCATTAGATAAATATATTATTATGAATATCAATGATAAATGTGCTTGGAAACATGCTTTTTGAATATTGTAATTTCAGGTGATGTATTTTACATGTTCCAATGGTTATGCATTTAAATCACAACTTGTCATCATCAAAATATGAGGGGAAATGATTTGTTTATCACACTCAACCCAACAAAAGGTGTTTTCCATGTCAGCAAAGTTGTTACATCCATAAAAAAGTTTGTTAGCCACGTAGACGTTTTGTTATAACAGACCAACAAAGCACATGTGAAGTAGAAGAAATTTACCCAAAAAAATGAGTCTGCAAACAACTTATCAAAAAATTGAGTCACAAATAGTCAAAATTGAGTCTAAAAAATCAACTCTCACAATAAATTGACTCTCTTAACATTAATCTACTCTCAACATAAATCAACTATGTCAACAAATCGACTCAACATAAATCGACTCTCTCAATCATAAAACAACTCTCTCAACATAAATTGACTCTCTCAACATGAATCAACTATTCAAGAAATGGACTTCAGTATATAAACTCTTCAACAAATCGACTGCGTATCTTCTAGAAGGAACTTGAAACAGTCAGAAGCACAAGTGTTAAGTTTTCCTTATCAAATGTCGACTTTGTATATATGATAACTCAGTTCAAATAAGAATAACATTGCAGATTTGATTAAAATTAAATCTCTATGACCTTGATGCATAAGTACAATTGATAGTGTTCATGACATGTGTCGTTTACTAGTTAACTCAAAGAAATATTTAGAAATTCAATCATTCATACACTTGAATATGTTTTGATATCATCAAAAAATGTATATCACAATATTCTCCCTTACTTTGACGATGACAAAATATTTTTAAAATAACTCAATCAGACAACAGTGGAAGCATTCAAACCAACTTTTGATTTAACAGATCAGAAATGCAAGCAGTTACTCATATCATCAAAATAGGAGATTTTCATTTAAGCAAATATGTCAACCATTACATTCATCAAAATGAAGTGTAAATAAATCCATTCATCCAACAAATATCTTGTCTACTCATTCTCACAAAACGTTACCAACCAGAAACAAACTTAACCTTCTCACTATCCAAAACTTGACTCAACTAACCAGACTTGACCATGTCCAAGACATAACTTGTGTAACTAATAGATCCAAAACCAAAAAAAAAATGTCTATGCATTCAAGCAAGCATTCACAACATGCATATAGTGCTAAAAACCTGTACATAGTACTACTCCCCCTTTGACATCATCAAAAGGAACGGATGAATAGGACAGAAAAGGCGTAACATAATAATAGCTTGAGCAGAAGAATTGTAGCACCTCCGAAAATTTTAGTAATTGACAAATTAGGGATAAATTAAAAAATAAGAACTTAATAATTTAAAATTAGTTAATAACATATGCACCATAATCGCATAAGCAAAATTGCGTCTAAAATTTTTGTAAAAATTATAGTTAGATTTTAAATAATATTAAAGAAATTTGGGGTAGGAAAAAATCTTTTGGGTCAAGTTTGAGATAAATTGTGACTTATTGTCGTAAATTAGAAATAAGTCGAAAACTCATTATCACATATATAAAAATAAATAAAAATTAAATAAAAAATTATAGATAGACTCCAAATAATGTGTATTAACATCCCAACGAAAGAAACATGTCAAAAGAGATCTCTTGAGTTATGAATAAATTCAAGATAGGAAATTACCCAAAAATTTGAAAATCTCAATTACTTCAGATTAAATGGATAAATTCTCACCCAATACACTATTATCGAGCTGTTAAGTGAGCTCAAATTGTGGAGATAACCTAGAGGAAGGTTTCCTAGTCTATCTCCGTCACAAATTGAGAGAGAAATCTAAAAAAGGTGGTAAGAATTTCCAAACTTTGTAGCTTTAGTTTCCTAATCCCATTAGGACTATACACACATTACTCTATAAATTGAGCCACTCTCTTCCATGGAATGACCCTAGCGTTTGCTTGAAAAAGAAAATACATCTCTCAAATATGAAAATGTGGAACTGAAAAATGAATCTCAATGAAAAAATTGCATGAAACAATAGATGATTTGAAAAACACTATTTCTAGACTTACGAAGGGATGGATGAGGTTCTTAATGTCAAGGTGAACACAAATAGACATGGTCTAAGTTATTCACCTAAAAGTCTAAATCCTTTGAGTATAAAACAAAAACTTCTTTTGTTCATGCAAGTAATGCACCAAGCACATCACATGCTCATGTTAAAAAATCCATGCAACATAAGAAACAAGTTCAAAAGAAAGGAAATAAGCATGTTGTACACCATGTCACCCACATGTCATGTTCCACACCACTCACTTGAAGCATCACATGTTATTTCAATGGTGGACATGGTCACATGATTTCTACATGTTTGCTAAAAAGAAATGTGAACAAGTTGAATCTTGTGTGGACAATGAAAGATCTGCTCCCTTCTTGAACTAACACGAATGGACCAAAACGATTTGGGTACCAAAGAAATCTATTTGAAATTCTTGGTTGCAGGTCTTTTGGACACATGATGGCTTTGAAATTGAATGAGACAAGCCAAGGTACCCATGAGTACTGAGTATTATGTTCATTTTTGTTTCCTACTTTTAAGGTAAGAACGTAACAACTCATGTATTGTATTCATTATGTATAGTTTTTTAGATTTTGATGTTAGTTTTTCTTATCTTTTATTATGTCAGAAAAACATATAAAAATGAATAAAAAATAAAAAACACAAAAAGGGGCAGAAGATAAGTGTGAATCTTTGCATGTCGCTTGAGTCTTGCTTGTTTATCCCATGTGTTCATACATGTATATTATATGCAAAACACCATCCTTGATTTTTTTTCCTATGGCCTAAATACTCTTTTGGTATTTATTGTATTGGTTTGAAACTTAGTGTGAATTAATTCAATTATTAAGGGGGAGCAACTTGTATCAGGTGTGTGCATATATTAAGAGGGAGCTAAATAGTTATGCATTTAACATGCTTCTCAAAATACATTTAAAATTAAAAACCAACACACGGATGCACTAAATTTGATTAATAGATATCACTTTAATGATTGGTGGAGAATTTTCTTAACACTCTCGTGATGCTTAAAATCCGTTTAACTCGTAGTAACTCGTGAGGAAAAAATTACATGCCCTAGAAGGAAAGAAAAGAGGAACTAAGCATAGTAGTCATGTCTCTACATTGAACAAGTGAGAAATCTCGCGTCAAACGACAATACTTTTCTCAAAAATGAAAGGAACAAAACACAAAAAATGGCATCAATTGAATTTGTTTTTTTTTTTAAAGAGCAGAGTGATAGCTACTAAAAATTGAGGGTCTATCATGCATGGGTAGGATTGAGAGTATTTGTTAGTGTTAATTAGAAAGTCTGCCTATCCTCATGAGTGATGTCTTTTAATCACATCTCACATATCACTTTTCATGGTATTTAATTTTAAGTGTATATTGAGAACTTGATTAAATACATGAACTATGTTCTAACTACTTCTTAGTACATGTACTCCATCATCCTCCCCTTAGTGAGATTTTCAAATACACACTTTGTACTTGAGTCAATTAAATTCTTCATATCTTTATTACCACCCACTTTTTGATACTGTCAAAAAGGAATTGATTATGTAGATTTTATATTTTTTGTTTTTGGGAAGTGGAGAGTCTGTGTACAAGTGAAAGGGGGAGCATTTTGCATGATTGTTGAATGTCTGCATGCATGTATGTTGTCTTCAAAAATAAAAACAATTGGAATAAAGAATATGTTTTGTGTGAAAATCAACAAGTGTTTTGTCATCATAAAAAAGGAGGAGATTGTTGTGCTTTTGTAGATTTTGATGATCACAAAGCACTAATTGTAGTTCTTGTTTGATATGATCACAAACCATTGATTTATATTCATGTTGATGACCTTAGTGTTTGATTTATTATATCTATTTTGAGGGCCTAATTGGTGTGTTAAGTGTGCAGCAAAATAGGTCAAATTCATCTTGGTAAGTGGGTACTTCAAAGGCCAAGGCTTGGTTGTGAACATAAGTGAAAATAGACCGAAATTGACAGTTGGTCGACCGATCTCTATTTTTCGGTCGACCAAACCTCATAGAGTGGTGTTTTGGATGACAACACTAAGTTCAATCGACCTAACTCTAATTTTCGATCGACTGATCCACCCAAATTCAGCCAGCAGAAGTTCCAAGTGAGTTTTGTTGACCATTTTCTATTTTTTTGATCAACCAAACCTCCCAAATAATGCAAGACATTCAAGGACTGGAGTTTAGTCGACCGAACTTGAAAGTTCAGTCGACCTAGGTACAATGTCAGGACATTCAAAATACAAGTGTTAGAATAACGGTCGACCGAACGGCAAAAATAGTTGATCAATTCCGGTGCAAACGTTTCTAAAAAGAATCGTACGAGGGTTGGATACAACTTGATTTTGTGATTTGAAAGAGATCTCCACACACCCAAGAGCCCTCTTGAGCATTAGAGTCCAGAACAGGAGTTTCTTGCCCTAGAGAGATCCTACAGAAGCTCTAAACATCCAAAACGTTGGAAGATGAGTTCTTACTGATCTAGAAGATTTCCAAACATCCCAAGGAGCTGATCTTCATTAGAAAGATGTGGGCTTGGGTGATCAGATTGTGGTTCTTCACCTGGAGAGTTCTACATTGGCTTGTACATCAAGTTGACGCCGTCAAGCAGAGACCATCACATCAGCCGATCCTTGTAACAAGGGGAACCTATTATTGATTGTTTATTTTGTTGTTTCCCTTATTAGTGTCATCATTATTCATATTTGAACTTGGGATCATTGTGTGTGTGATCGATTTGTGAGTACGTAGTTGGGTCTGGAATAGTTCCTTTTCACATGTGCCGTAAATAGTTCCAACCTAGTGTACTCAAATGTGCCGTAAATAGTTCCTTTTCACATTTAAATCTATTAAAATGATCACAAAATCATATCAACTATATGAAACGATGGTGTTCAATTTTAAATCCATAACTTAGCCATATGAGCATGATTTCCATAGATCTAAATAGGTTAAACCCTCAAAGTCAGGGTAAAAAGATGATCTTAACTCAAAATAGAGAGGAAACACGAAGAACCAAGGAGAATTCCCCTACCAACATGAAGAACAATGCCCACGAAGGGTTTCCCATGCTTTGATCGTCTCTCTCGTGTTGGAACCATGCAAAACGGCCTTCTCCCGATCCAAATCGCCTCAAAGCCACCTTCAGAACCCTTCCCCAACTAGAATAGGGCTTATGCCCTGTTTGGTCGGAGAATAGAGGGTAAAAATCATGGGAATAGAGAACACAGTTGGGCTAAGCACCACATTAAGAACACGTCCTATCAAGTGACCGCATTCCTAACCAGGGTGCCACTCATCAACCTAGTACGTGCCACGCGTCGCATATGTGCCTAAAAGCCGAACACATCATTTCCAAGAACGCGGCCTAGGTGATGACCGCGTTATGTATGCGTCCACCAACCTTGTCACGTTCTCAGCCAGGGAACCAAGGTGTACAATTGTAGCACCCTTGATTTTTAAAATCAAGAAAAATAAAATTTTATTATTTAATAGATGAGATAAATTAATTTAATTAGAATAAAAGGGAATTAAAACAATATCCATTAAGCTAAATTATTAATGGGTTATCCTAATAACCCAAACCTAATAGATTGAGCCCAAATATGGATAGCCCATCATGGGATGAGATTTAAATTAGTGAAATTCGTATCTAATTAATTACATAAATGGAAAGGGGTTAAGATAAATACTAAATAACTCATATATATCTTAAATAAGAGTCCTTACCTTACCCTAACCCCCTACCCACGAAATTAGCTCTCTCCCTAGCCATATTAGGTGGATAAATAAGAGAAAGTGGGAGAGAAATATGGAAATTTCGAAATTTTGAATAGGAGGAAGGAGTTTAAGATGGAAAGGACTCTAATAAGCAAATAAAACACCCAAATCTCTTCCCTACCACCCATAGAACGTGGCTGGAGTCTTGGGAGACGAAGGAGAGGTGTTCTGGATGAAGGATCTTGGAGGAGAAGGCTGGAGCAAGGAGCTTTCTTCTTCCCATTTTCGTCATCAAACCCTAGCCTTTCCTGTCAACACCAAAAGGTAGGCAATCTCTCAAGCAAAAATCGTGAAATAATTACCCTAGGTAGCCTTCATGTACCTCTTCAAAAGTCCTATGGTTTCGTTGTATTCCGCTCATCCATTTGGGCGAATTTAATTCATGAAATCCTGCTGTTACCATGAACCCGAATCTCATGTTTTCTCTAATCCCCTGCACGCACTTGTTCCCATGCTATGAGAAAATTCTCATTGATACTACATTACAATAACTTTCAAACGCCCTTGTTTCGTTCTATTTCGATCTCCCATGAGGGAGAATTAATTCTTTGAATCTCTGTTAGATACATGCACCCGACCCTTCATGATTTCTTGTGAACCCCGTTTATACTTGATTTTAGATCATGAGAAAATTATCGTAAATACTACTTCTTGTTAGCTTTTAAACGCCCCTGGTTTCGTAATTTTTCATCATGTATACATCTCTAATTAATTCATTGAACCCTGACTGCGCCTGTTTAGGTCACCGAAAAGTAACCTGATCAATGAATGTCTAAATCTTGTCTATTTTCAAATTAATCGTGCATGTTGATAGATGTACATGTCTACTTTCATTTAAAACTGGTTTTGTGCTTTTTGGATCACCGTGCTATTTTATATGTAATTTAGAACGTCCATGTATCACAGAGGGCTCGCCCTGGGAAAAAGGGAAAAAGAGCAAACCCACCTGTTATCGCGACGGCGCGACCCGCCGCGATAACAGTGGGGTCGCGCCGGCCATTGACGTCGCGTCAAGAATGCGGCGGCACGAGCCGCCGCGATTCACCCCGGACCGGGCCAGACCGGCCAGGCCCTGTGTCACGCCCGACCGCCCCGTCGCGACGGGTGAGTTCGTCGCGTTTTCAAGAAATCGGCCAAAATTGAAAATTGTGCATATGCTCTGTTGTTTAAGTTATATACCCTTTAATTAGTCATGATTAACTCATGTTATAGTTAATTCGACTTGGTAAATTAATAAGTGACATTAATGATATATATTTAATTATTTAAAATGACATTTGCACGACTAGTCATATCCTCAAGATTTTTTTACACTTACACACACACAACATTATTAAATGTCATTTGACCCTGATAAATTATGCAATAATGTATTCAGTAAATTAACGAAATAAATGACTAAATTACCCTATTTTGTTAAATACAATTGTTTCCATTTTTACTCACGTATTTTATCTACCGTTACCGTTTTCCCTCGGTCTTCGAGCACTCGAGGCACGACGAACTCATTTTCTACACACTTTTCCCTTGACTTGGACCACCTCTCCACCGGGAATACTCTCGACTGGACCAGGGACTCCTTGTCAAGACCTCCGTAAGTCTTCTTGGCTTTGGCGCACGTCCTTAGTCAACGAGCTGGTTGTACCCCAAAAACCCGTTACACTCTTAGGGATCAGCACGATCTAAACCTTAGTGTATTCCTTCTTATCTTGGGTTCACGCCGGACCACCTGACCCGTATACACAGCATGGCTAAGGGGCGGATGTGACTTCTACCAGACTGCCGGTACTCGACCTAGTGCCGTGCAACCGTTACTATCGTGTGTTTATCGTCGTTTTACGAAATTGTCCCTATCTCATCTACTATATATATCTTCTTATCTGTTCACGTTCTCTCTACACTCTCATCTATCTCGTCTAGTACTCTCTTATCTATTCTTGGTACTCTATTGGTCATTCGTGTGATTGTCTAAGATAAAGAAATGACTAATGCCAGGGCAATAGGGCCCGATCAGGTCCTGGGAGGAGCGCTCGAAAAGTGCCAGTGCCCATGGGAGTTAAAATGATCATAGGATGTGTTACGGCATGCATCCAGCGCCAGTTTACTATCTAGATTAATCTTGACAATCAAAGTACTATCTCTACAAGTGCAAGCGTGATCGTTACTAGTGCACCGTTGTGTAATTTACATGTTATATCGTTACATGGCCATTCTATTATCGTTCTCGTTGTACTATTTTCCCTGTGCCAGTTGCAATTGTTCTCTCGTTATCGTGACATGCTCTACATGACTTTACTCTCTAGTTAACCTGCCATTAAGACATTAACTATTTAAAGCATGCTTGTGTTCATGAGATATTAAGTCCTACTAGGCGTTATTCGCTCATCCTGCGTATTTATTTAATGTGTTCAGGTGAGTCAGATGGAGACGACCACACATATGAGGACGGGACTAAGGGAGATGCTCAAGAGTGACCATTCAACAACCAGTGCTATCTAGTAGTAGTCTGTTAGTATAGTTATGAGTTAGTGAGTCAGTTAGTCATAATGTAATAGTTTGATTTTGAATAAAGTACTTTGGGCCCTAGTTTTGGCTCTGATACGTTGATGTATTAGTCAGTTTATGAAGATGATGAGTTATTAGTGAATGTAATGGAGATTGTTGGATTATTAATGAGATATGAGGTTGTTTGGTATTATTCCATTGTGTAATGGTTTGTTATTTATTTCTCGCTCTGCATTATTTAATAACTGTAATCCCGCTCCGATATTCTGCGTCGGGGCGTTACAGTTTTGTGGTATCAGTGCCTAGGTTATTCTTAAGTATAGGATGATCTAGGTTTGACCTTCCTTGATTTAGGGTCAAATTCCATACCTATGTGAGATGGGTAGAACTGTGGGTAATAAGATAAAATAGATACACACACGCACAAACGTAGTGCAAACCCAACGACTTACATTTTAAATTCTCTTTTGAAGGAACTTAAACATCAACTATGGCAGCGGAGCGTGCTCAACTCCGTGACATGCAACAGACTATCCAACAGCTTACTCAAGCTTTACTTCAGGCTGCTGGGGCAAACAATAACAACAACAACAACCGAGGAGCTGGTGAATTGCACCGGAACTTCCACAACCTGAACCCGCCTCGATTCAGCGGTACCACAGGCCTTGATGAGGCCTAGAACTGGCTCAAGGAGACTGAGCGTATTTTTCGCGTTATGCAATGCGCGGATGGAGATAAGCTTTTACTTGCCACATTCTAGCTTGAAAGGGCCGCCCGTGTGTGGTGGGAGTCCATTGAGGCCACATGGGCAGATGCTCAGTTTACATGGAATGAGTTTAAGGAGCAATTCAACTCCAAATATTTTTCAGAAAGAGTTCAAGAAAGGAAAGCCGCCGAGTTCGCCGCTCTGAAATAGAGAAACCTGACAGTTGCTGAATATGAGGCACAGTTCTCTCGATTGGCTCGCTACGCCAATCATCTGGTTAGTACCCAGAGGATGAAGGCGAAGAGATTCCTCAACGGGCTTAGACCCGCATATATTACACAGCTGGCACCATTTGATATTCAGACCTACCCAGAGATGGTCAGGAAAGCACAATGCCTGGAAGATGCGACTGAACTCACTGAGCGCATCAAGGGTAGAATGTTCAGGAAAGAGCAAACTTCCGGAGTATCGAGCAAGCCTACTAATGGCAAGAAAAGGCCGTTAAGTATCACTGACGGGCCAAGCCAGGAGCGGAAGCCCAAAGTCCCCACCACTACTGCTCCGAACAACAAGCCCAGATGCAAACACTGTGACAAGCTTGGTCACACGACAGAAGAATGTTGGAGGAAGGCAGGTGCATGCCTTCGTTGTGGGAGCCGAGAACATCGGATTCCTGAATGCCCATTACTGAGGGAGAATGAGAAGCGTCCTGCGGGACCAAAGAAGCCAGGCAGACTCCAAGCCCTGCAAGAGGTAGAGACCACCGAGGAAGGTGGAGTTGTGGAAGGTACACTACCGGTCTTTTCTCATTCAGCATTTGTTTTGTTTGATACTGGCGCAACACATTCGTTCATATCACAAGCATTTGCTGATACATTAAATGAAAAACCCACATCCATGACATTTGAATTACCTATCACAACACCCTTGGGAGAAAAGGCTCAACTGAAAAAATATTATCCATTGGCTGATGTTAAGATTGATGAACTCAATCTAAGAGCTGACTTGATCTGTATGCCCATGGAGGGTTACGATGTCATTCTGGGAGCCGATTGGCTATCCACATAAGGGGCTATCGTGGATTGTAGAAGAGGGAAAATTTCTTTTAGTGAATTTCCTAAGCTGACCTTCACAGGACGTAGGCACAAGAGACACTTGTCCCTCGTCTCTGCTATAAAGGCACAGAACATGATAAGGAAACGGAGTATGGCGTTTCTTGCCGCCATCGTAGTGGAAAAGAAAGCAGTTAAGATATCAGACATCCACATAGTGCAAGAATACCCTGATGTGTTTCCCGATGAGCTACCAGGCATTCCACCTGAGAGAGATGTGAATTTCTCAATTGATCTCATACCTGGAGCTGCACCGGTTTCACGCCAACCCTACAGGATGTCCCCTGCTGAATTGAAAGAGTTGAAAGAGCAATTGATGGAACTTCTAGGAAAGGGTTTTATTAGGCCGAGTACTTCTCCTTGGGGAGCACCAGTGTTGTTCGTCAAGAAGAAGGATGGATCTATGAGGTTATGCATCGATTACAGGCAGTTGAACAGTCTCACTATCAAGAACAAGTACCCCCTGCCGCGTGTCGATGAATTATTTGATCAGATATCAGGAGCTAAATATTTTTCTAAGATTGACCTTAGATCGAGATATCATCAGATGAGGATTCAAGATGCAGATATTTACAAGACAGCTTTCAGGAGCAGGTACAGTCATTATGAATTTGTAGTCATGCCTTTTGGACTAACCAACGCTCCTGCAGCTTTTATGCAATTAATGAACAGCATCTACCGGCCCTACCTCGACAAGTTCGTCGTGGTATTCATTGATGATATTCTCATATACTCCAAGACCAAAGAACAGCACGAGGAACATTTGAGGATCGCTCTGCAAATCTTGCGGGACAACTAACTCTACGCGTGAGCAAGTGTGAATTCTGATTCGAGGAGGTGTCGTTCCTAGGCCATGTCATTTCCAAGGATGGTATCGCTGTCGACCCTTCCAAGGTAGAAGCTGTGCTGAACTGGGAAAGGCCGACCAATGTCACCGAGATCAGAAGCTTTCTTGGACTGGCTGGATATTACAGACGGTTCATAAAAGACTTCTCCAAGATAGCTGTACCTCTTACGCGTCTTACGCGAAAAGAGAATCCCTATGTCTGGAGCAAGGAGTGCGAGAAGAGCTTCCAGACACTCAAGCAATTGCTGACATCTGCACCTGTCCCCGCATTACCAGTCGAAGGAGCAGGATTCTTAGTCTACACTGATGCATCTGGAATCGGTCTAGACTGCGTATTAATGCAGAATGAGAAAGTGATAGCTTATTCTTCAAGGCAGTTGAAGCCACATGAAGTCAATTATCCTGTCCATGACTTAGAGCTAGCTGTTGTGGTATTTGCACTCCAAATCTGGAGGCATTACCTGTATGGGGAACAATTTATTGTCTACTCCGACCACAAGAGTTTGAAATACTTATTTTCTCAAAAGGAGCTCAATATACGACAACGGAGATGGCTGGAGTACTTGAAGGATTTTGATTTCAACATTCAATACCACCCAGGCAAAGGTAACGCAGTAGCTGACGCACTCAGTAGAAAGCCAGTAGCTTCGTTATCCTGTCTAGTCATGGGCGAGATGCAATTGTTAGAGCAATTCGCCAGTCTAGATCTGAATATTGAAAAGAGAAGTGATAAGATGTTGGTGGCTAATCTTAAAGCTCAACCCGACATCTTTCTCGAGATCAGAGAGCAACAGGCTAATGATCCGTTTCTAATCAGAGTAAGAGAGACCATAGCTGACAGGCCAGACTTCTCCATCGCTGAAGATGGAAGAATATTATTCCAAGCCAGGACATGTGTGCCTGACAATGAAGAGCTGAAAAGGAAACTGATGGATGAAGCCCACAAGACCAAGTACACAATTCACCCAGGTGCAACCAAGATGTACCAAGACATGAAAAGGTCATTTTGGTGGCCAAACATGAAGCATGAGGTAGCTGAGCATGCCGCGCACTGCCTCACTTGTCAACAGGTAAAAGCAGAACATCGTCGTCCTGCGGGTGTACTTAGACCCTTGGACATACCTGAATGGAAGTGGGAAAGCATCGGACCCTTGGACATACCTGAATGGAAGTGGGAAAGCATCGGCATGGATTTCATCATGGGTTTACCTCGAACTTGTGGTGGACTTGATGCTATTTGGGTCATTGTGGATAGATTGACAAAGTCTGCACACTTTCTAGCAATTCGAAGTACCTGGAGTGTGGATGTGCTTGCAGCCTTGTATGTAAAAGAGATAGTCAGACTACATGGAGTACCAGTATCCATTATCTCAGATCGTGACCCCAAGTTCACTTCTAGATTCTGGAAGGGACTCCAGACTACCCTAGGCACAAAACTCAACTTTAGCACAGCTTTCCACCCACAGACGGATGGACAGACTGAAAGGACGAATCAGATAGTGGAAGAAATGCTGCGAGCCTGTGCTATAGACTTTGAAGGGTATTGGAATGAACAACTGTCTCTAATAGAATTTGCCTACAACAATAGCTGTCATGCCAGCATTAAGATGGCACCATTTGAAGCATTATACGACAGAAGTTGCAGATCGCCGGTATGCTGGAATGAAGTAGGTGAGCAACAATGGCTAGGACCAGATATGGTGCAGAACACTAGCAGGGACATACAGATTATCAGAGACAGAATTAAGATAGCTCAATCCAGGTAGAAGAGCTATGCAGACAAAAGAAGAAGGGATTTAGAATTTCAAGCTAGAGATCATGTGATGCTCAAAGTATCCCCGACCCGAGGATTTCAGAGGTTTGGGATGAAAGGCAAGCTGAGACCGAGATTCATAGGTCCATTTGAAGTATTAGATAGAGTTGGCGAGGTAGCGTACCGACTAGCACTACCTCCCCAGTTCTCTACCGTACATAACGTGTTCCATGTGTCAATGCTGAGAAAGTACATGTACGATCCATCGCACGTAATCAGCTATGATGACGTTACTCTGAACAAGGATATGACCTATGAAGAAAGGCCAGTGAAGATCTTAGACAAGAAGATGCAACAGCTTCGGAATCGATCCATACCCGTGGTCAAGATTCTGTGGAGGAATCACGAAGTTGAAGAGGCAACATGGGAGCCCGAAGCAACCATGTGACGAAATTATCCGGATTTATTCAGTAAGACATTCTTCCTATTACGATTATATGAATTTAGGGACCAAATTTTTTTAAGAGGGGGAGGATGTAGCACCCTTGATTTTTAAAATCAAGAAAAATAAAATTTTATTATTTAATAGATGAGATAAATTAATTTAATTAGAATAAAAGGAAATTAAAACAATATCCATTAAGCTAAATTATTAATGGGTTATTCTAATAACCCAAACCTAATAGATTGGACCCAAATATGGATAGCCCATCATGGGATGAGATTTAAATTAGTGAAATTCGTATCTAATTGATTACATAAATGGAAAGGGGTTAAGATAAATGCTAAATAACTCATATATATCTTAAATAAGAGTCCTTACCTTACCCTAACCCCCTACCCACGAAATTAGCTCTCTCCCTAGCCATATTAGGTGGATAAATAAGAGAAAGTGGGAGAGAAATATGGAAATTTTGAAATTTTGAATAGGAGGAAGGAGTTTAAGATGGAAAGGACTCTAATAAGCAAATAAAACACCCAAATCTCTTCCCTACCACCCATAGAACGTGGCTGGAGTCTTGGGAGACGAAGGAGAGGTGTTCTGGACGAAGGATCTTGGAGGAGAAGGCTGGAGCAAGGAGCTTTCTTCTTCCCATTTTCGTCATCAAACCCTAGCCTTTCTTGTCAACACCAAAAGGTAGGCAATCTCTCAAGCAAAAATCGTGAAATAATTACCCTAGGTAGCCTTCATGTACCTCTTCAAAAGTCCTATGGTTTCGTTGTATTCCGCTCATCCATTTGGGCGAATTTAATTCATGAAATCCTGCTGTTACCATGAACCCGAATCTCATGTTTTCTCTAATCCCCTGCACGTACTTGTTCCCATGCTATGAGAAAATTCTCATTGATACTACATTACAATAGCTTTCAAACGCCCTTGGTTTCGTTCTATTTCGATCTCCCATGAGGGAGAATTAATTCTTTGAATCTCTGTTAGATACATGCACCCGACCCTTCATGATTTCTTGTGAACCCCGTTTATACTTGATTTCAGATCATGAGAAAATTATCATAAATACTACTTCTTGTTAGCTTTTAAACGCCCCTGGTTTCGTAATTTTTCATCATGTATACATCTCTAATTAATTCGTTGAACCCTGACTGCGCCTGTTTAGGTCACCGAAAAGTAACCTGATCAATGCATGTCTAAACCTTGTCTATTTTCAAATTAATCGTGTATGTTGATAGATGTACATGTCTTCGTTTAAAACTGGTTTTGTGCTTTTTGGATCACCGTGCTATTTTATATATAATTTAGAACGTCCATATATCACAGAGGGCTCGCCCTAGGTTAAAGGGAAAAAGAGCAAACCCACCTGTTATCGCGACGGCGCGACCCGCCGCGATAACAGTGGGGTCGCGCCGGCCATTGACGTCGCGTCAAGAACGCGGCGGCACAAGCCGCCGCGATTCACCCCGGACCGGGCCAGACCGACCAGGCCCCGTGTCGCGCCCGACCGCCCCGTCGCGACTTGAACCGCGACGGGTGAGTCCGTCGCGTTTTCAAGAAATCGGTCAAAATTGAAAATTGTGCATATGCCCTGTTGTTTAAGTTATATACCCTTTAATTAGCCATGATTAACTCATGTTATAGTTAATTCGACTTGGTAAATTAATAAATGACATTAATGATATACATTTAATTATTTAAAATGACATTTGCACGACTGGTCATATCCTCAAGATTTCTTTACACTTACACACACACACAACATTATTAAATATCATTTGACCCTGATAAATTATGCAATAATGTATTCGGTAAATTATCGAAATAAATGACTAAATTACCCTATTTTGTTAAATACAATTGTTTTCCGTTTTTACTCGCGTATTTTATCTACCGTTACTGTTTTCCCTCGGCCTTCGAGCACTCGAGGCACGACGGACCCATTTTCTACACACTTTTCCCTTGACTTGGACCACCTCTCCACTGGGAATACTCTCGACTGGACCAGGGACTCCTTGTCAAGACCTCCGTAAGTCTTCTTGGCTTTGGCGCACGTCCTTAGTCAACGGGATGGTTGTACCCCAAAAATCCGTTACACTCTTAGGGATCAGTACGATCCAAACCTTAGTGTATTCCTTTTTATCTTGGGTTCACGCCGGACCACCTGACCCGTGTACACAGCATGGCTAAGGGGCGGATGTGACTTCTACCAGACTGCCAGTACTCGACCTAGTGCCGTGCAACCGTTACTATCGTGTGTTTATCGTCGTTTTACGAAATTGTCCCTATCTCATCTACTATCTATATCTTCTTATCTGTTCACATTCTCTCTACACTCTCATCTATCCGTCTAGTACTCTCTTATCTATTCTTGGTACTCTATTGGCCATTCGTGTGATTGTCTAAGATAATGAAATGACTAATGCCAGCGCAATAGGGCCCGATCAGGTCCTGGGAGGAGCGCCCGAAAAGTGCCAGTGCCCATGGGAGTTAAAATGATCATAGGATGTGTTACGGCATGCATCCAGCGCCAGTTTACTATCTAGATTAATCTTGACAATCAAAGTGCTATCTCTACAAGTGCAAGCGTGATCGTTACTAGTGCACCGTTGTGCAATTTACATGTTATATCGTTACATGGCCATTCTATTATCGTTCTCGTTGTACTATTTTCCCTGTGCCAGTTGCAATTGTTCTCTCGTTATCGTGACATACTCTACATGACTTTACTCTCTAGTTAACCTGCCATTAAGACATTAACTATTTAAAGCATACTTGTGTTCATGAGATATTAAGTCCTACTGGGCGTTATTCGCTCATCCTGCGTATTTATTTAATGTGTTCAGGTGAGTCAGATGGAGACGACCACACATACGAGGACGGGACTGAGGGAGATGCTCAAGAGCGACCATTCAACAACCAGTGCTATCTAGTAGTAGTCTGTTAGTATAGTTATGGGTTAATGAGTCAGTTAGTCATAATGTAATAGTTTGATTTTGAATAAAGTACTATGGGCCCTAGTTTTGGCTCTGATACGTTGATGTATTAGTCAGTTTATGAAGATGATGAGTTATTAGTGAATGTAATGGAGATTGTTGGATTATTAATGAGATATGAGGTTGTTTGGTATTATTCCATTGTGTAATGGTTTGTTATTTATTTCTCGCTCTGCACTATTTAATAACTGTAATCCCGCTCCGATATTCTGCGTCGGGGCGTTACAACAATGTACCAAGATTTTCGGGCCACCACACACACACAAGGTACAAAAACGTGAGAACACACACCAACAGCCATTCGTTGGCTAGAAACCCAAGTAAAACCCACCAACTTTGAAGCTGAACAACCAGGACATTATAGTGCCGATGTGTGGTGGTCCTCGGCGTTGCACACGTAGTTTGAGGACAATGCACAAGAGGTGATGTGGGCAGAGTTTACTTGCTTGTTCAAGGAGAAGTTCATACCTGAGCATGTGCAGGATCGGATGGAGCAAAGTTTCTATCTCTGACCCAGGCATCAATGTCAGTACTGGAGTATGAGGCTCGCTTTGCAGAGTAATCGAAGTATGCCCTACATATAGTTGTTGATAAGAGAAGAAGAGTGAAGAAGTTTGTGATGGGGCTTAGACCATCACTCAAGATCCAATTGGTAGCTTCAAGCATCAGACCATGGAGGCAACATTGAGTACATCATGCAGGCAGGAGTCCGAGATGGAGCTATACCTCGAGGAGAAGAAGGCATCATTAAAAAGGCCGAGTTCATCGTTTCAACACCAAGACAAAAAGAGGAAGTTCATGGTTGTGTAGTAGAAGACCATGGTACCAGTGAGAGTGGCACCTCGAACTGGTGATGTCCAGGTCAATCAGAAGCCTGTGTGTGCTCAATGTGGGAAGAGGCAAGGAGGAGATGTGTGCTAGCTAGCTTCTGGGAGATGTCTTGGATGTGGCGACAATGATCACAAGATCAAGGGACTATCTGAAGATGGCGCAGTGGGTAGCAGCAGCAAGACCAGTGGCAACACCAATAGGAGGGCCTCAAGCCCAAGCTCGAGTGTTTTCTTTAGCCAGAGAGAATGCAGAGCAGGTAGAGAATGTGATGGAAGGTACCATTTCTATTATAGGTATTCATGCTAGAGTTCTCATCGATATAGAAGAAAGTTTTCCAAGGATTTGCTTAAGGAGCTTGGTGTGGTTGTGGAGGAGTTAGAAGTGCCCTTTTCAGTGCACATCCCTGCAGGAGTGATGACCACTAGTAAATGCTTTCTTTACTTGCATGTGTGCATTGAAAAGAGAGATTTGCCAAGCCATTTTTACTAGTTGAAAATGAAGGATTATGACGCTATTCCTGGGTTGAATTGGTTGGAAGAGCATGATACTTTACTGGATTATAGGAAAAAGAGAATAATATTCCACATTCTAGGAGAAGACGAGTTCTATCATCCCTTACCCAAGAACCTGGCTAGAAAGTTCATGGTTTCTATAGTGAATGCGGCCAAGATGATCAGCAAGGGCTGCAGTGCATTTCTAGCTAGTATGGTTGTGATGTCTGAACCTAGAAAGGCACCGACCGTCGAGGAGATTGAGATAGTTTGAAAGTTCAAAGATGTGTTTCATGATGATTTTCTAGATTGCCATTGGAAAGGGAGATCGAGTTCTCTATTGAGTTGATGCCTCGCACAACTCCCATCTCAATAGCTCTTATCGTGTGTGCCTAGCAAAATTGGTCGAGTTGAGGAAGCAATTGCAAGATCTATTAGACAATGGGTTCATTCTCTCGAGCATGTCACCTTGGGGAGCTCCAGTATTCTTTATGAAGAAGAAGGATAGTTCGATGAGGCTGTGTATTGACTATAGGAAGCTGAATGAGGTGACAGTCACGAATAAGTATCTTTGCCTCGTATTAATGATGTCTTTGACCAGTGGCAAGGAGCTTCTATCTTATCGAAGATTGATCTACATTTTGGCTATCACCAACTCAGAATTAAAGTTGAGGACACATCCAAGATAGCTTTTAGGATGCACTATGGTCACCATGAGTTTTTGGTGTTGCATTCGATTTGACCAACAACCCGACTGCATTTATAGATTTGATGAATAAGATGTTCAGGCCATATTTGGATAGTTTTGGTAGTGGTCTTCATCGACGATACACTGATTTATTCTTCTGATGAAGCTTCCTACTATGAGCATTTGAGGATTGTGCTTGGTACACTGCGAGAGCACAAGCTTTATGTCACATTCAACAAGTGTAACTTTTGGATGAGGAAAGTGCAGTTTTTGGGCCAAGTTATCTCAGACGAGGGTGTGTATGTGGATCCAGTGAAGGTGAAGGTTGTGCTAGATTGGGAGACTCTGAGATCGCCCTCTGAGATTCAGAGCTTTTTGGGGTTAGTTGGTTATTATCGCTGATTCATTGAGGGGTTTGCTTCCATTGTAGCGGCATTGACCAAGCTGACCAGGAAGGTGTGATGTTTGTGTGGACCGAGAAGTGTGAGCAGAGTTTCCAAGAGCTCAAGAGGAGGTTGACTTCTACCCTAGTGTTTATTTTGCCCAATGGCTCGGATCCTTTCTCTATTTATTTAGATGCTTCAAGGATTGAGCTAGGTTGTATTCTGATGCAAAATGGAAAGGTAGTGGCCTATGCTTATCGCCAATTAAAGGAGCATAAGCGCAACTATCTAACCAATTACCTTGAATTGACAACAATGGTGTTCGCTTTGAAGATATGGAAATATTATCTTTATGGAGTTAAGTTTGAAGTCTTCATTGATTACAAGAGTCTGAAATACCTTTTCTCATAGAAAGACTTGAACCTCCAGCAGAGAAGATGGGTTGAGTTTCTCAAGGATTATGATTTTGAGTTGAGTTACCATCTTGAGAAAGCGAATGTTGTGGCTGACGCACTCAGTAGGAAGAGGCATCATATATGGAGAGATTGAAAGATGCATCTTGTTCCATGACGTTGATCGAGCCTCAGTTGTGTTACACTTTCATGGCTTAACTAACTATTAGATCGACGTTGCATGATAGAGTGCTGGAATTACAACAAGATGATCCATAGTTGCAAGAGTTGATTGAGAAGTTTAGCATTGCCAAGGATGAGGATGGTGTTTTCCAATTTCAGCATCGTGTCTATATACCTGATGTAGCTGAACGGAAGAACAAGATTTTGGAAGGGGCTTACGGGTCAAAGTTTCCCATTCACTCGAGTAGTGGGAAGATGTATCAGGATTTGAAGCAGTTTTTGGTGGCCTGGTATGAAGAGGGATGTGGCAAACTTTGTGGACGAGAGTTTGGTATGTCAATAAGTCAAGGTAGAGAGTCAGAGGCCATCGAGATTGATGCAGATGATCGATATTCTACAGTGGAAGTGGGAAGAGATCATGATTGATTTTGTCTAGTTTGCCTCGATCAGTTAGAGGTAACGACTCTATCTAGGTGATTGTGGATAGATTCTCCAAGACCGTGCATTTTCTGGCGATGAGAAAGAAGTAGTCAGTGGAGAGCCTAACCAAGCTCTATGTGGACAACAATGTCAAGGTTTATGGGATTCCCAAGTCGATTATTTCCAACCATGATCCTAGGTTCACATCAAGACTTTGACAGGGTTTGCAGTAGGTGTTCAGATCATAATTGAAGCTCAGTTCAACATTCCATCCCAAGAAAATGGATAGTCCGAGAGAACCATTCAGACTCTAAAGGATATGCTCAGACCCTATGTTCTGAACTGGAGAGGAGATTGGGATCCTATGTTCTCAACTGGAGAGGAGATTGGAGCATCATTTGCCTCTTGTGGAGTTTACCTACAACAACAACTTGCATTTGAGTATTGGCATGACACCATTTGAGGATTTGTATGGGAGGCCTTGGAGATCTCCATTGTGTTGGGGGTCCTCAAGCAACCGTCAGCTGGTTGGACTAGATATAGTACAGGAAACCACAAACAAAATTCAGATGATTAGGCAGAGGTTGAAGGCCGCACAAGATTGACAGAAGAGTTTACGTGACACTAGGAGGAAGGGTTTGGAGTTTGAGATTGGTGACCATGTTTTCTTGAAGGTTTCTCGACTAAGGAAATGGTAAGTGTAATCACGGGGATGCGACCCTCCTACAGCAAGGGTAATATCGGTATCACAAAGAGATATGGAAATATGAACATGAGTGATCGCCACCAATATATTTTCCAAGAGATATCTATAAGGGTAGGGCTAAATACCTTGGAAAATGATGAGAATGACCCGAGAACGGAGACGTGTCAGTCGAAGATGACGTGTGTCCCGGACTGTGACCGTGTGAATGCTCGGATGTGCGAGAGATATTTAAAGCTTCTTCCTCCTTCCTCAGCCAGCCAAGGACAAAGGGCCTCACACTTTCCTTGCTGTTTGTACCTACAAAACAAAAGGAACTGTACAAATAAAGAAAAAAAACCTGATTAGAACTAGAGAAGTGTAGAAATCCATCCCCTTTGAAGAATGAACATGAATATGGGGATAGAACTCACCGAAAAGTGTTGGTAAAGCCCTGTTGGGCTAAGATTAGGTGTGTATGTGATGTATGAATGTGTTTAAAGCATGGAGATGAGAAAGAGTGCGCATCTATGTGCCATGCATGCAGAAAAATGAGAAAAGAAAGAAAAATAATAACAAAGAGCACAAAGATCAGATCGAGGTTCTTTCTATTCGTGTGGTTAGAGGAGGATGTTGGGAACAACTTTGATGAAGATCCCAAGATGTAGAACGCCCTCGTTCAGACTGTAGAGAAGCCGCACTCACTGCTGGTCTGAATCACGATATGAGAGAGAAGGTCAAGAATAATCCACTGTATCTTTGAGCACAAACCTTCATTTGATGTGATTCCAATTGGAGCTCGTAGAGGAAGTCATAGGGAACAACTTTTATGAAGAAACCTTGAAGATATATATTCTTATTTGGGCTGTAGAAGGCACGATAATCCCGTATGTGCAGATCCTGATATGAGAGAGAAGGTGAAGAATATTTTTTTGTAACTTTGAGAGAGAAACAGGAGAGAGAAAGATAAAACGCCAAGAACACCTTCTCCTCGGTGTTGGGGATGATGAGGCTTGATGAGAAGAGTCTCTAGGGGTCTCTTCACATGGTGGTAGCCTTCTCCTCTCTCCTATAGAGTCCTGAGATGTGTTTGAGAGAGAGAGAGAGAGAGAGTACAATCCCGAGTTAGAGAGAGAGTTTAAGTTGTGGGAGAGTTGAAGAGTCTATCTTGAGTTTGGATGGACTTGGGGGTTCCCTAGGGATGAGGATAAGAGGTTTGGGTCCTAATCCAATTCAAATGGACTTTAGATAGGCTCTAGGATGGAAGAAGATGCCGAAAATTACATAAAAACGTATTTATGTGCATGGTGCTGTCGCGACGGGTTGTGTGGTCGCGTTCTTGTCGCGACCATGCACCCGGTCGAGACAGCAGGCAGTGCGCATAGGGTCCACAAAAATATGGGTTGTAGCTCTCTCCATAGACATCAGATTGACGAGCTATTTGTTGTGTTGGATTCTAGACTCAGAGGAGTACAAAATGATGGTATGATATGCCCGATTTGGATTAGAAATGAGGAAGATATGAGCTCTCAAAGTGATGACATGTTTAGAGGATAGGGCAAATTGCACAATTTTGATGTTTCAAGTGGATCTTGGCCATGGGCTTGACAATGGGCTTGAAATTAAAGGTGAATGGACTCATGATGGGTCAAAGAAGGTGTAACGTAGTGACCGTTCGGATCGTGGTTTAATGGGTTTGGTGGCCAATATGGGGCCAATGGTTGGTGTTTTGTACTTTCCGCAGGTTGTTGGGTGTTGTGGGCCAGAAATTTGGGGCCCAAAACGCTCACTAGTTCACTGTCTGTGAACATGACAGGGATATATGTCGCATTCTTAACGCAACAAGCTTGGATGTCACATTCATGTTGCTGTCGTTCAGAGTTGTTTGGCTGCATACCTGCCGCGTAGCGCGCACAGGGCAGTCAGTTGGCATCAGCGATGAGAAGGCCACGGTATGGACCGTCGCAGCCTATGTGTCACGTTCTGAATTGTGTAAGGTTAAGAGCTGTAGGTCGGCAAAATAGAGTAGAGGAAGCTCTATTCGGCCAGGAGAGGGTTTTGCAGTTGGTTTTTGTGCGATTCAGGTGTTTCGAGCATTGTTCGGCGTGCTCTCGACGCTAACATTCGGAGCATGGGAAATGCCGATTCATGATTGTTCTTCATGTACCTCGCGTAGGTAGGGAGATTCTGCTCCTTTTCTTATTATAGATGGTGTGTTCATCATGTTTGATCCGTAAGTTGGTAGATAACATGGTAGTGTAGCTATATGATTGTTTACAAATGCTTTTCACGGATGTTTGCTTGTGGTTTGTGGGATTCGCGAAGGTAGAATCTCGATTTAGGGGTGCTATTTGTGAAGGCGACGGCCTTGGGTGTCGCATTCTGAACGCGACAGCCCGACCTGTCGCGTTCTGCTTCAGAACGCGTCGTATCGAGGCGTCACATTCTGAACGCGATAGTAGCCCCTGTCACCTTCTAGATTTTGAGGGCTGTAGGCCTTGTGCCGAGTCTCGCGGTTATCTTGTGATATTATTCCTTGTATTTAAGGCTTGTAAGCAGTGCAATGGCACGTGTTGAGACTGAAGGTTATCGTAGTTGCATGGTTTGGTTGTACGTGGCAAGTTGGGTAGTACGACGCCTTCCATGGTTACCTCTCGAGTTGGATACCTCAGGTTCTGTGTGAGTCAGGCACGCAGGTGCTCGGGGTTTGTCCCGATACTGTGTGTACCATTGAGGTCTGTTTCGTTTTCTCGGACACCCTCACTCGTGCGTCGAGTTGTATGTCTGGCTGAGGGAAAGATGGCAGTGAGACAACGACTTGTGTGAGTTTGTGTTTGGTCGCTTGTAGCGCGCTCGTGGTTGGAGGTACATACACCAGTAGACGTGTTGGACCCAGCTAGTCCTGTTTCCCAGTGCCTCGCTTTAGGAAGCTCAGGCCAGAGTCCCTAAAGATGCCAGGCATGGGCCCGCAACTGTGTGACTTGTAGATGTGGTGTTGGTTGGTCTCCACATTTTGTTGACCTTGTTGAGGTGGAGCGACAGCTAGACCTTACGTCTGTGGCTACAAGACTGAGAGGTAGTCCTGTGTGGTTTGTCCAGGTCAGTTGCCGGTGTCGCGAACCAGTCTATATGGTCCTAGTGTGGCGTTACCCTTCTTTAGCTCATACACTTGAGCGAGGTTTGATGTTTATTAATTAATGGTTGATCCATGTTATTAGTTTAGAATTGTTTATTTAATTACAGTTGTACCACCATGTTTAGGTAGCTTTATTTATTGTGAAAGATAGCTCCTTACTCCTGATTCTCGTGAGTTTGGTGTTGTTTCAACTTTTGAGGGAATTTCCCTACTAAGCCGGTGACTTATGAAGCTTACCCCTACTCCTTTCAGGTGAAGAAGAGCAGGAGATTTTCCATCCCTCGTCTAGTTCGGAGCCGCACCATAGCGAAGTTGGGCCTACACCTCCAGCAGTGCAATTTTACTTTTTGTTCAGGTTGGGATATGTCCCAGGCTGTTGTACTTTGTACTTTGACTTCAATTCAAAACTAGCTATGTATATTTCATATAAATATGTGTGAGATGTACAATCTTATATATTTTTGATGTGTTTCTTTTATATTTCCATGGACATGTGTGTTGATATCCATTGCGAGGCTACGGCCTGTTCGCGGGAGGCGGATTCAGATCAAGCTCGTTATTAGGCTAACGAGTTTGATATGCTAGGTCCATCACAGTTGGTATCAGAGCAAGGTCTATATAAATATAAGAGAACATGGAAATTTACATAGTCTCGTCTCTACTTTAGTCCACTGTTGGTAGTTGGCCCTGATTTTGTATTGAATTGTTTGTATGTTATGTGGTTGGAATGATGTATGTGCAAGATCAGAAATGGCCGATAGACGAGATTGGGGAGGTGGTGGAGATGAGCTGGAGGAGTCTACACACCAGCTAATTGAGAGGTTTTGGGAGAGTATTACGGAGATTCAGACGAGGTTAGACCAGCAGGCACCAGTCCAGCCAATAATTGCATCACCACAGGTTGTTGAGGAGGCAGTACCAGTATCAGTGGCACCACCACCACCACCACCAGGAGTTGAGATATCACCTGTTGTACCTATACCCCCAGTACTACTAGTACGTTCAGCCAGTGTAGAGGAGCCCACAGTTCTAGTAGAGAGGTTTTTGTGGTTGCAGCCACCTACGTATTCAGGAGGCCCGAATCCGGATACAGCAGAGCACTGGGTACATGAGATTGAGAGAGTTTTTGTAACTATGAGGTGTCTGCAAACTGACAGGGTGATTCTGGTTACATACCAGTTGTGTGGGTTTTGCATAGGAGTGGTGGAGGTTAAAGATGCAGAAGGTGTTTGTAGGCAGGACAAAAGACACTATTACGTGGCCGGAGTTTTTGGGGACTGTTTAATGATACATTCTTTTCAATCCAGATTCAGCAGGCAAGAGGGAGTAGTTCAGGCCATTGCAGCAGGGGAACTTGTCAGTACCAGATGAGGTTTATGGCACTAAGCATATATGCACCGTATGTGGTTACAGATAATGCTATGATGGTGGAGTACTTCATCCGAGGATTGCGATCGGAGTTGCAGGACGCGGTAATTCCCCTTATGTGCAGGACGGTGGAGGAAGTAGCTCTGAGAGCAGCTATTCTTGAGAGGACTGTGCGTGCTAGGCAGTCAGGAGAGATAGGTAGTTTTCGGCTTCCATAGCATTCCCTAGGTATTAGCAAGGGCAAGGTGTCTTCAGAGCATCATCATCATCAGAGTTCGCTAAGTGGGGTTCCAAATTGAAGAAAATATTTAGAGGACGAGGTTGTGGTAGGCAGCAAGGTTTTCAACAGAGTTTTCAGCAGGGTCGAGGCTTTGGGCCAGTGCCAGAGGAGTCTCAGCAGAGCACAGTAGGGCAGCCCATGGTTCCTCCAAGCTACATGTGTTTTAATTGTGGGCAGCCAGGACATTTAGCCAGGAATTGTCCATATCCCCGAGAGTACAACTATGGCAGAGGGGCACCACAGCAGCCACCAACAGAGCGAGGTAGAGGTCTGTCTATCCAGAGAGGTCAAGGACGGTTATGGCCATCACCAGAGCACAGACAGATGCATCTAATTTGATTGAAGGTATATTACCTCTCTTTGAATTTTCCGCAAGAGTATTGATTGATCCGGGTGCATCACATTCTTTCATTTCTGAGGATTTCATGGATAGTATGGTTCACCCTTTAGAGGAGAGGCAGTGTGAGCTAGTTGTGGAGGTTCCTTCAGGTGGTTTTATACTTACTTCTTGTTATTTAGATGAGGTTCCGATAATGATACATAGGAATCAATTGCCAGCTAGATTGTATGCATTGCATCTAAAGGAATATGATGTGATTTTGGGTATGGAGTGGTAAGAAGCTTATGAGGCAATGGTGGACTGTAGAAAGAATAAAGTTAGATTCTGTCATCTCAGTGGAGTTGTGTTTGAATTCCAAGGTATGACGTTCTATACTCCTAGTTTATTATTGTAACACCCCAAAATTTAATTCTAAAATAATAATATGATATAAAAAATTAGAGAAGATTCTAATTTTCATAAAAGACATAAATACTTACAAGAAACCTGATTATCTTTATTTTATAAATATTTCTACATTATTAAAGTAATCCTGGTACTATCTTCAGATGTGCGTACTCCGACAGGGCGCCACCAAAATTCGGTAACAGAATTAAAATCTAAAACACCATAATTTCCATAAAAATGTGCTAATACTAGAAATGTAAATATCCTGGATTATTGACGTCCGGATATCAAGATTAAGTCGACACAATGATTTTTTGGGTAATTTTTGTTGGGTGAAAAATTAATTCTAAAAATTAAACTAAAATGGCCATAATTTGTAAAACCTTCCTATTAGCTTATATGTGAAATTGCAACTTGAATGGACATCATTTGGTTATAAAAATTTAGGGACAAAAGAACCAGCTGAATTTTCACCTATTTATGTAACCCATTTTCTTGATTAATTATGCTTATGTATCATGGGCTACGTAAGCCTCTTTGCACCTTAGGTAAGTGGTCTACACGTATCCTAATATGTGTAAGTGGGGTAAAAACCCCATGGTTAACGTGGCTAAGCTATGGGAATTGCATGGTAATCGTGGCTTGGGAGGGGAGAGATGGCTTTTACCACAACACATGTATGGCTACGTGCCATACATGCAAGAAACCATGGAGCTTATATAAGCCTTCCCTTCACCCTTCGTGTGAGCCTTTCCACCTTTTTCCCAGTCTCCCTGCTGTTGAAGCTACTCCTGCTACCACTTGCTTTGTTGTTGTTGTTGTTGCTGCTGCTTTTTCTGTAGCTGCCTTTGCTGCACTTGCCGTGGATATTGCTTCCTTAAGTCTTCTTCCTTCCTGCTACTTCTAGTTCCCTTCATTGGGAGGAAAGGAGAAGGACTTCATCTTTCTTAAGTCAGGTAGGATTCTCTCTTTCTTTTCTACTTCTTGTCTCATTCACTTGCTAAAGAGCTTCATGTTTAAGTGTTTGGCCATGTTCACATTTGTCTTTGATTCTGAAAACATCCTTAGGATTGTTTTCCTATCCATTGTAATCATGTTTTAGCTAATGTTCATATTATGTCCAAGCATACTTGTGAAAATCTTCCTATTAGGTGTAAGGAAATGTTGTCTAGAAGAGTTGTATTATCAATGATCATCCTTTCATAAGCTTCATGCCACCCATGTGTAAAATTTGCACTCTTATTGCTCTAATTGTTTCCTTCATGTAAGTGGTGTTTGAGGATGTGAATAATACCATTTAGATGTTGTTAACCATGTTTGGAATCATAGGAACACTTAGAAAAGTCTTCTGAGATGTTGTAATACCATTTCTGAAAGTTCAACCCACGACTGTCGACAGATAGAACCTATCTATCAATAGGTATCATGCTTCCAGAACCCAAATGTGCAGAACCACCAGTAGCTGTCGATAGATAGCTCTTATATGTCGACAGATGGTCTTCATCTGTCGACAACCACCCTTGGCCTGTCGACAGACAGTGTCTAAGTTCCAGAAACTGGTTCTAGGAGGACAATAGCTGTTGACAGCCACTCTTTGGCTGTCGACATACACCTATCTGAGGTGTTTAACTTGATCAGTTTCATGTCTCACCAAAGGTGACACACTTTGGTATTAACCCAACTAGTTGTTCCCTTAGTTCCTTGGATTCCAACTACTATATCTCTGAGAAAGATCATTCAAATGTCATCCATGTTCCACTATAGATTGTCTTTGAACACCTCAAGTACATTTGATTCCTACATGTCTACAACCTTTGTTCTATGAGAGATCTTGAGTACTTGTGTACCCCCACTTGAATCTTTTATAAGAATGAATTATGATGACAATTTTTGGGTCTTTGGACTCAATTGAGTTATATGCCTGTGCAAATGGGGCTGGTCCAGTTCCGGGAGGAGCACCCGAATTCATTTAGTGGTCGTACGGAACGATAAAGGATTTGTGGATGTTTGGCATTGCATCATACAAGCTTAATTAGTCATCATGTTATTTTATCATGAGTTGGATATGTATTTGAACCAGAATATGAATTGTTGTCCTGAATTCTTGACCATGCAATCTTGTTCAGTACTCCTATTCTACAATTGTTGTCTATTGACATGGTCATCCAATCATCTTTGATATTCAGCAGTGCTAACAATTAAGTTTCTTATCTATTCTTTGGTTATCATAGTCCTTTTGATTAGAAGATTGAATCCTATTGGGCTAGTTAACTCATCAAATCCTACTTTGTGTCAGGTAATCTACAGTTCTAGAAGGCGGGACATCATGATTTGTGGACTGAGAGATCAACCTTTGCGGCGTTTACTTTTGAATTGTAAATTGATAATCATGTAATACCTGTAGAACGACAGTTAATAAATTTTTATTTATTGAAGCCCCCGAGCAATTTTCTGCTCGAATAGTTCAAATTTTACTCTTGATTTCTTATTCGTTCACGTTTTGGCATTTATAGATATATTAAATGTCGGGACGTGACAATTATCTCTGCACTTAGGGCTAGGAGGTTGATCAATGCAGGGTGTGTAGCTTATTTAGCTTCAGTCAGTTTAATTGAGTCAGGTAAGTCTGTAGAGATGGTACCAGTGGTTAAGGAGTTTGCATGTGTTTCTAGAAGAATTGCCAAGGTTAGCTCCACACAGAGAGGTGGATTTCATAGTGGAATTGCAACTGGGCAGTATGCCAATTTCAAAAGCACCCTATAGGATGGCACCAACAGAGTTGAAGGAATAGAAAAGGCAGTTGCAGGAGTTGTGTAAGGCCCTCGAATTTTGTTGCCTTATTGTATTGCATGTAGATAACTCATGTTGTGTATGTATGTAAATATCTACGTATGTATTAATTAGTATACTTATGTGTCTATGTGTACAATTTAGGTATAAATAATGTATGTATTGCTTGATGGTAGTGTGTGCACAATACCATATAGATATTACATGTATATATACATGATGTGCATGGGTTTCTGCATGTTTTAGACCTCTGGCCGAAGGCCAGATTGGCGTCAATATCATGATGTCGATGTGGTGTCGGCGTCAACCCTATGGACACCAACACTAATTCCAGCGTCCAGCGATGTGGACGCCAACCTCTCTGACCTGCATGCGTTGCAGAGCCCAGAATTCTGGGAGCAAGCTAGCTCACCCATTGGGGAGCTGTCTCCAACGGTCTGATGGCCCTCTTGTCCGACCTGCGTGAGAGGAGAGCTCCTCTCCTCTATATACAAACCCCCTTTGCAACCAGAAAACCTCTCTTTGGCTCTTTGCAAAGAGAAGAAGAAGAAACCCTAGTTCTGTGAGAAAGACCTGGTTTTGCAAGCTTAGATCCGGGGATTTGGAGCTTCATCCGGCCATCTACAATGACTGGGAGACAGCTGGAGCATCAGGGAAGGCTTCCCCGACTTCTCCTTGGTGTCTACATCAGTCAAGAACCCGGAGGAAGGTGTCATTGGAGGCTTCTTGGGACTGCCCAAGGAGAGCTTCACCGCCACCTTTGATCCCTTTGGAGTATTTTTCAGAGGCAAGTACCCTACCCATAATGTCCCTGTATGTGTCTAGGTTGGTTTTATGAATTTTATGTATTTTCCTCGTGTCCTGGATCCCCCCTTTCACCTTTTCATTTGAGTTCGGTCTGTGTTTCTACACAGATAGGAACTTGGCGTTAATGCCTTGACGCCAAGATCCAGGTGTGCGTCCAGCGATCTGGCCGTCCACTCCTGGAACGGCCAGAGACCGCCGCCAAGTTCATATGAGCAGAACAGCAAGCTGTTCTGCCCTTCTATACGACTAATTTCGATATGTTTCACGATGAGGATATAATGTAATCTCTTATGTACTATGTATACTAGTGAATGGGGTGTGTGGATGGATTTTGTGCAAGGTGGTAAATGATAGAGTTTATTTATTCTATGGAAATACATGTATGATGAGTTATCAACCTTGTCAATCCTTTGTTTGTATGATTTAGGACGAGTCTGAATGTACTACATTTTATGGGTCATGCATGTACTAGTCAGTCTCTGTTTTGAAATTCTGAGATTTTTCCCATGCTTGTGTGAATTAGTGAAAATGTTGTTTGGGAAATAGAAATCATGCGTAGGTCACGATAAATCTTCCATAAATTGTGTTGCCCAATAAATTCTGAAATAAATCATGTGGCTCTCTGCCTGTTAGGGTTCAGACCGTGAGTTGTTAAAACTGTGCTTGTGTTTAACTCCATGTTAAATCGAATTGCGGATAGCATGTGAAATTAATGTTGGATTTTCTGTAATTTCGTTTTAGTTTAGAAAAATCTGAAAATTTGCATGTGGGATCCTAAACCCGAAATTAGCCTGTGGTTAAAATTTCAGGTCATTTGGACCAGTATATGATGCAATATGAATTTTCCATGTGAAATTGTGAAACTAATGCATACCGTTGTAAAAATGATTTGATTTTGTATATAGCAACCTGATTAGTGAAATCTCCTGAGCACTAAATTTCTGTAATTGTAGTGACATGTCAGGAAAACAGAGCACCATGTGTGTAAATGAGTGAATGAGTAAAATATGAGTGTCATGTGCTAAACTAAGTGCTTAAATCGGAAAACGTGTAATGTGTAAATTGTGCCAAGTGTGACATTGCTTCCACAGAGGGCAATGGAACCGTATCAGGGAAAAGTCCCCCTGAGAAGGTTCAATGTGTTGTGACCCTAAGGGCATTAGGGGGAAATCCTGGAGGTGGACAAGTACCACTGGTTAGGGTGGAGACTTGTTCTCCCGGTCTGCGCAGTCCAAGAGTCGCCATTGTGTTGCCTTGATGGCGTCTATGTGATGTGATGTGTTGTGTCCTTCTTTGGTGGTTTGGACTATGTGTCACGGCACTAAATGTGAATGTGTAAATGTGAAAGTGTAAATGTATATGTGTTCATGCAAAAATGTAAATGTGAACAATGTGTAAAAGTGCATGTGTAAAGTGTGGAATATGCGAATTGGGAATTGTGTGAAATTGTGAAACCCAAATGTGAGGATGTGAGTTTGTAATCCATGTTATGACAATCTGAAATCATGTTTAAACGGTAGCTTTACTATGATATGATCATGTTTATGTATGCAAAATGCCTAGAATCTATGCTAGGGATAACTGTTAAGCATATATAAACAATTCTCCATACTTGGTTGTTCACATGTTATGATTTAATCGTTGTTGTAGCTCTCATGTGTTAGATTATGGTTGCTAAAGTATGTACAACCAGCAATCTTAAAGCATGTAAAATGGTTACGTATATGCGTAGGAATGTGTAGATTCCATGTCAAGTATATTTCCTTTCATACATGTTCGGGTATTCATGTTAATGGCTTCCATGTCTTAGTTAGTTAAAGGTAGATTTTTATGTGAGGAATGAATAGAAAGCATGTGATAGGTGATTCTATTTTAGGAAATCTGAAAGCATAGTCCATGTGTTTCAATTGTAGATTCACCATGATAGGTTGCAAAGTTTAATGTCAAGCATGCTACATGTTGTGCCTTGTGAATGTGTATGTAGAACCTACTATGATATGTGCATGTATGGTATGTGTAGAAGTACTTGCGGAGTCTTTTAGACTCACTACTTGCTTCGGCGTACAGGTGTAGTTGGTGGCGAGACACTCGTGGAGGAGACGTTGGAGACCGACTCCGAGCGTGGAGATTAGAGTGTTGGAATACTTGTGACATTTTGAGATTTTCATAGTATGTAATTGCAACATTGTATTAGAATTACTATGGAAAGAGAATGTATAAGTGTGGACATTTATGTATTAAATTTTCAGCAATTTAATTATGTGGACTTTTAGTTCTTTAATGTTATCGATTTATGTATGTTGAATGTGGATGATGAACGAATGAAGACAGTGGTTCTTTTACTTCCGCTACTCTGTTCTTATATTCACGTGTATCTCAGCTGAATGTTATTGTTGGGTAAATGTCCCACTGTGATGACGCTCGCTATATCGACGTGGGGTGGTATAACCGTACTGGTATAATGAGGGTCGTCACAGAGATTGGTATCAGAGCGACCGGTTGAGATTGCACATGAATATACCTAAGTCATCATCTTCATTACATGCTAAGTATGTCCACATGTGTAGAATTGATTAATAATGAATGAAAAATAGATAAGAAGATGGTTAGAAAACTTAATAACCTAGCTAATAGTGGCTGAAATTATTACAGCCATGGCTTCGAGAGGTAGGCGTGGCGGAGCGTCGGCCCGTGAGGACGAGCCGAGACGTGACGAGCGGGCGGAGCACCAGGCCCCGGCACCGCAAGGTTCTGTACTCCCCCACCGCCGCCTGTGGATTATGGAGTATTCATGCAAGGTCTGGTGCAAGCCATGCAGACGCAGGCTCATACCCAGGCAGCACTCCAGGCACAGTTGGAGGATCAGGTTAGACAAATAAAATGACTAATAGTCTGCTTTATTTAATTATGTGATATTATGTTGATTGTGTATTGCTTGATGTGCACTGTAGCAGGCTCAAGTACCAGCTCAGGACCATGGTGGACCTTCTACCATGGAGAGATTCAAGAGGATGCTACCACCCTCTTTTAAGGGGGAGAGCGATCCGTTGTTGGCTGAAAGCTGGATGAGGGAGATAGAAAAGATCTTCCGAGCCATCAGGTGTGCAGATGAGGATAAGGTTACATTAGCCACCTACATGATACAGGTATGTTTTGGTTTATATGCTTGTATGTTTTGTTAAGCTAGATTTGTTTAGATGGTGCTTATGAACGGTGTACTACAGGAAAGAGCTGATGTTTGGTGGGCTTCATTGCTGCGTACCCGGTTTGAGGACGGAGCTATCAATGTTGCGTGGGACGAGTTCGTGAGGCTCTTTCGAGCCAAGTTCGTCCCGGAGCATGTGCAAGATCGGATGGAGCAAGAATTTCTATCTTTGGCTCAAGGCTCCATGACCGTGATGGAATATGAGGCAAGATTTTCTGAACTCTCTAAATATGCACCTCATATCGTGGCAGACGAGCGCAGAAAGACAAAGAAGTTCGTGATGGGACTCAAGCCATCACTGCGGACGAGACTCGTGACGTTTGACCGCTGCACGTTGGACGAGGCCCTCAGTGCTGCTTGTAGGCAGGAGGGAGAGATGGAGCAATACCTGGAAGAAAAGAAAGCTTCGCAAAAGAGACCTGCAGTGACATTCCAGCGGCAGGACAAGAAGAAAGCGGTGTACCCGACACAGCAGCGACCAGTACCAGTCGGCAGTTCTCAGGTACCTTCTGTACGTTCCCCTGGTGTGAAGAAGGAGTGTCCCCACTGTGGGAAGACACATGGTGGTACCGAATGTTGGATGATTACGGGCAAGTGCTTGAAGTGTGGAAGCAGCGACCACAAGATCAGAGATTGCCCAAGACTTCAGCAGGGTGCTCAACGTGGAGCGCCAGCCCCAGCAGTAGCGGCAGCCGCACCAGCTACCGGAAGACCAGGAAGGCCTCGAGCCCCAGCTTGAGTGTTTGCTTTAGCTCGTGAGGACGCCGAGCAGGCGGAGCATGTCACCGAAGGTACGGTTTTGATTTTAGGTGTGCACGCTCGGGTTTTGTTTGATACGGGTGCTACTCACTCGTTCATTTCCGAGCGGTTCTCTAGGCAGTTAGCCTTAGAGTCAGGCATAGAGTCTGAGGATTTAGAGGTCCCTTTGTCTGTACACACCCCTGTGGGTACGATATCAACTAGGAAGTGCATTCCGTCGTTACCTGTGTGCATTGAGGATAGAATCTTAGATGGGTGTTTCTTCTTGCTAAAGATGAAGGACTATGATGCTATTCTTGGTCTGGATTGGCTAGAGGAGCACTATGCATTAGTGGATTGTCGTCGGAAGAAGATTGTTTTCCGCATTCCTGGTGAGGATGAGTTCTCTCACCCCTTGCCAAGGAATTTGGTGAGAAAGATGGTCATCTCTGCCATGAAGGCGATGCGCATGGTGAACAAGGGTTGTGACGCTTTTCTTGCCAGTGTGGTGTTAGTACCAGAGGCTGATGAGTCACCTACTCTTGCGGAGATTGAGGTAGTGCAGGATTTTCCAAATGTCTTTTCTGATGACTTGTCTGGATTGCCACCGGATAGAGAGATAGAGTTTACCATAGAGTTGCTTCCGGGCACCTCTCCTATCTCGAAGGCTCCATATCGGATGGCACCTGCGGAGTTAGCCGAGTTGAGGAGGCAATTGCAAGAGTTGCTTGATAAGGGATTTATTCGCCCTAGTGTTTCCCCTTGGGGCACACCTGTATTATTCGTCAAGAAGAAAGACAGGTCACTTAGGTTATGCATTGACTATAGGAAGCTGAACCAAGTGACTGTGAAGAACAGGTATCCCTTACCTCGTATTGATGATTTGTTTGACCAGTTGCGAGAGGCATCAGTCTTTTCTAAGATTGATTTGTGATTTGGTTATCATCAGTTGAGGATTCGGAGTGAGGATGTGTCCAAGACGGCGTTTAGAACCCGTTATGGACATTATGAGTTTTTGGTCCTTCCTTTCGGATTGACCAATGCCCCTGCAGCGTTCATGGATCTCATGAACAGGGTGTTTAGGCCTTATCTAGATAGCTTTATCGTAGTGTTTATTGATGATGTGTTGGTCTACTCTCCGGATGAGGCCACGCACCGTCAGCATTTGAGGGTAGTGTTAGAGGTTCTTCGTGAGCACAAGCTGTATGCTAAGTTCAGCAAGTGCGATTTTTGGTTGCGCGAGGTTTATTTCCTCGGACATGTTATCTCCGGTGCTGGTGTTGCAGTGGATCCAGCAAAGGTCCAGGCAGTTATGGATTGAGAGATTCCCAAGACCCCTTCGGAGATTCGTAGTTTTATTGGTTTAGCTGGTTATTATCAGCGATTTATTGAGGGATTTTCATCCATCGCCGCCCCTTTGACTCAGCTTACCAGAAAGGGAGTGAAGTTTGTTTGGTCCGAGAAGTGTGAGAGTAGTTTTCAATTATTGAAGACTAAGCTCACGACAGCCCCGGTGTTAGTCTTACCGAGCGGTGTAGAGGGTTTTGCTATCTACACGGATGCATCTCAGATTGGTTTAGGTTGTGTGCTCATGCAGCAAGAAAGGGTAGTGGCCTATGCTTCTCGTCAATTGAAGGAGCATGAGAAGAACTATCCGACCCATGACTTGGAGCTCGCAGCAGTGGTTCATGCACTAAAGATCTGGAGGCACTATCTTTATGGTGTCAGATTTGAGGTGTTTACCGACCACAAGAGCTTGAAGTATCTTTTCTCCCAAAAGGAATTAAACCTGAGGTAGAGGAGATGGATCGAGTTCTTGAAGGATTATGACTTCGACCTTCAGTACCATCCTGGAAAGGTGAACGTCGTAGCGGATGCTCTTAGTAGAAAGAGGCCATCCCTCCAGCAGGATTGGAAGATGTTGGAAGATGCGGCTTGCGCGTTGACTGAGTTAGAGCCATCGCTATGTCAGGCTTTTGTAGCTCAGTTAGCTCTTAGGTCCTCGGTTTTGGATGAGGTGATCGAGCAACAGGGAGCCGACCCTAGACTCTTAGAGTTAGTGGGCAAGGCAGGCATTGCTCGTGATGAGGACGGTGTGATTAGATTTCAGCACCGTGTTTGTGTCCCTGATTTGGTAGATGTCCGTGAGCATGTGTTAGCGGAGGCTCATAGATCGCGATTCTCTATTCATCCGGGTAACACTAAGATGTACCAAGATCTGAAGAGATCATTTTGGTGGTCCGGCATGAAGAATGATGTTGCGGATTATGTGTCTAGATGTCTAGTGTGTCAGCAAGTGAAAGCCGAGCGGCAGCGACCATATGGCCTTATGCAGAAGATGGATATCCCAGTATGGAAATGGGAGGCTGTCACTATGGACTTTGTCTCGGGTTTGCCTCTATCTAGAAGGGGCAATGACTCGATCTGGGTAGTTGTAGATAGATTCTCGAAGACTGTTCATTTCTTGCCCATGAAGAAGAAGCAGTCAGTAGAGAATTTAGTTAGATTGTATGTTAGTGGTATCATTAGATTGCATGGTGTGCCGAAGTCGATCATTTCGGATCGAGATCCGAGATTTACTTCGAGGTTGTGGAAGGGTCTTCAGGATGCTTTAGGTTCGGAGCTGAAGCTCAGTTCGGCGTTTCATCCCCAGACTGATGGACAGTCCGAAAGGACTATCCAGATGCTCGAGGATATGTTGAGAGCGTGTGTGCTGGATTGGAAGGATGATTGGGAGCGTCATTTACCTCTTGTGGAGTTCGCATACAACAACAGCTTTCATGCTAGTATTGGTATGGCTCCATTCGAGGCGTTGTATGGTAGGCTCTGCAGATCTCCGTTATGTTGGGAGGAGACTGGTGATAGGCAGTTGATCGGACCGGAGTTAGTTCAGGAAACTTCGGATAAGGTCCAGCTTATCAGGAAGAGGCTTGTTGCGGCACAAGATAGGCAGAAGAGTTATGCCGACAACAGAAGGAAGGATTTGGAGTTCGAAGTTGGCGATCATGTCTTCTTGAAGATATCGCCTACTCGTGGTGTCGTCAGATTTGGCCGACATAGCAAGTTGAGCCCTAGGTTCATTGGCCCATATGAGATTCTTAGACGTTTGGGCAGCGTGGCATATGAGCTAGCATTACCCCCAGCTTTGGCTAGCGTTCATCCTGTATTCCACGTATCTATGCTCAGGAAGTATGTCCGAGATCCGTCTCATGTGATTAGTCACGAGCCAGTGGAGATTCAGCCAGATCTGTCGTATGTCGAGCAACCAGTAGCTATTCTTGACCGAAAAGTTCAGCATCTCCGGAACAAGAGTATTGCGTCGGTGAAGGTCCTATGGCAGAACTTCTCACGAGAGGAGGTTACTTGGGAGCTTGAGGATGTGATGAAGAAGAAGTATCCCCTTTTGTTTGAGTAGCGTCGTTCTAACTTCGAGGACGAAGTTTCTTTTAAGGGGGAGAGGGTGTAAGGCCCTCGAATTTTGTTGCCTTATTGTATTGCATGTAGATAATTCATATTGTGTATATATGTAAATATCTACGTATGTATTAATTGGTATACTTATGTGTGTATGTGTACAATTTAGGTATAAATAATGTATGTATTGCTTGATGGTAGTGTGTGCACAATACCATATAGATATTACATGTATATATACATGATGTGCATGGGTTTCTGCATGTTTTAGACCTCTGGCTGAAGGCCAGATTGGCGTCAATATCATGACGTCGATGTGGTGTCGGCGTCAACCCTATGGACGCCAACACTAATTCCAGCGTCCAGCGATGTGGACGCCAACCTCTCTGACCTGCATGCGTTGCAGAGCCCAGAATTCCGGGAGCAAGCTAGCTCACCCATTGGGGAGCTGTCTCCAACGGTATGATGGCCCTCTTGTCCGACCTACGTGAGAGGAGAGCTCCTCTCCTCTATATACAAACCCCCTTTGCAACCAGAAAACCTCTCTTTGGCTCTTTGCAAAGAGAAGAAGAAAAACCCTAGTTCTGTGAGAAAGACCTGGTTTTGCAAGCTTAGATCCGGGGATTTGGAGCTTCATCCGGCCATCTACAACGACTGGGAGACAGCTGGAGCATCAGGGAAGGCTTCCCCGACTTCTCCTTGGTGTCTACATCAGTCAAGAACCCGGAGGAAGGTGTCATTGGAGGCTTCTTGGGACTGCCCAAGGAGCGCTTCACCGCCACCTTTGATCCCTTTGGAGTATTTTTCAGAGGCAAATACCCTACCCATAACGTCCATGTATGTGTCTAGGTTGGTTTTATGAATTTTATGTATTTTCCTCGTGTCCTGGATCCCCCCTTTCACCTTTTCATTTGAGTTCGGTCTGTGTTTCTGCACAGATAGGAACTTGGTGTCAATGCCTTGACGCCAAGATCCAGGTGTGCGTCCAGCGATCTGGCCGTCCACTCCTGGAACGGCCAGAGACCGCCGCCAAGTTCGCTGTTCTGCCCTTCTATACGACTAATTTCGATATGTTTCACGATGAGGATATAATGTAATCTCTTATGTACTATGTATACTAGTGAATGTGGTGTGTGGATGGATTTTGTGCAAGGTGGTAAATGATAGAGTTTATTTATTCTATGGAAATACATGTATGATGAGTTATCAACCTTGTCAATCCTTTGTTTGTATGATTTAGGACGAGTCTGAATGTACTACATTTTATGGGTCATGCATGTACTAGTCAGTCTCTGTTCTGAAATTCTGAGATTTTTCTCATGCTTGTGTGAATTAGTGAAAATGTTGTTTGGGAAATAGAAATCATGCGTAGGTCACGATAAATCTTCCGTAAATTGTGTTGCCCAATAAATTCTAAAATAAATCATGTGGCTCTCTGCCTGTTAGGGTTCAGACCGTGAGTGGTTAAAACTGTGCTTGTGTTTAACTCCATGTTAAATCGAATTGCGGATAACATGTGAAATTAATGTTGGATTTTCTGTAATTTCGTTTTAGTTTAGAAAAATCTGAAATTTTGCATGTGGGATCCTAAACCCGAAATTAGCCTGTGGTTAAAATTTCAGGTCATTTGGACCAGTATATGATGCAATATGAATTTTCCATGTGAAATTGTGAAACTAATGGATGCCGTTGTAAAAATGATTTGATTTTGTATATAGCAACCTGATTAGTGAAATCTCCTGAGCACTAAATTTCTGTAATTGTAGTGACATGTCAGGAAAATAGAGCACCATGTGTGTAAATGAGTGAATGAGTAAAATATGAGTGTCATGTGCTAAACTAAGTGCTTAAATCGGAAAACGTGTAATGTGTAAATTGTGCCAAGTGTGACATTGCTTCCACAGAGGGCAGTGGAACCGTATCAGGAAAAAGTCCCCCTGAGAAGGTTCAATGTGTTGTGACCCTAAGGGCATTAGGGGGAAATCCTGGAGGTGGACAAGTACCACTGGTTAGGGTGGAGACTTGTTCTCCCGGTCTGCGTAGTCCAAGAGTCGCCATTGTGTTGCCTAGATGGCGTCTATGTGATGTGATGTGTTGTGTCCTTCTTTGGTGGTTTGGACTATGTGTCACGGCACTAAATGTGAATGTGTAAATGTGAAAGTGTAAATGTGTATGTGTTCATGTGAAAAATGTGAATGTGAACAATGTGTAAAAGTGCATGTGTAAAGTGTGGAATATGTGAATTGGGAATTGTGTGAAATTGTGAAACCCAAATGTGAGGATGTGAGTTTGTAATCCATGTTATGACAATCTGAAATCATGTTTAAACAGTAGCTTTACTATGATATGATCATGTTTATGTATGCAAAATGCCTAGAATCCATGCTAGGGATAATTGTTAAGCATATATAAACAATTCTCCATACTTGGTTGTTCACATGTTATGATTTAATCGTTGTTGTAGCTCTCATGTGTTAGATTATGGTTGCTAAAGTATGTACAACCAGCAAGCTTAAAGCATGTAAAATGGTTACGTATATGCGTAGGAATGTGTAGATTCCATGTCAAGTATGTTTCCTTTCATACATGTTCGGGTATTCATGTTAATGGCTTCCATGTCTTAGTTAGTTAAATGTAGATTTTTATGTGAGGAATGAATAGAAAGCATGTGATAGGTGATTCTATTTTAGGAAATCTGAAAGCATAGTCCATGTGTTTCAATTGTAGATTCACCATGATAGGTTGCAAAGTTTAATGTCAAGCATGCTACATGTTGTGCCTTGTGAATGTGTATGTAGAACCTACTATGATATGTGCATGTATGGTATGTGTAAAAGTACTTGCGGAGTCTTTTAGACTCACTACTTGCTTCGGCGTACAGGTGTAGTTGGTGGCGAGACACTCGTGGAGGAGACGTTGGAGACCGACTCTGAGCGTGGAGATTAGAGTGTTGGAATACTTGTGACATTTTGAGATTTTCATAGTATGTAATTGCAACATTGTATTAGAATTACTATGGAAAGGGAATGTATAAGTGTGGACATTTATGTATTAAATTTTCAGCAATTTAATTATGTGGACTTTTAGTTCTTTAATGTTATCGATTTATGTATGTTGAATGTGGATGATGAACGAATGAAGACAGTGGTTCTTTTACTTCCGCTACTCTGTTCTTATATTCACGTGTATCTCAGCTGAATGCTATTGTTGGGTAAATGTCCCACTGTGATGACGCTCGCTATATCGACGTGGGTTGGTATAACCGTACCGGTATAATGAGGGTCGTCACAAGTTGTTAGATAAAGTTTTCATCAGACCCAGTCATTCACCATAGGGAGCTCCAGTGTTGTTTGTTAGAAAGAAGGATGGCAGCCTTAGAATGTGTATAGATTACAGTCAGTTGAACAAAGTTACCATCAAGAACAAGTATCCCCTTCTTAAAATTGATGATTTGTTTGATCAGTTACAGTCAACCAAGGTATTTTCTAAGATTGACTTGAGATCTGTATATCATTAGTTGAGGATTAGAGAAGAGGACATTGATAAGACAGCTTTCAGAACAAGATATAACATTATGAGTTTGTGGTAATACCATTTAGATTAACCAATGCACCAACAACTTTCATGAACTTGATGAATAGAATATATCACCCATTTTTGGATCAGTTTATTGTAGTGTTTATTGATGACATATTGGTATACTCAACGTCATAGGAAGAGCATGCAGCACATTTGAGGATCACTTTACAGAATTTATGGGAACATCAATTATATGCTAAATTCAGCAAGTGTGAGTTTTGGTTATGAGAGATTCAGTTTTTGGGTCATGTGATTTCAGAAGAAGGTGTAGCGGTATATCCAGCTAAGGTTGAAGCTGTTATGAAATGGGAAGAGCTGAAAACAGTGTCAGAAATCAGAAATCAGGAGTTTTCTTGGTTTGGCAGGATACTACAGACGGTTCATCTAGGATTTCTCGAAGATTGCAGCACCAATGACAAGGTTAACCAGGAAAGGAGTGCCCTTTGTGTGGTTACTGGATTGCCGACGGAGTTTTATGGAATTAAAGAAGAGGCTTACTACAACACTCATATTAGAGATACCGTCAAGCAGTGGAGGTTTTGTGTTGTATACAGATGCTTCAAGGAGAGGACTCTGAGTGGTACTGATGCAGCATGGAAAGGTGGTGGCATATGCGTCCAGGCAGCCAAAACAACATGAAGATAATTACCCAACATATGATTTAAAGTTAGCGGCAGTGGTATTTGCATTGAAGTTGTGGAGGCACTATTTGTATGGAAAGAGGTTTGAAATCTTTACAGATCATAAGAGCTCAAAGTACATTTTCTCACATAAAGACTTGAATCTCAGGTAGCGTAGATGGATGGAGTATTTGAAAGATTATGATTTCAGTTTAGCATACCACTCGGGTAAGGCCAATGTTGTTGCAGATGCTTTGAGCAGAAAGTCAGTGTTGAGCCAAATGATGATAAAAGAATGGAAATTATATGAAGATATAGCACATAATTCTCTATTTGAGAATAACTAGCAGCGAGCAGTGCTGGCTAGCAGTGCAATGGAGCCTTCATTATATTGGCAAATAGCAGGAGCTCAAAAAGTAGATGAGAATTTGGCTGAGATTGTGAAAATGGAAGATGTCATTAGTAATGATGATTGTGTGATCAGATTCAAGGGCCGATTGTAAGTTCCAGCAGAAGCGGAAGTGAAGCAGCAAGTTTTGGAAGAGGCGCACAGGTCCAGGTATACTATCCATCCATGTAGCACAAAAATGTATCAAGATTTGAAAAAGTACTTTTGGTGGCCGAACATGAAAGAGGAAATAACGGAATTCATATCAAGATGTCTAATATGTCAGCAAGTTAAAGCAGAGCATCAGAGGCCAAGAGGTTTATTGCAGCCATTGTCGATTTCACAATGGAAATGAGATGATATAGCCATGGATTTTGTGGTAGGATTACCTAGGACAACGTCGGGTCACAATGGAGTTTGCGTTTTTGTTGATCGATTGATGAAGGTGTGCAGATTGTTAGCTGTGAGCATGTCATGGACTATGGACAGATTGACAAGGTTATATGTGGACAGAATAGTACTGTGAGACCCCCGAATTTTTGTTCATTTTATATTGTGCATGTGGTAATTACTTGTTATGTATATAGTGTGTGTATTAAATTTGTGCATGTTATAATTATATAAATACTCATGTGCATATGTATGTATATACAATATTTTATGTGAATATAAGTGCTTAACTAATTTTGTGCATATTGTACTTATTTAAATTCTATGTATATTGAATTTAAGTAATGTTGTGCATATAATATGTAATTATTGCTATACATCTTGTAGGTATATATGAGTTTATTTCTATGAATGTAATATATTTAAATGTACATGTATTATCTAATTATTGATGTACATATTATATTTATTATTCCATGCATATTATATGTAATTATGCGGTGTACATATGTGTATATATGCATGTTTATTCTATACATATGATATCCATCTATTTCTGTACATATTAAATTGGTTGTGATGTAATTGTATATTTGTTTTGATATATTTCTGTGTTCTGGCCGAAATGCCAGTTAACGTCAACACAAATTGACGTTGATTGCATGTTGACGGCAACATGCATGCCGTTGACTGTATGGCCAGGTGAAGTTAACGTCCAGATCGATGGACGCTGACTCCCTCTTAGCGGCAACAAATGTTGACGTTTATTTCCCAGTTTTCTGCGATTTCAGATCTGGAAACGGCTGCGTTTCCTCCAGTTCCTATTTAGGAAACCCATCTATAACTGTAGGAAACCTACCCTAATGCGTACCCCGACCCCTTAGCTTATATAAATCACCCTATTTTGGTCGGATTAAGTCTTTTGAGCCTTTGTGAAACCCTACAACCTTTGTGGAGAAAAGTTGATCTTTGAAGAGCTGGATCTGGCGACTGGAGGAGTCTTCTGGCGATCTGCACCTACTAGGAGGTACTCCATGCATTGAGGAAGCATCCCCAACTCCGAGGATCGTCCTACATTGACAGGAAGGACCGAATTTGAAGCATTTTTTAGCACCCTCTTGGCTTGGCCGAGGAGGGCTTCACCGACAAATTTAGGTCTTCTTAGATTCATTTTCAGGCAAGTAACCTATGGATGTCAACCCTACTCATGTCCCCTTAGGTCCTAGTATTTTTATGGAATTTTTCCTCGTGTCCTGGAACCCCTATTCTCTGGTATTGTGCGCACTGTCTGTATTTCTGCCGACAGGAACTTACCGGCCAGCTTGCTGCCGTTAAGATCCTGAGTCAGCGGCAACATCTTGTGTCGTTGACCACTGTTGGCGGCAACCTTTGTGACGCCAAGTTCTTCAGGTCTTTCTACAGAATGCATGTTTGATCTCTGTGGTATATTTTCCAGACTTCTAGATGTAGGTACATGCTGTGAGAATTATCTTGGGTCAAGTATATTCAGTAGGTTACATCACGAGGATAGGACGAATTTTTCTATACATTTTTTTTATTAGAATTTTTGTAAATGGACTATGAGCATGAGATAATCCTAATACTTCCTAAATAATTAGATTTCTTGTACCTTAGGGTTTCATAAAATTTCCATGTGCTTATAATAACTGTCTTCAGGTTTTGGCACTGTTATGCATGACTGTCCTATTGTGTACCCTGTGTAAATAAATTTAGCGATAAATATGCCTGATATGTGTTTTAATTGTTATAATTAATTTACAAGTCTGAAAAATCTGAAAAATTGAGCATGTGATATGTTTACTGTTTAGAACCTGTGATAAAAATATCGCTCTGTTTAGATCACAGTAGGTACTGTTATTGATTTAATAAGGGAAAATGACCATATTGAGCATGTTAAGTTTAATTATGTGTTATGTAGTGATTAGCAGTATGATTAGGAGTGTGTAATGATCTGATTATCATTGTGAAACAGTAGCTCCATGTTGGGTAAATTGAAGCATGTGCAATTGTTAAATAATGCATGTAAATTGTTAATTAGTACATGTGGAATGTGTAAACAATGTGATAATGTTCTTAATGTAAAAGTGAGACGAGATTGACATTGCTACCATAGAGGTCTGAGAGCCCTACTATAGAAAAGTCCTTATGGGAAGGCTCAATGTTTAAGTGATATCCTAAAGGCATTAGGATGAAATCCTGGAGGTGGACAAGTACCACTGGTTAGAGTGGAGAGGGCTTCTCCCGGTCTGCGCAGTAACCAAGATTCGTCACTAGTTTGCCTAGGTGGAGAGTGTATGTTAAATGAAGTGAAGTGCTATGAGCTAAGTGCCTAGTGCTAAGTGATAAGTGTGTGTTCCTCTAGATGGTAGTTAGGACTATGTGTCACGGCAAATTAAGTGTAAAAAGTGAAAAATGTGAAAGTGGCACGTGGTAAGTGCAAGTGAAGTGATAAGTGAAAGTGCAAGTGAAAACTATGTGAAAAATGTGTGAAATCATGTATAAGTGAAAGTGAATGTAAATGAGAGAGTAAATGTATGTGAAAATCAAGGTAAAAATATATATATTTATATCATTCATGTGTTAATATGTTAAATGTAATATCATGTTTAGTACCATGTTAAGTAGTTTAATAACATCCATGTACTAGTGTTATGTGAATATGAGCAAATGTGAAAAGTGAATATGCATTAGTGTAGTATGAATGGGTTAGCATGTGAAAGGATGTAAATTCATGTCAATGTGATTTATCCATATTAAAACAGCAAGCTAAATGTGTGAAAAAGTATTATATTTACATGTGAAATTGGTTAGATAACATGCTAGGATTGTATTTACCATGTACCTAAATCCATGTTTTAAATTGCATAGAATTGTGATGTGAATTGAATGAAATTTGGAACCTTAAATCATGTTAGACATAATGTATAGAAAGCATGCTATAGGTCATTATAGACATTTGATTATGTTAAGAATATGATTAATATGTACGGTGTTTAGTAACATGAACCAAATTGTTTATCATACTTAGAAAACATGTTTAGGTTGTTGATGTATATTGTAAATTGAAATGAAATATGTACCATGTACTTTTCTTTATTGTTTAAAAGAGAGCATGTGTTTTCTCATTGTTTATTAGATTAGCATGTGTGTGATATGTGTAAGGTTGTGTCCTTAGATTGCTTGCTGGGTCTTTTAGACTCATACTTGCTTCGACGTACAGGTGAGACAAGCGTTCCCGTACCTGGAGAGGGTGCAACGAGGAGTGACATCGAGTAAGAGGAGTAGCTACTTAGAGAGACTGTTTATTAGTTGCTTTATTTCATAGTATGAATACTATCATTCGTATGGACAATGTAATAGATAATGTAGTTCTTTTGAAATTGTAATAATGTGAACTTTGTCATTTTCTTTTGCTATATAGACTGTGGAATGATGTGATGATGATGATGGAATGTCCCACTGTACTCATTTGTATTCATGTATATATCAACCTATCGTTTAGTGTTGGGTTATTATCCCACTGTAATGACACCTTTGCACCGATGGGGATTGGTATAATCGTACTGGTATAAAGAGGGTTGTTACAAGTACCATTGCATGGCATTCTAGTAACTATTGTTTCAGATAGGGATCCAAGGTTTACATCAGGTTTCTGGAAGAGCTTGCAGAGAGTAATTAGTACTGAGTTGAGATGCAGCTCGACTTATCATCTGCAAACAGATAGACAAACAGAAAAAACAATTCAGACTTTAGAATATATGCTACATGCATATTGTTTAGTATGGGGTGGTACTTGGGAGCATCATTTGGGAATGATGGAGTTCGCCTACAATAACAACTACCACACAAGTATTGGAATGGCACCGTATCAAGCTTTGTATGGAAGACCATGCAAAACACCCTTAAATTGGTATGAAGTTGGAGAAAGACAGGTTATGAGACCAGAGTTGATTTAGTAGTGCTTAGAAATGGTCAATTTTATCAAGGAAAAGCTTCAAATAGCTCAGAGTCGACATAAAAGCTATGCAGATACAAGACACAGACCATTACAGTTTAAAGTTGGTGACTATGTGTTTCTGAAAGTTTCTCCCACAAAAGGTGTTCTATGGTTCAGCAAGAAAGGTAAATTAAGTCCAAGGTATTTAGGTCCATTCCATATTTTAGAAAGAATTGATGAAACAACTTACAGAATAGATCTTCCAGTAGAATTTACAAATGTGCATGATGTGTTTCATGTTTTTATGTTGAGAAGATATATTTGAGACCCTTCACAGATTGTTAGCTACACTCGAGATGACTTGAAGCCAGATATGTCTAGACCAGAATATCCAGTGTAAATCACAGGGCGGAGAACACAAAAGCTGAGAAATAAAGATATTGAGTTAGTGAAAATCAGATAGGAAAACAGACACGAAAGAAAAGACACATGAGAGTTAGCAGAGGAAATGCAAAGAGCGTATTCATACTTGTTTGAGTAAGCTTTTAATTCTTTTAGGTGATAGTACCATGCAAGATTAGTTGTGAATTGTGTGTTGAGGTTTCTTTCAGAATTTCGAGGATGAAATTTCTTTTAGGTGATAGTAATGTAACGTAGTGACTATTTGGATTGTGGTTTAAGGGGTTTGGTGGCCAATGTGGGGCCAATGGTTGATGTTTTGTGCTTTCCGCTGGTTGTTGGGTGTTGTGGGCTGGAAATCTAGGGCCCAAAATGCTAACTGGTTCACTGTCTGTGAATGCGACATGGGTATATGTCACTTTCTTAACGCGACAGGCCTAGATGTCGCGTTTATGTTGCCGCCACTTAGGGTTGTTTGGCTGCATGTCTGCCACGTGGCACGTGCAGGGTAGCCGACTGGCGTCAGCGGTGAGAAGGCAACAGTATGGACTGTTGCATTCTTATCGCGACAGCCTATGCATCGCGTTCTTAACTGTGTAATATTAAGAACTGTAGGTTGGCCAAACAGAGTAGAGGAAGCCCTGTTTGGCCAGGAGAGGGTTTTGCAGCTGGTTTTTGGGTGATTCAGGTGTTTGGAGTGTTGTTTGGCGTGCTCTCAACTCGAGGACGTTGTTCCGAGTGTGGGAAATGCCGATTCGTGGTTGTTCTTCACATACCTCGTGTAGGTAGGGAGATTTTGCTTCTTTACTTGTTATAGAAGGTGTGTTCATCATGTTTGATCCGTAAGTTGGTAGATAACTTGGTAGTGTAGGTATATGATTGTTTACGAATGCTTTTCAAGGATGTTTGCATGTGGTTTGTGGGATTCTCATAGGTGGAATCCCAGTTTGGGGGTGTTGTCTGTGAAGGCGACGACCTTGGGTGTCGCATTCTGAACGCAACAGTAGCCCCTGTCGCCTTCTGGCTTCCGAGGGCTGTAGGCCTGCGCTAAGTCTCGTGGTTATCTTGTGATATTATTTCGTGTATTTAAGGTTTGTAAGCGGTGCAATGACATGTGTTGAGACTGAAGGTTATCGTAGTTGCATGGTTTGGTTGTACGTGGCAAGTTGGGTAGTACGACACCTTCTGTGGTTACCTCTCAAGTTGGGTACCCCAGGTTCTGTGTGAGCCAGACATGTAAGTGCTCGAGATTTGTCCTGATACTGTGTGTACCATCAAGGTCTGTATCGTCTTCTTGAACACCCTCACTCGTGTGTCGAGTTGTACGTCCGGCTGAGGGAAAGACGACAGTGAGACAATGACTTGTGTGAGTTTGCGTTTGATCACTTGTAGCACACTCGTGGTTGGGGGTATGGACACCAGTAGACGTACAGGGCCCCAACTAGTCATGTTTCCCAGTGCCTCACTTTAGGGAGCTCGAGCCGGAGTCCATAAAGATGTCAGGCATGGGCCTATAGCGGTGTGGCCTGCAGGTGTGGTGTTGGTTGGTCTCCACAGTTTGTTGTTCTTGTTGAGGTGGAGCGCCAGCTGGACCTTACGTTCGTGGCTGTGAGACTGAGAGGTAGTCCTGTGTGGTTTGTCCGGATCAGTTGCTGGTGTCGTGAACTAGGCTACGTGGTCCGAGTGTGGCGTTACCCTTCTTTAGCTCGTACACTTGAGCGAGGTTTGCCATTTATATATTAATGGTTGATCCATGTTATTAGTTTAGAATTGTTTATTTACTTACAGTTGTCGCATCATGTTTAGGTAGCTTTATTTATTGTGAAAGATAGCTCTTTAGTCCTGCTTCTCGTGAGTTTGGTGTTGTTTCAGCTTTTGAGGGAAGTTCCCTACTGAGCCGGTGACTTGTGAGGCTCACCCCTACTCCTTTCAGATGAAGGAGAGCAGGAGAGTTCTCGTCCCTCGTCTAGTTCGGAGCCACATCGTAGCGGAGTTGGGCCTACACCTCTAGCAGTGTAATTTTACTTTCTGTTCACCTCGGGGTATGCCCCAGGCTATTGTACTTTGTACTTTGACTTTACTTCAGAACTGGCTATGTATATTTCATGTAAATATGTGTGAGATGTGCAATCTTATATCTGTTTGATGTGTTTCTTTTATATTTCTACAGACATGTGTGTTGATATCCCTTGCAATGTTATGTCCTGTTCACAGGAGGTGGATTCAGATCAAGCTCGTTATTAGGTTAACGGGTTTGATTGGCGAGGTCTGTCACTGAAGGACTCTAAAGTGATGATCAATTTGGGACATCAATGATATGAACAAGAAATGTGCTCAACTTATAGGCCGAAAACGGGTGTCTACAGTAAGGTTTAGTAGGCATGGAAAGTTGAACCCAAGGCATGGCAAGTGTTCACCCAATGTTTCATGTTTTGATGTTGTAGTAGTATGTTCGGGATCCATCGCATGTCATTAGTTATGAGCTGATTGAGTTTCAACCAAATCTGTCCTGTGTGATAAACAAAACCATGAAAATATTTGACTAACATATTTTTATGAAGTTTATCAATAGGTATCAAATAAAATAAATTCTGTAAGTTGGTTACACTCATTTAATTTAGAAGTCAAATGCATCCGATTTATCTAAGTCTACATCGACTATTGTTGTAAGTTACATCGACTACTGTTTTAACAACACATCGATTACAGTCTACTTAAACATCAACTATGTTTCAACATCAATTACCTTTACATCGATTACAGTCTATTTAAACATCGACATCGATTACATCTCAACATCGACTTCATTTAAACATCGATTACATCTCAACATCGATTATGTTTCAACATCGATTTCATGTAAACATCGATTACATTCAAACATCGATTACATCTCAACATCGATTTCACTTAAACATCGATTATTATTTCAACATCGATTTCATTTAAACATCGATTACATTTCAACATCGACTTCATTTCAACATCAATTCTGTTTAGACATCGACTATCCTTTGAACATCGACTGTCTCTGAACATCAACTCTCTATGAACATCGATTATGTTTATACATCGACTATCCTTTGGACATCGACTATCTCTGAACATCGGCTCTCCTCAAACATCGATTATGTTTTGGACATTGATACCTTGATAATGACCTTTACAATTATTAATTGATTACAGTTTCAAATAAGGTCTCATAAATATGATAAAATTGTGTTAATCTTATTTTTACCTCACAATTCCTTTCAAATTAATTTTGAAATGCTGAGCGTTTCAAATCTTCTTGCAAATTGTCATGTATCCTTTGCACTAAGGCATTTATTGTTTGTCATGGGTACATTATCTATGCATGCCATCTTTTACTGGTTATCACTTTCATGACATATCAGTTAGAACTTTAAATGATGACAGAATGACATTTCCTCTTTAGCATATCCTCTTGCAGTATGGCCAGTGACATTGACCGACATATTAGATACATTTGAGTTGTCTATCTTCCAACATTTATTGTCTGCAGATTTCCGGTAGTCACACACGTTTACAATGTTTGACATATCATGTTGACTGGAACGAATAAGATATCCACATGATCTCCCTCTCACTATGTCTCTATCCAAGCATTTATTATCTGCAAACTTTCTGGGTTTCTTACGATAGACCTGCTACAACTGTCAAGAGACACGTTTCAAGATGAGAGACAACAGACACTTCAACGGATACTTCCTCAAGAGAAGATAAATGGAAGTGTGTTGAAGCTATGGAAGATCATCCTTTCGAAGAGAAAAGATAGAAGATCTCGATCCTTCATGTAGAAAAAGTCGCTTGCTCTTAGCTCTCCACAAAGCACTGCTCCTCTGTTTCTTCTAAAGTGTGAGAGCTTGTTTTAGATCTGAGAGAACCTCTTCTTAGTGTAATTCTTTTTGTCTCTCAGTTTCTACCTCAGATCAAGCATTGTATTATCGCTATTAGCTTGGTCTAGGGGCCATCACCTCTTTACTTTTCTTTGAGTGCTTCTCTTCATCTGTGAAGAGAGGACCTGCTGTGGAGTGGGTGGTTTCTTCCCTTTTGTAGAAAGGAAGACCTGTTGTAATAGGTGGTGTATTACCTCTTCGTGGAGTGAGGAGAAGGCTAGCTGGTGCTGGATGTGTAAGTGTCCTTGAGGGGGACGGTACCCTTGGTTAGTGGAATTCTAAGTTGTTGCTTGGAGACTGGACGTAGGACTCCTTGTGATAGGAGATCTGAACTAAGATAAAATTTCTATTGTTCATGTGATTGCTTTTATCTACTTATCTGTCGCTCCTTAAATCTAACTATTTCATTTAGTGTTTCTAAAGTTATTTTGTCTCAGAATATTTCTAAGACAAATTTTTAGCAATCCATTCACCCCCACTGGGCTTGCAACCTGGTTAACAAGTGGTATCAGAGCCGAGTCTCTTTGAGTAAGTAGATCTCACGATCTAAAGAGCAAAGATAAATGACAGTCCAAGGTCATGCAGAGGGACAATCTGTCAATAGGCCTCCACTGTTCGATGGAGAAGACTACAACTACTGGAAGACAAGAATGGAGTTCTTTCTTCAAGGTCTTGATTTTCAAATATGGACGATAATAGAAGATGGAGATCTGGCAGTCACCAACACCAAAGGTAAGTGGACAGATGATGACAACAAAAAAATTGTCTCTAAACAGCAAGGCCAAGAGTATATTGTGCTGTTCTCTAAGCAAGATGTAATTCAACAGAATATATACGTACAAGTCGGCTAAAGAAATGTGGGATAAGTTGAAACTCACCTACGAAGGAATAAATAAGGTAAAAGAAACTAGAATTGATATATTGGTAGCACAATATGAAAGGTTCAAAATGCATTAAGGAGAATCTATCTCCCAAATGTACAACCACTTTATAGATATCACAAATGGCCTAGATAGGCTAGGCAAAAGATACGAGACAGGAGATATGGTGAGGAAAATACTAAGATCCTTGCCAACTTCATGGACTCCAAAGGTGACAACATAGAAGAAGCAAATGATCTCATGGCAATGTCTCTCGAAAAATTCATTGGGTCTCTAATGGTTCATGAGATAAACATGGAAAGACTGAGAGAATTCTCCAACAAGAAAAAGTATAACAATGCCCTCAAGGCAACATAAAATACATCTGAAAGCGAATCAGATGGTGAAAGAAGTGAAGAGAATAGTGAAGATGAAGAAGCTTTCCTCTCCAGACGACTGCAAAGAATTCTGGCCAAAAAGAAGTATCAGTCAGAAAGGAGAAACTTCAAGAAAGGCAAAGAATTCAAAAGACCTGAGCCTATCTGCTATGAATACAAGAAGCCTGGACACCTTAAGGCTGGCTGTCCAAAACTTAAGAAGGCAGAATTCAAAAAGAAAGATAATACCAAGAAATTCAAAAGGTACAAGAAGAAGGCAATGGCTGCTACATGGAACAATGAAGGAGGCTCAAGCAGTGAGTCAAGTTCCAATGAAGAAGAAGAAGAAAAGGCCAACCTAGCCTTTATGACAAACATTGATGATATGGTAACCTCAGACTATTCCTTTACTTCATGTAATGATTCTGATTCTGACTCTGATAGTCTAGAAGAAGCATTCAACGAATTATATGGTAAATATAAATATGTGTGTAAAAAATTAAAATTAATCAAGAAAAATTATGCTTGTCTTGAAATAACTAACTCAGATTTAAGTCAGAAATGGAACAATTAGAAAAGCAAATTCTAGAACTAAAAAGGAGAAATGAGTTGTTATGTGAAGATGTAAAAAATAAAAATGAAAAGATATTAAGTCTAGAAAGCCAGGAAACTATAAGTAAATTAAAAAGGAAATTGAAGTATTAACAACCACAATTGAAAAAGTGACCAATGGAAGATCTTCATTAATATTAACAGGGGCAAGAAGATCAAGTAGGAAAAAATATGAAATTGGGTATACTCCACCAGAAAATGAAGAAATAATTGTATATTCTAAAATATATATGTTGCCAAGATTTGTAGCTGAACAGGAACCTGGTTATAAAACAAAGGTGAATAAACATAGTAAACCAAGCAAAACAACAAATGATATTTTCTGTTGCACTCATTGTAATAAATTGGGTCATACTAAAAATACTTGTACAACGAAACACCTAAAGTGGATTCCAAAAAGGGATTTTGTTGAAGCTAACCAATCAAGACCCAAAAGAACTTGGGTACCTAAATCTCATTGATTTGTTGCAGGAAAGTCTTAGAGCATCAAAGTGGTACTTGGACAGCGGGTGCTCAAGGCATATGACAGAAAATAAAAAGTTATTTTCATTTATCAAAACTGAAGAAGGAACAGTCACATATGGAGACAATGGTAAAGGTACAGTCATTGGTTGTGGATCAGTTGGAAGTAAAGACAAAACACTGATAGAAGAAGTTCTCTGCGTTGAAGGTCTCAAACACAACTTGATTAGCATAAGTCAGCTATGCGACAACGGTCGTCAAATAAAGTTTCAAGAATCCAAGTGCTTAATCATCAAAGAAGGGACAACAATTTTCGAAGCCTACAGGGAAAGAAATCTCTATGTATTACGTTTGGAAGATCTGAAAGGTCAAGATATACGCCTGGCTGCTAACAAGAGCAGAATGTCAAACTATGACACAAAAGACTAGGACATGCCAGTTTGGATGGAATCAGAAAACTCATCAAGCATGACCTAGTGGAAGGCTTACCTAAGATAAATTCAAGACTGGATAAGATTTGTAAACCATGCACAAAGGGAAAACATGTCAAATCTTCCTTCAAATCCAAGACAATTGTCACCACCTCCAAGCCTTTAGAACTGCTTCATATGGACTTATTTGGACCTATAAGAACTACAAGTCTAGGTGGGAAGAATTTTGGATTCGTTATTGTTGATGATTTCTTAAGATACACATGGGTCTCTTTTCTTGAACACAAAGATGACACATTTGAAGCATTTGTCTAGTTCAGCAAGCTAGTTCAAAAAGATAAGAAGTTCAGCATTATAAGTATTCAATCAAATCATGGAGGAGAATTTCAAAATGACAGGTTTGCAGAATTCTGTGATGATCTAGGTATTGAACACAACTTCTCAGCACCAAGAACACCACAACATAATAGAGTAGCTAAAAGGAAAAATAGAACTTTATTAGACATGGCAAGAACAATGTTATCTGAATACAACCTTCCAAGATATTTCTGGCAGAAGCAATTAATATAGCTTGCTACATAATCAATAGAGCTATGATTAGGCCTATATTAAAGAAGGCAGCATATGAACTGTACAAGCAGAAGAAATCCAAGATCAGTTATCTCAGAACATTTGGATGCCCTTGCTTCATTCACAACAATGGTAAGTCAAATATTGGTAAGTTGGATCCTAAATCCGATGAAGGTATTTTTATGGGTTACATTTCAAAACCCAAAGGTTATAGAGTTTTCAATAAGGGAAGTCTATTAATTGAACAAACTGTACATGTTATTTTTGATGAATCTAATCCCTTTTTGAGAAAGGAAATTGTTAGTGATGATGAAGGCACAAAGAACCTATCCGAGAAAATGAAGCAAATATCCATCAAGGACAATGAAGATCCACCCTTGGAAGAAATACGACAGAAAGATTTAATCCATAAAGATCTTCCCAGGAAATGGAGATACAAAAAGAACTATCCAGTAGAAAACATAATTGGAGATCCAAATGTTGGGGTAAGAACTAGAGGTAATACTATTCCTTGTGATTAGCTAGCTTTTGTTTCTCAAATAGAGCCGAAGACAGTCAATGAAGCACTGACTAATGAATCTTTGATTTTATCCATGCAAGATGAACTAAATTTGTTCAAAAGAAACCAGGTCTGGTCTCTTGTTCCTAGACCATCAGATCATCCTGTTATTGGCACCAAATGGGTGTTCAGAAACAAATTGGATGAAGCTGGTGTTATTACTATAAATAAGGCTAGATTGGTTGCTCAAGGCTATTCTCAAGAAGAAGACATATATTTCGATGAAACATATGCACTAGTTGCTAGACTTGAGGCTATTCGAATTTTACTAGCTTATGCATCTGCATTGGACTTAAAACTTTTTCAAATGGATGTAAAATCAGCTTTTTTGAATTGTTTTATAAAGGAGGAAGTCTATGTAGAACAACCTCCTGGTTTCGATGACTTAGATTATCCTAATCATGTTTTTAAATTACATAAAGTTTTATATGGTCTGAAACAAGCACCTAGAGATTAGTATGAAAGACTCAGTGCATTTCTATTGGATCATGAGTTCAGTATAGGCAAAGTAGATAGCACTCTATTAAATAAATCCTGTGCTAAAGACATATTAATTGTGAAAATTTATGTTGATGACATTATCTTCGGATCTACTGATGAATCCTTGTGCAAGTATTTTGAAAAGTTAATGAAGGGAGAATTTGAAATAAGTATGATGGGAGAACTCAACTATTTTCTTGGACTACAAATCAAGCAAGGCAAGGAAGGAACTCACATCAGTCAAATCAAATACACCAAGGAATTATTAAAGAAATTCAAATTTGAAAATGCTAAGCCACTATCTACTCCCATGAGCACATCAAAAAGGTTAGATAGTGATCCAGAAGGTAAGAAGGTGAACCAGAAACTTTACAGAGGTATGATTGGTTCACTGCTTTACTTAACTACAAGTAGACCTGATATTTTATTTAGTGTATGCATGTGTGCTAGGTATCAATCTAATCCTAAGGAATCACATCTGGTTTCAGTAAAAAGGATTTTTAGATATTTAGCTCATACTCACAACTTAGGTCTATGGTATCCTAAAACCTATGAAACAATTTTGATTAGATACTCGGATGCTAACTATGTTGGATGCAAAGTGGATAGAAAAAGCACCATTGGTTATTGTCAATTTCTTGCAGGATGTTTAATATCATGGTCTTCGGTAGCCTTATCAACTGCTAAAGCTGAATACGTGGCTGCTGGGAGCTGCTATACACAACTCCTTTGGAACAAACAATAGCTTGAAGACTATGGACTGCACATCAAAACCATTCCACTGTTATGTGACAATACCAGTGCCATAAATCTCACCAAGAATCCTATACAACACTCGAGGACCAAGCATATTGAGGTTAGGTATCATTTTATTAGAGATCATGTAGCAAATGGTAATATTAGTATTTCTTTTATAGATACTCTAAATCAGTTAGCAAACATCTTTACAAAAGCCTTACCTGAAGAGAGATTTACCTCTCTGAGACGGGAATTAGGCATGTGCAACTTGTAACAGATTTATCTACATATAATTGAAATAAATAAATCTATTTCAGAACAAGATTTAACCCCCTCTCCTCTATATAAATCAATTCTACTCTCTCCTATATTCTTTTCGCTTTTGTGCTATCAGTTACATTTTTTTTGTCATCTTGTGCAATTAATGCTCCGCCTTTTTCACTTCACCTTTCTTTATTTTATGTCGCTGGCAGCTCATCCCTTACTGATTCACTCTCTCTCTCTCTTCGCACCCTTTCGACTCCGAGGTCGGCGAAACCCTCCATCGACTCCACAGAGCCCTCTTCCCTCTTCAAGAGACTTTTGATTCTTCTCACTAAATTTCTTGAGGGGTTTTACTCCTCTTTCTTCTACGATCGTTTAGAATCTTCTCCTGTCGATTTCCATGGCCGCTTTTGGGAGTTCTAGCAGTTTGGGTGGCTACAGTGCGGCGTTCCTCACTGCCGAACAGCTCGAGAGGTTTCAGGCAGTCAAGATCAAGGTTTGCGGCAACAAGGCAGTTGATTTGGCAGACTTAGAGAAGCATGGAATGGTCAACGTGATTGAAGCACTTGAGAGGATGAAATGGACAGGGCTGTGTACTGTTTCTGAACCTAGCTACTCGCATTTGGCGAAGGCGTTATACACCTGCCTTCAGTCTGAATATGGGGGAATACTTACTTCTTTTGTTAAAGGTAAGAACATTCGCATCACTTTTGATCTGTTGGAAGAACTATTTGGCATTTCTAAGGAAGGTCATAGTTTTGCAGACACTGTGAATATTCATGCTAAAGGACTTGGGATTATCGGAACAAAGTATAAGCTCAGGGAAGGAAAAATTGATATAAATCAGTTTATAGCTTTCAATGGGCTACTGCACTTTATTGTTTGTCAGATTCTAGTAACTCGCAGTGCCACCTTTTCTCAATGTACAAAAAGAGATGCCGATATCATGTTCTGGGCGGTGTAAAATCAGAAAGTAAATATGGCCCAAATTATGTTTGAAAGAATGAAGTCTGCAGCTGAACTCATTTGGGATAAGAAGAAAAAGTTGGCAGTACCTCTTTCTTATGCTCATCTACTCACAAGAATCTTCCAGCATTTCGAAGTAGATCTGGAAGGGGAGTTGTTGGAGAGAATGGGGCAGCCCATCCGAACAAGGAACTTGAAGAAAAGTGGATATTCACTCTGTCTGCTAATGTGTGGTCAAAGGTCTCCATGGCTGAAGGAGGCGCCATTATGGGAGACACTCATAGTACAGAAGTTCCATCCTTTCAAGGAGCTGAGACTGTAGTTGGAGATATCGAACCAGCTACATCCCTACCTGCTGGCCGAAGGATTGAGGACATTGCTCCTGAGCATATCGAGCCAATTGAGCCCTATGGGCAACCAGATGAAAGAAGTGTACCTGAGCCTAAATTGGTAATTCCTATTGTACAGGAAACTTTTGCCAGTACCAGTGAGGAAGTAGCTCCTGCTGAGGGGGAAGTATGTAGCAGTCCCAGTTGAGGACTCAAAGAATGTTCTAGTTGTTGAAGGTGAGCTTGAAGGAGAAGAAGTTCCTATGAAAGATGATCCAGCTCAGGGGGAGCCTGTTGCTACTGTTTTTGAGGATCCTTTTGTGGAAGGCATAGTAGAAGATGCCTCTGATGATGATGTATGTGCTCATCAGCATACAGAAATTGAAGCTATGCATGAAGAACCAACTGTTGGTGAAGCTATCAAGGAAAAGGTTGTACAGGATAGGATTCCTAGGCTCACTAGAAGAAGTCATAACAAGCCTAAGAAAATGAAAATTTGTGTTCATCTTGAGCCTGTCATTGAAAGACTGAATGTTCAAGAGGAAATGATTTGTTCACTACATGCAGACCTTGCATATGTAGTCTACAACCAGCATTCACAAAACTAAGCTTTATGTGAAGTAAACTCTGAGCTTCAAGGGATGAAAATTGAACTGAGCAGTTTGAGCTCTATGTTGGGTGACCTCACTCAATTTGTGAGAACTCACCTACTCTCCTCTGGTAGGCCATCAGGGCCATCTGTTCAAGCCACAGAAAATGTTGCTGGGCCATCAGGGCCTCCCGAACAGGAAGCAGAAATTGCTAGGCCATCAGGGTCTCCAGAATAGGAGGCTGAAGTTGCTGAGCCATTAGGGCCATCTGTAGAAGGAACAGAAGGTGCTATTGGGCCATCTGAGCCATCTTTTTAGGTCGAAGCTGTGATTGTGCCATCAGGGCCTTCAACCTCTGTTGATCTGCCTGCAGACATGGAACCTGGCACAGAAGCAGCTCATGCAGAGATTCCTCCTGCTGATTTGAGTGAGCAGAATCCTACTCCTTCCTTTCCTAGAGCTCCTTTCACTGCCCCTCCTGCTCTTGATCCATCCAAGAAACCTCTTCCCAAACACATTTCCTCTCCCACTCCTTTCATTGATGAACTAGCATCATCACCTACACCTCCTTTTTCCATTCCTCCTACTCATTCTGAGGCACCTCCCACTACTACTTCTGGTACTTCTTCAGCTGGACCATCTACACAACCTCAACCACATTCTTTCTCCTCTCTACATCCTCCTACTCCACCATCCTTCATCACTCTCGTTCCTAAAGGGGCTTGCTTGGTTGACATTTCAGTCAGTCAAATCAAAGATGAATTTGAAGAAGCCATTATCAGGACAGTCTTGTCTATTTCTTCTCACATTCACAGGACTAACTCTTCTTCCAGTCCTACTTCAAAAAAGAGGAAAATTTCTCAAGAGCTTGTACTCCACAGCTCTACCCCCTTGTTTCCTCCACTATGGTACTCCTTATCTACTACTCTCCATGGCAAATCTCTCTACACTGAGTACCTTTAGAAGGATAGTTAATTAAACTCTAATCAGTTACCTCTCTCTAGATTTTAGAGAGAGAAGCTCTGTGGTTTTTTCCTGTTAGGGTTTGCTTCCACCGTCGCCCCATCTGGGGGCTGGCAGCTGCTCGTTTCTTTCTTGCATGGTGTCAGATCCTCCCCATGGGTTGCAGGCAACATCACAGGGAGGCGGTGATATTCCTGCTACGTCTAGAACTCGTATGAGCTATGCCCAGATGATATCAACGATGAAACCCCAGCCAACGATCAAAATAGGAGTAAAACCTGCTGCTTTCACTGATCAAGGTGAGCCAGATACTTTCTTTTCCAGGGAGGAGCTTCTGCTATCTACCAAACCCTTGCAGCTTGCTATCATCGCTAGATGCTCCTATGGTCGGTGTTCAATACCAAAAATCAAGTCCTGCCTTACTCAACATTTGGGTATTAAAAGTGACTTTATTATTAGCATCCTGCACCAACGCCATCTGTTATTTAGGTTTGAGGAACATGAAGATTTTTTGAAGGTTATCTTGCGAAGAAGCTTATTTATCAAAGGCCTGCTCTTTCGTTTCTTTAGATGGGAACCAAACTTTGATTTTGAATCAGACCCTACCCTCATCCCCGTGTGGATTGGTTTCCCTTTGTTTCCTGTAAATTTTTACTATGATGATTTCCTAAAGTCCATTACTGGGAACGTGGAGCAAGTCCTACGCATACATGAATCAACCAGTGCACTTACCCAAACTCATGAAGCCCTTGTCTGTGTTGAACTTGATATTCAGAAGCCTAGACCGGCTAGGATCTGGATTGGCTGTCATAATGATGGCTTTTGGCAACCTGTTAACTACCATCGAGTTCCTTCTCTTGGTTCGTTTTGTCGGAAGCTAGGGCATGTCGAAGATGAGTGCACCAAAAAACAAAAGAAAAACCATGCCCTTCCGGTTCCACGCACAGATATTATTCCTTCGCCTGCTGAACCTGTGCATGCCAAGCCCGTGTGGCGCCAGAAAAATAAGGTTCAGCCGAAGGTCTTTCTGTCAACGATGAACCGTTTTGATGCTCTGGCTGTCGATATGGACGATGATATTCGAGTAAACCAGGAAGAACTGACTCAAGATCCTGTTGAAGAAGTGTGTCCTTCAAACGTCTACAACGCAATCCAGAAAGTGCATGCTACTATTCTCCAGGTGCATGATCCTGCATGCAACGAGGATGTGTTACACGTTTCTTCTCCTAATGATGATTCTACCTCCGGGGAACGGTTACACCATCCTGGTCATCACGTCCATACTCCTGACGTGCATGCTACTACTATTCAGAAGCTTCATAAGGCATGCAATGTCGACGTTTTACAAGGTACTTCTCCTAATGATGATTCCGCCTCTGGGGCGCCGCTACATAATTCTGGTGATTTGCACCCTCCTAAGCCTGTGGCCTCCATCGTAGGATTACCTTTATCTACTGTTGATTGTTCACTGATTGCTGAAGGACAAGACTATAGGGAGATTGCAACATCTAATACAAAATATATTAACCACCACATAATATCTACTGTGGCTGAGTAGGCCAAGATTGATAATTATTTGATGCCAGCGGTTACTATTTCCAAGGATGGTAGGCTTGAACCCCCCAGGGGGGTTAGAACCAGATCGAAGGCTAAGGCTGTGGATACATCTTCTGGATATTGTTCTTCATGAATTATTCTTCCATCTTCTGGAATATCAGGGGAGTTGCTAACCTAGATTCTAGGCGGCACCTTCGTCATTTATGTCGAAGACATCGCCCAATGATTATTGCTATCTTAGAACCTATGATCCCTTATCATCGTGCTGATGTTCTTTGTAAGTCTCTCAAGATGCATGCTGTGGCTGGTAATGATGGGGACAGCTCTAAAATTTGGGTCTTCTAGCAAGAGGAGACTAACTTTGAGGTCGCTAATACCTCAGATCAACATATCACATTGGTTAGTAAAAGTGGGGACGAAATCATTTGCTATTTTACTGTTGTTTATGCTTCATGTAACTACAGGTTACGCAGGCATTTGTTTGATGTTCTGTTGGCCTTTTCGTCGCAAATATCTACTCCTTGGCTGGTGGGGGGGGGGGGGAGGGAGGATTTCAGCTGCATTTCTAAGCCCTCTGAGAAAATTGGCGGAACCTTTTCTAACTTATCCTCCATGGTTGATTTTAATGCATTTATCTCTGCATCTTCTTTGGTTGACGCTGGTTTCTCAGGTTCTCCTTTTACTTGGTCCAATAATAGAATGGGTTTGGCATTTGTGAAAGCCAGACTAGATCGTGTGTTGGTTTCTTCCAACTAGAATATTTCTTTACCATATTTTTCTGTGTTGCACCTGCCTAGGGGTCCGTCTGATCATGCTCCTTTACTACTATCCTTGAAGAATTTTGAGAAGCCCCCTACTAGATTTTTTTTCCAATTGATGTGGACTACTCATGATACCTTCCTAGATGTGGTTGGGAAATAGTGGAGTGCTACTACATGCTGGCATCCTAATCCACTTGTGAAGTTGCAATACAAGTTGAAATCTTTGAAGTTTGTTCTTAAATCATGGAACTTTGATACTTTCGGTAATATCCACAATAATTCAAAAGCCCCTGAGGAAGAAGTGAGTGCTGTTGAATATGAGTTTGATTCCTCTCCCTCGTTGAGCAATAGACTGCGACTAAATTTGGCTCAGGTGCATCTGAAAAAATCCCAACGATGTGAAGATATTTACTGGTGTCAAAAGGCCAGACTTCAGTGGATGGATAATGGAGATACAAATACAACTTTCTATCACGCTGTGGTCCAAGGCAAGAGACGTAGAAACTACATTTCTAGATTGAAGGTTGATAATAATAATGAGTGGTGTGAAGACCAGGCTCTCTTGAGGGATGCTGCTACTTGGTTTTATACAAGTTTGCTGACTTCGGGAGATTTTCAGATTGATAATACCCTTCTGGAAGCTATTCCTCATATGATTTCATCCACTCAGAATGACCAACTGTGTGTTCCTCCCACTCTTGATGAGGTTAAGAATGCGGTTTGGTCTATGAATGGTTATGGTGCCCCAGGTCTGGATGGCTTTTCAGGTACTTTTTACACATCTTGCTGGGATATTGTTGGCTCTGATGTTTTTGAGGCGGTTAAAGGATTTTTCAGTGGATTTCCTCTTCCTCGTGGAATCACTTCCACGGTCATTGCCCTTATTCCTAAAGCTACTAACCCAGTAACTTTTGCTGATTTCCGCCCCATCAGCCTGTGTAATTTTTGTTACAAGATTATCTCCAGGATCCTTTGTGACCGCCTTACGGATATTATACCTCAAATTATTTCTGAGGAGCAGGGGGCTTTTGTTAAGGGTCGCTCCATAATTGACAACATTTCTTTGTCCAGGAGTTTGCTCAAGAACCTGGGCTGCAAGGTCAGGGGTCATAATGTCATTTTTAAGCTGGATATGATGAAAGCTTATGACCGTGTGGAATGGGAATTTTTGTTTGCTGTGCTCTGCCAATTTGGCTCTTGTCACAAGTTCATTTCTTATATTGGTATGCTAATATCAAACTATTGGTTCTCTGTGTTAGTTAATGGTCATCAAGCTGGGTTCTTCAAATCTTCTAGGGGTCTCAAGAAGGGTGACCCCATTGTCCTGGCTCTTTTTATTATCATGGAGGAGGTTCTTAGCAGAGGTCTCCGTAAGCAGCTTCTCTCAGGTTCCCTCAAGCATTTTGCTGGTCCCAGATCTTGCCCTCCTATATCTCATTTATTGTACGCCGATGATACTCTGGTCTTCACCAATGGGCACGCCACCAACGTTGGTGCCCTCCTCAAATTCTTGAAAGCATAAGAATAGTCCTCAGGACAGCTCATTAATAAAATCAAGAGCCAATTTCTTCTGTCAAAGAAAGCCCCTGCTGGCACTGCCATTGCTATCAAGAACATCACCGGATTCAAAATTTTAAGAGGCTCTATGAACTACCTTGGAGTCTGCCTCAAGGAAGGAAGGGTTAAAATCTCAGATTTCAAATTTTTATTTGATAAAATCCACAGGAAGCTTTCCACCTATAAGTCTAAGTTCCTCTCTCAGGCTGGTCGGGTTACTTTAATTAATTCTGTGCTATCATCTATTCCCATCTACACTGCCTCAGCTTGCATACTCCCAAAAGGTGTTATTCGCTCAATTGCTCGAGCATGTGCCTCCTTTTTTTGGAGTGGTATAGATGGTGTGCACAGACGTCATTGGGTTCCTTGGTCTGTGATTCAGCGTCCCATTCAGGAAGGTTGGCTCGGGGTGTTAGTTATGGGTGTCCTCAAGCCAATCATAACTTGTACAATCTTGTTCTTTAATAATAATAATAAGGCTTTTATATTCATTATGTGTAATTCGTTTATCATTTCATTATGAAGTCCATGAATATGCGCAATGGATACTAATTATGATGAGATCATAACAATGGGATTAATGTCCTTTAAACGCATATTCTTAATTGTTCCTAGTCGGAGGATATTCGAGAAGGACATCAGATATCCGGTTAGACTAGTACAGGTTGCACCTGCTCATATGATGAGGGTGACTGGTCTCATAGTCACTTGTGTGGAGACACTAAGGTGAATCTGTAGGTGCTCATTGGAGAATGAGTTCACTGAACTGATCCGTTATGAATCGCTGGATGGTAATGTTACCTAACTGTCAACCAGCTAGATTCATTGTCACAGTGGCGTGATTGGTCCATAGACCTGAGACACCAAGGACACCTTGTTGGTGGACTTATAGTCAATTAAGTGTTCGGATCTAGCGGAATACCTTCGAAGGTGATTGTGTGGTCAACATGGGATCGCTCGCTCTCAGTAATAAGAGAGTGAATGCTCTAGGGAAAGATGCCTGATAGTCCCTAGCCAGGGCAAGACTACTTATCAGAAAAGGAGTTTTCTGATATTGTTATGCGGCATCTAAACCAAGTGAGTGCACATATTAGGGTTTGACAGTTGACCATACCCTAAGTGCACTCGGGAGCATTGTACGAGCGAAGGATTATAGTCACGTGGTAACTGATGACAGAAAAATGTTTCTTGATTGGGTTGCGGAACCCCAATGCTTTCCAGGATCAAGTGGTGTTGCTTGGCACCCAACTTGATTGGAAACCCGATCAATTATCGTGAGACAATAATTGATTGTGTGATTAATTAATATGAGATATTAGTTAATTACAGTAAGTCAATAAAGAGTTATTGGGCTTAATGGGCTGAAAACTGGACAAGCACTTGGGCCTAGAGGGTCACATGCAATAGAGTTCCGAGCAGACTGGGCAGGATGGTCGTTATAGACAATAACTGGGTTTTTGTGAAAAATCGCAGTGTCTATAAGTATTAGCGGAGAGTCAAACCCTGGGCCAAGCTCTAGGCTCTCTCCCTGGCCACCCCACTCCTCTCTCTCTCCAGGGTGCCCCCACCTCTTCTCTCTCCTCTCTCTCTGGCACATGGTGGAGTTGAGATCCGGGAGACGCTTGGAGACCGAGGAGATCCCGTCTGCGTCCGGAGCTCGCGTGGATACGTCTAGAGGCCGGACACTTGAACGGCTCGAAGCACCAGCGCCTCCAGCACCACTTCCTCCCCGGATTCGGGAGTTTCGCAACCCCGCAAAGGTAAAGATAAGATCTTCTTGTGCGCGGGTTTACGTTTTGTGTTCGATCCGACCGCCGAAAACGATATCTACCTGAGGGAATCGCGTTTCCTCTGCGCTCTGTACGAAACCTTTCAGTGGTATCAGAGCCAGGTTGCTGGTTCGGTCGGTATCAGCGTCATATGAACGTCATTTCATGTGTTTTTGTCGATTCGCGTTCTACATGAATCCCTAATCTTTACTTCGTTCTTGGGTCGCACATGGGATGTGCACTTCCCGTTTGGTACATGGAAGTTGTTCCCGGTACCAAGGGCTTCGAGAAGAACCCATCGTGGCGTCGTTTGGCTCTCTGTGGAGGCCACACGACCCCCTGCAAGATGCCACCGCCATGTTTCTTGGACAGTCCAAGAAAGGGGTGTTTTCTGAAATTTTGGGTTATTCCGAGGCTTTTCTGGGCGTTTGGGGGCGGTGGGAAGGGGCTTTCGGCGCCGTCCGCGGCCGCCGGAGGCGGCGCGGAGGGCGGCGGGGCCGCACCGCACCGGCTGCGCCGGTGGGGGGGGGGGGCTAGGGTTTCCCCAGCCGGCCGCGGGCCCTGTCGGGCGGAGGGGAGACCCTCGCGGTCGCCCGCGGGCCTGCCCGTCCGGGTCGACTTACCCGGACGCGGGCGGGGCCCGAGCCACCCGCGGGTGCCCACCCGGTCCGCCCTGGGCGGACCGGCTACCGGATCTGGCCCGCCCGGATCCGGTCCGGCCCTTCCCCTTTTCCCATTTTTAAAGTTTTTTAAATTATTTAAAAAATCATAAAAATTATTTTAAAATCCCCCAAAATTATGAAAATTAGTTTTTAAGAGTTTTAAAATTGTTTTAGCTCTCTGTAAATTAATTTTCAGATGTTTGACCCAATGTTTAATTAGTTTAAGGGAATTCTAAAATTGTTTTAGTTATTTCCTACCATCTAATTAATGCATGTTAATTAATTTAAGAATGTGATTCTTGTTAAATTAATTAACAGTAAATTTTGGCGGATTCATGCAGCAACGGTGAATGGCGTTTATCTAATGTTGATTAGATGTTATCCATGTTAGCTAAATTGTTTAGTTAAATGGTTTTCAAAATATAATTATTATATTTTTAAAATAAAAGTTATTTCAGAAGTAATTATGTGATAATTGCTTATTGATGCATGTGATGTGTTGATGTGTGGATGGATGATCATGGACTTAGATATCATGTGATGATGTTTATGTATTATGGCATGTGATGTAATTTATGAGGACTGCGTGCCTCCCTCTCTTCCTCTTTTAAATCCGGGTTGTACATTCTATCTCCCTCCTGTTATGTACTCCCCTTGACTTGTTCAAGGTTTCTTATTATTATCTGATGTATATTTATGGGCCTGCGAGCCCAATTTAATGTTACTTGTAATTTTAAGAAGCAGATTGACGGAGATGGAGGAGAGTACCATGCAAAGCCTTCCTGGAGATAGAATTACATCAAGCAAATGCATTCGATGCGGGGCTGCCATTTATTCACCGTGTTTGTGGATTACCAACTGGCTCTGGTAATGCCACTCTAGGTTAAAGTCCATGATCATCCATCGTTTTTCTTCATATATATGATATATGTGGAATGTGCTATGATATATATAATTAAATATATGATATTCCAAATTCTATATATCAATAGCACGCAGATATAGAGACCAAGATAAAATATGTCAAAATCCCTCCTCGTTTAAATTTTAAGCCGTAGCGTAATCATTAAGAATGAATTACGTGGCCCTCCATCATTATAGTTTTAGGATTGCCATTAGATCGGGCAAGTTTGTTGTGCTATCCACAAGACTTGCCAAATCTGATGACAGACTAAAACTATGGCATAGTGATGCCTTAAACGGGATAGAGGACCGGTGTAGCTTTTTTGTGCTATCCACAAGGGCTACATCCAAATCTATGCTCGTTACGCAATGATGGTACTGCTTAGACTGGATTTAATGACTTGTTGTGCTATCCACAAGGTCATTAAAATTCAGGGGCCAAAATAAGATCGGATATTGCAAGAGTTGCAAGTGTCAAGAGTTGACCGCTTTCAGATCATAGTGTGGTTTGTTGTGCTATCCACAAGATCATGCTATGAGTCTGTAAGATTCCGATCCCCATTAGGAGACCGTCGGAGTCTCCCATTCTGTATATCTGAGGGTTATACAGTCTATCGGAAAATAGTGGGAGCTAATCTTGATTAAAGTCCTAATCTAGATTTAATTATTATTATGAACATCTGCTAGTTGTATTTACATTTCCTTTATAGGCAAAAATGTCGTCGGGTAACCCACTCCGTGGCATACTGGATGCCAACAAATTGACAGGCCCGAACTACTCGAATTGGCTCAGGAACCTAAAGATTGTCCTCAGGTCTGAGCGCATTGCCTATGTCCTGGAAGGTGAGATCCCAGCTGAACCACCCCTAGACGCACCAGAAGGGGAAACACTTGAATTTGCAAAGTGGAAGGAGGATTCCACTCTGGCCCAATGCTACATGCTTGCCTCATGAGCAATGAGTTGCAAAGGCAGCATGAGAACATGGATGCTAGATCCATCATGCAGCACTTGCAGGAACTCTTTGAAGAGCAGAGCAGGGTAGAGAGATATGAGATATCCAAGGCCCTGTTCAGAGCTCGCATGGCAGAGGGGTCTTCAGTACAGACTCATGTGCTGAAGATGATAGAGTGGATTGAGAGGCTCGAGGGCTTGGTTTTCCTCTTGACAAGGAACTGAGCACGGACCTCATTCTCCAATCACTTCCAGATTCATTTTCCCAGTTCATTGTGAACTTCACAATGAACAAGATTGAGGTGAGTTTAGCTGAGATGCTCAACATGCTGAAGACTGCTGAGGGCAACCTTAAGAAGGAAAAACCCACTGTTCTCATGGTTGGAAAGTCCAACAAGAAGAGGAGAGCAGTGCAAGCTTTAAGAAAGGCAATGCAAAGAAGCAGTCCAAGCAGAAGCAAAAGAAGGACATAAGCAAAGGAGAGGAAAAGGGTGAGTGCTTCCACTGCAAGAAAAAGGGACACTGGAAAAGAAATTGCAAGGACTACCTTGCAATGAAGGCTCAGGAGAAGCAGAAGTTTGGCGAAGCTTCATGTATCTATATGATAGATCTTCACTTGTCTATTAGAGATTCCACATCTTGGGTTTTAGACACTGGATGTGCTTTTCATGTCTGCAATGATGTGCAGATGTTGACAAGTAGAAGGAAGATGAGCAAGGGCGAGGTGAACTTGAGGCTTGTAAACGGCGCAAGTGTTGCTGCACACACTGTGGGGACAGTGAAGCTCAAGTTACCCTCAGGAGATTTACTTTCATTAGATGATTGCTACTTTGTGCCTAGCATTATTAAGAACATTGTTTCTGTTTCTTGTTTAGACAGAATTGGATACAAGTTTACCATTGAGAACAATAGTTGTTCAGTTTATTTGAGAAATAAACTAGTTGCTTTAGCAAATTTGGTAATGGTTTGTATCTACTTGATGTTTCTTATGAAAATCTCCATGTTGATGTTTCTCCTAAGAGAAGTAAGAATAGTGTGAACACTGCCTACTTGTGGCATTGTAGGCTTGGTCACATTGGCGAGAATAGGCTTCAAAAGTTGCATAAGAATGGATACTTGGATCCATTTGATTATGAATCATATGCAACTTGCGAATCCTGTTTAATGGGTAAGTTGACCAAATCTCCATTTAGTGGACATGGAGATAGGGCCAAGGACATATTGGAACTAATACATTCGGATGTATGTGGTCCAATGTCTACCCAAGCCAAGGGTGGCTACTCATACTTCATTACATTCACGGATGACTACTCAAGGTTCGGATTTGTTTACTTAATGAAGTACAAATTGAAGCCTTTTGGGAAGTTCCAAGAATTTAAGAATGAAGTTGAGAAACAAACTGGAAAGAGTATTAAAATCCTACGGTCAGACCGAGGAGGTGAATACTTGAGTACAGAGTTCACACAATTCTTAAAGGACATTGGTATCCTTTCTCAATGGACTCCTCCCTATACACCACAGATGAATGGTGTATCGGAAAGGAGGAATCTCACCTTGTTGGACATGGTACGATCCATGATTAGCCGTTCGCAGTTACCAGTTTCCCTATGGGGATATGCGCTAGAGTCAGCGGCATATCTACTGAACAGGGTTCCTAGTAAATCTGTGTCTTCTACTCCATATGAGATATGGAAGGGTAGAAAGCCTGATTTTAAACATGTTAAAATCTGGGGCTGTCCTGCCCACGTGAAGAGACACGACCCAGATAAACTGGAATCCAGAACCGATAAGTGCAGGTTTGTTGGATACCCAAAAGAAACATTTGGGTACTACTTTTACCATCCTGGTGAACAAAGAGTGTTTGTTGCCAGGAGAGCTGTCTTCTTGGAAGAGGAGTACCTTACCCAAGAGGACAGTGGGAGTAAGGTAGATCTAGAAGAGGTTCTAGATCCACAAACTGTGCAAAGTCCACCAGTTAAACATCAGTTCCGGAACCTGTTCAGAAATATACACACATTCAGCGTAGGTCTGGTAGAGTACCTAGACAGCCTGAAAGATATGTTGGACATATCAGTGAAGGCATGTCTTATAATGAGGATGATGATCCAAAGACCTACCAAGAGGCTGTTGATAGTCCTCAGTCAGGGAAATGGCGAGATGCCATGAATTCTGAGATGCAGTCCATGTACACCAACCAAGTTTGGAACTTGGTAGACTTGCCTGAAGGTATTGTACCTATTGGGTGCAAGTGGATCTTTAAGAAAAAGATCGTGCAGATGGACAATCGACACTTATAAGGCAAGGTTGGTGGCAAAGGGGTATCGTCAAAGGCAAGGAATTAACTATGACGAAACTTTCTCACCAGTTGCCATGATAAAGTCGATCAGAATTCTTCTCGCCATTGCTGCATACTTTGATTACGAGATCTGGCAGATGGATGTAAAGACTGCTTTCCTCAATGAAAACATTGACGAAGAAGTGTATATGATACATCCTGAGGGTTTTGCATCCAAAGAGTGTCCAGATAAAGTATGCAAGCTTGAAAGGTCCATCTATGGATTGAAGCAAGCTTCTCGTAGTTGGAACATAAGGTTTGATGAGGCTATCAAATCTTATGACTTCATTAAGAATGAAGATGAACCATGTGTGTATAAGAAAATCAGTGGGAGTGCTATCACTTTTCTCATACTTTACGTTGATGACATCTTGCTCATTGGGAATGATGTAGGATGTTATCATCAGTAAAGGTTTGGTTGTCAAAGAATTCTCGATGAAGGATTTGGGAGAAGCATCCTACGTATTGGGAATACGTATCTATAGAGATAGATCTAAGAGGATGCTTGGCTTGACCCAATCCATGTACATAGATACCATTGTCAAAAGGTTTGGCATGGAAATTCCAAGAGAGATCTCATACCAATGAGAGGGATTAATCTCGAAGGAGCAGTCTCCTAAGACTCCTGAATAGGACATGGGATTAATCTCTCGAAGGAGCAGTCTCCTAAGACTCCTGAAGAGAGGGCAGTCATGGATAGAGTCCCTATGCTTCGGCTATAGGGTCTATCATGTATGCCATGCTATGTACAAGGCCTGATGTAGCATTTGCTCTAAGTGTTACGAGCAGATATCAGGCAAATCCAGGTGAAACACACTGGATGGCAGTGAAATGTATCCTTAAGTACTTGAGAAGGACTAAGGATATATTTCTGGTTTATGGAGGAGGGGACTTGAAACTTCGGGCATATACTGACTCGAGTTTCCAGTCAGATCCAGATGATAGCAAGTCTACATCTGGGTTTGTGTTCACCTTAAACGGAGGTGCAGTGAGCTGGAAGAGTTCCAAGCAAGAAACCACTGCAGACTCGACGACAGAAGCTGAGTACATTGCTGCAGCTGAAGCCGCCAAGGAGGCAGTGTGGATGAAGAAGTTCATCACCGACCTTGGTGTGGTGCCAGGTGACTCTGATCCGATCCCATTGCTGTGTGACAACAATGGGGCCATTGCACAAGCGAAAGAGCCGCAGTCTCGTCAGAAGTCAAAGCACATTCTGAGGCAATTTCACCTGATCAGGGAGATTATCACTAGAGGAGATGTATTGGTGGAAAGAGTTCCTTAGTTGACAACATTGTAGATCCACTGACGAAGCCTCTGACTCAAATTGTGTTTGAGTGCCACCTAGAGTCTATGGGTTTAAGACATAAAGGTGATTGGCTTTAGCCAGGTGGGAGATTGTTAGTTATGGGTGTCCTCAAGCCAATCATAACTTGTACAATCTTGTTCTTTAATAATAATAATAATAAGGCTTTTATATTCATTATGTGTAATTCGTTTATCGTTTCATTATGAAGTCCATGAATATGCGCAATGGATACTAATTATGATGAGATCATAACAATGGGATTAATGTCCTTTAAACACATATTCTTAATTGTTCCTAGTCGGAGGATATTCGAGAAGGACATCGGATATCCTGTTAGACTAGTACAGGTTGCACCTGCTCATATGATGAGGGTGACTGGTCTCATAGTCACTTGTGTGGAGACACTAAGGTGAATCTGTAGGTGCTCATTAGAGAATGAGTTCACTGAACTGATCCGTTATGAATCGCTGGATGGTAATGTTACCTAACTGTCATGCAGCTAGATTCATTGTCACAGTGGCGTGATTGGTCCTTAGACCTGAGACATCAAGGACACCTTGTTGGTGGACTTCTGGGTTTTGACCTTGACTTATAGATCTCTAGCCATGAGGTCTTAATCGGTTAAGTGTTCGGATCTAGCAGAATACCTTCGAAGGTGATTGTGTGGTCAACATGGGATCGCTCGCTCTCGGTAATAAGAGAGTGAATGCTCTAGGGAAAGATGCCTGATAGTCCCTGGCCAGGGCAAGACTACTTATCAGAAAAGGAGTTTTCTGATATTGTTATGCGGCATCTAAACCAAGTGAGTGCACATATTAGGGTTTGACAGTTGACCATACCCTAAGTGCACTCGGGAGCATTGTACGAGTGAAGGATTATAGTCACGTGGTAACTGATGACAGAAAAAGGTTCCTTGATTGGGTTGTTGAACCCCAATGCTTTCCAGGATTAAGTGGTGTTGCTTGGCACCCAACTTGATTGGAAGCCCGATCAATTATCGTGAGACGATAATTGATTGTGTGATTAATTAACATGAGATATTAATTAATTACAGTAAGTCAATAAAAAGTTATTGGGCTTAATGGGCTGAAAACTGGACTAGCACTTGGGCCTAGAGGGTCACACGCAATAGAGTTCCGAGCAGACTGGGCAGGATGGTCGTTATAGACAATAACTGGGTTTTTGTGAAAAACCGCAGTGTCTATAAGTATTAGCAGAGAGTCAAACCTTGGGCCAAGCTCCAGGCTCTCTCCCTGGCCGCCCCACTCCTCTCTCTCTCCACGGCGCCCCCACATCTTCTCTCTCCTCTCTCTCTGGCACATGGTGGAGTTGAGATCCGTGAGATGCGTGGAGACCGAGGAGATCCCGTCTGCGTCCGAAGCTCACATGGATACGTCTAGAGGCCGGACACTTGAACGGCTCGAAGCACCAGTGCCTCCAGCGCCACTTCCTCCCCAGATTCGGGAGTTTCGCAACCCCGCAAAGGTAAAGATAAGATCTTCCTGTGCGCGGGTTTACGTTTTGTGTTCGATCCGACCGCCGGCAACGATATCTACCTGAGGGAATCGCGTTTCCGCTGCACTCTGTACGAAACCTTTCACGGGGTTCGCAGCTTATGGCATGTCTAGCTTGCTTTAGCTACTAAGCACTTATGGAACATTCAGCAGGGCACTTCCCTTTGGGCACGTTATGCTAGAATGTTTGCCCTTCTTTTTCAGGGCCTTCCGAGGAAGATTTTTGATGCTGCTCATTCTCTCATCACTGATCATTCTAGATGGTTATTGGTTGATGGTTCTAAGGTGGACTTCTTATATCATTCATGGGCTGGCAATACACCTTTGCGTTTTCATTTGAATGATCCACACAATGCCCCACACGCTATGGTCAAAGAAGTTTTGCAGGATGATAACCACCATATATGGAAGCTTATCCCAGGGATTCAGAGCTTGCGCAGTATCAAACTGTATGAAGAGGAGGATAAATGTATTTGGTCTCCTACCACCGATGGGTCTTTCACTTCAAAATCTGCCTATAACATGTTCAAACCATGTGGTATATACAGACCTGCTCTAGGGAAAATCTGGCATCACCGATTTCTTAACAGAGCATTAATGTTCTTTTGGAAGGTAATGCATAGGGCTATTCTTGTGGATTCTAGAATATCTGATCATGGGATCCACCTTGCTTCCAGATGTTCGTGTTGTCAAAATCCACACCTTGAGGACATTGATCACTTGTTTACTAAGAGTGATTTAGTTGTTACCCTTTGGACCTGGTTCATGCCTTTTATAACTGCTCATAATTTCAGAGATGAACACTTCACTTCTTCATGCTGGCGGATTAAACAAAACTCTAAGACCTCATCCCCTTTTGGCTTCATATCTTTATATGGTAGCATCCTTATTACCTGGGAATTTTGGAAAGAGAGATGTAAAAGACGTTATGATCAGGTTTTCAAATCTACCAGGTAAATCATTGAGAGTATTCAAGTTCAGATTTCTCATGCTCTAAGTCAATCTACTTTTAAGTCCCAGCCGACTGCTTCTCAGCAAAATGTTATTACCTCTTTTGGCTTCACCTATAATACTAGCAGAGCGGCTTTAAAATTGGTTCGGTGGATTCCTCCTTTACATGGTTTATGCCTTAATGTGGATGGTCCTTCCAAAGGTAATCCCGGATTAAGTGGTGGTGGCGGCTGCGTTAGAAATTCTCATGGTGATATCATCCTAGCTTTTGCATTTCACTATGGTTTTGGTACAAGTCTTTTGGCTGAGGTCCGAGCTCTACATGATGGGTTAAAGCTGGTTGAGGAAAAAGGTTTGCATGTTCCTCTAATCTACTCGGATTCTGCTATTTTAGTCTCATCCTTCACGTCCAACTCATCTCCGGCATGGGAATGTCAAAGATGGTGGCGGTCTGCTCTTGAAGTTGTCAATAAACATGGTTCCTCAATTTCCCATGTATTTAGAGAAGCAAACCATGTTGCTGATGCTCTGACATCTTCTGCTTGTTCAGAAACTGAAAATAAAGTCTTCACATCTTTTTCTTCGCTCCTCCTGGCTTGTAGGGGCTCAGCGATTTTGGACAAGACTGGCCTTCCATTTGTTCGGCTAGTCTAGTCCTTGCTTTGTAGGGGTATGCCCCGATGCTTTTTGTTATCTACTCTCTTACCGATTAATAAAATTTCAGGGGGTTTGTCGCCCCATATTCTGCTAAAAAAAAAAGAGTACCTTCAGAAGTGCACCTTTGCTGCAGTTTTTGGTCTTCCCTACCTCATTCTTTCATAATACCTTTCTCTCTCATCTTTCCCTTGTTTGATCTACTTAAAACTGATATCAATAAGATTCTTTCTTCTGTTGAGTCAAATACTGAGGAACAGTGGGCTAGATCCCATAGAGCTCTTTACAGAAAGTTTGAGATTTCAAGGGATCACCGATACCCTCCATCATATCATCCTTTCTTTTTATCAGAATGGTTTGTGCATTAGCACACCTCATCTTGGGGACCTAAAATTCAGAAAGAAGTCAAGTTGGTTAGACAGTTTCAGATGTACAGTGATTATTGTCATATTAATAATCTCCCTGAGGCTCAACTAGCTCAATTCAGGTTTGCTCTAGATGAACTATGGTCCCAACAAAAGGATTGTACAACCTTCTAAGTTGATTTTTCCACTCTCAAGCTTCTAGAGCTCAAGTTATTACCTCAGTTGCACTTTCTTCTCATGGACTCAGATATTGGTCCCATCATTTTAAAAAGATTTTACAGAGTTAAATCTCGGATTCAGGTCCAAAAAGGAGTTTCCTTAGCTTTTCCTCACTTTCTTTTTAGAGAGTATCACAGAGGGTTCATTAAATCTTCCATTCTAGCCCCTCTGTTAGCTGAATCTGAAAGATTTTTTCCTACTGAGTGGCGCAAGATATATCACCAGGCCGCTCTCCAACTAGATCAGCTAAATTCAGCTCAGTTCAAGTCAGATCAACCCACATTATCTCCTGAGTAGTTCATGGATCTTAACTCCATCAACTTAGTGACAGATCATTATTCCATCTGGGTTGAAAGGTACAAGGTATATATTGCTCTGAGGCAAGAATTGCTAGCTCACAACATTGCTTATCCTATATCCATAGATCAGTTTCTGCAGCATGCTAGTTTTGGCACCCGCAGCCTTTACAAGATGACTCTCAGAAATCCTGAATACAATCAGTTTCTTGAGGATCAGAGGCAACTTCACATTATCAAATTTAGAGAAGATATGGGGCTTTCCTATAATATCAATTGGGAACTATTTAAAAATCATTTTGAAGAGTAGGAAGTAAAAGCTTGGCCTATCATCACACGCCTTGCTTCTCTCTTGTCCCCTGCCTTCTATATATCTAACTCTCAATGACAAATATCATCCCTCTTGGCCTCCATTTCTCTTTGTCTCTTTTATTCCCTACATTTCTTTTTGATCAATGACAAAAAGGGGGAGAAAATAATCTGAAATACATCTTTCTAATGTTACTTTAAATTTATTTCAGAAATATTATTTTCATACTTTTATTATTTTGTTATCACCAAAAAAGGGGAGATTGATGAACAACCTATGTCCATATATATATATATATATATATATATATATATATATTTGACTAACATATTTTTTTTGAAGTTTGTCAACATGTATCAAATAAAATAAATTATGTAAGTTGGTTACACTCATTTAATTTAGAAGTCAAATGCATATGATTTATCCAAGTCTACATCGACTGCTATTATAAGTTCACATCGACTACTGTTTTAACAACACATCGATTACAGTCTACTTAAACATCGACTATGTTTCAACATCAATTACCTTTACATTGATTACAGTCTATTTAAACATCAATTACATCTCAATATCGATTTCATTAAACATCGATTACATTGAAACATCGATTACATCTCAACATCGATTTCACTTAAACATCGATTATGTTTCAACATCAATTTCATTTAAACATCGATTAAATTCAAATATCGATTACATCTCAACATCAATTTCACTTAAACATCGATTGTTGTTTCAACATCGATTTTATTTAAACATTGATTATATTTCGACATCGACTTCATTTCAACATCGATTACATTTCAACATCGATTATGTTTATACATCGACTATCCTTTGGACATCGACTATCTCTGAACATCGGCTCTCCTCAAACATCGATTATGTTTTGGACATTGATACATTGATAATGACCTTTACAACTATTATATTGATTACAATTTCAAATAAGGTCTCATTAAATATGATAAAATTGTGTTAATCTTATTTTTGCCTCACAGTTCCTTTCAAATTAATTTTGAAATGTTGAGAGTTTTAAATCTTCCCGCAAATTGTCGCGTATCCTTTGCACTAAGGCATTTATTGTTTGTCATGGGTACAGTATCTATGCACGTCATCTTTTACTAGTTATCACTTTCATGACATATCAGCTAGAACATTAAATGATGATAGAATGGCATTTCCCCTTTAGCATATCCTCCTGCAGTATGGCCAGTGACATTGACTGATAGATTAGATACATTTGTGTTGTCTATCTTCCAGCATTTATTATCTGCAGGTTTCCGGTAGTCACACACATTTACAACGTTTGACATATCGTGTTGACTGTAACGAAGAAGATATCCACATGATCTCCCTCTCACTATGTCTCTATCCAAGCATTTATTATCTGTAGACTTTCCGGGTTTCTCACGATAGACCTGCTACAACTGTCAGGATACACGTTTCAAGATGAGAGATAACGGACACTTCAACGGATACTTCCTCAAGAGAAGATAAATGGAAGTGTGTTGACGCTATGTAAGATCATCCTTTCGGAGAGAAAAGATAGAAGAGCTCGATCCTTCATGTAAAAAAAGTCGCTTGCTCTTAGCTCTCCACAAAGCACTGCTCCTCTATTTCTTCTAGAGTGTGAGAGCTTATTTTAGATCTGAGAGAACCTCTTCTTAGTGTAATTCTTTTTGTCTCTCAGTTTCTGCCTCAGATCAAGCATTGTATTATCGCTATTAGCTTGGTCTAGGGGCCATCACCTCTTTACTCTTCTTTGAGTGCTTCTCTTCATCTGTGAAGAGAGAACCTGCTGTGGAGTGGGTGGTTTCTTCCCTTTTGTAGAAAGGAAGACCTGTTGTAACAGGTGGTGTATTACCTCTTCATGGAGTGAAGAGAAGGCCAGTTGGTGCTGGATGTGTAAGTGTCCTTAAGGGGGATTGTACCCTTGGTTACGTGGAATTCCAAGTTGTTGCTTGGGGACTGGATGTAGGACTCCTTGTGATAGGAGATCTAACCCAGGATAAAATTTTGTTGTTCATGTGATTGCTTTTATCTCCTTATCTGCTGCTCATTAAATCTAACTGTTTCGTTTAGTGTTTCTAAAGTTATTTTGTCTCAAAATATTTCTAAGATGAATTTTTAGCAATCCATTCACCCCCCCCCCCCCTCTCTGGGCTTGCAACCTGGTCAACACTGTGAAGAGCAACCGGTGAGGATTCTGGATCAGAACGTACAAGACTTGAGATCGAAGTCCATACCTTTTGTGAAGGTGTTTTGGAGGAACTTTGCTTAAAAGAAGCCAACTTGGGAGCTTGAGGAGGAGATGAAGAAGAAATACCCCCATTTGTTTAGTGAGTACCCTTGATTCAATCTTCAAGCTCGAAGATTATTTTAAGGGGGGAGGGTGTAGTATCTTGGATCTTTCTATGTGTTTGTTCATGTACTTAAGTTTAACACAGTTTATATTTTGAATTTTTCATCTAATTTTGGCCTCTCTCTGGATGCAGGCTAGCTCAGACTTGGTGCCAACATCGATTGCCGTCAAACTGACTTGGCGAAAAGATGTACTATGGCCAACCCCAGGTTGGTGATAACACAGACTACCACCAACTTCAGGTTTACGGCAACAAAAGTTGTCGCCAATTGTCCAGCACAGCAGACTCTAGAAGTCTCATAGATTTCCATTCTGATTCGGAAGTGAACTTTACGTGCGTTTTTTGATAAGTCTTTGGAGTCTATAGGGAGGTCAGATCTGGTTTCTAGCCCTACCCTTGGCCTATATAAACAAAGGTTAGGTCGACATTAGGAACTCTCTTGGCTCTAGGGTTTTCCTTTGAGTTGAGATTTCTTGATCACATGCATTTTTTGTGGTGGTTGACCCCAGTTTCTAGAGGGTTGGGAAAACTCTTCAGATCGTGGAGGAGTTTTGATCGTACTAGAGGTGTCTAGAAGTCGTCAGAAGGTGGATTTGGCCGAGACGGATGACCATCTTGGGTAGCCAAGGTGGGCATCATTGGCCTTAATATGTGACCTTTATATGGTTTTTTAGGCAAGTGATTTAGGATTTTCATTCAAAATTATGTTTTCTACATTTTCATAAGTTTTTAATTTTTTAGAAAATGTTTCAAGGTCCGATTTCAGAAGATAATGGGGTCCAATTGGTGCAATTTATCTACAGGAACTCGAAGATGGCATAGACCACTGTCAAGTTCATTGCCAAGTTTGTCTATTTTCCCAGTTTTTTCCTATTTTCGTTCTAAATGTTAAAAACAACTAAATGATGAGTATATATATGGTCTTTGTTGGTACTGTTGTGATGTTTAGGACCAGTGTGACTTTACATGAAGCCCTAATCTAATTTTCATTCATGATATATATTTATTTTATTTTGTTTTAATTTTTGGTTATCGAGAAAATTGTGGAATAATGCTGATTTGATTTTTGTATGGCACATGGAATCATAGATCTGACATGAAATTTTGGGATAATATTTTAAGTTCTGTAGAGTTATTTTCATGCCACTGAAATTAAATAAATCCTGTGCATGATTTTACACATGTTATTTATGGCTTTTTTTAAACTATTTAATTAATAAAATTAGATATACTATTCATAAAAATGTGGAAAATTGATACTTTGATATGTTCTACCTAGACACCATGTAGTTACAATTTCAGAGTGTTCTTTTTTCTGTGGACTCATTTATGAATTCTTCTAGATTATATTCAGATTATGACTGTGATAAAAAATTTACATAAATGGTTATACGGTGCAAAAAATTTTGAAAATTTTCAGACCTGTTCTATGACTGAAAAGAGATTTTATTTCAAATGTTCATATTTATATGACTTATATAACTATTTTTTATGGTTATTAGGCTATCCAAATGTTATTTCTAAATTAGTGTAATCATGCATAATTACTGGAAATATTTGCATACTGTGTTCCAGCAAACTAAGCATAAGAAATGTCCATAATAGCATGCTACATTAGTTTCATATTGTTCATACATATATATAAACTTGTAAATGCACATTGTCTTATTATTATAAATGCCAAATGGGGCACTACCACCATAGAGGGAACTGGAGCCGTACTGTAATAATGCTCTTATGGGAAGGATCACTACTGTTCACTGACTCTAAGGGCAGCAAAGTGAAATGCTGGAGGTGGACAAGTACTGCTGGTTAAAGTGGGGAGGGCTTCCCTTTGTTCTACGCAGCAATCAAGACTCACTTACCACTTGACTAGGTGATGAGTATTGTATTGACTGATTGGACTTCTAGTGGTGGTTAGGACTTTATCTTGGCGTACTATTATTGTTATTATTATTGCTATTGTTTTTGATATTGTTATGGCTTCTATTATTGAAACTGTTACATCCATTGAATGGAAATTGATACTGAAATGTAATGAAAGTACACCTGATATCACCAAGTGTTAACTATGTGAATGTTAATGATCTAATGCTGAAATGTCTCTTTACTTTATTCATAGATTAGTGTACAACATTGCATTGCATGACATTTGTGGAGGCTGCTTCCCGCCTCCTAGGCCCATAGGCCCATTATGGCCCATCAAGGCACCTAGGCTCTCGCCATCGAGCCACGCGTCCTCGGTAGTATATGAGGGGCTCCCTAGTGCGCTTTGGCCATCGGGCGTCTGGGGCCCCCGGTATGGACTCCAAACACCGAGCACTGCACAGCCCAACCTTTGCCGAGCACATCTCTGCGCGGTCCTTCGCCATCTAAACATCAGTTATTATAACGGCACGGCACGCATCTCAAGGCCAAAGGACATCAGTCACGAAAGATCTCAAGGGGCGCCTCAAACAAGGCGCTCCCATCTAGGGACTCCAACCGTTGCATCCCTTCATTTGTCATTAAGGGAGATTGTGTCCAGTCCCCTTGTCTCCCTTGCCTATAAAAGGCCCAGATGATTCCCAGGCAAAGGTACGCAACCTTCCACACACACACTCGCCCATGCATGAACACACAGCAGAGAACCTTCGATTCATGCCTCCTCTACAGTCTGTGCTGACTTAGGCATTGGAGGGTTCCCCCTGGTTCTTCAACCGGGCCCCCCTGATCCTTTCTGGTTCTTGAAGGTCCTCATCCGCACCGGCGACCGTCCCTTCCCTCTCCTTTTGGTGGAGGCTTGTTGGGCTCAGGCCTGAACAGGGAAATCCGTCCACATTTTTTGGCGTCGTCTGTGGGAACGACAACTGCCATGGCTCGCGGATAAATCTCTCATCATAACACCGACAGTAGGGCAACACGGTCTCGCCATTCATGTGCTGACTCACACGACCAAGCCCCGCCGGTCGACGGCAATGTCACCCCTGCTGGAGCGACTGATAATGGTCCGATTGCCGGAGTCCCAACAACAGCCCAAGAAATAGCAGAGCTCTGGGGGCAGGTACAACAGCTTGTGGGGGTCTGTTAGGGCCTCCAGGCTCAACTGGCTAGGCAGCCAGCCCCGATGATCCCTCCGCCGCCGGAACAGCAGGCAGACTCATCACGGCGACGCCTCCCTGCCCCGTTGGCTCAACAAGAACAGCGCAAGGAATCAGCCCGGCGCTCGCATAAGGTTCCATCTATCCGCCAAACTCCAGAGCGACAAGACGACTCTCCCCGCCGATCCACCATGGCTCCTCCTCCTCCACGCTCCGTCGTCGGCGCCAACTCTCATGGGTCCAAGTGCGAGGGCTCTGTGCACTCCAACCAGGAGTTAGCCAGACGCCTCCGACGCATCGTCGACCTCGAACGTCATATGGATGCAATGGTTCAGAGGGCAGAGAGCAAAGCTCCGGGGGACGATGACCTAAACTTCCGCTCCCCTTTCACCGCGGAGATTCTGGAAGCCCGAGTCTCCCCGAAGCTCCCCCTGCCTTCCATCGTGCCCTATGACGGCACTTCTGACTCGGCTGATCATATCCACAGGTTCGATTCGCATATGGTGTTCCACGGGGCATCAGACGCGGCCAAATGTCGGGCCTTCCCAGCCAGGCTGAAGGAGACCGCATGTGCATTGTTTGAAACTCTTCCCGTGGGCTCCATCTTGTCCTTCCACCAACTGAAGAAGTCCTTCCGGGACAACTTCCTAGGCAGAAGATCTTAGCCACGCATAGCGGCCTCCCTTCTGGCTGTCCGACAGAAGAAGGGTGAAGCGCTCTGGGACTACGTTAAACGATTCCAGACTGAAGCACTTCGCATGCTGCGTCTGGATGTCTCATTAGCCACCAGTGCCCTTATTTAGGGCACTCGTGATGGCTTCCTCCAGAGGACGCTGGGAGTACAGCAACCCACCACTCTTGCCGAGTTCATCTCCACCGCCCAGCGCCACGCTACGTGTGAAGAGAGCCTGGTAGCCGGTCGAGCAGAGCATAGCGAACTGACGGATAAGAAGAGGCCTTTCGATAATGGTTTTGGCCGTGAACAGAAGAAAAGTAGGCGCAATGGGGACTCGCCGTGCTGACCACGCCCCTTCACTGACTACACACCCCTCACGGTGGCCCCCGAATAGATCCTCGCCGAAATCCGCAATGAGCAGTATGTTCGGTGACCGCCCAGGATGCGCTCTGACCCCCGAAGGTGCAACCAGGACAAGTACTGTTGCTTCCACCGTGACCACGGCCACGACACCTCAGAGTGCCGCCAGCTCAAGGAGAAATTGAGTCCTTGATCAAGAGCGGCTATTTGGGACATTACGTGCGCCGGAATGAGGACCACCCTAGACGTCGAGGACGGACCCCTGAGCAGCCCATTAACAACGAGCCAAACGGGCAGGAGATTAATGTGATCGTGGGAGGTTTCGGTGCGGGTGGAGAAAGCAACAGGAGCCGGCACGATTACACTCGATGGGTACATCAGGTCGAATGGCCCCCAGCGCCACGACCGAGCTCTTATCCCAGCCCAGCACGTGCACATTCCGAGGAGGCTATCACCTTCTCAGATAGTGATCTTGTAGGAGTTACGACTCCGCACACTGATGTGTTGTCGTGGCCACCATCAATCATTGTACGGTGTGTCGCATTCTGGTAGATAATGGAAGTGCCCCTGAAGTGTTGGCTTACGATTGTTTCCTCATGATGAGCTTGAAAGCCGACAGGCTTGCCCCAGTAGAGTCACCTTTGTTCAGATTTTCTGGGGTCTTGGTGCATACCATGGGACAGATTAATCTCCCAATCACCCTAGGGACAGCACCAAAGTGCATAACCAAGATGGTCAATTTTTTGGTGATCAGGAACATGCCAGGCTACAACGCCATCCTTGACAGGGGCCTGATTGGCCGCATCTGAGCCGTACCCTCTTCCTTGCACCAGAAGATGAAATTCCCCACTCCGTGTGGCATCGGAGAGGTGCTTGGCAGCCAACGCGAGTCGCGGTGGTGCTACGTTCTCTCCTTGCGAGACAAACGGCCCGCTTCCGACCCAGAAGCATTGCCTACGCCGGCCAGCGAGCCCTCCACCAGCCGAGGATCCCCCGCTGAAGATCTACTGCCAGTGCGGGTGGACGACGACCCCAAGCATGTTCTTTACATTGGCATTCTTCTGCCAGAAGCCGAACAATAATGCTATAAGGCTTTTCTGCTTGCCAACCTGAACGTGTTCGCATGGTCGAATGACGAACTGCCTGGCATCCCTTTCGAGATCATTACTCATCATCTCAATTTGGATCCGAGGGTGCCACCTGTCCAGCAGAGGCGGCGAGCAGTTAATTGGGAACGACAGACCATGATCCACGATCACGTCGTTACAAGCCAAGCAGTTGGGCTCCTCCGGAAAGCCCAGTATCCAAGATGGATTTCCAATGTGGTTCTCGTCCGCAAAGCCAACGGTAAATGTCACGTGTGCGTGGACTACAAGGATCTCAACAAAGCGATGCCCAAAGACAACTTCCCGCTACCGCGCATCGACCAGCTGGTGGACGCCACCTCTGGGAACGAGCTTCTCAACTTCTTGGATGCATACTCTGGTTACCACCAGATCAGCATGCATCCCCCGGACCAGGACGCCACAAGGTTTGTCACCGACCTCGGCTTGTATTGCTTCACCAGAATGTCGTTTGGTCTGAAGAACGCTGGTGCAACGTACCAGCGATTGGTCAACAAGATGTTCGAGCAACAGATTGGGTGCAACATGGAGGTCTACGGCGATGATATGCTGGTCAAGACGCTCCCGAGCGCTGACCACATTGCCAATCTCACATAAACCTTCACGACCCTACGAAGGTACAATATGAAACTGAACCCAACCAAATGCACTTTCGGAGTGCGTTCGGGAAAATTCCTCGGTTTCCTCACCTCCAATAGAGGAATAGAGGCCAACCCCGAGAAAATCCAGGCCATCCTGGATATGAGCAGCCCAAAGACCGTGCGCGATGTCCAGCGGCTCACTGGACGTCTTGCAGCACTCAATCGCTTTATGTCCCGAGCAGCAGAACGAAGCTTCAATTTCTTCAAATTGCTGCGAGTCCCCAAAGGTGCCTCATCGCAAGGGAGGCAAGTACGGTGGACCGGGGATTGCGAAGCGGCCTTCAACGAGCTAAAAGCATACCTTGCTTCCCTGCATGTTCTCTCGAAGCCTATGCTTTGAGAACCTCTGTTCGTGTACCTTTCGATCATCGAGCACTCCATCAGCACAGTCCTGATCAGAGAAGAGGCAACAATGCAACACCCCGTTTATTACATAAGTAGGGTGCTTCAAGAAGCTGAGAGAAGATACCCTCGAGCAGAGAAACTCACTCTAGCACCCGTCACAACTGCTCGAAAGCTCAGGCCTTACTTTTAGGCCCATCCAATCACGGTGTTAACCGACCAGCCGCTGAAGCTCATTCTACAATGACCAGAGGCTTCTAGAAGGCTCATCAAATGGGTCGTTGAGCTCGGAGAATTCGACATCAGCTACCGTTCAAGGACGGCCATCAAGGCACAAGCGCTAGCAGACTTTGTGGCGGATTGCACCCTTTCGACTGAGAAGGACCCCCCATTGGCGGACGAGCCCCCATGGGAACTCTACGTCGATGGATCCTCCTGCGTCACAGGAAGTCGGGTAGGGCTGGTTCTTACCTCCCCAAAAGGTTTAGAATTTTAGTATGCCCTTAGGTTTCGCTTCGCTGCTTCCAACAATGTGGCAGAGTACGAAGCACTCCTATCCGAGATCCGCATGGCAAGGCACTTTGGAGCACTTAGGCTATGGGCCTTCAGCGACTCCCAACTGGTCGCCAGCCAGGTGAACGGGCAGTTCAAAGCCAGGGAGCCTCGCATGGCACAGTACCTTTAATAGGTCAAGCGCCAAATAGAGGGCCTACTCCACTTCGAAGTCATGCACGTACCGCGAGAGCAGAACGCCCAGGCTGATGCACTCTCCAGATTAGCATCTTCAGGCGACGTCACCACTTCTCGCTCAGTGTTCATAGAAGAGCTCGCCTCACCGAGCACTGAAGTAGATGTGGCGGCCATAGAGACCGACCAACCAGCACCAAGCTAGAAGGACCCACTCCTGGCCTATCTGCTTCGGGAAGAACTCCCTCTTGACCAAGAAAAAGCCCGCAAGATCAAGCTGCGCTGCTAGAGGTTCACCCTCATCGAAGGCCAATTGTACTGGTGCACCCTCTCAAGACCTCTCTTGTGATGTCTTAGCCCCATTGAGGTGACACCGGCCATCAAGGAGGTCCACGAGGGCTTGTGCGGGAGACACTTGGGGGGCAGAACACTGGTGCGCAGCATCCTCCGAGCAGGTTTCTGGTGGCCTTCGTTATAAAAGGATTGCATGTCCTATGCAAAGAAATGCTCGGAGTGTTAGAGGTTTGGGTAGCTTATCCTTCAGCCCACCGAACAACTTCACACCCTATTTGAACCACGTCCTTTTGCTCGCTGGGGGATCGATATCATGGGGCCATTCCCCGAGGCTCAAGGACGGAAAAAATTTCTTTTCGTCGCCATCAACTACTTCACCAAGTGGATTGAGGCAGAACCTGTCGCCGCGATCACTAACCAAGCAGCTTGGAAGTTTGTCTGGAAGAACATCCTTTGCCGCTTTGGTATCCCAAAGGTTTTTACCACCGACAATGGAAAACATTTTGACTATACATTCTTTAAACAGAAGTGTTTGGAGCTCGGCATCTACAACCACTTCACCTCGGTTGCACATCCCCAAGTGAACAGTTTGGTTGAAAATGCCAACCGAACACTGCTCCACGGGATACACACGAGGGTGGAGGCCGCTGGAAGTTCATGGATCGAAGAGCTCCCCAATGTGCTCTGGTGCCACCGAACAACTACTCGAGTGGCCACCAGAGAAACTCCCTTCCATCTGGCCTACGGTACAGAAGCTGTTGTGCCTCTAGAAGTTGCTCTCCCCACCATCCGAACAACTCACTTCGATTAAGCAACCAACAACCGCGCACTAAGGGAAAACCTGGACATGCTCAGCGAGCGCCAAAACAACGCCATCATCAGGCTGGTCTCCTATCAACAGCGGCTTGCGCAGTACTACAACTCGCGAGTGCGGGAGCGACGCTTCTTCGAAGGTGACCTGGTCCTATGCCATTGCTCAGCATCGGATCCCCGAAGAGCAACCGGTAAACTCGCCCCGAAATGGGAAGGACCATACAAGGTCACTCAAGTTCTTGGGAAAGGCTCCTACAACTTAGACACCCTTAGTAGTGAAGCCATACCCAGAACCTGGCATGTATCTAATTTGAAGGCTTACTATCTATAAAAGCCTAATGTTCGGCATCCTACCTCTCTTTTTCCGTTCTATCGATTCAAACAACGAACATTCAGTACTACCCCAGACGAGGGCTCATCAGCTCGGGGGGTTCACGTAGTACTTGTCCAAATACAGAGGTGTTCGGTGCAACCCCTGACGAAGAGCTATTTAGCTCAAAAGATCTGCATGGTACCCACGAACCTCTAAAAAAAAAAATTCGACGAATTTCGATTCGAACAAAACAATACAAGGAAAAAGATTGAGAAAAGGAACGTTCCATTTCCACTTAAGGTATACAAAACCTTCTCAGGTCAGCGGCGAAAGAGGAGATACAAGGTTCAGGGGACCTGTTCGGAGAGACCTGCTTCTTCATCCCCGAATGGCATCCGTCTCGCTTGGAAGCTCGTGAAGCGAACCCTGTCCAGGCGTGGGTCTTGGGTCCGTCGTCGGCATTCCCAAAGGGCGGCTTCAAAGGCTTCACAAGCGTACTCGTCGATAGCCAGTCTCTATCCTCGATCTTCACCGACCTCGAGTCCCACCTTGTAACAAGACGCGCCATATTGTTCCAGATCTTCCTAGAACTCTGGCCCAGCCTTGTACTCAGAAACCCCACGAGCCTCGGCCTCGCAAAGGATCCCTGAAAGGGCAGTCTTCTCTGCTCTGATGATCTTCAGCTCCAACTCGAAGGTTCTGAGCTCTGTCCGGAGGTTGCTGATTTCCTTCTGAAGCTCAGCCTCCCGGCGATGATAGCACTCCTCGCACTCAGCGGAGAACGCGATCTCGACATCCCACATGTGCTGGAGATCTTGCTCCCGGGATGCCAACCTTCGAAGTGCCTCCACGGATCATGTAATACCGCCAACTAATTCATCAACATCGAAGGCGGTGTCATCACTCAAACGGCTTTCCCTCTGAACCTCCTCCTCGGATTGCTCTGGAGTCCCCTCCTAGCTCAAGCTCTAGCACCGTGCGAGCATCTCAAGATGGGAAGCAATTGGGCAAGGAGGCAGATTCCTTGGGGGACCTTCTTGGGAACGGCCCAACACCGCCTCCAGGTACACCTCCGTGGGTTGAAGGGAGGATCTCACCTTCAGCACCCTAGACAGGGGTGCTCGGTCCTCCTCGGACCCCAACTCTAGCTCCGGCCGCTATGACGGTTGGCTCGGAGGGGAGGTTCGCCTCAACCGCTTGGACGGCGGCCCCTTCTGCGGCTACTTCCTCCGGGCCTCCGACTTCACTGGAAGGTTCCCTTTGAGGAAGCCCTGTGCCGTCGGCCTCCGCCGGCTGCTCAGCGACAGGCACGCAGGAGTCCCTCTGCGACTGGCCCTCCTCTATTGCGCCAGTTAATGTTGGAAGCTCTGCCTCTCCCTCCTTGATGGCCTCCACGTTCGTCGCCTCAGGGGCCGCATTGGGTGTGAGCCCCTGTGCGGTGGTAGCCCTCTCGCCTGTGGCCACAGTGCCAGATGTGCCCGCTGCGTCCGCCTCCTCCTCACGTCCTCCGACGAGGCCTAAGGTGTGACGGATCGCCTCGGTCAAGCCCGTTAAACTGATAACGTACTTGATCCGAGTCCGCCTCCCGCGAACGGGCCGAAGCCTCGCAAGGGATACCAAACCACAGTCCGTGTAAACATAAAGGAAAACACCACATTTCATATATATATTTCACAAGTTTACATAGCCAAATTTCCACAAAAACTAAAAGAAGTACAAGAGCCTGGGGCATACCCCGAGGTACAACTGAAGAAAGTAAACAACTACAAAACTACACTGCTGAAGCTACACTGCTGGAGGTGCTGACCCTGCACCGCTACGACGCGGCCCGGAACTGGACGTCGGACGAGAGACGTCCTCCTCGCTCTCACCTGTGGGGGTAGGGGTGAGCCTCTCTAGTCACTGGCTCAGTAGGGAACTCCCCAAAACCGAGCGAAACAAACACTACGAGTACGAATAGTAAATAGCACCAACAATTAATATAACAGCTAAGCAGGTAAGTAAAGCTGTAAAAGTACTCACCGTCTGCCGACTACGAGAAACAACAGTAATAATTAAACGGCAAACCAGTACAGGTGTACAAGCTAAAGTAGAGACAGCCAACACGAGCCACGTGAACTGGTTCGCGACACCAGAAACTGACTCGGACAACTAACACAGGTCTACCTCTCAGTCTCGCAGCCACGGACGAAAGGTCCAGCTGCCGCTCCACGTAAAAAAGGTCAAGCAACTGTGGAGACCAACTAAACACCACCACCTGCAGACCACATGGTCACAGGCCCATGTCTGGCACCTCTAGAGACCCTGGCCTGGGCTCGCTAGAGTGAGGCACTGGAAAAAGGACTAGCTGGGGTCCAGTACGTCTACTGGTGTCCGTACCCCCAACTACGAGCACGCTACAAGTGACTAAAAACAAACTCAAGTGTCACTGTCCCACTGTCGTCTTTCCCTCAGCCGGACGTACAACTCTAACACAAGAGTGAGGGTGTCCAGGTCAGACGACACAGACCTCGACGGTACAGCACAAGTACCGGGACAAAGCCCCAAGCTAACAGCCTGGCTCACAAAGAACCTGGGGCACCCAACTGGAGAGGTAACCACGGTAGGCGTCGTACTACTTGCCACGTACACAGAACCACGTGCACGTCACACACAAACCACGTGAAACCTCACGTAAACCACAAGTAACCACTGGTCCACTACACGTGAACCCAACTGACTCGCGTACACAACGCGTAGTCACCGAAGTAAACAACTAACAGCATACCTTGTATGCTAAACACGTAAACCAAGTGCACTCAGTGCACCTCATGCGTTAACACACATGCATTATCGATAATTATTGTACTTAGTCATTTCTGCTCAAATAAAAGTAGGCGGCCACATCGATTGCCGCTTATAGGGAGTCAACGGCAAGGGTTCTGGCCGTTAACCTCCTGGCTGAGGATCTTGGCGGCAAGCGATGTTGACGCCAAGTTCTCCGGCCATAAACCCTGCAGAAACCCTAATCCGGCTCTGCGGGTTTTCTAACTGTTCTAACTACTGAAAAACATGCAAATGCAATTCCTTTAGCATGCTAGAACCCAATACAACCCACTAAAACATGCTCTGAACATTAAATAACTCAAACCACCCTTTATCCTGCATGGTGCAACTCTATTCAAACGTGGATTATCATGCTGGTTCAAGTGGTTATGATGTGTTTTAATGTTTCTACGAAGCTACCAGGGTTCATCCCCTACCTCAGAACGCGTTAGAATCTCCTACAATCCCCCGGTTCACGCCGAGCCCTCCGCGAGCTCCCACGCGAATTGCACCACGCCGCGACGTTTCCTCGAGCAATTAAGCAACGCCGCGTGTTCTACGATCATCCAACTACTCCTCGGTACCTGTTAGAAGCTTCAAAGACTCGGGGTCAGCAAGTTGGGGCAAGAGGGAATGAGAGTGAGCTGAGAAAACAGCCCTCGGGTGAGCCTATAACCTGTTGAATTGACAGGTTGGCGTCAACCCCCATGCCGCCAACAGCAACCGCCACCCTCTGCGTCCACATCTACTGCCGCCAAGTTCAAGCAGTAAACGTCCACTAAGCTAGACGCCAACAGGTCAACGGCCACACCTGGCCGCCAACTCAGACAGAACAGCAGCAGGTCCTATTCTATTTCCGGACCAACCCTGCGCTGCACCTGCTCAAGCCACGCATGCACAATACACATACCACACAACTGACTCACACTGGCCTCACAACGGCCGCTACAACCACAACACACACGATCCGCATGGATCCGAAAAGCACGCGACGTTACATAAGGGCTCCAGCGCCCCGACCTGCTCCTCGGCGAAGCTTCCTCCTGACGGGTCGATGGCGGCGACCACACCCTTGTCGTCGAGGCCCAATCCTGAGGTCGCGCCCTCCACCGTCAGAGGCCCGGTCTCAGTTGTGCCCAATGGCCTCTCCCGTTCAGCCGCCTTCACCAGTTTCCTCCTCTTGCAAAGTCGGATCAGGGGGCGACGTCTTCTTCTTCCTTGGCCTCTTCCCCGGCTTCCTGCACAGTCCTTGTTGCTGTCAATGATGCAGACTCTCTTCGAAAGCTCATTTTCAAAGGTCACTTCTCCACACGTTGCCCTCTCGCTCGTTGGCCTACTTCAGGTGTTGCCACGGGTGAACCCTCGCCTAGATACGTCACATACGAGGTGACGGGTATCTGTTCGGCTTAAAGGGCCATATCCTCCTGGTCCCGACCGGCAGCCAGCTCATGGACGTCTGCACAAGAGGAGGAGAGGTCAAGGAACCGTCGTCTTAACAAGGCAAGGGGGCGAAGGCAAGAAAAATCACTTACCCCACGCTCGGCTAAGCCCATATTGGATGAGCTGGAACTCTGTCAAGTAGCCCTCCGCACGATTCGCCAGCACATTGTTCAGGCTCGCGGAGATCCTTGCTGCTTCTCGGATCAGGAGGGGCACATAATCCTTCTTCAAGGGGTCATGGACCCGGGTCGGGAACCCCCACTCTGGTGCTCCCGCCCCTTGGCGGCGGCCAACGAAGAAGACCCGGTGCGTCCAGCCTTTGTTGTTCGAGTACTTCCCCGAAAAGTGGATCTGCATCCTGTTCGCACGGTGCTTAGTATAGTATACACTGTAGCCAAACTGCGGCGAGGATGCAAGGCTGGAGTGTCCTCGAAAGATGTTCGCCATAGGCACCACATCTCGCAGTCTGCAGAGGATGCAAAAGATGCAGATCGTCCTCCACGAGTTGGGCGTCAACTGTATGGGGGCGATCTTCCACGCATTCAAAATGTCTTTTGCTACTTCCGGCAGCGGCATCTAGAATCCTGCCTCTAAGAGGTCCAGAGAAAGGGCAAAACAACCTGGCTTATCCACCAGGTACAATTCCTCCTCCTTGGCAAGGATGATATCGTATTCCTCACCGATGCGGAAGCGCTCGCGAAGGCCTTCGAAGTACCTGTACTACGGCCCCTTTGTCACCCCCGATGTTGCTTCGCTTACTCAAGCGGTGGCAACCTCCTTGCCTCTTCTTTGCGACATCTTACCTCTCAAACAGAGGAGAAAGAAGAGATACGAGAGACGAAGAAGCAGGTAGAAGATGATATGCAACGGCAAAGGAGAGGTTTCTTTTGAAGAAAGGAAAGCTTGGTCTCCCGCCTTCTCCCCTCCTCTTCTTTATAAGAAAGGGAGGCACGAAATTCGAAGGCAAAATTGCAGTCATTTCGCCACAGTGAGCCGTTTGGTTTGAACAGATCATCACGTGCTTACCACGCGACACGTCACCTCTACTATCATGAAGCTCCGTCTCCAAGGAGAGCTCAAACGACATCATCCAACGGTCGTGCTCGCTATTGCGGTCGAGATCACATTTAATGCGAGGGTCACACCGTGCAGATGCCTCCCCTCTCAAGTGCTCCAGAATCCGAACACACTCGAGAGGGTGGGGGGCAAGTGTGGAGGCTATTTCTCGCCTTTTAGGCCCATAGGCCCATTATGGCCCATCAAGGCACCTAGGCTCTCGCCATCGAGCCACGCATCCTCAGTAGTATATGAGGGGCTCCCTAGTACGCTCTGGCCATCGGGCGTCTGGGGCCCCCAGTATGGACTCCGAACACTGAGCACCGCACAGCCCAACCTTTACCGAACACGTCTCTGCGCGGTCCTTCGCCATCTAAACATCAGTTATTATAACGGCATGGCGCGCGTCTCAAGGTCAATGGACATCAGTCATAGAAGATCCCAAGGGGTGCCTCAAACAAGTCGCTCCTGTCTAGGGACTCCAACTGTTGCATCCCTTCAGTTGTCATTAAGGGAGATTGTGTACAGTCCCCTTGTCTCCCTTGCCTATAAAAGGCTCAGGTAATTCCCAGGCAAAGGTACGCAACCTTCCACACACACACTCGCTCACGCGCAAACACACACTAGAGAACCTTCGATTCCTACCTCCTCTATAGTCTGTGCTGACTTAAGCATCGGAGGGTTCCCCCGATTTTTCAACCGGGCCCCCCTGATCCTTTCTAGTTCTTGCAGGTCCTCGTCTGCATCGACGACCGTCCCTTCCCTCTCCTTTTGGTGGAGGCCCGTTGGGCTCAGGCCTAACATGCGGCCCTTCGCCATCTAAACATCAGTTATTATAACGGTGTGGCGTGTGTCTCAAGGTCAAAGGATATCAGTCATGGAAGATCCCAAGGGGCACCTCAAACAAGCCACTCCCATCTAGGGACTCCAACCGTTGCATCCATTTAGTTGTCATTAAGGGAGATTGTGTCCAGTCCCCTTGTCTCCCTTTCTTATAAAAGGCCTAGGTAATTCCCAGGCAAAGGTATGCAACCTTCCACACACACACTCACCCACGTGCGAACACACATCAGAGAACCTTCGATTCCTGCCTCCTCTACAGTCTGTGCTGACTTAGGCATCGAAGGGTTCCCCCCGGTTCTTAAACCGGGCCCCCCTAATCCTTTCTGGTTCTTGCAGGTCCTCGTCTGCACCAGCGACCGTCCCTTCCCTCTCCTTTTGGTGGAGGCTTGTTGGGCTCAGGCCTGAACAGGGAAATCCGTCCACAACATTCATACAGGTACATGTTGTAGAGTAATATTGTCTTTAACTTGAAAAGTATGTTGCATGATAATTGTTTATATACTAGGTGGTTCATGTTTATTGCCTTATGATTATGTGCATGGTAATTGAGTTAATTCCATTCATATTGCTGAAATGAGAAATGTTAGCCAAGCAAAACGATTGTTAGACAAGTATATGCTTAAGGCTAAAGTATAATTATCGCGAATGTCACCAAATGTAAATGGTATAGCATGGTTTTAAGCTTATGTATATAATAGATTGTGGAAGATTATATAAGTTGCTTGTTGGACCTACCATTGGACTCATACTTGTTAATATTGCAAATGTAGCTGAGGATCTCAAGGTTGAGGTAACGAGATCAGATTCCGAGTGCGAAGACTAGAGTTTGAGAGAGTTTATTTTATTGCATTATATGTGAGAGAATAAATTTGTATTGGTAAAACTTTGTTTTTGTATTTTCATTTCATGGACTAGCTATGTATTTGAATTTTTATATGGATTGTTGATAAGTACTCATAATTCTATGATAATTTATGTCACACATAACTTTAAGGCACACAATTAGACATTTATGCATATTTAGGCCCTTTCATACAAATTAACTTAATTTGTGGATAATTGTTCAATAAAAAGAGGTTGAGGGACATGAGAATTAATTTCCCATTGTAAGCACTCATGGTTTTTATGCACACAACTATAACTTTTTATGGATTAAATCCAAATTTTGTGTGTGCAGGACGTCGAGGACAATTGCTAGAAGAACCAAGGGCAAAACAGTCACGAGATCAGGGCAAATGATGCCCTAGGGCACCCCTCACCCTTCAACAAGTCAAAGGTAGCCATCTTCGTTTTTTGGTGTGAAGAGAGATAAAGAAATAATTTTTATTACATTGTTTTGGAGAGAAATTCTAGGAGAGGAAATAGGAAGAGATCTACTCTGATTAGGAATCCAGCCCAAATCTAAAGAAGCCATGTGCATGCTATATAAGCCACATGACAGGCCGACCACTTTTCTTCCTCTTCTGACCTCTGCTCGTAATCATTGATTCCAACCTCACTACTGCTTAGGAATCCCAACTCCTAGATGTCCTTCAGGAGCACAAGGGGGCGATAGGTTGGTCAGTGGCGGATTTAAAGGGTATTAGTCCGGATGTGTGTATGCATTACATTTACTTGGAGGACAATGCCAAGCCAAGCACATGAAGGAGGTAGTAAAGAAAGAAGTTGTCAAATGGTTGGATGTCGGGATCATATATCTCATTTCTGATAGCAAGTGGTCAGCCCAACTCAAGTTGTTCCCAAGAAGTCAGGGCTGACAGTTGTAACAAACGAGAAAGAAGAAGAAGTGCCTACACGATTGCAAACGGGGTGGAGAATCTGCATTGACTACAAAAAATTAAACTTAGGCATCGTTTGGAGACACTTCGAAAAAAATTTCCCCAGTTAAAATCTCTGACAGAATCATGTGCATTCTCAAATAACTCAAAGTATTCTCGGCTTCCGTGAACAACAGCTTTGGCCAAAGAAGAGAGAGATAGGTTGAGGGTGCTCTCTCTCTCCACTTTTCCATAAGCGCCCAGAATGCCGCTTCTAAAAAATTCCTGGAGCCGCCTCCTTCTTGTGTCTACAGCAGATGCAACTTTTTTTTCCTCGCTTTTTTTTTTTGACACTTTTCATGTTGTTGCGGACGCCGAGGCACAAAAGCTGTCCCCGTACGCGTCTGCTCTGCAAACCACCTTTTTCAGATTTCTACTTTTTCCCCACGCGTCCCCAAACGATGCCTTAGTTACAAAGAAAGATCATTTTCCACTACCGTTCATAGATCAGATTTTGGAGAGACCGGCAAGGCAGAAGTATTATTGCTTTTTGGATGGTTATTTCGGGTACAACTAGGTTGCTATTTACTCAAAAGATCAAGAGAAGACAACATTCACATGCCCCTATGGCACATTTGCTTTTAGAAGAATGTCATTTGGGTTGTGTAACGCCCCCGCCACCTTCCAACGATGCATGATGTCGATATTTTCTGAAATGGTGGGAGAATGTTTGGAAGTGTTTATGGATGACTTTTCTGTGTTTGGTGATTCGTTCGAAAGTTGTTTGGAGAATTTAACTCAGGTGTTGATAAGGTGCATTGAATCAAATATTGTGTTAAGCTGGGAGAAGAGCCATTTTATGGTAAGAGAAGGGATAGTGCGAGGCCATGTTATATCAGAAAAGGGAATAGAGGTCGACAAAGCTAAGGTTGATTTGATTTCTAATCTTCCTCTTCCCATATATGTCAACCAAATTCGTTCTTTCCTTGGCCATGCAGGATTCTATAGATGATTCATTCAAAACTTCTCTACCATTGCTCGTCCACTCACTCAGTTGCTGGCCAAAGACACTCCCTTTCAATTAGATGATTCATGTCTTGAGGCATTCAATTCTTTAAAAGCGGCCCTCACTCAATCTCTGATTCTTCAATCGCTAAATTGGTTGCTCCCTTTTGAAATTATGTGTGATGCCTTAGACTATGTTGTTGGAGTTGTCTTAGGTCAGAGAGTCAAATAAGAAGCCTGTGGTAATCTACTATGCGAGCCGCACCCTCGTCGATGCTCAGTTGAATTACACCACCACGGAGAAAGAATTGCTAATTGTTGTTTTTTCCCTTGAGAAATTTTGATCATATCTATTATGGGGAAAAGTCATTGTTTATTCTGATCAATCGGCTTTAAAATTTCTGCTATCCAAGAAGGAAGCCAATTCCCGTCTCATTCGGTGGATTCTGTTGCTACAAGAGTTTGATTTTGAAATCAAAGACAAGAAGGGGTTGGAGAATGTTGTTTCTGATCATTTGTCTAGGATTGTCATTCTTGAAAGTGCACCTATGTCTGATTCCTTCCCCGATGAACAAATTCTTTCCATCTCTCACACCTCAACCCCCTGGTACGCTCACATAGTCAATTACCTGGCGGTAGGACAGATTCCGAGAGGGTGATTTAGGTAGGAGAAGGATCGTTTCTTTTCAAAGGTTAAATAGTACTTTTGGGAGGACCCAGAACTGTTTCACATGGGTCCAGATCAAATAATAGGAAGATGTGTCCCCGAGGAGGAGCAACACTCTATTTTGAATTTTTGTCATAATCTTGCTTGTGGGGGACACTTTTCAGGAAAGAAGACAGCGGCTAAAGTATTACAAAGTGGATTTTATTGGCCCACATTGTTTAAGGATGCTTATGAATTTTCAAAAACTTGTTTGAGGTGTCAAGCTGTGGGTAACAATTCTACAAGTGATATGATGCCGCTGAATCCCATTCTGGTAGTAGAAATCTTTGATGTTTGGGGAATAGACTTTATGGGACCATTTCCACCTTCATTTGGCAATGAATATATTTTGGTGGTGGTGGACTATGTTTCAAAATGGATTGAAGTTGTTGCCACCAAGACAAATGATCATAAGGTAGTAATGAAGTTTGTGAAGAAGAACATCTTTTCTAGATTTGGTTGTCCTAGAGCTATGATTAGTGATGGGGGTTCTCACTTCACGAATTTTCAATTCCGAGCTCTACTTCGTAAATATGGCATTACTCACAAGCTTTCTACCCCCTACTATCCCCAAACCAGTGGCCAGGTTTAACTGTCCAATAGGGAAATCAAGACCATTTTGCATAAGACGATTAGGCTGGATAGGAAAGACTGGTCCGAGAGACTAGATGATGCATATGGGCCTACAGAACTGCATTAAAGACTCCCATTGGCATGTCACCATACCGCGTTATTTTTGGAAAAGCCTGTCAGTTACCTGTAGAACTTGAACATAGAGCATATTGGGCCATCAAACAAGTCAACTTTGATCTCACTCAAGCTGGGTCCCAAAGAGCTCTACAACTCAATGAATTGGAGGAACTAAGAAATGAAGCCTATGAAGATTCTAAAATTTATAAAGCTAAAACCAAGGCAGTCCATGATAAGCATATTCATAGGAAAACTTTTTCTAATAATCAAAAGGTTTGGCTTTTTAACTCAAGGCTGCGCTTGTTCCCTAGTAAGCTAAAATCCCAATGGGATGGACCGTTTGTGGTTGTTAAGGCTTTTGGCCATGGTGCCATCAAAAATTTGAATCCTAAAAATGGTCACATTTTCATTGTCAACGGTCAAAGATTGAAACCTTATTTGGAAAGTACTCAGTTGCAAAAAGAATCCATTGTTCTAAGCAATCTGGAATAAAATCTTCGTGAGCTTTCATGCATCTGGCTGAAGACGAAAAACTTAGCGCTTCTGGGAGGCAACCCAAGGTTTTTGTTATTTGATGTCTTGTTTTTAGTGTGTTTTTTAGTAGACAAATCGAGTCCATGAGATGAAGCTGTCGTCGTCTATATCAATGATGGAGGTCCACCCTACATATCAGGTTGTCTCTTTCCTACTCAACAATATTTGTTGCGACATTGCTCTACTATTTTTATTGCTTACATATGCCATTGAGGACAATGTCATTCAAGTTGGGGGGAGAAAAAAAATATTTCATGATACATATAGTACAACCTGATAGGAGTTCTTCCATAATGTCCTACATATCATATCATATTGCAATCTGCATTGAAAGTAGAAAGATGAAAATCCTCGACTGAGTTTTCTTGATTCATGCTTTCATAGAATAGAAAAGATTGGGGAGAAGGATGATGGAAAAATTATTCAATCTAGCCATGGAAAACTTATTTAAGCAGCTCTTTTAAGTTCCTTAGCACTTTGAAAAAAAAAAATCACTCAGCTCAGCACACTAATGACATGAGTGGGACAAGCCTTCTATTATTTTAGGTATGTTGTCTGATACTCTGCACTTCTTGAGAAAGAGATATTTTTTTGATAAAGTTGTCTGCCAAAGTTATCCATCAAATAAGTGCAAAAGCAAATTAAAAAAAACACACCATGAAAAATGCCCCTGATTTTAGTAACCAGATCTGCTTCTCCTAAGGCAAGAGTTGAGGTTTGTGTCAAACAATGAAGGGTTGTGCAGCATCGTGTGTATAAAAAGAAAAAAAAAATCCCAAAAGGGACAAAGAGAAATGACAGACAAAAGGCTAGTGTGCTTAATGCCCTGAACTAGGAGGTGCAAAGTTGAAGATATCTATTTGGAATATTAAACGAGGGATGTGATTATCTACGCTGTGGATTTAGTATGACACTTGCACAAGTGCTACTGGGCTTTGGGATGCATTCTTTGTAATGTCCCTTAATTTCCAATCTAAGGTTAATGTGCAGTAATGCTTCCAGATTCCTAATCTTTGGTTGATTCTATGAAGAAGCTGGATATGAAGGTATGAACTTTGCAAACTCTTGTTGGTCCTAAATTTTAATTTATTTGCATTGCTATGGGACTAGCAATGAGTAAGTTGGGGGGTGTGATAAGTACTCATAATTCTATGATAATTTATGTCATACATAACTTTAAGTGCACACAATTAGACATTTATGCATATTTAATAGTTAACTTCAACTTCACATAAATTAGGCCCTTTCATACAAATTAACTTAATTTGTGGATAATTGTTCAATAAAAAGAGGTTGAGGGGCATGAGAATTGATTTCCCATTGTAAGAACTCATGGTTTTTATGCACACAACTATAATTTTTTATAGATTAAATTTAAATTTTGTATGTGCAGGACGTGAAGGACAATTTCTAGAAGAACCAAGGGCAGAACAGTCACGAGATCAAGGCAAATGATGCCCAAGGGCGCCCCTCACCCTTCACCAAGTCAAAGGCAGCCGTCTTCCTTTTTTGGTGTGAAGAGAGATAAAAAAACTAATTTTTATTACATTATTTTGGAGAGAAGTTCTAGGAGAGGAAATAGTTAGAGATCTACTCTGATTAGGAAACCAGCCCAAATCTAAAGATGCCATGTGCATGGTATATAAACCACATGAGAGGCCGACCACTTTTCTTCCCCTTATGATCCTCTTCTCCTCTTGCTTCCTTCACAATAGTTCTTTGTTTTTTTGTATTCTTCAATTTCGTCTTCTTCATCATCTACTAATTCTGGACAGTTTTCAAGTTATTTCTGGTTCTTCCTTGTTCTATCCTTTTCATTCGCAAAACAGTGTTTTTCTGTGCTCCCTCTCTTTCCTCCCACTTCTGATCCTCTTCTCCCTCTGCTTTCTTCATAAAAGTTGTTCATTTTTCTGAGTTCTAAATTTTCTTCTTCTCCTCTTTAGCCAGTTCTGTTCCTTTCTAGGGATATTCACAATTTTTGGGCATTCAGTACTGTTCATCGGCGAACCCGTGTCTCCCTCCATTGTTTTTGCCCTTTTTCATGCACTTATGTTCTTTATTTCATATTGCTTTCTTCAGCAACGTTCTTCGTTTTTAAAATTTCTACAACTTCTTCTTTGCCTTTAGCTAAATCTCTCTCGCTTTCAAGATATTTCCTATTTTTCAAAGTTCTATTCTTCCCATTTTTACTATTCACCTGCGTGCAGCCCTCTGTTCTTCCCACGTTTTCACCTTCGTCAGCATGTTTTCTCCCTCTGATCTCTTCACCAAAGTTCTTCCTCTCTTCCTGATCTTCATCTTTCTCTTCTTCCTAGTCTCCTAATTCTTCTCCCTTTGAATGTTATTTTAGTTCTCTTTTAGCACTATTTTTATTTTGTTTTTCACTGTTCTTCTATCTCTCCCTCCTCTTATCTCTCTTTGGCGGAGGTTCTCTTGTTCGATGTTCTCAAAGCGGCTTTCATTTCCAAGGCTGGGTGATCTTCCAAGGCTTGGCACGGTGTGGACGAAAGCATTTCTTCATCATCTTGGCTCTTATTGCTTCCCTTATCCTCTTATTTTCAAGTTGTAATTTTCATTTTCATATAATTGTACTTGCCACTTTCTTAGTAATAAAGTCCATATTTTGGAAATTATGTTTCTCTTTCTATCTCCTTATAATTTCTCTTCTTTAACCCTCTCATATTCTTTAGATAGGTTTATTTTCATGCAATTTTCCTTTTCATTAGTTTAATCTCACTCAAAATTCGGATCTTTCAAATATAAGAATTTTCCATCTCATGCTTAATTGAAAATATTTCTTCTCTGTGGGATCGACCCGTATTCATAACTCTACTTGATTTAAAACTCTTTTTGTGAGTGAGTGCAGTATTTATTTTGAAATTGTGTGTACGGTATTTTTAACGACGAGTGCTTATGCACATCGACTGTGGCATTGAATAAATAGTTGATGGATAGTTTTATTTTCTGCTACAATTTCTATCCTATTTGTTTATGACTCAACCGAGTACCATTACTAGTTGGATTTGTTTTCATTGTAGCACATCTCTCGGGTCCGACATGGGTTGGTATGGCCATACTAGGTTGAAGAGGGGCAGTACATGTGTTATCCCCATTACAGAAGAGGTCCTTCTTATAAGGACTCATAGCCTCTTGTAATATCCACAAAAGAAGCAAATGAGCAACTGAAGGAAGCTTCATATAGGTGTAATATATCGGAGTAACATCCCTATAAATATAGGAGTTAAATCCCTTCATCCTTCATTCTCAATTGTGGGCCATCCATTCAAGCAAAAAAAATACCCAATCAACATTCTCCCACTTGGCCCACAATTTTAATATACATATATCAAAAATAAAGTAGGTTTTCAAAAATAGGCTAGTGGTAAAAGAAAGATTTTGTTTTTTATGCACGCAATTTTAAAAAATAAGAATATCACTGAGCTTAACCTTCCTATATGCTCCATCTCGTGTTAAGAAAAATTTATTCTTTAATCTAGTAAACATAATGGAAAAGGACTATGGCGGTCACATTCTATCACTTTAAATGATTCCTTCCATATGCTCCCACCACTTCGTCTGAACTAAAGAGCCTTATGTGGTACTAACCATGAAAAAAATATTTATATGAATAGACTGCACTCTATGTCTATTCCTTGGTCCAAATGGGGGAGAAAAAGAATGATTGACTTATTACCACTTTATGGATGCACCATAACTTATTAATATACAGGCCTATGTTCTTTATATGTTCTTGATACAACATAGGTGCTAGCACTTTTGTCGTGAGATCTGCTATTGTAACGGCGCGATCGTTCGAATCCAGTTTAACGGGTTGTGAGTGTGGTGCTCATGACCAATGTGGGGTCATAGAGCCTTGTTCGTGGCCTTTGTGCCTTGTGTGGGCATTGTGGGCTTTAGCTCTCAGCCTATTTAGCCCGCAGGTTTTCTGGTGAAGAAGGCGACGGGGTGTGTCATCGCGTTTTGAACGCGATAGCTTCCTACATCGCGATTCACCAACCGCCTTTTTGGTGCGCGGCGCGATTGGCGACGGTCAGGTCTATCGCGTTTAAGGTGTTTTAAATGCGACGTCTGCCTCCGTCGCGATTTTGACTGAGTGTTTAATTGCTCTATTTTGGCCAGACAGAGCAGAGGAGCTTTGTTCGGCGTGAGGGGGGGGTTGTTGTGCGGCGTTTTGGCGATTTTGACTTTCAAGAGGTTCATGCGGCACGGTTTCCATGCGAGGAGGGTGCCCGGAGCGTGGGTACGCCGGTGGTGTGGTGTTCTTCACGTTTTACGGGCTCTCCAAGTTGGTAGGGAGACTTCCTCTTTTATTTTATGTTATTTAATTGGCTTACATCTTTTAAAGCATGATAGAATGGCATGTGGTAGTTTAGCTTCCATTTTATAAGCTTATGTATGAATGGTATGGTGTGTGGAATGGGTTTCTAGAGGAGGAATGAGGGTTCAGCAGCCTGCCTGAGAAGGCGATGAACTGAACCGTCGCATTTTGGTTTGGAACGTGACGCCTTGGACCGTCACGTTCATGTGTTCCAATTGGGTTGGATCGGCTGGTCTGGACGCGACCACTTGACCCGCCACATTCTTGTTGAACGCGTTGGTGTGATCCGTCGCGATTTTGTGTATGGGTTAGTGTGGTCTTTATCGCGACATATCGTTGCGTCACGATTTTCTCTTTGTCTGTCAGTGTTGACCATTTTTCCTGAAGGCGACGTATCAGGCCGTCATGATATGGTCGCGAAACTGGGCCCTATCGCATTAGGCTTTGAATTGCGTCGGGGTAGGTCGTCGCGTTCTTAAAGGCGACGTCTGTGTTCGTCGCGATTTGGCTTTCGATGTGTGTTTGTGATGGTTGGGCTGTGATGGTCTGGTATTGACCTAGCCCTGGTTTTCTAATATGTTGTTAAGGTGTTTAAGTTGTCTCCATAATTAGTAAAGCATGTATAGGCTTAGTGATTTAGATTATGAATGGTTAGTAAGTTAAGTTAATTATGTGATTAATGTGCATTATGGTTTAGTGTGTTGCTATGGAGGTCATGAGATGACCAATGATAGGCAATGTTATTAGGTGTTTATGTGTTGCTTGGAGGTCACATGGTGACCGGTGACGAACTAATTATATTGCATGTGTAACGTAGTTATAAATAACAATTGTTTAAGCGTGTATCGTGGTTTGTATGTTAGCCGAGTTTGGTGGTTCGGCACCTATTCCGGAATGCCTCTTCAGTCAGGTACCCCAGGTTCTATGTGAGCCAGGCACGTTGTGCTCGGGGCGTGTCCCAGTACTGTGTGTACCATTGAGGTCTGTGTCGTCTTCCTAGACACCCTCACTCATGTGTTTGAGTTGTACGTCTGGCTGAGGGAAAGACGACAGTAGGCAGCGACTCGTGTTTGTGGGTGTGCGGTCACTTGTAGCGCGCTCGTGGTTGGGGGTACGGACACCAGTAGATGTACTGGGTCCCAACTAGTCCTATTTTCCAGTGCCTCACCTTATGGAGCTTAGGCCAGAGTCCCTAAAGGTGCTAGGCATGGGCCTGCAGTTGTGTGGTCTACAAGTGTGGTGTTGGTTGGTCTCCACTGTTGGTTGGCTTACTCTATGTGTTTGTGGAGCAGTAGCTGGACTGGAGTGTCCGTGGCTAGGAGACTGAGAGGTAATTCTTGTGCTGTGTTGTCCGGATTGGATATTGGCATCATGAACCAGTAGTCTGTTCCCGTGTCGTGGTGTCATTCCTTTCTGATTCGTGCTTTACCATTGGTTGTGGCTTGTGTGTAGTGACTTCCTGGTTGAGGTTTTACTATTGTGGTTGTAGCTCCGTGGTGGTACCAAGTGGTGGTAGGTACCCTTACCCTTCGTGGGTGTGTTGTGGTACGTCGTGTACCAGCCTCTTCAGGCGTTGATGTAGCAACATGGATTTTTCAAAAAAATAAAAATTTAATAATAATAAAAATAAAAACAATTAGAAAATCAAATAAAAGAGAATTAAATAAAACTCATTAAAAGAAAATAAGTAATGGACTTTGTTAAATGGACCCATTAGAAATTAGTGGGCCAAAATAGGAATTTTTAAAAGGGGAATAATAGGAAAATACCTTAAATTCGTAACTTAATTATTACTTAAATAGAAAAGAGATATTTAATGCATTAAATAAGAAGTTTGAGTTGGATTTGGATTCTTAAACCTACCCTAGTAGCTTGGCCACAATTTAGCTCCCATCCTAACCCAATTAGAAGTTCTCAAGCTTGGAAAGGGTGAAAGAAATAGGAAATCCCAAAATTTAATGGTAATTAGAGTCCTATTAGGAAATAGAAACCCAAGAGACATAAATACTCTCTTAAAGCTCCATGGCCGGCCCTAGCTCATTGCCAAGGGTTTTAGGACGTAGAGAGGAGGCCAAGGAGGAGGAGAATTCATGGGAAGGAGGCTTCATCAAAGCTTCAACCGAGTTCTTCAAGTTCTAGCCCTAGAAGAGGAAAACGATCAAAGGTAGGCATTCTCACGAGCAAAACTAAATCAATTTCATCTGTAGTTTGATCTAAACCTCAGGATTCAAAGCCCTCTTGTCTCATATTTTTCCATTAAGAAATCTTTTGTTCTTAATTTTCAAAGTTCTGTAAACACCATGACCCCGAACCCTCTTTGAAATTCTTGATTTCTATGTATACTAAACCCCATGCTATGAAATTTTTGTGGGAAATACTGATGATAGTTAGGCTTCTTTTGCCCCTAAAAGCCCTAATTTTCATCCATCCTATCTTGCAAATTAAATCGTTGATCTCAACTATGTACTGTTTCACGTTCATCATGAATACACGTAACCAAAGCATGTCGAAACCCTATTTGTTTTCAAATTCCTATTCACTATAAGTACCCATGTATGTCTAGATCAATTCGCAACTAGTTTCATGATTTTTCATTGGCTATACAATTAGTTATGATTTTCTGAACAACCTTGTGTCAAATGATAGAAAGATGGCCCATAATCCGAGGCTATGTCCTTTCCCCTGTCGGACTCAGGTACAGGACCTGAGAACGTGACGGCCCGATAGGCCGCATTCTCAGGGCTATCACGATAGCATCTCCCGTCATGATCTGATCGCGACAGGATACCCCGTCGCGATCTGCCTGCCCGATCTGACGAGCCCGTCGCGACCCTCAAGCGACCCCATCGCGATCTGCCTGCCCGAACTGACCAGGCCGTCGCGTTCTGTACAAGACCCCGTCGCGATCTCAGCTTTTTGCATGAAAACCCACATTTTTGCAAGTTTTATTATTATACAGTCATCCCATGTCTTATTAACTGTCTTGTACACAGAAAAACGAAGCTATAATTATTGAATATATTTTAATTAATTCAAGTTAATCACATGATCTATCTTGTCCATGATTTTCTCATAACACTTGCACACACTTTGAACCATCCAAATATGGCCTAACTTGGCATGTGAATATATCATAATACATCTGGTAATTTATGTAATTAAATTTCCCTACTCTAAATAAGACTTGTCTTCGTTTCTCACGATGTTTTGGGAATACCGTTCTCGATGCTCCACTGTTCTAGAATTCCTCTAGAACGTCAGACACTTGTTTCTATATACACCCTCTCTCTTGACTTCGATGAACTGTCCATCAGATACTCCTTCTGCCGGACTAGTGAATCCTTGTTCAAGGCCTCCGTAAGTCTCCTCTGTCCATGGATTCCCACATGGTCGACGAGCTGGTTGTACCCTAACACCTATGACATCCTTTAGGGATCAATATGATCCAAACGGCTATTAGAAGTTCGCTCTTACCTTGAATCACGTCGGACCTCTGGACCTGTGCTTAACATGGCCAGTGGAAGGGTCATGACTTCCACCTGACTGCCAACACCAAATGCGCGTGTTGTGCAACTGTTACTATCGCTTGTTTACTCGACGTGTTACGTGCAATGTCCACTAGCTCTCATCTATACTCTACTCGCTCGTCTATTCACGTTCACTCTACTACCTCATCTATTCATCTAGTGCTCTCATCTATTTCTTGGTACTCTATACTGGCCATTGACTGATTGTCTAAAGATAAACAATATAACCAATGCCTAGCAATATATAAAGGGCCCGATCTGGTCCTGGGATGTGCACCCGAAAATGCTAGTGCCCATGGGAGTTAAATGATCAGAGTGTTTGGTATTACACTCAAGTGCTATCTATCTCGACTATCTAAATGACAATCAAAAGTGCTATATTCTCTCGTTGTCCGTTGACAACAAAGTGCTATCCTATACTCGTTGTGCTATTGAGATACTTATGCTATTTGTGCTATGGCCATCTTTCTATTTGTGTTATACTCGATGCTCGTGCTATATTTGGAAACTTGTGCTATTTCGTTCACATGCTATCATGCTATCTCTCACGTTACTTGACTCGCTCGCTCTATCATTAGTTACTCTATCTTTTAATATATTAATTATTTAAAGCCTGCTTGACTATTGAGATTTAAGTCCTACTGGGCGTTATCGCTCACCCTACGTTATTTGTCGTTGTGTTCTCAGGTGAGACCGAGGATGACACATACACTCAAGAGGACGGGAACGACCAGGAGTGAAGTCATGAGTACCCTAGTGTTTTAGTATTATGATTAGAGTGTTAGTTTAGTCTTTTACTCTTATTTCAATGTAATTGGGCCCTATAGAATGGCTCTGATATTAGTGGTTGTTACTAGACATTGGAAAGTTATTAATGAGAAGAATTTTCTTTAATATTTATTCATTGTTCAATGGTTTGATGTCTAGTACTCGCTCTATACCCGTTTACTTGCAACTGCCTCGCGTTCCGATATTCCGCGTCGGGGCGTGACAGTTGAGGTGAATTTATGTTTCGTGGAGGTCATGTGGTGTGACCTTCCACTCGCTGTGTTTTACCCTTCTTTGAGTAAGCTTCAGAGTGTGGTTTAATGTGTCGTGAATTGGCTTGCTGATGCCAGTTCTATTACCCTATATGGGTAGGTTGCCTGTGAAGCTTATATAGCCTGGGTAGTAGTTTGTCTGTAAGGCTTGTGGCTTAGGCGTTCAGTTACTGTGGTGGTCTGCTTGTGTGGCTTGTGGCCTAGGCATTACTATTGTTGTTGTGGTCTGGTGTTTCTGTACCAGCCCTCCTAGTTTCTGTAGTTTCTGTAGATTGTGCTAGATAGTGAATTTTATTTAATTACAGTTCAATTATGTCTAATGCAACTATGTTATGGTTTGGCCATCGGTGTTTCCAGTGAGACCCTTTTGTGGTTGAGGTCTCTTCCTTTTTAGGTGTTGTTTTTGAGAGGTCCCTATTGAGCCAATGACTTGTTCAGGCTCACTCCCTTACAGTTCTTTTCAGGTGTTAGCCGTGTGTGGGCTCGCAGCGGCGTTGTGGCAAACTTGTACCACCAGCAGTTGAGTCGTAGTTAGTGTTGTGTGAGCTTTGCTCCCTCGAGTTATGCCCCAGGTAGTTGTACTTTTCTCTTGGACATGTAATAATGTATTGGGACAGTGTGATGTATTGTGAATGAATATAAGAACATGTACTTTCTTGTGTTTTATATTCTTGTGATTGTCTTTTATATTCCTACTGGACACTTATGTGAGATATCCCTTGCAAGACTTCGGTCCAATCACGGGAGGTGGACTTGGATATGGAGCCTTACTGGGCATAAATATTCAGAGCCATCGCAACTATCATCTGACTAGTGTCAATGTGATGGAGTGATATATATAACCCATCTGGATTCTATCCCTAACAACATAATATTTGACATCTATATGTTTTGACCTTTTAGATATCTTTATTTGAGTTGCAAACTGCACTGTTAATAGACTATCACAAAACAGGCACTAGGTCGGGTGCCGGCAGTCAGGTAGAAGTCACATCCGCCCATTAGCCGTGCTATGCACACAGGCTGGATGGTCCGGCGTGATCCCAAGATAAGAAGGAAACACACTAAGGTCGTTGGATCGTACTGATCCCTAAGGGTGTAACGGGTTTTAAGGGTACAACCAGCTCGTCGGCAATGGACGTGCGCCAAAGCCAAGGAGACTTACGGAGGCCTTGAAAAGGAGTCTCTGGTCCAGTCAGGAGTATTCCCAATGGAGAGGTGGTCCATGTCAAGAGAAAGTGTGTAACGAACGTTGTCTGTCTTGCCTCGAGTGCTCGATGGCAGAGGGACGCGATCACGGTATAGAATCATGCGATTAAAATGAAGACAAGTGTCAATAATTAAATAAGGAAATTTAGTAATTTATTTCACTTAATTACCAGATACATTATTAAGTAATTTAATAAGGTCTCATGGCAAACATGAATGTTTAGTGTGTGCAAGTGTAAATGAATCAATAAAGCATGAAAGATTGTGCACATGGCTTTTAAATTAATTGATTTCATGTAAATATTACTCATTATTATTTAATAAGTCGTTACTAATCAAGACTACTTAATTAGGGTTAAATAGGGTTTAAATGGCATAAAGAGTAGGGTTATATGTACAAATTTCAGTTTCTGACCGCTCTGCTGAGATCGCGACGGGGGTGCCCGTCGTGTTCAGGTCGCGACACACGGTCCGGTCGCATTCTGCTGAACCGGCCACTGGGGTTGAACCGGGGGAAGGTCGCAATGAGTCGACCCATCGCATTCATAACGCGATGGTTCTTCTTATCGTGACCCCTTCTAAGATCGTGACGGGTCGGGCCGTCGCGACTTCAGAAGGTGGCCCGAGCCCAAAAAAAGAGATTAACCCCTTTTTGGGTGGGTTCCATCCCTCCATGGCATGACACAACACACTTCAAAAATCAATATCAATTCACTCGATGATCCAAAAATCATGAAACAAATTTTAAATGAGAATAGACATGTAGAACTATCAACAGGCAAGAATAATTAGAAAATAGACAAGGCTTGCACATGCTATAGTTAGGTTACATTGTGGTGACCTAAACATGCGCAGTCATGGAACAATGATTTAATTGGCAATGGATACAAGATGAAAATTGGGGCAAATAGGGGCGTATGAAAGCTAACAGCATATAGTATTTCCGAGAATAATTTCATGGCATGAAACCAAGTACATGTTTGGATTGAAAGAAAACTTTAGGGTTCAGATACATGATGATGCCAGGAATTCAAACATTTAATTCGCCCTCATGGAGGAAAGAAAAATAGGGAAAACATAGGGCTTTTGAAGATAGATGCGTGGGTTACCTATGGCTAAAATTACACGATTTGTGCTTGAGAGATTGCCTACCTTTTTTAGCTGATGAGAAATCCTAAGTTTTTGATGAAGAATGAGATGAATCCCCTTTGTTCCAAGCCTCCTTCTCCTTGCTCCTTTGTTCTTCAGCCTTTCCCCTCGTCTCCTAGAGCTCCAACAACGATCTATGGGGTGATAGGGCGGAATTGGGGGGGGGGGGGGGGTGTATAGCTTGTTTAAGAGTCCATACTTCCTAAAACTCCTTCCTTTCCCTAAAACTCCGAATTTCCTCATTTATCATCATATTTCTTGCCTTTATCTCCTAATTAGGATTGGGAAAAGATCCAATTTCGTGGGTAAAGGGTTAGGATAAGTCTATGACTCTTTTTTAGGATATATATGGGTTATTTAATATTTATCTTAACCCTTTTACTAATTATTACTAATTTTAGTACAAATTTCACTTAATTAGCTCCCATCCCATGATGGGCTCTTCACATTTGGGCCCATCGTATTAAGTTTGGACCATTAATACAACCCATTCTTAATTTAGCTTAATGGGTTTTGATTTAATTTCCTTTTTTTCCCCTTATTCTTTATTTATTCTAATTTAATTCCATTTCTCACATTTATTAAAAATATCTTTTATTTATTTAGGGTTTTAAAAATCAAGGTTGCTACACACACCCCGCAAAGTAAAAAAATTAAAAATCAAATCAAATTCAAACACCATAAAATAATAAAACAATTATTATCACAAAATTTTCCGCATCCGATAAACTGGCACGCTTGATGGGACTCCTTCTTACCGCTCATAGCAAAAGTCAAGGTTTATGCATTTTCTTATGAAAAATCTAATACCGGTGTTTTCCTTGAAGATGAAACTCGGACGAAAATTCAAAGGTTCAAGCTCTCATCTACAAGGCGCTCAAAGGGGATGGTCGTCACCTACGAACCGCTCGTCGTCAACAACCACATCAGGTTTGGCTACCTAGAAACTCTGATTGTATTCGGAGACCTTCCAGCCATCGTCGGGTCCCCTTTCTTCTTAGGGGTGGTCTCGGCCCAACAAGAGGAGGGTGTTGCTCAAAAGCTTCCCTCCAACAAATCAACAAACAAGACTAGCAGGATCCACGGGCATGTCAAAGCTCGTCTTGCTATCGTCAACAAGGGCACTAAAATGCCCTCGAAAGATATTGCTGCAAAAGGGATCAAACCCTGCCCAACTCAAGTTCGGAGTTACTCTATTCGAGTAATCTCCTCTGAAGTTGTCGTTGTCATCCCCTCACAACGGGGGCAATATAACAATCACAAAGGCAAGAGGTCGTCTACTGCTACCTCCAGATCCGGCAAGTTCATCATGGTCGGAAGCCTATGGGTGTGGCTCGACAAAGGCTAGCCTATCATTCCTCGTGATAGGCATGTCCCCATAGTCTCTACCTCGAACCACTTCTCAGTTTTGTGGTGGTTTCGAGGGAAATAGGAAAATTCCAAGGTGGAAGCTGACGTCATGCAAAAGACCCAACGGTCCACCAAGGTCAAGCGAATTTGGGTTCCCAAAAGAGAGGCCCAGAAGATCAAGAACACTCAAGCCAATGTATTTGAGGTAGTTAGAAGGAGGAGTGATGTCAAATACGCTTCTCCCCAACATGTTGAATCCAAACGCCTTAATAGGTAAAAGAGAAAAGGGGTGTATAGGAAATCAAGCTATACCCCTCAAGACTCGGAGAATATCCGGATATTCAAAGAAAATCCATCTCAACAATCCAAATCTCGAGTGTCGGTCCTTGACCGTATAACGCGAATCTCGGTCTTCGACAGGCTGGGGGAAACTCCTAGTGCTGGTACCCGCTCGTCTAAAAGACGGCATGTCACCTGGGCAACAGGAGAGAAACTCAAGCTCAAGATCTTCTCATGCTATGCCTCTGGGAAGGATGCCGGCGAACCTATGGAACAAATCACAGAGGTTGATCCAAATATTCCTACTGAGGCTACTCATCGCAATACTAGACAATTTGCTAGAAGAAACTACCAACCTAGCGGGCAAGCTGGGACGTCTGGTCAAGCTCCCCTTCCTGTTGAACCCCAACATGAGGAAATTCAAATTATGTTCTTTGAGGAAGGAGCTATTCAAGTTGAGGAAGGCAGACTCCCTGCCTCCACTACCAATCTCGTCGTCGACTTGCCTACAAGGGAGAATTTCCAAGCAATGTCAGACGATGAAAAATATGAAGTCATGCAACAGTGGCATTCTGAAATGGCCACGCTCTTGCATGAAATGAGGCGGCTAGCAACTTCAAGACTTCGGCAATCTGTGGAGCCAGTCTCTACCTAAAATCAACAACAAAGTCAACATCTGTATGGGTCTACCCCAGCAAATCGTCCGGCGGCCTCCATAAGTGGCCCTCTCCTTCAAGCTATGGGTCAGAATATCACTGATCCATCCAATATCATATCTCCTCAAACCGGGGCAATGCAAGATATTTCCATGCAAAGGCATATGATTGAAAAAGTTATTGAAGACAAATTCGTTCAGCAAGGCGAAGGGATCCGGGTTATGGACCTATACTTTGTCCCATATCCCGTGCATCATCAACTCAAGAAGTTACCACCGGGGTGATCCAACGTCCCAAAGCTACAAAAGTTTGATAGACATGAGTCACCAGGGGAGCATCTAGCATATTATATAACCACCATGGGTGATCTCGCCTTTGAGGAGTCTTATCTTCTCCGATATTTTGCAACTTCCTTAATTGGTGTTGCATTTCAATGGTATTCGAAGCTGAAGCCTAATTCAGTTGATGATTGGGCTGATCTACAAAAGAAATTATTGGATCGAAATGGCACTATAGATGTCCTAGAGGGGGGGGTGAATAGGACTTCTTGGCTTTATAAATTTTCTTCTGAAATTACACAACACTAAATAAATTCGTTAGTACTTAGTGTGGTTTGTGTGATTCAAGTGTGAACTAGGCGGAAACAATCACACAAATATGCACAAGGATTTATCCTAGTTCTGCCCTTCCTACATGGAAGTCCTACATTCAATCCTCAAGCCAACCACTTGAGATTTTCACTAACTGCCAATAACTTGGCCTTCTCTTACCCTTGAGAGGTAATACAAACCCACTTTCTCCCAAGCAAGTCTTCCCTAAATAGGGGTACAAAGAACTGCCTTCCACAAGGCCTTCCCTTCACAAGAGGGGTAAGCAGGAACATACCTCCTGCTGAAATTACACAGAAGAAATAAATAAATGATTCTTGTGTGTTTGCTTCAAGAATGAGCAAAAACACACAATTCAGAAAGGTTAACAGATTGGAGTTGAAACTCAAATCCTTTCTAAATGAGTAGGGTGGACTTCAGAAAAAGTATGAATTACAGATTGCCACCCGGACACAAGACTTCTGTGGAAACAAGGAGAGCTGATGAGAATCTTGTTGTAAGAAGAGCTCTCCAACTTGTGGCTTGGAAGAGGGCTTGTGAGATTTCTTGGCTTGAGAAAATTGTAAGTATTGAGCTCACAGGAGTTGAATTGCACTTGATATCTTTGTATATCTTCTTCTTTCAAACTTCAGCTTCTTTTAAATAGCTTCAGAATATAGCCGTTTGAAGGATGGTTGTTGGAATTTGCCCGTTTGAAGAGAGCTCTAGGATCCTTTGGATTTTGCGAGGCTTGTTGTCCATGGGTCCTTCTGTCTCACTTCTTTCCAATGTCTTCAGATGAGGGTTGAGGCTTCACAGCTAGAGGATCAACTTCTCATTAAATGGACTGTGAAAGTAGCATGCTGAAAACGTGCTTCAATAAATGTCTGCAGCAAAGACAAGACAAAAGGAAGAGTATCTCCATACCTTTGAGGTAGGTGAGTCGGAGAGAAAAAGAAGAGGTATGGAAACCTCGTATAGGCATGCTTTTCAGATAGAAAGAAGGACAGACAGTTGTACTAAGAAGGTAAGGTATGGGTCTGAAAGTGGTAGGTGAGCCTCTTTCAGATGCCATGCTCCTGAAATGTAATAAATGCAATATCTCTTCTGTATCCATAAAATCCGGATCATTTTCATGAAGCAAACAGCTGAGTTTGAATAAAGATTTGCAGAAATAATCTAAACATTTTTTGGATGAATAGTTTAAGTATAATATGTCTTATTTTGTCAGAAAAATAATAATAAAATAATGATATTTTGATGGATCAGCAAAATATTTGATCATTGAAAAGTTTATTAGAAATAATGTCAAAAGATGATTAGGAAACAAGATTACACTAATTGTTGAACTAGAAGGTTCAGAGAAACACCAAGTACAGAACTGACAGTGAAGTCGGATACAAAGGAATATGCAATTCGACTATGGAAGTTGAAGAATGATTCGACTTCAATAGATATTATACTAGAATACAAGTCTGGAATGAAAAGAATGATTCGACTTCTGAGAAAGATTATAATTCGACTCTAGAAGTCGAAGTTGAAACTAGAATAATTCGACAATTAGAGAAGTTGGGATTTGACTTCTGAGGAAATGAAGGCAATTCGACTTTAGCAGTCGGATACTGAGGAATTAGAGTTCTGAAGCATTCGACTGTAGGAGTCGAAGTTGATAGTCGGATTATGTAGTTATCTTTATGAAGTATTCGACTGTATAAGTCGGAGTTGATAGTCGAATTACGAATATTGGTGTGGACTTAGAAAAAATCTTGAGATGGAGATTGTCACACTATTGTATATATATATATATATATATATATATATATATATATATATATTGTGATATGTATTTGATATATTTACTCTGTAGAAAGTCTATTTAAAAGTTTTGTCATAGCAAAAACATGATATATGCTAAGTCTACAAAATCTTAGATTTTCTTAGGGGTAGTTGCTCAACCATTTTCCCCCTTTTTGTTAATGACAAAAATCTTTAAATAGACAGTTAAAAAACAAATTTGAGATGAATATACTTTCCTGGAGAGTCGATTTAGCAATTTGTTCTTACTGCTTTCTCCCCCTTTATGACAGTAACATAAAAGGTAACAAATACACAAGAGAGATATGAATAAGCAAGTAAGAAGGATCATAAACGGCATTCAGAAAAAGAGATTAAGTACATGACAGAGTGTTTAGGACTTTGACAGAGAACTTGGCAGATACAAGGAGCGGGGAATCTGATAAAAATAGGGCTTGAGATGATCCCAAAGCTTCTCCTCATTTTCATAGAAGAAGTTTTCAAATAAACTACCATCAATATTGTAGGTAGGACTGATGGAGGGCAGCTTCCTATGAGATTTGATATGGCGCTTATGGTACCAGGAAAGCTTGTTGTGGTAAGCTCGCCGGCCCAGAAGAAATTTAATGTGAACAAACTTCCTAGAGGCTGCTAGATGAAGAAAATCATGCACTGTAACATTCCAGTGCAAGCCTCGGGACACAGCTGCCTCCTTAGCTAGATAATATACTAGGTACCTTTGCTGCCACTTAGGGCCAATGTTCTTCTTCAAATCCTTATAGCTTTTAGACAGATACTCATAGGGGGAATGCTTCATTCTTTCACAAGCTGCATGGTCTGCAGGGTAAGCTGCTGCCCATTGATCTAAGGAGAACCTTTCAGACTCAGCAAAACAAAGCTGGAAGTCTAACAAGTGATGAGAGATCTTTGAAAGCTGCAGAAATACAAATCGCTGAAAGGACAATTTCAGTTTGTACTTGATGTTGAATCTGGTAGCAATCCGGATGTGCCTGTTAAAAACTGGTTCAGCAAAATCTTTTCTGGATGTAATGGAACCTACAAAGGATGGATACAACCTGGATGGCAATGCTACAGTCATGGAGGGATTGATTTCTCTTTGACCTTTAAGCAAATTCTCCCATTGGCCTTTGGACACATCAGGCAATCCCAACTTGAATCTGGCAAAATTAAACTCTTTCATTTTGGTGAACTTGGCCTGAGAGTCTCAGATGAGGAGTCCAAATAGGTCATAGAACCTCAGATTCATGTGGAGATGAATATCCAAAAAATTGTTCCTAGATAGGGTTTCCTGATATTTGGCTGCTTCTCCTGGATAGAGATCAAGGAATTCTTTGGGATATAGGCTATGGCATTTTTGAGAGATAAGTTGGAGTTCAGCCAATGTGACTTGGGTAGAGCGAATAAGAGTAGGAAGCCAGTGTTCAAATGTGAAACCTGGCATCTCATGAACTTCAAGAAAAGCTCTAATGGCTAGATATTCTCTGAACAAGTTCATATAGTGTTCAGAGTGGTGGATGAAGGCATACCAAAAAGGAGGAAGAAGCTTTGCTGGGTTGTCCTTCAACTGAGGCCCACTCGAAGATGAAAGCTGAATGCTAGGAAGAATTTCAGATAGCTCAAGAAAGGATTTTCTGGTTGCTGATTTGGAAGCAGTGGGAAGACAAGAAAAGAAATGCGCAGGTTGTGTGTGGAGAATGGGAATATGTGCCTTGGAAGGTTTGAATTGGTATTTCATAGGATAAATTTTGAATTTAACCTTCTCAGTGGCAAGAGGTTGACCCTTTAGAATAGATGTAGAGGGAGGAGGAGCATATGGGAGTTCAGTGGTAGAGGGGATAGGAATTGGTGATGCAGTAGGTTGAGATATGGTTGGTGATGGTTTAGACTGAGTAGGAGGATCAGTAGTGGAAGGAGTTGGCAAAGGAGGATGAGAGGAAGAGAACACAGGTGAACCATTTTTTATAAGCTTTCTTCTCACTTTCCTCTTGAAGGTCTTGACCTTGGACCTATCATCCTCTACAGACTCAAGGGGTCTCTTGGGCCTAGACTCCTGCTGGGGTTCCTGCTCCTGCTGAATCTTCTCAACTGCTACTGTTGCTAGAGGGTCTTCTAAAACTGACTCTTGCTGCTGCTCAACCTTCTGCTGAAATACCACAATAGCTAGTTGAGAGGGAACTGCTTGTGGTTCTGGCTCCTGGTCCTGCTACTGCTCAGATAGGTGCTCAAACTGTTGAGATTATTCTTTCTCAGACTGCTGCTACTTTGCTTGTAGCTCAGGCTCCTTTTGTTGCTCATGTACTAGCTCTTCAGGCTCTAACTCTTGAGGTCCTTATTGCTGTTCTTGTTCTTGAGCTTGCTCTTTTTGCTGTTGAGGGGATGAGGGCCCTGAAGGCTAAGAAGTGCCCTGTTGGCACACCAACTGAAGTAATAGATCCTTAATCTGTTTGACTTCATCAGTCAAACCATCAAACTTGGCATCAATGAATTACACTTGTAATTGAAGAACTGAAATGCTTTCCTGCTGCTTGTTCAATGAATCTAAAATGGAATGCAAATGGTTACTACTCTCCCCCTGAGACCTTGGCCGGGTCTCAAAATGAGAAGGGGAGTAATGATACTGCCTTTCCTCAAAATCTTGTTCCAATGGAGTAGATGCAGGGATATCATCATGTGCTACTCCTTTTCCTCTTATATCTCTTAAAACTTCATTTATTGTTTCTTCAGGTGCATCTGATTCATGAAGTGAAGAGGAAGCATGAAATTGTTCTTGTTGCTCTTGAATCTGAACTGGGACTTCTTTTCTGACTTCTTCTTCTATGGGTTCTACTTCCTGCTGAGCTGCTTGAGAGGATGAGGCGATATGTATCTCATCTGGATATATTTCATGAGAACACTGAGGCACTGAATCTTTCATCCATAAATTTTGACTTTTATTGACTAAGGTGTAATGGCTTCTCCTCAAGGTTGACAAGCCAATTTTCTCCTTGATTCCAACAAGGATTTCTTTACTCAAATCCATTGAGAACCTTTTAAAAATTAAGGTATGCAGAGGTCCATAAGGACGGGACTCCTGCAGATCTTTTGAAGCTATCATCTTTTCCAAAATAATTGCGAGCAAATTTACTCTATGCCTCTGAATGGCCCAAAACAACAAATTTCCATCGCTGGAGGTTATGGAGGAATGGGTTCCTGCCCTTGGAGTCACAATATTTGAGATAACTGAATGGAGGAGTCTCTTTTCCGCTGACAGTTCATTTACTAGAAAACCTTTCTTGCTGACTGTTCCCAGACTGCCAATCATCCCCAATTTCTGCTTCTCTAAAGGCACAACCTCACTAAGCTTGTGCCCGGAATTTGGACATTCTAAAATTTCCACCAACAGCTCTTCAGATATAGTGATCTTGGTCCCTTTGACATATCCTAACACTGAGTTTCCAGAGGACATTTGAAGGGAAACATAGAAAGCTTTAATGGCGTTTTCTATAGGGGATTCAGAAATCTGACAAAGCTTGGTCCAGCCCATAGCATCTAGGGTTTCTTCTACCCAAGACAAACTACCACTCAAATGGGAGAAGTCTACCACTTTCCCTGGACATATAGGAATCTTAGCAAGACGTTGGAGTTGCTCAGGAGTTAACTGGGCATCTTTCGAAGCCCTAGATGAAGCCATCTAGATAGAAGGAAGTGGAGAGGGCTCAGGGAACTATCAAAGGAAAGAGAGAAATGCAGTAGGGAGTTCAAGGAACCTACCTTTCTTCAGAGAAAATGGAGGTTTCGAAGTTGCCCAGAAGACCTTCGTCGGAGAACAATAAAGGCGCGAAGAGGAGGAAGAAGGTAGGGGAGTTGGAGACGAAGTTTGAAAAGGGTGTCTTCGCACAAGGCAAGGGTTTTCTTAAATAAAGAGAGAGAAAGTAACTGACCAGAGATTTCAGGGTGAATGGACAAGATTGATTGATTGGACCGTTTCGTCATAAATGCGTCCGTTTAAAAATTAGTTTCAGTTATATAATTTTTAATTGAAAGCGCCTTTTCAAACTTTAACTTAATAAGTCGGATTGTGTATTCGACTTTATCAGTCGAATGCAGGATTTATACATGAGTCAGATTGTGTCTCTGACTTCACCAGACGCAGTGCTGAGACTTAGAAATTTTCACAAGAAGGCTTTCACAGACAATCCAAAAAATGAGATATTTCACAGTAGTTTCTTAACATACAGCTCAAGTATTATTTTACTTTGGCAATTTAATCAGGATTGCACATACCTATTTCTCTTCTAATAGATGTGAATCTATCATCAGGAAGAGGTTTTGTAAAAATATCAGCAAGTTGATTTTCAGTAGATACAAATTCAAGTTGAATATTGTCATTACTTACATGGTCCCTGATGAAGTGATGTCTAACCTCAATGTGCTTTGTTCTTGCATGCTGGATAGGATTCTTGGTCAAGTTTATTGCACTTGTGTTGTCACACAGCATTGGAATTTCTTGAAGTTGATGACCATAGTCTTCCAATTGATGTTTGATCCACAAATATTGAGTACAGCAACTTCCAGCTGCAATGTATTCAGCTTCTGTAGTGGATAATGCCACAGAATTTTGCTTCCTGGAAGACCAAGAAATCAAGCACCCTGCAAGAATTTGACAAGTACCATTGGTGCTTTTCCTATCTATTTTGCATCCAGCATAGTCAACATCACTATATCCAATTAACTTGAAATCTGAACATCTGGGATACCATAATCCTAATTTACTGGTATTTATAAGATACCTAAAAATTCTTTTAACAGCAAGAACATGAGATTCTTTTGGATCAGCTTGGAATCTTGCACACAAATAAACACTAAACATTATGTCTGGTCTACTAGTAGTAAGATAGAGTAGTGATCCTATCATTCCTCTATAGACCTTTTGATCAACCATTTTACCAAGAGGATCACTATCTAACTTAATTCCTGAGCTCATGGGTGTTCCTAATGGCTTACATTTGTCAAAACCATACTTAGAAAGTAAATCTGAAATGTATTTGGTTTGACAAATGTGAGTTCTTTCCTTGGTCTGCTTGATTTGCAACCCAAGAAAATAATTAAGCTCACCCATCATACTCATTTCGAATTCACTTTGCATTAGATTTTCAAAGAACTTACAAAGTGATTCATTAGTAGAACCAAAAATAATGTCATCAACATATATTTGTATAATCAAGATTCCATCTGAAAATTTCTTTATAAATAGTGTGCTATCAACTTTACCTCTTACAAAATCATGTGATATAAGATAAGCACTCAATCTTTCATACCAAGCTCTTGGGGCTTGTTTTAGACCATATAGTGCTTTCTTTAAACGGAAAACATGATTAGGATATTTAGTATCTTCAAATCCTGGTGGTTGCTCAACATATACTTCTTCTTTTATAAAACCGTTCAGAAAAGTACTTTTGACATCCATCTGAAATAAGTTAATATTAAGAGAGCATGCATTTGCTAATAAGATTCTGATTGCCTCTAATCTAGCTACTGGGGCATAAGTCTCATCAAAGTCTATGCCTTCCTCTTGGAAATATCCTTGAGCTACAAGTATGGCCTTATTCCTGGTGATTGCTCCTGATTCATCCATTTTATTTCTGAAAACCCATCTGGTTCCAATGACTGGATGGTCAGAAGGTCTAAGGACAAGAGTCCATACTTGGCTGCGTTGGAACTGATTAAGTTCCTCTTGCATAGCAAGGATCCAAGATTCATCACCCAGTGTATCATCGATTGTCCTAGGCTCAATTTAAGAAACTAAAGCAGAAAAGTCACAAGGAATTTGCATACCTCTTGTTCTTACTCTATCTTGAGGATTACCTATGATATTTTCCCTTGGATGATCTCGATGATACCTTAGTTCTCTAGGTAGTCCTTCTTGTGGTTCTTCTTGCTGTTGAAGATCTTCTAATGGAGGATCTTCCTTTTCTTCTTCTTTTTCTTCTTCTTCAAGAGAAGTTCTTTCTAGATCCCTGCACAAATCTTCAACACACTCTTCTTCTTCTTCTATTCTTTTAATAGAAGGGTTAGTTTCATCAAATAAGATATGCACAGATTGTTCTATAGTTAATGTTCTTCTATTGAAAACTTTGTAACCCCTAGGCTTTGAAATATATCCTAACAGAAATCCTTCATCACTTTTAGCATCTAATTTTCCTAAGTTATCCTTACCATTATTTAAGATAAAACACTTACAGCCAAAAGGTCGAAGATGACTGATATTGGGCTTCTTTTCCTTGTAAAGCTCATATGGGGTCTTCTTTAGAATAGGTCTGATCATGCACCGATTGATGATGAAGCAGGCTGTATTGACTGCCTCTGCCCAGAAATATCTTGGTAAATTGTATTCGTTCAGCATAGTTCTGGCCATATCTAGCAGTGTCCTATTTTTCCTTTCTGCTACTCCATTCTGTTGAGGTGTCCTTAGTGCTGAAAAGTTGTGTTCAATTCCATTATCTTCACAGAACTTCATGAACTCTTCATTCTTGAATTCTCCACCATGATCAGATCTGATACTTATAATCTGAAATTTCTTATCTTTCTGAACTACCTTGCTGAATTTCAGAAATGCTTGAAAGGCTTCTAATTTGGCTTCCAAGAAGGACACCCAAGTGTATCTTAAGTAGTCATCCACAATTACATAGCCATACACTTTTCCTCCAAGGCTGACTGTCCTTATAGGTCCAAACAGATCCATGTGAATTAACTCCAAAGGTTTGGAAGTTGTAACAATTGTCTTGGATTGAAATGAAGTCTTGGTTTGCTTTCCTTTTGCACATGCTGAACATATTCCAGACTTCTTTACTTTCATCTTTGGAAGACCTTCAACCAGATCATGTTTTATCAATTTCTTGATGACTGAAGTGCTTGCATGACCAAGTCTTCTATGCCACAAATCAGACTCTTCACTTTTGGTGGTTGCAATACATAAATTCACTTCTTTTAATTCTTCTAATTGTAAAGTGTACAAATTCTTCACTCTTTGAGCTTCGAACACAATATTGTTGTTCTTTTGAATAACACATTTATCATTCTGAAAATTTACTGAATGGCCTTTATCGCACAACTGACTGATGCTTATCAGATTATGCTTTAAACCTTCTACATACATGACATCTTCAATCAAATTCTTTTCCTTAGTACCAATTGTCCCACATCCTAGCACTTTTGACTTGACCAATTTCATCTCTAAAACTTGTGAAGAACTTCCTATCTGCTGTCATACGCCTTGAGCATCCACTATCCAAATACCATTTGGATGCCCTCAGTCGACCCTGCAGATAAATTAAGTTGTAACTTTTGGTACCCAAATTTTCTTGGTTCCTTGATGGTTAGTTTTAGGAATCCAACGTAAGTGTCTAGTGGTGCATGTGCTGACAGTGTGTCCTAATTTATTGCAGTGACTACAACATAATTCAAAAGCATTCTTAATATGTGCAGTGTTGTTAAATTTCTGTTTCTGTTTGTAAACATGCTGATTTACCTTTTTAGAATTTTTAATTCTTTTTTCTGCTACAAATTTAGGGGTTGGATACACTTCAGGATGAATAATATGTTCTTCATTCAATGGGGGTATGTATCCTAATCCATATTTCTTCTTACCTACCCTAGATCCTTTTATCCTAACAAATAAGGAGGTTTTGCAGTTGGAAATCTTTTCTATAGTAGCTTTCGGGTAATTATTTTCCTCTTTTAGTCTTTCTTCATCCTTCAGTTCCTTAAGGTTTGATTCCATTTCCAAATTCTTACTGTTTTTATTTTTTAAATCTTCACACAGCAATTCATTAGCTCTTTTGGTTTCGGTTAAACTTTTATTTAACCTTTTTGCTTCACTCTTTAGAAAGGTATTAGCCTTTTCTTGATTTAGTAAGTTTAGTCTAACTGTTTTCATTTGCTTAATTACTGTTTTATATTTTTCATACAGTTCATTAAAAGCATCTTCAAGATTGTCAGAATCTGATTCAGAGCAGGAGGTAAAGGAGGTTTCGGAATTCACCTGCTCTAGTCTTGCCATGAGAGCTAGATTTGCCTTTTCTTCCTCTTCGGATTTCAAGCTTGAGGATTCTGAACTGGTTGCTTCTTCGTTGTCCCATGTTGTTGTCATTGCCTTCTTTTTGTATTTTCTGAATCTCTTTTCTTTGCCTTTCTTCTTATCGGATCTTTCTGCTTGATCATTTTTCTTTAGCTTGGGACATTCGGATTTGTAATGTCCAGGTTGGTTGCACTCATAGCAAGTTGGCTCCTTCTTCTTGTCTTTCTTGAAAAATCTCTTGGAGCCGAACTTCTTTTTCTTTGCAAGGATTCTCTGCAACTTTCTTGAAAGCATAGCCTCGTCATCACTATCATCTGACTTTTCTTTAGAATCTTTAGATGAAGAGGAATCTGCAATCTTCAAAGCATTTGACATTTTCTTTTACAAAGAATTTTCAGCAAATATCTCCATATTAATTTCATGAGCCATGAGGGAACCAATTAGCTTATCAATGGATAATTGAGTTAAATCATGTGCTTCCTCAATGGCCGTAACTTTAGGAGTCCAAACATTAGTAAGAGGTCTTAAAATTTTCCTAACTGTTTCTTCATTAGTTAAGATTTTTCCTAGAGAGCTTAATCCTACTATTATGTTTGAAAATTTGTTTTACATCTGAGTTATATTTTCTATTGGGAGCATTTTGAATTGTTCATATTGTGACACAAGAATATCTATTCTAGTTTGTTTAACCCTATCAGTACCTTCATATGTTACTTGGAGTTTGTCCCACATTTCTTTTGTTGTTCTACAAGCCGATAGCCTATTGAACTCTCTTTTAGAAAGTGCACAGCAAAGATAGTTTTTAGCTTTGTAGTTTAATGACATATTTCTTTTATCAGCTAGTGAAAGACCAGAAGAGGAGGTCTCACCAATGATTTAGAAATCACATTGTTCTATTACCTACCATAGGTCGAAGTCAGTTCCTCTGATGAAGCACTCCATCCGTATCTTCCAATATTGATAGTCCTCACCATCAAAGAATGGTGGTCTTGTAATAGATTGGCCTTCATAGTTGTGAGCTTCAGCTGCCATTTCTTCTCAAATCTTTTAGATTCTTCTGAGAAGACCACGCTCTGATACCACTTGTTGGATCGAAATGGCACTATAGATGTCCTAGAGGGGGGGTGAATAGGACTTCTTGGCATTATAAATTTTCTTCTGAAATTGCACAACACTAAATAAATTCGTTAGTACTTAGTGTAGTGTGTGTGATTCAAGTGTAAACTAGGTGGAAACAATCACACAAATATGCATAAGGATTTATCCTGGTTCGGCCCTTCCTACATGGAAGTCCTACATCTAGTCCTCAAGCCAACCACTTGAGATTTCCACTAATTGCCAATAACTTAGCCTTCTCTCACCCTTGAGAGGTAATACAAACCCACTTGCTCCCAAGCAAGTCTTCCCTAAACAGGGGTACAAAGAACGGCCTTCCACAAGGCCTTCCCTTCACAAGAGGGGGTAAGCAGGAACACACCTCCTGCTGAAATTACACAGAAGAAAGAAATAAATGATTCTTGTGTGTTTGCTTCAAGAATGAGCAAAAACACACAATTCAGAAAGGTCAACAGATTGGAGTTGAAACTCAAATCATTTCTGAATGAGCAGGGTGGACTTCAGAAAAAGTATGCAATTATAGATTGCCACCTGGACACAAGACTTCTGTGGAAACAAGGAGAGCTGATGACAATCTTGCTGAAAGAAGAGCTCTCCAACTTGTGGCTTGGAAAAGGGCTTGTGAGATTTCTTGGCTTGAGAAAATTGTAAGTATTGAGCTCACAGGAGTTGAATTGCACTTGATATCTCTATATATCTTCTTCTTTCAAACTTCATCTTCTTTTAAATAGCTTCAGAATATAGCCGTTTGAAGGATGGCCGTTGGAATTTGCCCGTTTGAAGAGAGCTCTAGGATCCTTTAGATTTAGTGAGGCTTGTTGTCCATGGGTCCTTCTGTCTCGCTTCTTTCCAATGTCTTCAGACGAGGGTTGAGGCTTCACAGCTAGAGGATCAACTTCTCATTAAATGGACTGTGAAGGTAGCATGCTGAAAACGTGCTTCAATAAATGTCTGCAGCAAAGACAAGACAAAAGGAAGAGTATCTCCATACCTTTGAGGTAGGTGAGTCAGAGAGAAAAAGAAGAGGTATGGAAACCTCGTATAGGCATGCTTTTCATATAGAAAGAAGGATAGATAGTTGTACTAAGAAGGTAAGGTATGGGTCTGACTGTGGTAGGTGAGCCTCTTTCAGATGCCATGCTCCTGAAATGTAATAAATGCAATATCTCTTCTGTATCCACAAAATCCGGATCATTTTCATGAAGCAAACAGCTCAGTTTGAATAAAGATTTGCAAAAATAATCTAAACATTTTTTGGATGAATAGTTTAAGTATAATATGTCTTATTTTGTCAGAAAAATAATAATAAAATAATGATATTTTGATGGATTAGCAAAATATTTGATCATTGAAAAGTTTATTAGAAATAATGTCAAAAGATGATTAGGAAACAAGATTACACTAATTGTTGAACTGGAAGGTTCAGAGAAACACCAAGTACAGAACTGACAGTGAAGTCAGATACAAAGGAATATGCAATTCGACTATGGAAGTTGAAGAATGATTTGACTTCAATAGATATTATACTAGAATACAAGTCTGGAATGAAAAGAATGATTTGACTTCTGAGAAAGATTATAATTCGACTCTAGATGTCGAAGTTGAAACTAGAATAATTCGACTATTGGAGAAGTTAGGATTTAACTTCTGAGGAAATGAAGGCAATTCGACTTTAGCAGTCGGATACTGAGGAATTAGAGTTCTGAAGCATTCGACTGTAGGAGTCGAAGTTGATAGTCGGATTATGTAGTTATCTTTATGAAGTATTCGACTGTATAAGTCGGAGTTGACAGTCGAATTACGAATATTGGTGTGGACTTAGAAAAAATCTTGAGATGGAGATTGTCACACTATTGTATATATATATATATGATATGTATTTGATATATTTACTCTGTAGAATGTCTATTTAAAAGTTTTGTCATAGCAACACATGATATATGTTAAGTCTACAAAATCTTAGATTTTCTTAGGGGTAGTTGCTCAACAAAAATTCATCAACTGTTTCCAAACGGCTGAAAGAAAAGTGTCTCTTGCCGAGCTATGCTCCCTTAAGCAAAAGAAAGGAGAGTCAGAACTCGACTTCATCAAAAGGTGGAGAGAGTTCAGCATGAAATGTGACAACCCTCCTGCCCAAGAAGATGCAATTACTATCTACCAGAGAGGTCTGGCGGCGGTAATCAATGAGAAACTCTTGGGGACAAATATCAAGAGTTTCAACCAATTAAATTATGTTGTAGCCAAAATTGAGATGTTCCTAGCCGAGCAAATGGCTCATACATCTCACAAAGGCAAGCTCCCTAAAGAGCACAATCCAGTAGGAAAAGAGGTCAATGTTATTGACTTCTCACCTGTCGAAGAAGGAAAAGGAGCAGTAATGTCTGCCACTCCAAAGAAGAAATCAGAATCAAAAGTGCCAATGCCGACATTAGCAGATTGCATGAAAGCCCCATATTCCTTCAAAAAGGAGCATATCAAAAAGCTTCTTGATCTTTGCTTGGACAACAAATTGATATCCCTGCCAGAACCAAAAAAGCCGGCAGACGTTAGCAAGGTCAATGAACCCAATTATTGCCCATATCATCGTATGTTGGGGCATACAATTGAAGACTATTATATCTTCAAGAATGAGGCTCAGAAAATGATCCAAATTGGCCTCATATCTATGTAAAGTGGTCTGGTCGACCCTCCTCAACCTCATGCTTGGGATTAACAAGAGCAATCAGTCAATGTAATACATGCGGCGGAGCCCGCTACAAATTCAAATGACCCCGAGGTTGATCCGTCATGTGACCCACCTCAAGATAACTCTAGGGCTCATTCTCTACCAAAATCCAGGCAACAAACAATGTGGAAGGCTATTCGGAGGGTCAAAAAAGCAGCTCCGACGACTACGCCAAGGCCAGCAAGAGTTGCAGTAAATCATACAAAGTGTGCAGGAACACCAGGATGCTCCCACTCAAGGACCCTAAGTTCCACAAACCACCCACGTTCATACACAAGCAACACAAGAGCTGCCTTTGATGCCGCCCTACTTAGATTCAATTGGGTGGTTATCTGAAGGTTCCCCGAACTTTGTCGAGGCAAAAAAGTTATATTCTTTTCCTCGGCATGAAACATTAACACTCTTCCGGTTATGCCTACGGGCCGAATTGTTGGATTTCTCTGCTCTGCCAAATGCACCATCCAACTGCTATCTATATCATCAGACAGCAAGTCATGTCATCGAAAATTGCACTGACTTCAAAGATGATGTGGAAGCTATGATCAGGCAAGGGGTGATTGACCTCAGTAATTCTCTGGTCAGCCCTCCACAACCCCATATTTGGCAGCCGCTGAGTGGACCAATCAACTTCATGTCTGTAACGACCCTCCTTATACCGGTACGATTATACCAATCCACATCGGTATAAAGAACGCCGTCACAATGGGACATTTACCCAACATTAAACTTTAGATTGAGATGTACATAAATATTGAATTAGAATAGCGGAAACAAGTAAATATTCAATCTTATTCCATCATCATCATTATATCCACAGTCCATCTAGCACCAAAAGAAAAGCTAAAGTCCACAATATTACAATTCCAAATAAATTACACTATCTATGCGAATTGCATCACTTATTGGCTACATACTTATGAAAATAAAAGTACAATAGATCTCGTCCACAAGAAAGATACTCCTCGCGCTCGGAGTCGCTCCTAACTATCTCCTCCTCAGAAGTGGAGATACCTGTCACACCAGTACGCCGAAGCAAGTATGAGTCTAAATAGACCCAGCAAGCAATCCATGAACACAACCATACACATATCACCTACACATGCTAGTCTCCTAAGCATTTTAAGGATAAACATGGTGCATGCTTTATATTACTTTAACAACTAAGTATAAAACCTATAACATGCTTTCTACACTTTTGTTCATCATGCTTCAAAGATTTAAATCTCATTCAAACCATATGGCAACTATACACAATTTAAGCATGGAATTATACATAAAGTAAATAGCATACCTAGCATGAATTCTAATCATTTTCTCATGTATTTAACACAATTGCACACACATTTTGCTTGCTGTTTTGACCTGAATAAAGCACATTCATATGGGTTTACACTATTTCACATGATAGCACATTCACTTATCAATTTCACATGCACATATTTCACATTGCACAATTCACATGGTCATATTCACATATTCACATTTTTTTCACTTAGTTGCCGTGACACATAGTCCAAACCACCACTAGATGGACACACAATATACACATTCATATACCTATCACCTAGGCAACACAGTGATAGATCTTGGTTAACTGCGCAGAACCGGGAGAAGCACTCTCCACCCTAACCAGTGGTACTTGTCCACCTCTAGGATTTCATCCTAATTGCCCATAGGATATCACACACATTGAACCTTCCCGTAGGGACTTTACTACGGTACAGTTCCACAGCCCTCTATAGTAGCAGTGTCACTAACAACACAGTTTATACATTTTCACGTTATCACATTGTCACATTATTCACATGCATTTAGACACACACATTTACTTTTAACACATATACATGGATCAATTTGCAGAGCATGCTATTACTGTTTCATAATGATAATTAGTTCCTAATATAGTCCTAATTATGCTGTTAACAACTGAATCACATATAATTTAACTTAACATGCTTAACATGGTCATTTTCTCATTTAAATCCATAACAGTACCTACTGTTATTAAAACAACATGAAATTTTTATAGCAGGTTCTAAACAATAAACATATCACATGCTCAATTTTTCATATTTTTCAAATCTTTAAAATAATTTTGGCAATTAAAACATGAATCAGGCATAATTATCATTAAATTCCTTTAAACAGGTTTCACATCAACACAGTTATACCCAGCAGTGCTAACACCTATACACAGTCATCATATAGTCATAGGAAATTTATGAAACCCTAATTTAACATGGATCTAATTAATCAGGAATTATGAAGATCAAATCATATTCACAAACCATTTACAGAAAATTTTAATAAATAAAATTGTACACAGAAATTCGTCCTAGCCTCATGATTTGACCTACTCTCTGTCCTTGACCACATATAAAATTTACAGTATGCAATTATACCCAGAAGTCTGGTAAATGTGTCACAAAGATCAAAACATCAATCTATCAAACCTGATAAACTTGGCGGCACAAGGGTTGCCGCCAACCGGGTTAACGGCACAAGATGTTGCCGCTGACCCTGGATCTTAACGGCACAAGATGTTTCTGTTAAGTTCATATCTGTAAGAACACAGACTGAACGCATAAATCATGGTGAATGGGGGTTCCAGGACACGAGATAAATTCTGTAAAATTCCTTGGACCTAGTTGACATGAGTAGGGATGATGTCCAATGGTCACTTGCCTCTTAAAAACTTGCTAGATGAGATTAAATTTCCAAAGAAGCTCTCCTCGGCCAAGCCAAGAAGATGTCCTAAATCCTCCCAGATCTGGTTCTGTGATGATGCTGGTTGCCCACCAGAGTCGGGGAAGATCCACCAATGCTAGGAGCACCTCCCAATCGATGTAGATTGCCAAGAGGACTCCCCAATCGCTGGATTGAAGCTTCCAAAGATCAGGTTTCGCACAGAGTTTCTAGGGTTTCTTAAAGAGCCAAAAGGGAACCTAATCCGGCCGAAGAAGGTGTTTTTATAGAGCCAAGGGGTCGGGTTACGCAATAGATACGGTATCCTACCGTTGGAAGTTAGTTTCCAAAACTGGAGCCGAAAGATTCGTGGCCGTTTCCAGATCTGAAACCGCACAATTCTAGGGAAATAGACGTCCACATTCCTGGCCGTCTACTGGGAATTGGTGTCCATCGATCTGGATGTCGACTCCTTGTAAACGTCCACTCATGTTGACGTCAATTGGCCTCTCAGCCAGAACACAGAAATGACCATAAACTTACATACACTATATATCTATACATGCAATATGTAATGTATAACTTAAACATCATATGTACAATGTAAATAATGCAACATATACATAAATATATATATGTACAACATTATTTAATACAATATGCAAAATATATATATATATAGATACATATACATATATACACATAGTTATATACACAAAGCATCTAAACATCACATGACTAAAATCTAACTAAAAAGGGCCAAAATTCGAGGGCCTTACAATGTCCCACTCGATGAATGTCATCAATGCATCTCTACCCTATGATCTTCAAGAATCAGAGATGGAGCAATCAACTCCAAATCCATACTTGTCCAGCCGATGGTACACCTACTGGCATCCCTTGCATCAGCAGTCATTTGCTGAAGAAAATACCAAGCTGATATTTGATAATCTCATGAGGCAAGAGCTAATCAGGGTGCATGTACCAGCACCCTATGTCTCTAAAAGTGAAATGATGCTTTATTGCTACTGCGAATTCCATTCCAGAGCCATGCACCTCACCAAAGACTATCCGGAGGTCCAAGACCTGATCGAAACATTCATTCGAGAGGGGAAAATTGATCACTTTGGAAACTCTTTGGATCCAAGACACTTTGGTGAGGCATCACAGCAAGCGTACGATCCAAGTCCAATCTATCAATCAAGTTACAAAATGAAGATGAATATTATCAATCACAACTTGGCCTCAGACAAAGCAAAGGCAAGGCTAATATGGACGAGTGCAAAGCCACCATTTTGTGATACAGAAATCAAATAAAGGAGGACGCTGCGGCGGAGCGAATCTCGCAAGAAGCTGAGGAGTTCGTGGATGAGTTCCACCAACTCCCACCAAAAGTTATTCAAGAAGCAATCAATTCAACCTTCGACACACAAGCCTCGGAGGGCGAATGGGTCACTGTGGGCTCTCGAAGGTCGACTAGCTCCAAAATGTCCAAGAAATTCATGTCAAAAGGTGACTCTAGCAAAGGGAGTGTCTCTAAGCCACCTCCCAAGAAAAAATCAATGAGTAGAGCTCAAGTATCGCAAATGAAGAACAAAAAGAAAAATAGAAGGAAAAATGAGAAAAGAAAATTGAAGAAACAAATGGAGCGTGCTGTCGCTGCAGAAGTTTCTGAAGAATTAACTCCTCTCTAGAAACTTTAAAAGTTTATTGATGAGTTGGAAGAATATATACCTTCCAGGCCTTCCAGAAGGATTACGCGCGATCAATATATCCCATGGAAGGAGCTAGAGCGAAAAACCCGGCTCAAGAATTGGCTTTGCCAAATTCACCAAGAAGCACTAAAAGAAGGGGAGCTTTGCCTACCAAAACAATTAGAAGACTTCTATGAAAATGAAGAAATTATTGTTGAAAAGATGGAAAAGATGTTCGACTCTTTCACCTGCAATATGGTATTTGTACCTCCACCCAAGGAGTTGCAAGTCTCCCCATGGAGTACCACTGTGCAAGCTGAAGACAAATCAACAATGCTGACATACTAGCGTCGCTCTACAAATAACTCAAATCGCAATCACGGTAGAGGACATGGAAAATGGCAAAAAGCAATGTCCGCTACCGCCAGGAAGCCTAGTGTCATAAATTCAGAAAAATTAATACGCTTACGTGGCAAAGAGTCAAAACTGCTGCTTGAAATTGAAGTTCGGGCAGATTCTTATGTCTTCGACCCTTCAGATGAAGAAGAAAGGCTGCCTAATATAACCTTTTAGCCAAAAGACAGAAACCAAAGTCCGTGTACTTCATCTAATGAGCCGGACAATGCTCCTCTCCCTCAAAGTGAAAAGCTATCAAGTTCCCTCTTTCAAAAGGGGCTCATCAAGTCGAAGGAGTTGTCTAAATCTTTAATTGGGGTATCTTCCCTATTGGACCAGACACGTACCGAGACTGATGGCAAAATTCTTCAGCAATTAAAATCACTCCTCGTCAATATCACTGTCTGGGAGGCTATTGTCTGGAGTAAAGACTTGAGAGAAACTCTCGTCAAAATACTCCAAGAACCAGAAATCTATGAAGCTCATATGGCTAATCTCCAGGCTCAAGCCTATGAAGCATTGGCAACAAATGTCACCTTCACAGATGGAGATATGTTGCTATCTTCTCCATGCCACAATCGTCCCTTACATATGAAAGGGCGAATTAACGGCAACGAGTTATATCGGATTCTTGTCGATCCAGAGGCATCCATTAATTTAATGCCCTACAAGACTTTCGAATCCTTACATCTCATGCCTTACATGCAAGAAGTAAGGGATGTAAGGATCACAGGTTTTAATCAAGATTCTGAAGAAGCCGTGGGAAGAGTCACCGTGGACCTAACTCTGGGTGACTTCATCACTAAGGTGACATTCTATATCATTGATACTGATACAACATACAGAGTATTGCTCGGAAGACCCTGGTTGCATGAAAATTGGGTCATCCCATCAACACTCCATCAATGCATCAAATATGCAAAAGAAGGAAAGCAACATACAGTCTTTGTTGATCAAGCCCCATTTCGGGAAGACGAATGCAATCTGACCGATGCCTTGCTATATCTTGGAGGACAAATCTTTCAACCCTCTACTCGAGCAAAAGGGAAGGGTAAACAAACTAGTTGCACAGATGAAGATAGTGAGACTTGCGAGCTTTTCATAATAAACAAAGGTCTTGCCAAGCTCCATAAGAAAAAAATCCCGAAGCAAATCAACTCGCTCAGAAAGGCGAAGCATCAATTATGAGGCCGATCATGTAAGTCAGGTCATCAACAAAGGCATTCCTCTGCCTCCTCACTGCCAGCAAATCTCTTTCCCGAAGCAAGATCAAGTCATCGAACGATTGAAAACGTTCATTGTTACTTATCAAAGGATAGAAGAGAAGAAAAATGCCATAAAGGCAGCAAAGCCAATTGTCTTTTACAAGGGGGAGTCAACGCCTCATGCATCTCCAGAAGATGAAGCCTTATCCTTTATGGACAGATCTTCAGGTTACAACCAGATCCGCATGGCAATCAAAGACAAAGATCATATTGCCTTCAGATCACCCAAAGGAATCTTCAACTACAAAAGAATGCCCTTTGGATTGAAGAATGCAGGAGCCACATATCAAAGAGCAATGACCAAAATATTTGATGAAATGCTCTAAGATGTGGTCGAATACTATGTGGATGACTTAGTCGCCAAAACCAAGGAACGGGAAGATCATCTATCTGATCTCCGCCGTGTCTTTAAAAGACTTCGTCGATACAAATTGAAGATGAATCCTATGAAGCGTGCCTTCGGGGTTTCAAGTGGCAAATTTTTGGGTTTCGTCGTCAAATATCGGGAACAGAAATAGACCCCGATAGAATCAAGGCGATCCAACAGCTGCCACCTCCTTAAATCTCACCAAGCTAAGGTCATTCCAAGGAAAATTAGCCTATATTAGGCGATTTATCTCCAACCTCTCAGGAAAGTGTGCGCCCTTCACCAAATTAATGAAGAAGGATGCTCCTTTCGTCTGGGATCAAGAATGTCACGATGCGTTTGAGCAGATAAAGAAATATCTCCTCACTCCACCAGTATTGGGAGCACCAATCGGTGGAAAACCTCTCATACTCTATATTGCAGCTATGGACGCCTCTTTAGGAGCTCTATTGGCACAAACAAATGAAGTAGGCAAGAAGCAGCCTCTGTACTATCTCAGCAGAAAGCTGATTGGTCCAGAACTTCGATATGCTCCAATGGAGATGGTTTGCCTAGCATTGGTATTCACCGTCAAAAAATTAAGGCATTACCTACTGGCTCATGAAGTAAAACTCATCTCCAAATATGATCCTCTTAAATATCTGCTAAGGCAACCCGTATTCTCAGGAAGACTCAGGAAATGGGCCTTACTACTGATGGAATTTGATATCACTTATGTAGCAACCTGTATTTTTTGAAAAATAAAAATTTAATAATAATAAGAAAAAAAGTAATTAGAAAATCAAATAAATTAGAATTAAATAAAACCCATTAAATGAAAAGAAGTAATGGACTTTGTTAAATAGACCCATTAGAAATTAGTGGGCCAAAATAGAGATTTTTAAAAGAGAAATAGTAGGAAAATACCCTAAATTCGTAACTAAATTATTACTTAAATAGAAAATGGATAATTAATGCATTAAATAGCTAATTTGAGTTGGAATTGGATTCTTAAACCTACCCCAGTAGCTTGGCCACGAAATTAGCTCCCATCCTAACTCAATTAGAAGTTCTCAAGCTTAGAAAGAGGAGAGAAATAGAAAATCCCGAAAATTTAATAGGAATTAGAGTCCTATTAGGAATTAGAAATACAAGAGACATAAATACTCTCTTTAAACCCCCATGGCCGGCCCTAGCTCGTTGCCAAGGGTTTCTGGACCAGGAAGAGAATCCAAGGAGGAGGAGAACTCGTGGGGAGAAGGAGCTCTCAAGCCATCAACCCCGTTCTTCAAGTTCTAGCCCTAGAAGAGTAAAACGACCAAAGGTAGGCATTCTCACGAGCAAAACTAAATCAAATTCGACTGTAGGTTGATATAAACCTCAGGAACAAAAGCCCTTTGGTTTCATAATTTTTCATCGAGTCAATATTTTCTTCTTGATTTTTCATATTCTGCAACTAGCATGAGCCCGACCTTTCATCTTAATTCTTGTTCTCCTTGTATACTCAACCCCATGTCACGAGATTTTTACTGTAGGAACTGATGCATGTTAGGCATCTTTTTCCCCTAAAAACCCTAATTTTGATTCATCATATCTTGCGAATTTAATCGTTGATCTCAACTATGTACTGTTTCATGTTCATCATGAATGCCCATGTTTAAAGCATGTCTAAACCCTGTTTGTTTTCAAATTCATATTTAGTGTAAGTACCCATGCATGTCTAGATCAATTCGCAACTAGTTTCATGATTTTTCATCGCTTGTACAAATAGTTATGATTTTCTGAATCTCCCTATGTCAAATAGGGTAAGTTCTGGCCCGCAATCCAATGTAATATCCTTTCCCTGTCAGACTCGGGCGCAGACCTTGTGAACGCGCCCGATAGGCCGCGTTCACAAGGCCGTCGCGACAGAGCCTTTCGTCGCGATCTGATCGCGACAGGGCCTGTCGTCGCGATCTGCTGCCTGATCTGACGAGCCCGTCGTGACCTTCAAACGACCCCGTCGTGATCTGTCTTCCTAAACCCATGAGCCCGTCGCGACCTGTACAAGACCCCATCGCGATCTCAGTTGACCCCATCGCGACCCTCATTAGGGTACATCGCGATCTGAGTTTTTGCATTAAAACCCCCAAATTTTGATTCTCTGACTCTATACAGTGCTTATACACTTTGTTAATAGTCATATACACAGAAAATTACACTTGTCATAAATCAACTATTTATGTGTGATAAAATACATGCACATGATCTTTCTCTATCTATAATTTCTCTTAACACATGCTCACACTTGAACCGTCCAATATGGCTTAATTTGGCATGAAAATATTTCATAATGTATCTGGTAATTTATGTAATTAAATTTCCATATCTTGAATAGACTTGTCTACATTTTCTCGCGATGTTTTGGGAATAATGTTATCGACGCTCCACTGTTCTAGAATTCCTCTAGAACGTCGAGTACTTGTTTCTATATACACAATCTCTCTTGACTTGGACGAACTCTCCATCGGATACTCCTTCTGTCGGACTAGTGAGTCTTTGTTCAAGGCCTCCGTAAGTCTCCTCTGTCCATGGATTCCCACATGGTCGACGAGCCGGTTGTACCCTAACACCTATGATACCCTTTAGGGATCAACATGATTCAAACGGCTATTAGAAGTTCGCTCTTATCTTGAATCACGCCGGACCTCTGGACCTGTGCTTAACATGGCCATTGGAAGAGTCGTGAGTTCCACCTGACTGCCAACACCAAGTGCGCGTGTTGTGCAACTGTTACTATCGCCTGATTACTCGACGTGTTATGTGCAATGTCTACTAGCTCTCATCTATACTCTACTCGCTCATCTATTCACGTTCACTCTACTATCTCGTCTATTCATCTAGTGCTTTCATCTACTTCTTGGTACTCTATATTGGCCATTGACTGATTGTCTAAAGATAAAACAATATAACCAATGCCCGGCAATATATAAAGGACCCGATCTGGTCCTGGGATGTGCGCCCAAAGTGCTAGTGCTCATGAGAGTTAAATGATCAGAGTGTTTGGCATTACACTCGAGTGCTATCTATCTCGACTATCTAAATAACAATCAAAAGTGCTATGTTCTCTCATTGTCTATTGACAAAAGTGCTATACTATACCCGTTGTGCTATTGCTATCCTTTGTGCTGTTGTGCTATGGCCATCTTGCTATTTGTGCTATACTCGACTCTCGTGCTATATTTAGAAACTTGTGCTATTTCGTTCATGTGCTATCATGCTATCTCTCATGTTACTTGACTCTCTCTCTCTAGCATTAGTTACTCTGCCTTTTAATACATTAATCATTTAAAGCCTGCTTGACTATTGAGATTTAAATCCTACTGAGCGTTATCGCTCACCCTGCATTATTTGTCGTTGTGTTCTCAGGTGAGACCGAGGATGAACTATACACTCAAGAGGACGGGAACGACCAGGAGTGATGTCATGGGTACCCTAGCATCCTAGCATTATGTTGGAGTCGTAGTTTAGTCTTTTGCTTATTTCAATGTAATTGGGCCCTATAGATTGGCTCTAATATTAGTGGTTGTAACTAGACATTGGAAAGTTATTAATAAAATGAATTTGCTTTAGTATTTATTCTTGTTCAATGGTTTGATGTCTAGTACTCGCTCTATACATGTTTACTTGCAATTGCCTCGCGTTTCGATATTCCGCGTCGGGGCGTGACAACTTACGTCCCACAAAGGGCAATCAAAGGACAAGGTTTAGCTAAATTTTTGGCTACACATCTAGTGCGAGAGCATTCACCCTTGTCTATTGAGCTTCCAGAAGAAGAATCTCTCTCCCCCACAAATGAGAGGGAGAACCAAAATGAAGAAAATCCTAATCGCGAAGAAGTCATCACAATTGAAATACCCTCTTGGGAATTATATTTTGATGGGGCTTCTCGAACACTCCATTTTACAGACGGTTCCATCAGCCTCACTACTGGAGCAAGCATCGTCCTCGTTACTCCCCAAGGAGGAATCTTATATAACTCTTGTGCTCTTATGAAGCCATTAACCAACAATGAAGTTGAGTACGAGACTCTAATTATTGGGCTCCGGTTGGCTCTCGAAATGGGCATCAAAAGCATACAAGTTTATGGTGACTCACAGCTGGTTATCCGACAAGTCTTGGGCCAGTATGAAGTCCACAAACAACAATTGGTTCCATACCATGCTACATTATGGAACTCAAAGAAAAGTTTCACTTCTTCGACATAGCCCATGTCCCAAGAAGTGAAAATTCGCAGGCAGACGCTTTAGCCAAATTGGCCTCTGCCATAAAACTACCTTTCGAAGGAGAATTAGACATAATTGTCCGACATAGAAGACTCATGACAAATGTTCTTGACAATGAGCCCAATCTCACAATCATGGAAGTCAATAATGCTGAAGAAAGTGCAACGATTCAATATGAAGATTGGCGTGAGCCGATTATTAAAATCAAGAAAGGTTGACTCCCTTCTGATCGAGCCCAGAAAATTCAGCTCTTACATAGGGCTACATCAGCTAATAGGGGATCAATTATATAGATTGGTTCATGAAAAGAAGGGACCATCCCTTCTCAGATGTTTGTCCCCGAAAGAAGCCAAAATCATCATGCAAGAAGTTCACACTGGATTGTGTGGTGAACACCAAGCAGGTGAAAAGATGAAAATCAATATCAAGTTAAAAGGCTTCTATTGGCCCACCATGTACACGGATTGCATCCAATATGCCCGTACATGTCATCAATGCCAGGCTTTCGGCCCTGTGCCGAGAAAGTCACCAAACACATTACATCCTACGGCACCAACTTGGCCTTTTGCAAAATGGGGAATGGATATTATGGGACCATTCCCACCCTCATCTCAAGGTCACAAATTCATATTGGCTGCTACATATTACTTTTCCCGATGGGCTGAAGCTATTCCATTGCGGGAAGTAATAGGAGAAGCAGTTGCCAGATTTGTCAAGCAAAATATTATATACAGATTTGGTGCCCCTCACAGAATCATGTCTAATAATGGGACACCATTTCGAAACAAAACAATATATGCCTTGGCAACTAAATTTCATATTGATTGGAGGACGTCATCAGTCTACAATCTGCAAGCTAATGGGCTAGCAGAAGCCTTCAACAAGACCCTTTGTAAGCTGCTTGCTAAAATAGTCGGCAGTCGAAAGCGTGAATGGGGAGAAAAAGTTCATGAAGCTCTATGGGCTTACCGAATAGTATACAAAACTCCTACCGAGTGTTTTCCTTTCTCCTTGGTATACGGAGTTGAGGCTATGATACCTATAGAAATTGAAATGGCATCCTATCGGGTGGCAATACAAACTGGGCTTCAAGGCCAAGAGAAAAACCAAATAAAAAGAAGATTTGAAGAGCTCTCCAATCTAGAAGAAAAGCGGCTTGAAGCATATAAATGCCTCCAAGCATATCAAACTAGAATGGCTCGTGCATTCGACAAATTGGCAAAACCTAGAGCATTTAAGCAGGGGGATCTAGTCATGGTCAAATGCAGAGAAGTAATGGCAGGAAAGTCAAGCGGCAAATTGCAACCCATTTGGCTTGGCCCATATATTGTTACCTTTGCATATGAAGGAGGTGCATACATGCTGGTAGACCATAAAGGCACCATTCCCTTCCCTCCTCTCAATGGGAAGCATCTAAAGCTATACCATGCACCAGAACATGAATTTTCTGGCCAATCATCAAAGCAAAAATTCAACCACCCAAATAGGCAAAAAGCCGAAGAAGGATAAAAGGTACCCTCTCCCAAGATTAGTGCTGAAATTAAAGTTTGCCACAGATGGGGACAAAGAAATCAAACCTCTATTTGTCCGTCATACAACCTAAACCTCCAAACCATCAAACCCTGTCAGAGCATGAAGCCAAAGACACTCCATATATAAAGTTGAGAAGTTAATGAATGAGTGAAAGTTGAGGAGTTATCTCACACCTCTCACTTTTCATTAATTCAAATCCAAACCATAGCCAACAAACCACAATGGTAGGCTATATCTAACCTAAATTCCAAACCTTAGCCAGAAAATCACAAAGGTAGGCTAAATCAATCCAAAATCTGAAATTCCAGCCAGCAAACCATCAAAGTAGGCTATACCAAATCTAAAATTCAAATCATAGCCAGCAAGCCATAAAGGTAGGCCAACCCAAATCAAATCTAAACCTTAGCCACAAACCACAAAGGGAGGCTAACTCACATCCAAAATTCAAATCCCAAATCTTAGCCAGCAAACCATCAAGGTAGGCTATACCAAATCCAAACCTAAATTCAAATCTTAAATCTTAGCCAGTAAACCATCAAGGTAGGTTATACTAAATCCAAAATCCAAATCACAGTCAGTAAACCATCAAGGTAGGCTGCACCAAAGTCAAATCCAAACCATAGCCAGTAAACCCCAAGAGTAGGCTAAACCAAACCCAAATCACCACCAAATCCTAATTCCAAATCTTAGCTAGAAAACCATCAAGGTAAATTGCACCAAGTTAAATCCAAATTTTAGCCACAAACCACCAATGTAGGCTAAACCAAACCCAAATCCAAATCCAAATCCAAATTCCAAACTTCAGCCAGTGAACCACAAAGGTCGGCTATATTCAAAACCAAATTCTACTTACCGTAATCCAGTCAAACACCCAAATGCCAAAAAGACCCATACCCAAATACCAAGTTTCAAAAAAGGAAGTTTCAAAGAAAAAAAAGGGAAAGAAAATAAAAGGGGTTGAAAATAGAGATACCCTGATGGACTTAAGTATATGGCTCATTGTATTCTTAAGGGCCAAAAGGTCAGAAAATCCGGCTGAGGTGAAAATCCAAAAGGGCGCCTTAGGCAAAAATGGATAACCCCTCAACGTGAAAACCTGAAAGGGCGCGTTGGAAAAAGCTAAAGGGAGCCAGTTTCAGTGAAACCCGAAAAGTGCTGAAGTTGGTAATGTGGAAAAAAAATAGAAAAGAAAAAAAAAGAAGAGAAAAGAGAAGGGAAAGAAAGAGAAGTAGAAGGAGTGACTTCTTTGAAAATTGTCCTCCTTTCTTTACTTACAAAGTTCCAAAACATTTTGTTACGAAAGTTACAAAGGTTGGCAACAACCATGGACAAGTCAAACAGAGAAAGCCAGTATACAAACATTATATGGGGAAGCAAAGACACTGAGGCTTCTTCCTCTTCAATCTTTCAACTTCTTTAGCCTTGGAAGAGATGGATTGGCGAAGCTTGGCTGCGTGTCCAGCAAAGGCGGCTCTCTCTTGGGATGTGTCTTCAGCCTCTTTGGCCTTCCGCTCTTAAGAAGATCTCGACTTATCAATTTCACATTACAGCCTGGCAACTCTATTTCTTTCTGCAGCCATTTCTAACTCCCACGTTTTCTGACGCTTCTGTGCTTCGTTTGCATGGGAGTCAAATTCATCAGCATCTCCGGTCAAGGAACATATATCGCTCTCCAAAGTCTGGATCCTCTGATCATAAGGATTCCAGGCCGCGGTAGCGTGGAGACGACGTACTTTGTCCCAAACCTCCTCAACCGCAATCATCCAAGAATCCCTGGAAAGGCCCGTGTAGAAAGCAGCGATGGTGTTCTGCTCCAATGCATGCCTTACAACTTCAATTGAGGGGGATCTTCCGCCCTCACCACAACTCTCACTCTCTCAGGGATCGAGACAAGAAAATCATCGTCCAAAGGAAGTGAGGTGGGCTGAACTCCTGTCGGCCATTCCACACCATGTCCGGGAAAGGCGTCAAATTCTATCGGCGGAGACCCACTGTTACTGGGATGCGATGAAACACCTGCTAAAAGCACCAACAAGCAACAAAAGAAAAGTGATTAGCAAAGAAAGAAACAAACGAAATTCAAAGTCGCAAAGGAAAAAAAGAGGGAAGAAATCAAATCCACTCTTCCTCACCTGGCGAAGAATTTCTTCCTTCCATTTCAGGGTTTGAGGGTCGGATAAAGTTTGGCTACTTAGTATAAAATCCTTGAGACGAGGAGGGGAGATCATCCGGATACGAATTAAAGCCTTTTGCATCTGTTAGCAAAGCGGATGTTTCAGGATTATACTCCGTCCGCGGGAGACCTTCATCATTCCCTGAGGCATCCCCCACCTGAAAAGCAGAATAAGCCTGTGGTTCGGGAAAGGGGCTCCTTGTATTCTTTAAGGATGGAAAAGGAGAGCTGGTCTCAGGTAGAAAGTAAGGGCTGGTTTCTCCTCCCGAAAAAAGCTGATTGATAAAATCCATACCGCCTGAGCAAGAAAAATAAAGGGGGGTCAATATGATGAAAACGTGGGAAAGGAGACCAAATGAGCTATACATTGGCTCAAAAAGGAAATTACCTTCAGGGACTGGTCCCTCGGCAAGGAATTCCCCTACTGGCATCGGGACATAAGCTTCAACAGAAGCAGAAGGATATTGCTCCGTTGGGAGTCCTAATTCAGCAAAAGAGAAGGTAGTATTATCACCCTCTATTGCCGCCGTCTCAAAAATGGAACTGTGGGGTGGCAATCCATCATCTTCGGCCTCTAGCAAAAAGGCTTCAGCCGCTCGCGAAGAGGCTTCACACTCTCTGCCATGAAAAGGGGAAAAATCTCCAGACAAAGGATTGTAATCATCTGGAGTAGCTGAATAATGGGCGTCTTCATCTGTCTCACCATCTGAGGCAGAAAAGCCTAAAAAGATGAAAAGAGAAATAGTAAAAAAAAATGATGAATGATGATGAGAAAAGAAAGAAAAAGAAGAAAGATAGAGACTTCACAAATCCCCCAATAGAAAGGGAGTCGTTCTTACTAAAGAAAAATCGGTGGGCAAATGAGCCACCCCTGTTAAGCAATTCAAATACGAAGCAGTCGTTGAGCGAAGCCAAGAAGGTCAACCTCAACAATAGAATTCCACATCAAATCTTAGATAAATCCAGAAAGGCAGAATTTAAGAGGAAGATGTTAAACCAAATCTCGAGAAAAGCTAGGAAGGCAAGTCTCGAGAGAGAGGTGTCAAATCAGGTCAGAAAGCAAGGCCAGAAGACACAAGTTTTATCGACCAAGTGTTAAACCAAGCCATTGAGCAAAGCCAAAAAGGTCACCCTCAGCAATAGAATCCCTCATCAAGTCCTGGATAAATCCAGAAAAGGTAGGATTTAGGAGAAAAAGGTCAAGTTGAATCTCAAAGAAGGTACCAGATTAGATCAATGAGCAAAATTAGAAAGTCATGCCCTATTGACCAAATGATAAGCCATTGAGCTAAGACAGAAAAGCAAGGCTCAGCATCTTGGCTCCAACCCAACCTTGGGCAAAGTCAAAAAGACAAGTCTCAAGAGAAAATCTCAAATCAATTGTTGAGCAAAGTCAGAAAGACACGTCTCATCGGTCAAATCTCCAATTAAATCGGGTCCTAGAGCGAAGCTATAAAGGCAAGTCTCGAAAGGAGAATGTCAAGATAAAGTCCTTGGGTAAAGTCAGAAAGACAAGACTCGGGCAAAGAAGGCCAAAGTCAGCTCCGAGTAAATCCAAGGAGTAATTTGTCAATGAAGCTCAACTGAGGAGTTGACTTGGTGGAGCAGGTCCATATCACTAAATCCCCTTCTACGTATTCATGATAGGAGCCAATGGCTCGGCACAAGAAGCACGACAAAGTTGATCGTTGTCCAAAATTGATGGCGTCACAGTGCAAGTACTGAAGCGCATCAACTATGACCATGATTTTCAATTCAATTCCTCGTGAAGTCATGAAGACCAGGAGTAAAGCTTGGAGATCGCATGGGACGTCCACCTTCGCCTTCGACTTCAGCACACATTCCGTGGGGGGGCATTTGTTGGCATGTAAAATTTCCAAATCCCAAAACCTCAATTTCCCAAAATCCAAACCTTCATAACCCATAAATTCCCCAAAATCCACCCAAAGTACCAAACATTCCCAAACCCAAAGAACATCATCAATTCCCAAACTCCCAAAAAAATCCCCAATTTAAAAAGAACCCAAAACCCTAGAAATACCGAATCCACAAAAAAACCTCAAAGTTCTGAAAATCCAGAAATGTTCTCAAATCCCAAAAAAATCCAAAAATCCCAGAAATGCCCAAGGGGGGGGGACCCCTAACCGTGGGGATTGCCCCATCAGTTAAGGAACAAATTCTTAACCGATGGGACTGTCCCATCGGTTAAGAAGAAGCTCCTTAACCGATGGGACTGTCCCATCAGTTAAGGAAGGAGCCCTTAACCGATGGAACCCTTCCATCGGTTATGGGAGATCCCCTTAACTGATGGAACCCTTCCATCAATTACCTCTCTCTCTTCTCAATGTAAAGGGTTAAAACCCCTATAAACAACCCATGTAGCCCGATGGCAATGGGCGCGAAACTTTTGGAAGTCGGAAATTTGAAAAAGGAAACTCTTGCTTGCTTGTGAAAGAAGTTCTACTCGGTGTGAAGGTATTCTCCCTTGGCAAAGCAAAAAAGTCGTCCCCCTCCGGCTAGGAAATCTCCATATCTCCCCCCCCCCCCCCCCCCATGTCAAGTTAGTCTCCATGGGGGGATTCTAAAATTCAAATATATATTCATATCTCCACATCAAGTTAGTCTCTGTGGAGATAAAATCAAATTGTGCTCGTGTGCTTCAGTGTTTAAATACCTTCCATGTCGAGTTAGGCTCATGGGTATAAGGTATTTAACATCTCAATGTTCTTGTGTTCTAAATGTTTCCATGTCGAGTTAGTCTCCATGGATATAAGAATTTAGACACATTTGTGTTATTCCCTTACGTCGAGCTAGTCTCCGTGAAGGTGAATCTTTGTGCTCATATGTGTATGTCTTTTAAAGGAAACTCTGCCCAAGCGGAGGTTCTGCCCAAAAGTATACTCATATGTTCACAAAATATATGTTCATATGTGCATATTTTATGAGGAGACTCTGCCCATACAGAGACTCTGCCCCAAAATAAATACGGCCATATGTTCATCAAGTATATGTTTGTGTGTTTGCGTGGTAACTTTGCCTATGTGGAAACTCTGCCCAAATACACAACATATTCAAATATCAAATAAATCCTCAAGTATACATCCACCCATTTCTCAAATTGCATGCTAAACTTGCAAATCGAGTCCATGCTCTTTCCAAAACAAAATCTCTTTTCAAAACAAATTCCATTTTGTCCGATAAAAATAAGACACCATACTATTATTTTCTAGAAAAATGCAAACCTCAACTTTTACTATCAATGGTGTTCGAGTAAAAATTGATGTAAACCAACATCAAAGACTTTTAATCAGATGTAAATAAACATCGATTCCGGTCGATGGAGAAGGGATCTAGCACACGCTACCATAATCGCCTGATAAAATAAAATCACGAAACAAATAAGTTCAAAATAAAATTGGCGCACTTGTCCATCCTTTGGACATAACATTCTTCTCCGCATCGCGCGGATTTCAAACTCTGTCTGTTAGACAGGCTGGCACACCCGCAAAGTAAAATAAATAAAATGCAAATCAAACTCAAACACCATAAAATAAAATAAAATATTATCACAAAATTTTATGTGTCTAACAATAGCCTAGTTCAAGGAGCCTAGTGCCTTTGGGTGCAAGAGAATCCAAGGGCCACATAAAATACTATCCTATTCCAATTTTTAAGTCCAAAAACATGTTGATGCTCATTTGGGAGTGATTTATGGATTTAAAATTGCAAAGCATTATTTCTAGATATGCATAAAACTACATGATATGTCATGGTATTAAAATTATAAATTCAGCATGGTAACTTAAACACATTCCACGTGAAAATTAAAAAAGTGATAATTTATCAATCAAAACAATAATAATTAAACATAAAATATGTGCATCCTTCAATCAAAGAGGTCCTAAACCAGACAGTTAGTGTCTTGTTAGCATATCACTATTCATCCACACATAAATAACAAATAATGTCCAAAGTCCATAATGCAGTCCGTTTATATATAAAAATATCTACTACTTGGGAACCCTTAAATTACATTGAAGATGAATTTAAAAGAATAAACAAATTAATGGTTCCTCCAACTTCTTGTTCCTTAAAGAGGATCCCCGCATATAAAATAGGAGAAAGGCTTATTGCACTTGCATATTGGCAACAAGCTCATGTGGCATCCAATAATTGGATTGTCACTTTATCACTCCTCATGTGAGGGGTTCCACATGGGTTATTGTCTAGTCATATTGCACTTTAAGTGCAATATACAAGTGCAATAAATTAACTTTTCTCATAAAATAGACACTGGCTAGCCCTTTGATCGACCACAGTCACATCCATGATGTAATATCATACCACAATCATTCACAACATTGCCATATATATAACTTTTAAGGGTATTAGAATAATTAAATTCTGAGTGTGGTTTAGCTCATATATCTTTCTGTTAAATATATATATATATATATATATATATATATATATACCATTATGAGAATTAACAAGCATTCTCCCTTTCTAATCTCTTTTTTTTTCGGTAAACAGATGGACTTAATTTTGTTCTCATCATAATGAGGCCTCAGAACCAAGTAGGCCTTGACAAGATCACGAGAGATTGGATATTAACTGAATACGTTATTAGATTCTTTCTTGGGGTCTTACTGTTACCAAAGGCAGACCTCAATATCTAAAACTGTTCATGTTTGGTATTTGAAAAGATCAGAAATAGAGTGATGTCTTAAAAATAGCTATTAGAGTATGTTTGATATCACTATTTTAGTTATTTTGAAGATATCCTCACTCTATCTCCGATCTATTTAAATATCAAATATATTTTTAAAATTTAAAAGAGAATGAATATTTCATACTTGAAAAATCTAGCCTCTTATCATCTTATGGCATGCCGTGGGGACCGAAAAAAACAGCAGCAAAAAGAAGAAAGAGGACATTGTGGCGTGCATAAATTAGGCACACCAAATGATGGTGTGCCACCTAAGAAATGGACAATATTTAATATATTTTTATCTCAAATTTTTCAACCTTAAGAAATTAAGATGGCACACCACTATTTGGTGTGTTCAATTTGTGCACACTAAATAATGTGCACTAAATATTCTCTAAGAAGAAAACGGCTCTCGGGCTCGCGAGATGCCCACTCACGCATGATTCGTCTCGCACATAGCACCACCATGGTGCTAGTGTGCTCAAGGCAGGCCCGCGCCTGAGCACTGCTGGCACCTAGGTCAGCGCTCACGGGGTAGGGCCGAGCATCGTTGGCAGCAAAATAAAAACCCCAAATCGTGCAACGATGTGCGAGATGTGTAGAACCCAAAATTCCAGAGATCATAATGGAATGTTCTGGTATCAAATGTTAGCATAAACTCGATGGATCTGATAGTGCACCGCGAAAGATAATAGTATTATGTAGCAACATCTTAGAAAGTTGAATAGTTGAAAAAGAGCACACCCCGCATAGGATCATCCTCAGTCAGTGGAAAGTCGAGGTTTCCTCCTCTTTCTACAGATTAACACTCTTTGATGAGAGAGAGCAAAAGCGTTGGGAACTCCCCTCTTAAATCTACAGAAAGATAGGGACCTAATTCTCAATAATGGTTGTGTATCTCACTGCATGTGTTCTCCTTATTAGAGAACAGGTCCTTATTATAAGGACTCATAGTGTAGCGTATTGACAGTTCAGATTGGGGTTTAGTAGTTGTGGTGGCCAATGTGTAGCCCATAGTCTGTGTTTGAGGTGTTTGGCAGGTTGCGAGGCTTCGTGGGCCGAGAGTTTGGGCCCAAAACACTCGCTGGTTCACTGTTTGTGAACACGACAGAGTTGGGCGTCGCGTTGAGAACGCGACGATCCAAGGCATCGCGTTCTGGTTACCACCGCTGAGAGTCTTCGTGTGCATGTCCACCGCGTGGCGCGCGCTGGGCGGCCTACTGGCGTCAGCAACGAGAAAACGACGACCTAAACCATCGCGTTCAGGTCGCGACGGCATGGTGAGTCGCGTTCTCAATGCTGAAGGGTTATTACCCTAGGTCGGCCAAACAGAGCTCAGCAAGCTCTGCTCGGCTAGGAGACGGCTTTTTGTGGTGGATATTGGACGATTCGGGGTTCTGATGCTGTTTTTGGCGTGATCTCGCCGTGAGGACATGGTACGGAGCGAGGGAAACGCCGAGGTATCGCCATTCTTCACGTTCTTCATGAAGGTAGGGAGATTCTGCCATATTTCTCGTTGTAGATTGCATGTTTAGCTTGTTTTACATGCTTTAGACAGTAGATACCATGCTAGTGTAGTGCTTAGATCTTGTATATTTGTGTTTCATGGTAGTTAGCATGGTTTGTGTGGGGATTCTGGAGATGGAACCCCGGAATTAGGTCACTGTCTGTGAAGGTGACGGACCTAACTGTCGCAATCTGAATGCGACAACCCGACCCGTCGCGTTCCTCTTCAAAATGCGTTGTATCGTGGCGTCGCGTTCTGAAGGCGACAGTAGACCCCGTCACGTTCAGGATTCCGTTGGCAATAGGCTTGTGTATGGATACGTGATTATAGGATTATCGTTATTTGTTGTGCATGGCATTGGTAAGCGGTGCATTAGCACTTGTAGAGTTTGAGGAACGTGTTGTTCACATGGTTGACGTGGTGTTCTCGTGGTTTGTGAGGTGTTCACGTGGTTTGTGTGTGCGTGGCAAGTAGTACGACGCCTACCGTGGTTACCTCTCCAGTTCAGAGCACTAGGTTTTGTGTGAGCCAGGCACGTTAGTGCTCGGGGCTTGTCCCGGTACTTGTGTACCGTCGAGGTCTGTGTCTTCTTCCTGAACACCCTCACTCTTGTGTAGAGTTGTACGTCTGGATGAGGGAAAGACGACAGAGGGACAGCGACTTGTGAGAGTTTGTGTTTGGTCGCTTGTAGCACGCTCGTGGTTGGAGGTTACAGACACCAGTAGACGTACTGAGTCCCAGCTAGTCCTATTTTCCAGTGTCTCACTTTAGGGAGCTCGCGCCGGAGTCCCTAAAGGTGGCAGGCATGGGCCTGCGGCAATGTGGTCCGCAGGAGTGGTGTTGGTTGGTCTCCACAGTTCTTTGGTTCGCTGTGGTGGAGCGGCAGCTAGACCATTCGTCCATGGCTGCGAGACTGAGAGGTTGACCTGTGTGGTTTGTCTAGGTTAGTTGTTGGTGTCGCGAACCAGTCTTCGTGACCCGAGTGTGGCGTTTTCTACTTTAGTACGTACACTTGGACGAGATTTTCCATTTACTTAATTAAAGGTTGATTTCTGTTGATAGCATGAGATAATTGTTATTTACAGCTTTAATACCATGTGTAGCTATTTCTATAAATTGCCTAGTGTAGCTTCTTGTTACTGCACTTGTGAGTTTGGTTTTGTGCAGCTTTTGGGGAGTTTTCCTACTGAGCCAGTGGCTTGTGAGGCTTACCCCTACTTCTTCCAGGTGAGGGAGAGCAGGAGGCTTCTCGTCCTTCATCTAGTTCAGAGCCGCATCGTAGTGGATTTGGGCCCTCACCACCAACAGTGTGATCTTTACTTTTTGTTCTCCTCGGTGTATGCCCCAGGTTACTGTACTCTGTGTTTAACTATAGTTGAGAAATTGCTATGTATATTTCATGTAAATATTTGTGAGATGTGCAATCTTATATTTATTTGAGCTGTTTCTTTTATATTTCTACAGACTCGTGTGATTGATATCCCTTGCGAGGCTACGGGTCGATCGCAGGAGATGGAGTCGGATCAGGTTCGTTATTAGGTTAACGAGTTTGAACAACGAGGACCGTCACAGTTGGTATCAGAGCAAGATCCGTGTAAATATAAAGGAATCAGAAATTTACATAGCCTGGTCTCTACTTTAGTCCACTGTTGGTAGTTGGCCTTAGTTTTTGTATTGATTTGTTTGTATGTTATGTGGTTGGAATGATGTTTGTGCAGGATTAGAAATGGCAGACATGAGAGATTAGGGAGGAGGTGGAGATGAGACTGTGGAGACTACGCATCAAATGATAGAAAGGATATGGGAAAGCCTCACAGAGATCCATAATAGACTAGATCACTAGGCACCAGTACAACCAGCAGTAGAGGTACCACCGACAGTAGAGGAGGCAGTACTAGTGGCACCACCCCCACCACCACCAGTAGTTGAGGTACCACCCGTTGTACCTATACTTCCTGCAGTACCAGCACAGGTAGCCAATGTGGAGGAGCCCACAACACTAGTAGAGAGGTTTCTGCAGTTGCAACCACCCACATATTCAGGAGGTCTGAATCCCGACACAACAGAGCACTGGGTGCATGAGGTAGAGAGGGTTTTGTTATTATGAGGTGTCCACAAGTTGATAGAGTGGTACTAGCTACCTATCAGTTGTGTGGATTTGCACAGGAATGGTGGAGATTGAAAATGCAGACGGCATTTGCAAGGAGGATGGAGGATACCATTACCTGGACAGAGTTTTTGGAGGTATTCAATGATACTTTCTTCCCAATTTAGATACAACAGGCCAAGAGGGAGCAGTTTCGGATGTTGCAGCAAGGGAACCTAACAGTGCTAGAATATCAGATGAGGTTCATGGCATTGAGTAGATATGCTCCATATGTGGTTATTGATACTATAATGATGGTGGAGTATTTCATTCGAGGACTGCGACCAGAGCTTCAGGATGCAGTAATTCCTTTGATGTGCAAGACAGTGGAAGAAGCAGTACAGAGGGCAGCAATTCTGGAGAGGACTGTGCAGGCTAGGCAGTCCGGAGGAGTAGGGACAAGTAGTTTTGGCTTCCGCAGTAGTCTGCATGTATTAGTAAGGGAAAGGCACCATCAGGAACATCGTCATCATCAGGATTTGGAAAGTGGGGTGGTAAATTGAAGAAGATGTTTAGAGGATGAGGAGGCGGTAAGCAGCAGGGTTTTTAGCCGTGTTTTCAGCAGGGCCGAGGTTTTAGGCCAACACCGGAGGAGTCGCAGCAGAGTACGGCAAGACAACTGCAGCTTTCCCAGGTTTTCGGTGTTATAATTGTGGGCAGCCGGGGCATCTAGCTAGAAACTGTCCGCATCCGCAGAATTACAGCTATGGTAGAGGGGTACAACAGCAGCAGCCCTTCCAACAGCCAGCAGCAGAGCGAGGCAGAGGTCCACCTATGCAGAGGGGATGAGGTCGAGTTATGGCCATCACCAGAGCACAGGCGGAGGCATCTAACCTAATTGAAGGTATATTACCTCTTTTTGACTTTTCTGCTAGAGTGTTAATTGATCCAGGTGCTTCGCATTCCTTTATTTCCAAAGATTTCTTGGATAGCATGGTTCATTCATTAGAGGAGAAGCAGTGTGAGTTGGTAGTGGAAGTTCCTTCAGGTGGTTTCATGCTTATCTCGTGCTATTTAGATGAAGTTCTGATTGTAGTGCAAGGAAATCAATTGCCAGCTAGATTGCATGCATTACAGCTGAAAGAATATGATGTGATTTTGGGAATGGATTGGTTAGAGGCCTATGGGGCAGTAGTGGATTGTAGAAAGAAGAGAGTCAGATTTTGCCAACCCAGTGGAGCAGTGTTTGAGTTTCAAGGTATGCCGTTCTACACTCCTAAGTTTATTATTTCTGCACTTAGAGCTAGAAAGTTGATCAATGCTGGGTGTGTAGCATATCTTGCTTCAGTTAGTCTAGTTGAGTCAGATAAGTCTATAGAGATGGTACCTGTAGTCAGAGAATTTGCAGATGTGTTTCCAAAAGAATTGTTAGGGTTAGCTCCACACAGAGAAGTGGATTTTACAGTTGAGTTGCAGCCAGGCAGTATGTCGATCTCCAAGGCACCTTACAAAATGGCACCAGCAGAATTGAAAGAATTAAAGAAGCAGTTGCAGGAGCTATTAGAGAAAGGTTTTATCAGGCCAAGTCATTTGCCGTGGGGAGCACCGGTGTTGTTTGTTAGAAAGAAAGATGGCAGCTTAAGAATGTGCATAGATTATTGGCAATTGAACAAGGTTACCATCAAGAATAAGTATCTGCTTCCCAGAATTGATGATTTGTTTGACCAATTACAGTCAACTAAGGTCTTTTTCTAAGATTGATTTGAGATCCGGTTATCATCAGCTGAGGATTAAGGAAGATGATTTGATAAAATAGCTTTTAGGACCAGATATGGGCATTATGGGTTTGTGGTTATGCCATTTGGGCTAACCAATGCACCAGCAGCTTTTATAAATTTGATGAACAGGATATCCATCCTTATAAGGATCAGTTTATTGTGGTTTTCATTGATGACATATTGGTGTACTCAGCATCAGAGGAGGAGCATGCAGCACATCTGAGGATCACATTACAGACATTGCGAGATCATCAGTTGTATGGTAAATTTAGTAAATGTGAATTTTGGTTGAAAGAAATTCAGTTTTTGGGTCATGTAATTTCAGGTCAGGGTGTGGCGGTTGATCCAGCAAAGGTAGAAGCAGTAATGAAATGGGAAGAACCGAAAACAATGTCAGAAATTAGAAGTTTTCTGGGTCTGGCAGGTTACTATAGACGGTTCATCTGGGACTTTTCAAAGATAGCAGCTCCTATGACAAGATTGACCAGGAAAGGAGTACCTTTTGTATGGTCTTTAGATTGCAGGCACAGCTTTGCAGAGTTGAAGAAGAGGCTTACTACAGCACCACTATTGGAGATACCATCATGCAGTGGAGGATTTGCATTATATACAGATGCATCTATAAGAGGATTGGGAGCAGTGTTAATGCAACATGGTAAAGTAGTGGCATATGCATCAAGGCAACTGAAGAGGCATGAAGAGAATTATCCTACTCATGATTTAGAGCTGGAAGCAGTGGTTTTTGAACTAAAGTTGTGGAGGCATTACCTGTATGGGGAGAGATTTGAAATTTTCACATATCATAAGAGCTTAAAGTATATTTTCTCACAAAATGACTTAAATTTGAGGCAGCGTAGATTGATAGAATATATGAAAGATTATGATTTCAGTCTGGCATATCATCCAGGTAAAGCTAATGTGGTAGCAGATGCATTGAGCAGAAAAGCAGTTATGTGTCACATATTGATCAGAAAATGGAAATTATATGAAAATGTGGCAGAAAATTCATTATTTGTACAAAGTAATCAGCAACGAGCAGTGTTAGCAACCAGTGCAATGGAGCCTTTTTTATACTGGCAGATAGTGAAAGCGTAGAGAACATATGAGAATCTGGTGGACATCGTCAGAATGGAAGAGGTCACACTAGATGATGACAGCGTGGTCAGACTTAAAGGTCGATTATATGTTTCAGCAGATGCCGAAGTAAAGCAGAAAGTATTAGAGGAAGCTCACAGGTCGAGGTATACTATTCATCCAGGTAGCACCAAGATGTATCAAGATCTGAAGAAGCATTTCTGGTGGCCAAATATGAAGAAGGAAATTACAGAATTTATATCCAGATGTTTGATATGTCAGTAGGTTAAAGCAGAACACCAGAGGCCAGGAGGATTGTTACAGCCATTGTCCATTCCACAATGGAAATGGGATGATATAGCTATGGATTTTGTAGTTGGTTTGCCCAGAACAGCAACAGGTCATAATGGTATTTGGGTCTTTGTGGACAGATTGACCAAGGTATGCAGGTTATTGGCAATGAGTATGTCAATATGTCATGGACTGTGGATAGATTAGCTAGATTATATGTTGGTAGAATAGTACCATTACATGGAATTCTAGTGACAATTGTCTCAGATAGAGATCCCAGGTTTACTTCAAGTTTCTGGAGAAGTCTGCAGAGAGTAATTGGCACATAATTAAGGTACAGCTCAGCTTATCATTCACAGATAGATAGACAGACAGAAAGGACAATTCAGACCTTAGAAGATATGTTGAGAGCTTGTTTTTTAGCATGGGGAGGTACATGGGAGCACCACTTGGGCATGGTAGAATTTGCATATAACAACAGTTATCATGCAAGCATTAGAATGGCACCTTATGAAGCTTTATATGGAAGACCGTACAGGACACCATTGAATTGGCATGAGGTAAGTGAAAGACAAGTCATGGGACCAAAATTGATTCAACAATGCTCAGAAATGGTCAAGTTTATTAAGGAAAAGCTTCAAGCAGCACATAGTTGTCAGAAAAGTTATGCAGATAGCCGACGCAGGCCATTGCAGTTTGAAGTTGGTGATTATGTATTTTTTAGAGTTTCTCCTACCAAAGGTGTAGTAAGGTTTAGCAAGAAAGGTAAATTAAGTCTGAGATATGTTAGTCCATTCTAGATTGTGGAAAGAATTGGTGAAACAGTGTACAAGGTAGATTTACTAGCCGACTTCACAGATGCACATGATGTGTTCCATGTTTCCATGCTCATAAGGTATATTCGAGATCCCTCCCCGATAGTCAGCTATCAACGAGATGATCTGAAGCCAGACATGTCTATGCCAGAGTATCCAGTACAGATTATAGGACACAGAACCCAAAAGTTAAAAAATAAAGAGATTGAGCTAGTAAAGATCAGATGGGAAAACCGACAAGGTGGAGAGGACACATGGGAACTAGTAGAGGAAATGAAGAAAGCGTATCCATACTTGTTTGAGTAAGCCTTTAATTCATTTAGGTGATAGTACCATGCTTGTTTAATTGAAAATTTTTATGGAGAGCTTTTTTTCTAAATTTTGAGGACGAAATTTCTTTTAGGTGATAGTCATGTAGCATATTGACCGTTCGGATCGGGGTTTAGCGGTTGTGGTGGCCAATGTGTGGCCCATAGTCTGTGTTTGAGGTGTTTGGCAGGTTGCGAGGCTTCGTGGGCCGAGAGTTTGGGCCCAAAACACTCGTTGGTTCACTATTTGTGAACACGACAGAGTTGGGCGTCGCGTTGAGAACGCGACGATCCAAGGCATCGTGTTCTGGTTACCACCGCTGAGAGTCTTCGTGTGCATGCCCACCGCGTGGCGCGTGCTGGGCGGCCTGCTGGCATCAGCAACGAGAAAGCGACGACCTAAACCGTCGCGTTCAGGTCGCGACGGCATGGTGAGTCGCGTTCTCAATGCTGAAGGGTTATTACCCTAGGTCGGCCAAACAGAGCTCAGCAAGCTCTGCTTGGCCAGGAGAGGGCTTTTGTGGGGGATATTGGGCGATTCGGGGTTCTGATGCTGTTTTTGGCGTGATCTCGCCGTGAGGACGTGGTACGCAGCGAGGGAAATGCCGAGGTATCGTCGTTCTTCACGTTCTTCGTGAAGGTAGGGATATTCTTCCCTGTTTCTCGTTGTAGATTGCATGTTTAGCTTGTTTTACATGCTTTAGACAGTAGATACCATGCTAGTGTAGTGCTTAGAGCTTGTATATTTGTGTTTCATGGTAGTTAGCATGGTTGGTGTGGGGATTCCGGAGATGGAACCCCGGAATTAGGTCACTGTCTGTGAAGGCGACGGACCTGACTGTCGCAATCTGAACGTTGTAATCACAGGGATTGCACCCCCCTCAACACAAACATGAATATCAAATGTGATAGCATGGAAAATAGGATGTGATCGCCACCTAGAGTATTGCTAAATGAAAAGAAATGTATAGGCTAATTACTCTAAGAAAGGGAGAGAGAGAACGGAGGAGTACCTGATGTCGCGGTCATCCGGACGACCACGGCAATGCTGAGGAAGCGTCAGTCCTGGTAGACGCGTTTCTTGTCGCGTCGCCTTCCTCCGTCGTGTTCTCTTCTTGTGCGGGAGATGATGGATGGGACCTTCTTCCCATCCTCCAGCCGGCCAGAGGATGAGAGCTCCTCGTGGATCTTCGCTTGGGTTCTTGCCAAAACAACGAAAACAAGAAATAAAACTCTGTTAGACTATGTTAAGTGTAGTAACTATTCTTAAATGAAAGAAAGATGTGGAGTATGGAGGGAACGGACCTTGGGGGGGTGGTTTTTAAACCCCTTGGGTAGTAGGAAAACGTGGGGAGGAATATGCATGGGGAGAAATCATGGAAGAGGAGAAGGAGGAATCCTAACTCATGCATACATGTGTAAAAATGTGGAAAAGAAAGTAAAAATCAAAACTAAACAGATACTACCCCGTTTGATGTGATTCTAGTTGGAGGTCGGAGAGGAGGATGTCAGGAACAACTTTCATGAAGACATCTTGAAGAGATCTGGCCTGGTTTGGGCTGTGGAAGAGACGATAATCCCGCATGTGCAGATCTCGATATGATAGAGAAAGCGAAGATCAATCTGCTGTAACTTTTCGTACAAGCCACCAATCGACGTGATTCCACTTCGAGGTTGAAGAGGGCTCTGTGGGGAGTAACTTTGATGAAGAAATCTTGAAGAGATCTGGCCTGGTTCGATCACCACAAGCTGTGCAAGTACTGCTGGTCCTGGAGGCGATATGAGAGAGAAAGAGGAGAGAGAGAGGAGGAAAACGTGAAGAACAACTTCTCCTCTGCCTTGGGAACGATGGGACCTCGTGGGCAGAGCCTCCAGGGACTTCTCCTCATAGTGGTAGCCTTCCTCTATCCCTTAGAGAGTCCTAGGATGTGTTCAAGTGAGAGATAGAGTCCAATCCTGAGTTAGAGAGAGAGTCCAAGTTGTGGGAGAGTTCTAGAGTCTATCTAGAGTTTGAATGGGTTTGGGGGCTCCCTAGGGATGAGGATAGGAGGTTTAGGTTGTAATCCAACTCAAAGAGACTTTAGATAGGCTCCAGGATGGAGAGAGAGGCCGAAAATCACGTAAAAACGTGTTTACATGCATGGCGCTGTCGCGTCAGATCGTGGGGCCGCATTCTTGTCGCGTCCATGCACCAGGCCGCGACTATAAGACAGTCCGCGTAGGTCCCACGAAATGAGCCATAACTCTCTACACAGACATCGGATTGATTCGTCGTTTGTTGCGTTGGATTCTAGACTCTGAGGGCTACAAAATGATAGTATGGTATGCCAAATTTGAATTATAAATGAGAACGTTATGAGCTCTCAAAGTGAAGGCATGTTCACAGGATTGGGCAGATTGCAAAGTTTTGATGTTTCAAGTGGATCTTGGCCATGGGCTTGAGAATGGGCTTGAAGTTGAGGGTGAATGGACTCATAATGGTCCAAAGAAGGACTCCAAAGTGATGATCAATTTGGGACATCAATGATATGAACAAAAAAATATGCCCAACTTATAGGCCGAAAATGGATGTCTACAGATTGCCCCTCCTTGATGCCCGCTTTGCAAGGGAGCGAAGCGAAAAGAGAGCGAAGTGTAATGAAATGGAATGGAGCGAGGATGAAGAAGAGTGGACTGAAAAGTGGGCTTCAAGGTAAAAGAGACACCCTTCACAACTAATAAACGATAGAAATTCTCTGGAAGACTCTAAACTAACCTCAAGGAAGAGCGAGCATGGACGGCTCCTGTCTGGAATGACAAAAAGGAAAGTAAAATAAGGATGATCAACCTCTTGATTAAGAGGTACCCTAGCCGATTGGCCTGCAGGTTTCATCTTGGGAGGACATGTGCGTGCCAGGCGGGTCACGATGACTCAAGGCCTGGGAGCGATTCGCAACCAAGACGGATCGGGGGGAATATTTAAGTTGATTTGGATGAATGGAGGGAGTAAATTCCAGACAGGAGTCATACTGTCCAACTCAACCAAGTGACTAGCTCAAAGACGACCTTCAAATTGTGAGTGGAATATGATTTCTTGTTCAAGAAACTTAAGCATGATTGACCATCACCAGGGAAGTAACTTTTGACAAATCATGAGGCATGAAGCTCAAAGTCCTACATGATGCATGCTGGGCTAAAATAAAAGAAATCATCAAATCAATATGCAAAGAAAAGAGAAAATACAAAATACTCAAGGATAATATTGTTAAGCCGAATAAGAATGGGTCAAGAGACTACCTGCAACCGCAGTGTAGGCCTGAATCCATCGTTCCCAAACTTATTTAACTTAACGGCCTATCCAGCGATTAGCAATGTGCACCTAGATCATCACTATTTTTGATAAAGGGGAACTCAAATCCCAGAGCACATTGAGAACCAGCCGGTCCTTGAGATAATATAGTAACATAAGTACCATATAGTAATGCAAGGGAGAAGGGATGGGGATACTTACCTGAACTTACCTGCGGAACGTAGAACTCGCCATTTTTTTTGGGTTTTGCTTTTTCTGATTTTTTTTGTTTTTTTTTGTGTAAATGAAGCAATAAACAAAGCACTAAACAAGCTAACAACAACAAACATAAACAACTTAGTCATCCACATGATTGAAACAAAGCACTAAAGAACAGCCAAGTTCACACACAAAGAGTCCTCTCATGGAGCCATTGAGGGAGAATATGTATGGGACTTGGGAAGGACTTTGTGGGATAATGAGTTTGAAATTCAAATCATGGGTGGAACTGAGGAAGAGAGACAGATCGTAAAGATGATGTGAGCAAGACTTAGGCAAAAGTAATGAAGAAATGTGGAGATCCGAGCGATCAATGCTTAGGAGCCAATGTACCTGCACACTTAGCATGTATGATTAGATCTGCTCATTTTTGTTATTTTTAATTTGAAAACATTTGATTTTTTTTAGAGTTTTGAAATTATCTATTTTTTTATTTTTAGAAATATTTGGTTTTTTTTATTTTTGGCAATATTTGATTTTTTGGAATTTTGGCAATATTTGATTTTTGGAAATATTCGATTTTTTGGATTTTTGACAATATTTGATTTTTTGGATTTTTGACAATATTTGATTTTTTTATTATTATTATTGACAACATTTGATTTTTTTTATTTTGAATAACGCCTAAAGCCGACGCTAGCCCTTCCTAAAAAGATACATGAGACGGAAGGTACTCTCCCTTGCTACTACAGCACTAAAGCAAGATCAAACTACTGGAAAGGGGTCCCCATTCATTCTCCTTTCATTAAAGACCACCAAAAGGTCAGATGTGCATTAAGATGGTGGCATCTTGTAGATGGTTGCCCCTAGCTTGCGGTGCCACTATAAAGGCCATACCCGGGAGACGACCCAGCCTTATAGAGAGAAAGGGAAGAAAGTTTGGGGATAAGTCTAGTGTAGGTTTTAAAGGACAAATTAGGCTTAGCTTCCTTCCACGGCATACCTCTTAGAGGTTCAATCTGTTGAGGAGGGACTTTTGGTCACTTTATTGTGCATGTTTCTTATTTGGGGCATGCGTACGATCGGGCTCAAGGGCGTCCTGCGGGGAACTGTACTCACTCTTTGCCATGCCCCTATTCCTTGATTTTCTTTCATTTGTTCTTCTTCTCAGTTTTATTTGGATTTTCTTTTGCAGGCTGATTGACCGTCCCTATTTGAGATTTCCTCTCATCAAGGTGTGCTTAGGTTGGTTGTCTTGCCCAAATAGCCCTTTTGCCCCTGCACTTCGACCGAGTAAAGAAGAGAACAACTTTTGCACCACCTAGGTATGGCCTAAATAGCAGCGATGTTTGCTAGAGGAGCCGACTAAGGTTGCCATGTGAGTGTGTGATGATCCTTGCTTAAGGTGACCTTTAATGACAGGGAATGAACGTCGGTTCCCTAGCGCGGAGCAATCTCTAGCCTGAGTGCTGTAGAAGCAAAGTAAACCTAAGACTGACTCGACCACTCTAGTTGTGAATTGAGATGACTCTCTTTGATGTTTGGTGTTTAAAAAAATATTTGCATGGTTATTTAGTGCACAATGTGACCCCTTTATTGAAAGAGCGACCTGCATTAGTCTTTGAACCTTGATTTTGGTTGATTTTAATTAGCTCATTTGCAGGAAAATGTAAAAAGTCGGGGTAACAAGAATTGGAGTCAGCTCAACACAAACAAGAGGGAGACAAGACTCTACATGAATATGAGGGATAAGAACCCTCCAACAAAATATTTACAAAGGAGGAGAAGAATGTTAGTGAGGACTAAAGCCTCGAGAACAGTGAGAGAAAGGGTCGGGACCCCGAATAGGTAGTGAGGGAGGAATCGAGTCAAACCCGAGATCAGGAGGGGTTAGAAGAAGGAACTGTAGAATGGAGGGTGGAGGATCTGGAGGATCAGAAGGGGAAGTGGAAGGAGGGGAATCAGATGCCCCTGGAGAGTGCAGGCCTGACCTATAGGAGGCTCTAGTGGAAGAGGAAAAGGGGAACCCTGAGCACTAGGAAGGAAGTTAGGTGACCCAGGTGGATATGGAGAGAGAAACTGGGTACCCCGAGGGTGATCGGGTGGCTCAGGAGGAAGAGATAGGTGAGGGTCCAAAGACCCGAGGGGAGTAGGAGGGGAAGAATGCGGCACCAGTCCAGAATTGAGAGATCGGGCACCTCCTCTAGGAACCAGATTGACCAAAATGAGTAGCATTGAAAGATCAAGGTCAGGAGATGACAAGATAGGGAGATCGATATTTTTCTTGAAGAATTTCAATCTTGATCTCAGCCTCCTTTGCTTCTTGGCAGATTTCTTCTTGTGACGCCATAGCTTCTTCGCTCTCACAGACAGATACGACGGTTTTATCTTGACATGTCTTCTTAAATAGCGGGACCAGGCAGCAGATGGCCTCGCTCTTCTCTGCAGCCACACAGCTCTCTCATCAATTATAGTCGTCATGACTGCCGTGTGCACACTTGCCCCTTGGCTATCATTTGCATATCCAACCTTTATAAACACCCATGGGGGAATGCCATAAATAGGCTCCTTTGCTGAGAGGGTTTCCCTTGACAAGTGGACAGTGCAGATCCATGGGAATTTGATGCGTGGTACCAACAACTTGAGATTTGGCACCTTGGCCTGACAATCTGGCATGAAGACCAACTCCCTTGACAGTTGAAGAGGGGATGCTTCTGGGAGTGTGATGGGTGGCACTAGCACGGCCAACTGACTGACAGGCTGAGGCAAATTGCAAAGGACTCTTGGCATAACCTTGAGTGTTCTTGGTGACATAGCAATGTGCCCCTCGTCAGGTTGAAACATGGCAAGGAGGGCTTTGGATGCTTCGGGCAGCGTGACTTCTTGCCCCTTGAGTGACAGCTGATTCATGATGGCCTTAGCAAATGCATGAGATAGCACGACATTTGTAGAGAACCCCTTCTCTTGACCAGCCATATGCAATATAACTGAGCGATGAGTGATGGTGGCATTAATGGTATCATTTCCAGTAAGCAACGTAATGGCTACCGTCCCTGCTTTGGACCTGGTTGGCACTAGGGCCTGGGAACTCCTTTTGACAGTGCTCTTTTGAGGAGATGAAGGCTTATCCTTCCCGAATGTGCCTGAGATAAGGACACAGACTGGCATGCGACTGATGTAGTTGTAAGGGTCGAAACACATGTCCGGAACTGGGCTACCTTTACTCGGTCCATCTTGCATAGGGGAAGTAATTTCAAGGCATGATGCTAGTGATGCACACCCGCTCCATTGGGATGTGGTGATGGGATGTATGGTGGCTATGGTGGGTTCGTCAGATGCGGAGGGCTTGATGTGAGGTGATCGAATGATGGCAAGAATAGGCTCATACGGAGAGAGCTCTTCCTCCAACTCAGAGGCTGAAGTAGCCTTACTCTTGGGAGTAGGAAACTCTTGCTCGGGCTCAGAGGTGAGCGGAGCTTGCTCGAGCCTTGGTGTGGCGGTAATGGCTTGCTCAGGTGTAAGTGGTAGTGGGGTGGAGATGATGGCGAGGGGTAAAGATGGAGGGTTTTTAGGAGTGGAGGGGTTAGTGGTTTGCGGCGTTGGTGGAGATGACTGACAGCGCACCGACACAATGGGTCGAGCTAACAGCTTGTCATCAGGGTGCGATGCGGTAGGTGTGGTGGTGATAGCCTGAGCAAGGGTTGGCGGAGGGGGTTGTTGAGGTTGTGACGGAGCAGGTGGTGCACTTGGAGGATAAGTAAAGAGGTGCCGTCGGCCTTGAACTGGTGGAGATGACGACTGCCTTGATACTTGTGCTGGCTGTCTTGGTTGCACTGCTGGCTGCTTGGGCGCCTGTTCCGCTGTCTGTGGGGGAGAAGGCTGCTGCCCCTGGCCTTGTGCTTTGCTCTTGTCTTGACAATGTAGGATGAGTTTGTGCATTTCGGCCCAATTTATCTTGTGCTCTAGATCATAGATCACATCCCGGAATTTGCAGCAGTTCGCGACCGTATGCCCCGGATGGCGATGATACGGGCAATATTCAGATTGGTCCACTGTCATGTCCCAACTTGGCTTTTCTGGAGGGAGTTGCAATGCATTGATGGACATCAGGGCCATGAAGACATCAGAAAGGGACTCAGGCAACGGATGATAATGGGCTCGCTTTGGGCCAAGTGGATGTTGGGTTAGATGAGTAGTGGATGGTGTGGTGCGGTGGCACGGGCGAGGTGGTTGTTCTTGTGGAGGTGGAGCAAGTTGGCTATATGGAGGTGGAGGTGTATAGTGATTAGCAGAGTGGGTAGACATGGGATGGTGGATGGTATCAACTTGGGCATGGGTTTGGACTCCCTCATAAGTGGGCCCTTGAAATGAAGAATTCGGTTGTTGGGCCTCAAACATGGATGGCATGGGGGAGTCAAAGAGTTGGGTTTTAACAAAGCGAGCACGGCTGTATAATTGTTGCATGGATGTGATATTGTTCATAGCCAGGATGTGGCGGTACATGGGCGTTGCATTAGCAATGATAAGCTTGATTTTCTCCTCTTCTGGGATGTGCATTTGGACATGCGCGGACATCTAACGCCACCGGTCAGCGTAAGTTGCGAATTCTTCATCAGGCTTCATCTGCTCAGCCACTAGATCGGCCATTGAATACGCGGGCCCGGCCCGGTCTTGATATTGCTGCACGAATCTGGCCTTGACAATTTCAAAATCCTCGGCTTCATTGAGAGGCAGGGAATAAAACCACTCCAGAGCGGGCCCGTCTAATGACCGCCTAAAAAGATAAGCCAGTAAGCGGCGATCATGTTGATAGGACACCGACTCATAGAGAAAATCCTTCAGATGGATGTAAGGGTCTCCAGCCCCATTGAATTTGCGATAAACAGGGAGCTGAGAAGGTGGAGGGATCTGGAGACCACAGAAATCAGGAAGAGTATCATTGAAGGAAGGTTTTGGCTTTAACTGCCTCCGCAGGTCACTGAGCTCTCGCTTCATGGATTCGAACTCGGATTGGAAGTCCTGAGCCGAAGTGGATAGTGGATAGGGAGGGCCAGTTGGGGAATGAGAGTGGAGTCGAGAGTCAAGGTCCAGGCCAGATTGAGCATAATGGGCCGACTACAATGATGTGGGCTGAGCGAAAGGATGTCCCGATCTAGGAGTGACAATGTGAGATGATCTAAAATGAGCAGGATGACGTGGGCCTGTTGGGCCCATCTTGGAAGAAGACCGTAGAGCAAAGGTGGACAACAATTCGTGGGCCTGATCAGGGCCCATTTCAAGTAGGAGGCGCTCCAATTCAGCGGCCTCAATAGAAGAGGATGGTGACGGATTAGGTTGGGAATGGGCACTCTCATCGGCCCGATGGGCCCTGGACTGGGCCGAACTTGGAATAGACTCATGAGACAAGAGGTCTACATGAGGAGGAGAGGTTGGAGGATAGGTGAAGTGGAAAGGAGCCATGAGAGGATGATAAAATGGGAGGAATTAAAAAGAATACACTAAAATACAAAATAAGGATACAACAACAAATACAATTACATAAGAAGGGGACGAGAAAGGAGTTTTCAAGCAAACACCCAAGTTGATATGATAAGCATTAGGATTTTAGGGTTATCACTTAGCCTTTTAATGGATTGATTTAATTGAATTGCACTCGGCTAAAGAGGAACCCTAATGGGTGTGTACTCAAGTACTCCGGGGTGACTAAGGGGGAACACACAATTCACACGTGGAGATGGCTCGAACTAGGGGTGCAATGGGTACAACCGGCCCGGTGAACCGCAACATGCGTACGGTCACGAGGACTTACGGAGGTCCTCGGAAGGTGGGCCCGAGTCAGCCTACGAGTGCTCGTAGGTGAGAGGGCTCACTCAACCAAGGGGGAACCTAGACAATGGGACCAATAGTGTATGCAAGGGCCTAGTGCACAAAAATGTATGCAAGAGTAACGAATGAAGACCAAGCAAGGTGACAAACAAGCTCTCGGGCAGAGTCGCGGCGGCCGGGTACACCGCGACACTATCGCGGCAGGGCGGCCTGCCGCGATAAGAACAGAAACTCAAGAACCAAGTAAGTCACAAACACAGACTCAAACAGACTACCCTAACAGATGATAAAAGCACAAAATCCCTAAATTAATACAGCATGAATCAGGAAGCACCCAGAAACCGATTCATGGATGGAAGCATTAACAAACAGAGCGTACCTGTTGACGCGACGCTCACCCTCGGCGCGACCTTGTCGCGTCCTTGCGCTACACCACGACTTGACCCGAAAACTTACAAATAAAAAATAAAAGGAAAACCCGAACCCTAACAGGATTCTAACATCCAAAGACACGACAATACATGGCACAAAGACATGGAACAGGGATGCATGATCTTATAGAAGCAGGATAAGGCAGATATGAGAAGAAAAACACTGACCTGCTATCGCGTCCTTGGCAAGCGACGCGATGCTATCGCGTCACCGCGATATGCCGCGACACGAACCGAGGGACAGAATGCAGGAAACAAAGAACGAAAAAATACTAACAGGGCACTAAAAGGACAAAAAAGGAAGAACACATGGCAAGCATACAAGCTAAATCCACGATGGTAGCACTGAAGGTCCCACCGTGATCGCCAAAAGGTGTAATCATAGGTATTGTACCCCCTCAACACAAACATGAATATCAAATGTGATAGCATGGAAAATAGGATGTGATCGCCACCTAGAGTATTTCTAAATGAAAAGAAATGTATAGGCTAATTACTCTAAGAAAGGGAGAGAGAGAACGGAGGAGTACCTGATGTCGCGGTCATCCGGACGACCGTGGCAATGCTGAGGAAGCGTCAGTCCTGGTAGACGTGTTTCTTGTCGCGTCGCCTTCCTCCGTCGCGTTCTCTTCTTTTGCGGGAGATTATGGATGGTACCTTCTTCCCATCCTCCATCCAGCCATAGGATGAGAGCTCCTCGTGGATCTTCGCTTGGGTGCCTGCCAAAACAACGAAAACAAGAAATAAAACCATGTTAGACTATGTTAAGTGTAGTAACTATTCTTAAATGAAAGATGTGGAGTATGGAGGGAACGGACTTGGGGGGGTGGTTTTTAAACCCCTTGGGTAGTAGGAAAACGTGGGGAGGAATATGCATGGGGAGAAATCATGGAAGAGGAGAAGGAGGAATCCTAACTCATGTATACATGTGTAAAAATGTGGAAAAGAAAGTAAAAATCAAAACTAAACAGATACTACCCCGTTTGATGTGATTCCAGTTGGAGGTCAAATAGGAGGATGTCGAGAACAACTTTCATGAAGACATCTTGAAGAGATCTGGCCTGGTTTGGGCTGTCAAAGAGACGATAATCCCGCATGTGCAGATCTCGATATGAGAGAGAACGCGAAGATCAATCTGCTGTAACTTTTCGTACAAGCCACCAATCAACGTGATTCCACTTCAAGGTTGAAGAGGTCTCTGTGGGGATTAACTTTGATGAAGAAATCTCGAAGAGATCTGGCCTGGTTCGATCTCCACAAGCCGTGCAAGTACTGCTGGTCCTGGAGGCGATATGAGAGAGAAAGAGGAGAAAGAGAGGAGGAAAACGTGAAGAACAACTTCTCCTCTGCTTTGGGGACGATGGGACCTCGTGGGCAGAGCCTCCAAGGACTTCTCCTCATATTGGTAGCCTTCCTCTATCTCCTAGAGAGTCCTAGGATGTGTTCAAGTGAGAGATAGAGTCCAATCCCGAGTTAGAGAGAGAGTCCAAGTTGTGGGAGAGTTCTAGAGTCTATCTAGAGTTTGGATGGGCTTGGGGGCTCCCTAGGGATGAGGATAGGAGGTTTAGGTTGTAATCCAACTCAAAGAGACTTTAGATAGGCTCTAGGATGGAGAGAGAGGCCGAAAATCACGTAAAAACGTGTTTACGTGCATGGCGCTGTCGCGTCAGATCGTGGGACCGCGTTCTTGTCCCGTCCATGCACCAGGCCGCGACTATAAGACAGTCCGCGTAGGTCCCACGAAACGGGCCATAACTCTCTACACAGACATTGGATTGATTCGTCGTTTGTTGCGTTGGATTCTAGACTCCGAGGGCTACAAAATGATAGTATGGTATGCCAAATTTGGATTAGAAATGAGGACGTTATGAGCTCTCAAAGTGAAGGCATGTTCACAGGATTGGGCAGATTGCACAGTTTTGATGCTTCAAGTGGATCTTGGCCATGGGCTTAAGAATGGGCTTGAAGTTGAGGGTGAATGGGCTCATAATGGGCCAAAGAAGGACTCCAAAGTGATGATGAATTTGGGACATCAATGATATGAACAAAAAAATATGCCCAACTTATAGGCCGAAAACGGATGTCTACAAACGCAACAGCCCGACCCATCGTGTTCATCTTCAAAACGCGTCGTATCGTGGCGTCGCATTCTGAAGGCGACAGTAGACCCCGTCGCGTTCAGGATTCCGTTGGCAATAGGCTTGTGTATGGATACGTGATTATCAGATTATCATTATTTGTTGTGCATGGCATTGGTAAGCGGTGCATTAGCACTTTTAGAGTTTGAGGAACGTGTTGTTCACGTGCTTGACATGGTGTTCACATGGTTTGTGTGTGCGTGGAGAGTAGTACGACGCCTACCATGGTTACCTCTCCAGTTGGGAGCCCCAGGTTTTGTGTGAGCTAGGCACGTTAGTGCTCGGGGCTTGTCCGGGTACTTGTGTACCATCGAGGTCTGTGTCATCTTCCTGGACACCCTCACTCTTGTGTAGAGTTGTACATGCGGCTGAGGGAAAGATGACAGAGGGACAGCAACTTGTGAGAGTTTGTGTTTGGTCGCTTGTAGCGCGCTCGTGGCTGGGGTTACAGACACCAATAGATGTACTGGGCCCCAGCTAGTCCTATTTTTCAATGCCTCACTTTAAGGAGCTAGGGCCGGAGTCCCTAAAGGTGGCAGGCATGATCCTGCGGCAGTGTCGTCCGCAGGAGTGGTGTTGGTTGGTCTCCATAGTTCTTTGGTTCACTGTGGTGGAGCGGCAGCTAGACCATTCGTCCGTGGCTGCGAGACTGAGAGGTAAACCTGTGTGGTTTGTCCAAGTTAGTTGTTGGTGTCGCGAACCAGTCTTCGTGACCCGAGTGTGGCGTTTTCTACTTTAGTACGTACACTTGGACGAGGTTTGCCATTTACTTAATTAAAGGTTGATTTCTGTTGATAGCATGAGATAATTGTTATTTACAGCTTTAATACCATGTGTAGCTATTTCTATAAATTACCTAGTGTAGCTTCTTGTTACTGCACTTGTGAGTTTGGTTTTGCGCGGATTTTGGGGAGTTTCCCTACTGAGTCAGTGACTTGCGAGGCTCATCCCTACTTATTCCAGGTGAGGGAGAGCAGGAGGCTTCTCGTCCTTCGTCTAGTTCGGAGCCGCGTCGTAGCGGAGTTAGGCCCTCACCACCAGCAGTGTGATCTTTACTTTTTGTTCTCCTCGGGGTATGCCCCAGGTTACTATACTATGTGTTTGACTGTAGTTGAGAATTGGCTATTTATATTTCATGTAAATATTTGTGAGATGTGCAATCGTATATTTATTTGAGATGTTTCTTTTATATTTCTACGAACTCGTGTGATTGATATCCCTTGCCAGGCTACAGCTCGATTGCGGGAGACAGAGTCGGATCAGGCTTATTATTAGGTTAACGGGTTTGAACGATGAGGACCGTCACACATAGCTTCTTGTAACTGTTAAAATAGTGTGTATATGGCATGGAATATGGTATTTCATCATCAAATTAATCAGTGCAAATCGTATGGCAATAATAATAAGAAACAACATGTTCATGGGCACATCCCACAAATAGAAATATAACATGAGTAAATTTATTATAAGTATGGTGATTACATGATAATGAAAAGATCAAAGCAAACTTTGGAGGTGTTCCATAATGGAACTCGCCTTAGAAAAAGTATCGCCTCCATTATTCAGTGCGATTGGGGTCCAACGACCTTCTCCCAGGGAACAACCACAAGCAATGAAATCGGTCTCGCACAAGAGCGACTTCGTAAGATGAAAGCTATATGTAAATCTAGTTCCTCTATTACAAAACGCAAGATGAAGGGGCAGAGATGCATGCACCAAACACCAAAAGCACAGATCTTGGTATGGCCTTATCGCAGCAACATTGTGAGGAAGCCCAATTGAGGAGGAAGTAGCATGTCAGAGAAGCACCACGAGGAAGAAGAACGTCAGCAGTGAAGATCGCCCGTCCACAGAGGGAGAGCAGAGAGAGAGAGCGTGCGGTCTGCGAGTGGTTTCTCAAAGAGTCAAAAACTATGCCCTAGGGATAATACGTAATTAAGAGAATCTTAATTACTCCCTTTAAGTGCCCACGCTTGTGATGGTCTAGAGACCTAGTCAAAAGATGTCTCTTTCTCTCCAAGAAAGGGAAAAAAATGCAAAAAGAAGTAAAAAAGTACCAAGGCAAGCCGGCCGGACCACGCCATCACACACATGCGCCCGCCCAGCCCGACGGCGCACGTGTGATATGGTCTATCATAACCCCACTATTGTCTATAAGACATAGTCTCATGGACACGGGGTTATAAAGCTCTTCTTCTCCTTAGAGATTTCTCATGTGGGACTAAGGACCTCACATAAAGGATAAAACTTGCACACCTGTTTATGCACCTTTTTTTCTTTATCAATCCTTGTGTTTATTTTCTCCTTTTCTTAATATTTCCTCCCCAAACCTATTTTTACCCAACATTCCCCCACAAACACAAGATTTGATAATGGGGAATAAATAATAGAGCATAAACATATCACGCTTTCAATAAAGATAACTTTTGAGTTTGAACATTTACCTAAGTGTTCCAAATCTGACTCCCACAGAATCCAAGTGAACTAAGTCTTGAACTTGATTCTTTAAAGTGAGAGTTGTCATTGGAAACAACATGATATAGGTTAATATAGCAATCATAAAGTGGCGCCTCCTGGCCATGCTCCTTTCCTGTATCAAAAGTACATTCAGAATTAACCCAATTCCTTAACTGCGGCCTCACAGTAGTACTTATTTAGGTGGGCTTCTCCAAGGATGCACTACCGACATCTTGCCTTACCAGGCTTAAACCCATTAAGAGTATACAACTCATCCTAGTCTTGTAGCTATAGGCCCTAGCTTATAAGATTCAGAGGAGGAACTCAAATATTAGATATCTAATAATTTGAGTGCCTTCCAGTTCTCTCAACAGGTTGTTGTTACCATATTGAACCTTTTTTTCAGGATCACTACTCAAATAGGTTGGGTTGCCACTGAAGGAAAACAATTGATGGGTTTCAGTCCCATCTCCATCCTAAATTTTTGGACTTGATTTTTATTCAATCCCTTAGTTAGAGGGTCAACTATGTTGTCCTTAGTACCAACAAAATCCACAGCTATCACTCCTTGAGACACCAACTCCCTGGTAAATTTCAATCTAAGTTGGATGTGTCTCCTTTCTTTCTGATTGTACTTCAAACTTTTTATCTTTGTAATTGTGGTCATGTTATCACAATGCACAGAGATCGCAGGTATAGGCTTACTCATCAAGGGAAGTTCAAAAAGAAGACCCCTGATCCATTCAGCCTCCATATCAGTGGTGTCCAAAGCACATAACTCAGCCTCAAAAGTAGACCAAGACAAGATGGTTTATTTAGTCGACCTCTAGGCGACAGCACCACCTCCCAGGGTAAAGACATACCCTGTGACACCATTGCTCCCTGTGTTTTCAACTATCCAACTTGCATCACTATATTCTTCAAAGATAGTAGGGAATTTCCCAAAATGTAAGTCTAAAGTCATAGTACTTTTTAGGTACCTCAGCACCCTATCTAAGCCTTCCCAGTGAGTACGGTCAGGACAACTAGTGTATCTACTGAGTTTAGTCATTGCATGTGAAATGTCAGGTCTAGTACAGTTTGCTAGATACATTAAGCTTCCTATAACTTGGGAATACCGCAATTGAGACACAGGATTACTAAGCTTATTCTTGCATAAAACTCTAGAAAGATCATAGGGTGTAGAGACAACTTTGCAATTCTCATAGCCAAATTTCTCTAATACTTTTTCAACATAATGAGATTGAGAAATAGCTATCCCTTAAGCTGATCTAGTTAGCTTTAGTCCCAGGATTACACTCGCTTCACCTATATCCTTCATCTCAAAATTTCTACTCAAGAATGATTTGGTCTTAATTATCATATCCAAATTGTTGTCGAACAACAAAATGTCATCTACTTACAGACATAGGACAACACAATCATCATCATCCACCTTGTAATAGACACACTTATTAGACTCATTGACTTTAAAGCCAAATGACATGATAGTCATGTCTAATTTTTCATACCATTGCTTAGGGGCATGTTTTAATCTATATAATGATTTAACAAGTCTATAAACTTTGTTTCCATTACCAGGTGCTATAAACCCTTCAGGCTGATCCATATAGATCTCTTCAGTAAGATCACCATTAAAGAAGGCAGTCTTAACATCTATTTGATGGATAGTTAGATCATATATAGAAGCCAAAGCAATCAGTACCCTAATTGTGGTAATCCTAGTTACAGGGGAGTAGATATCAAAATAGTCTATCCCCTCCATCAGTTTTAACCTCTTAGCAACTAACCTGGCTTTAAACTTGTCAATGGTCCGATCAGACCAAAGCTTCTTTTTAAAGACCCATTTGCATCCAATGGTTTTAGAACCAAGAGGGAGATCGACCAACTCCTAAGTGCCATTAGCTATAATGGAATCCATTCACTTTTTATGGCCTCCTTCCAATGGCATGCCTCAGGAGAGACCATGGCATCCTTGAAAGTGGGAGAATCACCCTCGATTTGGAAAGCAATAAAATCACTTCTAAAATCCTTGGCAATCTTTTGTCTTTTACTCCTTCTAAGTTCTACTTCCTCTTCCTGATTATCAGAATTAGGATGAGAGCTGGATGCACTTGCCCCCACATTTGTCATCATTTACACATGATCTGGAATGGATGAAAATGTAGGCCCAGTCTGAGAAGACAAGGATTGAGGTAAACCAGTCTTCATAGGAAACACATTCTCAAAGAATGTAGCATCACGAAACTCAACTATAGTGTTAACATCTATTCCAGGAATCTAAGATTTAATCACTAGAAACTTGTATGCAGAGTTGTTTTCAGCATAGCCTAGAAAGCGTCAACTTTTTTGGGTCCCAACTTCTTCCTTTTTTGTTCAGGGATAAGTACATTTGCAAGGTAGCCCCACACTTTAAGGTATTTCAAGCTACACTATTTGTTTCTCCAAAGTTCATATGGACTATTATCTTTGTGTTTCAGGGGAACATAATTCAGAATACGACAAGTCGTATTCAATGCTTCCCCCCACATATAGTTAGGCATTCTTGAACTCTGCAAGAGAGAGTTGACCATGTCTATAAATACACGATTCTTTCGTTCAGCTATCCCATTAGACTATGGTAAATAGAGGGCAGCTGTCTCATGAATGATGTCACTGTCTTAGCAGTATTCACCAAACTGGTTGGGGGTATATTCTCCACCCCTATCAGACCTCAACCTTTTAAGCATCAGACTTGTTTGTGTTTCCGCTTCTTTCTTAAAGATGATGAACTTCTGTAAAGGTTCATCTTTAAACTTACGCAAATACATATAACAATGTCTACTGCAATCATCTATAAAGGTAATGAAATATTTTTTATGATCCCTAATCAATATGTCATTAAATTCACAGATATCAGAGTGCACAAGATCCAGAATTTTTGAATCTCTCACCACATACTTAAATGGCTTTTTGGGTTGTTTAGCATAACACAGATATCACACTGTTTAGAATTATCAATAGCACAATTAGGAATCAATTTCAAATTCATCATTCGTTTCAAAGAATTGAAATTGATGTGCCCTAAACATCCATGTCATAAATTAGATGAATCAACGACATTATATGCTACAAAAATAGATGTAGAAACAACATCAACATCTAAGCTTTCATTCATCACATGATTCACATACACTTTGAATAACCCATCAGATAAATAACATTTACTAATAAAAGTTTTATGACACAAAATCACAACTTTATTACATTTAAAGTTTAACTCATAACCCTCCCTAACCAATCTAGAACCTGAAAAGATGTTCCTCCTAACACTAGGAACATGGTGCACACTGTGAAGAGACAGTACACGCCTTGAAGTACTTCAGATCCACGCATTCAGTTCCCATCACACTCGTAGTGCTGCTATTACCCATCGTCACAGAGCATTCACGGGTGGCCTAATAAGACACAAAGTTAGCCATGTTAGCACATAGATGTACATTGGCTCCAGTGTATCCTAACCACTCATTAGGTTCATAAATAGTAAATAGATGAGGGTTTAGAGAAACATACGTGTCACCAGAAGAGTCCCCACCGGTCACTACCTTGACCTGAGCTTGATTTTCAGCAATCTTATGGGTCAATTTTTCTTTCTGTTTAAGACAGTCCCCACAGAAATGACCCTTTTGACCACATACCCAGCATTCTCCAGACTTCTTCTTCTTTTGTATCTTTCCGTTGGGCTTCATTTGTGTAGTGGAACTTGTTTTGGGTTTGCCTTTAACATCTTTATTCTTATGTTTTACCATAAAATTTGCACTAACTTCCACAGGCATCTCTGGTTTTTCATTTCTATGCTCAACTAAGATTAGAACTGGTATCTAATAAGTGTTACTATGTGAATATATCAAGAATTATGAATGTAATAAACTAACAATCTTCTTAATCCATGCAGGTGATTGACACATTTTGATGCTTAGGCATTTATGGAAGAGGTTTTATGAAAGAAGTTCTTGTAATAATCTTATTAGAGAAACACATTATTCGAGCAATTGGGAAAAAATGCCTTGCTAGAATCACTATGTAGAACACCATTAGGCCACACATAGACCCCACTATTTTTTCCCCTCTTTTTTACATAGATCTATTTTTCCAATGCAAGAAGTTATGTTTCCCTTAGTTGACTATCTGTCACTTTTAGTTGGCCTTTTATTACCCTCAATGTTAAGAGTGATAAATAGTTAATTAAGGGGAAACAAAATAACTTTTGTATGATGAAATTATGTCACCCTTAGCACTAAGGGATAACAAATATTGGGTTAAATGTGACAAATAACTTTATGAGACATGATGTAGAGTATTTAATGCTCTTGTTGAGATGATGTAAGAGCATTTGATATTGTGTGAGGTCCGTACTAGTAACTACTTCTCAATAAGTTATTTGATCTCCCTTATTTAGTTATTTGTCACTCTTAACTATTTATTTATCACTGTTAACTTATTATTTGTTACTCTTAGTGCTAAGGGTGACAATGATATAAGAATATTGTTTAACAAGTTATGTCTCTCTTATTTAGTCATTGTCATATTTAACTAATTATTTGTTACCCTTAACTTATTATTTGTCACTCTTAATACTAAAGATGACACTGATATAAAAATTTTAAGAAGAGGTGGGGCATAAGTATCAATATTTGAACTAATAATATGTAGCGTATTGACCGTTCAGATCATAGATTAATGGTTGTGAAGGCCAGTGTGTGGCATGTCGCTTGAGTTTCAGGCGTTTACGCAGGTTTGGGGCTTTGTGGGCCGACAGATTGCGCCCAAAGCACCCATCGGTTCACTGTTTGTGAACGCGACAGGGTTGGACATCGCGTTCTTAATGCGACGGTCCTGGGTGTCGCGTTCTGGTTACTGCCGCTGGAGGGTCTTCGTCTGCATGTCCGCCGCATGTCGCGTGCTGGGCGGCTTGCTGACGTCGGCGTTGAGAAGGCAACGACCTTTTCCGTCGCGTTCAGGTCGCGACGGCAGGGTACGTCACATTCTCAACTACGAAATGCTCTTAACCTAGGTCGGCCAAACAGAGCCCAGCAAGCTCTGTTCAGCCAGGGGAAGGAGATTTCGCATTGGTTTTGGGCGATTCGGAGATTTGGAGCTATTTTTGGCGTGGTCTCGCCGCCAGGACGTGTTACGGAGCGGGGGAAATGTCGGCATATCGCCGTTCTTCGTGTTCTTCATGAAGGTAGGGAGATTCTACCATGTTTCTCATTGTAGATTGCATGTTAAGCATGTTTAGTTTGTTTTACATGTTGTAGACAATAGATACCATGCTAGTGTAATGCTTAGAGCATGAATATGTGGGTTTTATGGTAGAAAGCATGGTTTGCATGGGGATTCCGGAGATGGAACCCTGAATTTAGGTCATTGTCTGTGAAGGCGACGGACCTAACTGTCACGTTCAGAACACGACAGCCCGACCCATCGCGTTCTTCTTCAGAACGCGTCCTATCAGGGTGTCGCGTTCTGAAGGCGACAGTGGACCCCGTCGCGTTCTGGATTCCGATGACAATGGGCTTGTGCATGGTTACGTGATTATCGGATTATCGTTATTTATTGTGCATGGCAATGGTAAGTGGTGCATCGGCACTTGTGGAGTTCGAGGAATGTGTTGTTCACGTGGTTTGTGCGGTGTTCACGTGGTATGTGTGTGCGTGGCGAGTAGCACAACGCCTACCGTGGTTACCTCTCTAGTTGGGAGCCCCAGGTTTTGTGTGAGCCGGGCATGTTAGTGCTCGGGGCTTGTCCCGGTACTTGTGTACCGTCGAGGTCTGTGTCGTCTTCCTAGACACCCTCACTCTTGTGTAAAGTTGTACGTCCGGTTGTGGGTAAGACGACAGAGGGACAGCGACTTGTGAGAGTTTGTGTTTGGTCGCTTGTAGCGCGCTCGTGGTTGGGCGTTATGGACACCAGTAGACATACTGAGCTCCAGCTAGTCCTATTTTCCAGTGCCTCACTTTAGGGAGCTCGGGCCGGAGTCCCTAAAGGTGCTAGGCATGGGCCTGCGGTTGTGTGGTCCGTAGGAGTGGTGTTGGTTGGTCTCCACAGTTTCTTGGCTTATTCTGGTGGAGCGACAGCTGGACCTTTTCGTCTGTGGCTGTGATACTGAGAGGTAGTCCTATGTGGTTTGTCTGAGTTAGTTGCTGGTGTCACGAACCAGTCTTCGTGACCCGAGTGTGGCATTTTCTACTTTAGCACGTACACTTGGACGAGGTTTGCCATTTATTTATTAGATGTTGATTTATGTTAATAGCATGTGGTAATTAGTATTTACAGTGTTAATATCCTGTGTAGATAACTCTATAAATTGCTAGTGTAGCTTCCTGCTTCCGTTACTTTGTGAGTTTGGTTTTGTTCAACTTTTGGGGGAGTTTCCCTACTGAGCCAGTGACTTGTGAGGCTCACCCCTACTTCTTTCAGGTGAGGGAGAGTAGGAGGCTTCTCGCCCTTCATCTAGTTCAGGGCCGCACCATACTAGAGTTGGGTCTGCACCACCAGCAGTGTAAACTTCTTTTTCTGTTCACCTCGGGGTATGCCCCAGGTTGTTGTTGTACTTATGTCTGGCTATAGTGAGAAATGGCTATGTATATTTCATGTAAATATTTGTGAGATGTGACAATCTTATATATATTTGAACCATTTCCTTTATATTTCTACGGACATGTGAATGGTATCCCTTGTGAGGCTTCGGCCCGTTCGCGGGAGGCGGAGTCGGGTCAAGCTCGTTATTAGGTTAATGGGTTTGAACGACGAGGACTGCTACACTTGGTATCAGAGCAAGGTCCGTGTGAATATAAAGGAATCGAAAATTTACATAGCCTATTCTCTACTTTAGCCCACTGCTGGTAGTTGACCCTGGTTTTTGTATTGATTCGTTGTATGTTGTGTGGTTGGAATGATGTTTGTGTAGGATTAGAAATGGCAGACAGGAGAGATTGGGGAGGTGGTGGAGATGAGCCAGAGGTGACTACACAGCAGATGATCGAAAGATTATGGGAAAGCATCACAGATATCCGGACGAGGCTGGATCAGCAGGCACCAGTACAGCCAGCAGTAGTGGTACCACTAATTGTAGAGGAGGCAGTACCAGTAGCACCACCCCCACCACCACCAGGAGTTGAGGTACCACCCGTTGTATTCATACTCCCAACAGTACCAGCACGGCTAGCCAGTGCAGAGAAGTCTACAGCACTTGTGGAGAGGTTTTTGTAGTTGCAGCCACCTACGTACTCCGGAGGCCCCAACCCAGATACAGCGAAGCACTAGGTGCACAAGATAGAGAGAGTCTTTGTCACTATGAGGTGCCCGCAGGCAAACAAGGTGATTCTCGCTACTTACCAGCTACGAGGTTTTGCACAGAAGTGGTGGAGATTGAAGATGCAGACAGTGTTTGCAGGGAGGACAGAGGACACCATCACCTGGCCAGAGTTTTTGACGGTATTCAATGACACCTTCTTCCCAGTTCAGATACAGTAGGCCAAGAGGGAACAGTTCAGGACTTTACAGCAGGGGAATCTGTCAGTGTTAGAGTACCAGATGAGGTTTATGGCGTTGAGCAGATATGCCCCGTATGTAGTTACTGATAATACGATGATAGTGGACTATTTTATTAGAGGTCTACGACCAGAGCTACAGGATGCAGTGATTCCCCTCGTGCAGGACAGTGGAGGAAGCAGCGCAGAGAGTAGCTATACTCGAGAGGACTGTTCAGGCTAGGCAATCCTAGTCATGAGGTTCAGGCAGTTTTCGATTTCCTCAGTAGTCTACAGGTATCAGCAAGGGTAAGACACCCTCAGGAGTTTCATCATCGTCAGGATTTGCCAAGTGGGGTAACAAATTAAAGAAGATTTTCAGAGGAGGACGAGGAGGTGGTGGCAGGCAGCAGGGTTTTTAGCAGGGCCGAGGTTTTAGGCCAGCTCTGGAGGAGTCGCAGCAGAGCACAGCAGGGTAGCTCGTAGCTTTTCCAGGCTTCAGGTGTTATAATTGTTTCCAGCTAGGGCATTTAGCTAGAATTATCTGCATCCTCGAGAGTATAGCTATGGTAGAGGAGTACAATAGCAGCAGCAGAGCCATTCCAGTAGCCAACAGCGGAGCGAGGTAGAGGTCCACCTTTCCAGAGGGGATGAGGTCGAGTTATGGCTGTCACCAGAGCTCAGGTGGAGGCATCCAATCTAATCGAAGGTATATTACCTCTTTTTGACTTTTCTGCTAGAGTGTTGATTGATCCGAGTGCTTCGCATTCATTCATTTTCGAAGATTTCATGGATAGCATAGTACATCCCTTAGAGGAAAGGCAGTATTAGTTGATTGTAGAGGTCTTCTGGTGGTTTCATGCTCACTTCTTGTTATTTAGATGAGGTCCCAATAGTAATTCAAGGGAATCAGTTGCCAACAAGATTGTATGCACTTTCATTGAAAGATTATGATGTGATTTTGGGGATGGATTGGTTGGAAGCCTATGGGGCATTAGTGGATTGTAGAAAGAAGAAAGTTAGATTTTGGAGGCTTGGTGGAACAGTGTTTGAATTCCAAAGTATGCCCTTCTACACTCCTAAGTTTATTATTTCTGCACTTAGGGGTAGAAGGCTAATTAATGCGGGGTGTGTAGCGTACCTTGCTTCAGTTAGTCTAGTTGAGTCTAGTAAGTCTGTAGATATGGTTCCAGTAGTCAGAGAATTTGCCTACGTGTTTCTAGAGGAGTTGCCAGGGTTAGCTCTACCCAGGGAGGTGGATTTTACAGTTGAGTTGCAGCCGGCAGTATGCCCATCTCAAAGGCACCTTATAGAATGGCACCGACAGAGTTGAAGGAACTGAAGAAGCAATTGCAGGCACTGTTAGAGAAAGGCTTTATTAGACCCAGTCATTCGCCATGGGGAGCACCAGTACTGTTTGTCAGAAAGAAAGATGGCAGTTTGAGAATGTGTATAGATTACAGGCAATTAAATAAGGTTACTATTAAGAATAAGTATCCACTTCCCAGAATAGATGATTTATTTGATCAGCTTCAGTCAGCCAAAGTATTTTCCAAGATTGATTTGAGATCAGAGTATCACTAGCTACGGATTAAGGAAGAAGATATTGATAAGACAGCTTTCAGGACTATATATGGGAACTATGAGTTTGTTGTTATGCCATTTGGGTTGACTAATGCACCGGCAGCATTTATGAATTTGATGAACAGGATATTTCACCCTTATCTGAATCAGTTCATTGTGGGTGGCATTTATTGATGATATATTGGTGTACTCAGCATCAGAGGAGGAGCATGCAGCACACTTGAGGATCACATTGCAGACTTTGCGAGATCATCAGTTGTATGCCAAGTTCAGCAAATGTGAGTTCTGGCTGAAAGATATTCAGTTTTTGAGTCATGTGATATCAGGTGAAGGTGTTGCAGTTGATCCGGCCAAGGTAGAAGCAGTGATGAAGTGGGAAGAACCAAAGACAGTGTCAGAGATTAGAAGTTTTCTGGGTTTGGCAGGATATTACAAGCAGTTCATCCAGGATTTCTCAAAGATTGCAGCACTAATGACAAGATTGACAAACAAAGGAGTGCCCTTTGTATGGTCTTCAGATTGTCGCCGCAGTTTTGCAAAGTTGAAGAAGAGGCTTACCACAACACCTATATTAGAGATATCGTCAGGCAGTGGTGGATTTTTATTGTATACAGATGCATCCAGATGAGGTTTGGGAGCAGTGTTAATGTAGCATGGAAAGGTGGTAGCTGTTGAACCACTCTAATGGCTGTCCTTGTATTTTGGTGATAACAAAACTTATGATGATAACATAATGAATATTTTTGTTTCATCTGTGTCGCATCAATCTCATAGCAAAAGCTAAGTCTTTCATTGATGCAATATTTGGCGCACTAAAATGATAAAATCGATGTTTAATCAATATACATCGATTTCTGTTTAAAGTGCCAAAGTTTCAAGCGCCGCAACGATTTGCTAAGAAGTCGATGCCATAACGATTTGATAAGTGGCCATAACGACTTCTTCTTTGAGCGTATTGATTTGATAAGAAGTCGTTCCCATAACGATTCCTTAAGTGACCGAAATGATTTTCCAAGAAGTCGATGCCATAACGATTTCATAAGTGTTCGCAACGATTTCTTCTGTAAAGCGCAAGAAGTCGATGCCATAACGATTTCATAAGTGTTCGCAACGATTTCTTCTGTAAAGCGCAAGAAGTCGATGCCATAACGATTTCATAAGTGTTTGCAACGATTTCTTCTTTAAAGCGCATTGATTTGGTAAGAAATCGATCTCATAACGATTCTATAAGTGAGCGCAACGACTTGCTAAGTGAGCACAACGATTTGTTAAGAAATCGTTCCCATAACGATTTCATAAGTCATGCTCATAACGATTTCTTCATGAATTCTGATCAAACACAGATTGCCTTTATATTTCAAATATGCTTGGCGCTTAAATGAAAAGTCAAATATCTTCTGACAAAAGCTGCATGCATATTTCAGAGTCTTGTCAAAAAGATTTGACCTACTATTTTCAGTATGTTAGCAGAAGCACAGTACTATGCATCGTGTATCATAAACACTCTTTTATGCTAACACTTTCTTCTATGCGTACAGACTTCAAAGACCATCAGAGTCTGATTAAGACAAATGAAGAGAAGATAAGCAACGGTCAGAACTCCAACGGATCCAAAACTCAAACGGCTATCTCTTCAACGGATTTGTTCAAAGCTGCTCATATAAAAGAAGGAGCACTGCTGAAGAACAGAAGAGCCTTTTCTTGAATATCTTTGAAGGAGTGTACATCTGTGAGAAGCACCTTCACGCCACATACACTCAAGGAAAGAGAGAAAGAGCCCGAGCCAAGAAGAAGCATTCAAAGCATTTCAAGCTCTCAAGCAATCAAGCGTTTCAAGCATTCGAGCCTTCTTTTCTCTCTTCTGTTTTCTCTCCGAGCTCATTGTATATCTGGGGAGAATTTGGGACTGTGAGCTTTACATGAGTGTTCATCTTGTAAGGTCTCTCAGTCTGATCTTTCTAAGAAAGATCTGTGTCCAGCTGTAGGACTGTATACAGTTGTTAACCCAGCTAGGGGTTGGTGTCTAGCAGAACCTAACTGGGGTTTGTACCAGTTGTCAACCCAGCTAGGGGTTTGTGTCTAGCAGAACCGCACTGGGGTTTGTTCCAGGAGGTTGGCTTCTTTACCTGTAAGAGAAGTGGGCTGCCTTCTTGCCCGGGAAAGAGAAGAAGACCTGGTGGGGTATCCAGGGTGTTGTAGTATCCTTGAAGGGGACTGTACCTTCGGTTAGTGAAATCCCAAGAGTTTGCTTGGGGACTGGACGTAGGACTTCCATGTGGGAAGGGCCGAACCAGGATAAATTTCCTGTGTCCTTTGTGTGATTGTTTATTTGCTTCCGCACTGCACTCTTTATCACACTAAACTAACCAAACCTTCAAGTGTTAATTTCTGTGTTTAAGATTCTATTTCAGATTGCAGAAAAACCTATTCACCCCCCCCTCTAGGTTGGCTTGCTGCCGTACCAAAAGGCCAACAAGTGGTATCAGAGCGGGTCTCTGATCATTCAAAGAAGATCCAACGATCTTAGAGCAAAGATCTATGGCAGCTCAAGGATATGCTGAAGGACAATCAGTCACCAGACCTCCATTCTTTGATGGAGAAGACTATCAATATTGGAAGATGAGAATGGAATGCTTCATTCGAGGGACAGATTTCGATCTGTGGCAGGTAATCGAGGTAGGTGATTATGTTATTGTTCCTATTCCAGGCACTACTGCAATTACAACAATAGATAAAAGTAAATTATCTTTAAACTTTAAAGCTAAGAACTACTTATGTTGTGCCTTATCCAAAAGAGAATTTAGTAGAGTGTCTGCATGCAAATCTGCTAAAGATATGTGGGACAAATTGAAGCTCACATATGAAGAAATACCCACTACGAATGAAATACCTACTGATGCTCAAGTGTTTAAAGAAACAAGACAGGAAGCTATAACTCCATCATCTCTAACTGTCGCCACTCAAGGGGAGCAACAGGAAGGACCTCATGATGTCATCCTTCCACCTGAAGAAGAAGAGTTAAAGGAGGAACCTCAGAGTAAGGGGGAGCCTCATATCCTTTTCAAAAAGGACATCTCTGAGGAAATAAGCACTGAAGAAGCTTCTGACAATGAAAAAGCTGAGGATAAAGCTCATAAAATCCAAGTAACTCCTCAGGAGACAACTTCTGTAAATAACTCCTCAGGTAGCTTCAACATTAGAAAAGAAAATGCCTATCTACTCTTGATGAACAAAAGAAAAAGGCATTCAAATGGGTATGGTTAGAGGATGTTTAAAAAAAAAACATCCAATTGGTGACTACCAACTCTTCACTTCATTCTAATCTGAAGAGGAAGTAGTCATCCTTTAGTTTTAGTTTTGTATTTTTAATGTACATTTATGTTTGTTATATTCAGTAAGCTACAATGCTACTAACAGTGTTTGCAAGTTTTCTGTTAAGATGTATGCAGATAAAATCCTGAAGACTTGACAAACAACATGTCAATGGTCAAGAGCAACAAGATCAGACTTGCCTCACATTAAGAGGGAGTCTCTCACTCAGGGGAGCACAGACTAAGGGGAGTTATTCATTTATGTCAATCATTGTTGAACCCCTCTATGGTAAGAAGTTCTCTCTAAGGGGGAGAGAAATGCATGGTAAGATCCTTCCTTTTTGGTTAGTGACAAAAAGGGGGAGAGTATGTATGCACTATGAATTTTCTGTATGTCTCTGCATGTTTCAAGATTTAATTCTGCATGTTTTCATGATTTAAAGCGTTTCATGATTATCCCTATCAGAAAATTCGCATAAATTTTGTCATCACCAAAAAGGGGGAGATTGTTGAACCACTCTATGGCTGTCCTTGTATTTTGGTGATAACAAACTTATGATGATAACATAATGAATATTTTTGTTTCATCTGTGTCGCATCAATCTCATAGCAAAAGCTAAGTCTTTCATTGATGCAATATTTGGCGCACTAAAATGATAAAATCGATGTTTAATCATATACATCGATTTCTGTTTAAAGTGCCAAAGTTTCAAGCGCCGCAACGATTTGCTAAGAAGTCGATGCCATAACGATTTGATAAGTGGCCATAACGACTTCTTCTTTGAGCGTATTGATTTGATAAGAAGTCGTTCCCATAACGATTCCTTAAGTGACCGAAATGATTTTCCAAAAGTCGATGCCATAACGATTTCATAAGTGTTCGCAACGATTTCTTCTGTAAAGCGCAAGAAGTCGATGCCATAACGATTTCATAAGTGTTCGCAACGATTTCTTCTGTAAAGCGCAAGAAGTCGATGCCATAACGATTTCATAAGTGTTTGCAACGATTTCTTCTTTAAAGCGCATTGATTTGGTAAGAAATCGATCTCATAACGATTCTATAAGTGAGCGCAACGACTTGCTAAGTGAGCACAACGATTTGTTAAGAAATCGTTCCCATAACGATTTCATAAGTCATGCTCATAACGATTTCTTCATGAATTCTGATCAAACACAGATTGCCTTTATATTTCAAATATGCTTGGCGCTTAAATGAAAAGTCAAATATCTTCTGACAAAAGCTGCATGCATATTTCAGAGTCTTGTCAAAAAGATTTGACCTACTATTTTCAGTATGTTAGCAGAAGCACAGTACTATGCATCGTGTATCATAAACACTCTTTTATGCTAACACTTTCTTCTATGCGTACAGACTTCAAAGACCATCAGAGTCTGATTAAGACAAATGAAGAGAAGATAAGCAACGGTCAGAACTCCAACGGATCCAAAACTCAAACGGCTATCTCTTCAACGGATTTGTTCAAAGCTGCTCATATAAAAGAAGGAGCACTGCTGAAGAACAGAAGAGCCTTTTCTTGAATATCTTTGAAGGAGTGTACATCTGTGAGAAGCACCTTCACGCCACATACACTCAAGGAAAGAGAGAAAGAGCCCGAGCCAAGAAGAAGCATTCAAAGCATTTCAAGCTCTCAAGCAATCAAGCTTTCAAGCATTCGAGCCTTCTTTTCTCTCTTCTGTTTTCTCTCCGAGCTCATTGTATATCTGGGAGAATTTGGGACTGTGAGCTTTACATGAGTGTTCATCTTGTAAGGTCTCTCAGTCTGATCTTTCTAAGAAAGATCTGTGTCCAGCTGTAGGACTGTATACAGTTGTTAACCCAGCTAGGGGTTGGTGTCTAGCAGAACCTAACTGGGGTTTGTACCAGTTGTCAACCCAGCTAGGGGTTTGTGTCTAGCAGAACCGCACTGGGTTTGTTCCAGGAGGTTGGCTTCTTTACCTGTAAGAGAAGTGGGCTGCCTTCTTGCCCGGGAAAGAGAAGAAGACCTGGTGGGGTATCCAGGGTGTTGTAGTATCCTTGAAGGGGACTGTACCTTCGGTTAGTGAAATCCCAAGAGTTTGCTTGGGACTGGACGTAGGACTTCCATGTGGGAAGGGCCGAACCAGGATAAATTTCCTGTGTCCTTTGTGTGATTGTTTATTTGCTTCCGCACTGCACTCTTTATCACACTAAACTAACCAAACCTTCAAGTGTTAATTTCTGTGTTTAAGATTCTATTTCAGATTGCAGAAAAACCTATTCACCCCCCCCCCCTCTAGGTTGGCTTGCTGCCGTACCAAAAGGGCCAACAGTAGCCTATGCATCCAGGCAGTTGAAGAAGCATGAAGAGAATTACCCGACACATGATTTAAAGCTGTCAGCAGTTGTATTTGCACTGAAGATTTAGCAGCATTATTTGTATGGCAAAAGGTTTGAGATATTCACTGATCATAAGAGCTTGAAGTACATCTTTTCAAAGAAAGATTTGAATTTGAGGCAACTTAGGTGGATGGAGTATTTGAAGGATTATGATTTCAGCTTAGCATACCATCCAGGCAGAGCTAATGTTGTGGCAAATGCATTAAGCAGAAAGTCAGTTATGAATCAAATGATGATCAGAGAATGGAAATTGTTGTTTGTGCCAAATAGTCAGCGGCGAGCAATGTTAGCAAGCAGTGCAGTGGAACCTTCTTTGTATTGGCAAATAGTAGAAGCGCATAGAACAGATGAAAATTTAGTTGATATTGTGAGAATGGAGGAGGTGACACTTGATGATGACAGTGTGGTCAGGCTTAAAGGTCGATTGTATGTTCCAGCTGAAACTGAGGTCAAGCAGAAAGTGTTAGAGGAAGCTCACAAGTCCAGATACACCATTCATCCAGGCAGCACGAAGATGTATCAAGATTTGAAGAAACATTTCTGGTGGCCTAATATGAAGAAAGAAATTACAGAATTTATAGCAAAATGTTCAGTATGTCAACAAGTGAAGGCAGAGCACCAGAGGCCAGGAGGATTGTTGCAGCCATTGCCCATTCCACAGTGGAAATGGGATGATATTTCCATGAATTTTGTAGCTGGTTTGCCCAGGAATGCAACAGGTCACAATGGCATTTGGGTTTTTGTGGACAGATTGACCAAGGTTTGCAAGTTATTGGCAGTGAGCATGTCATGGACTGTGGATAGGTTAGACATAATGTATGTAGACAGAATATTACCTTTGCATGGGATCCCAGTTACCATTGTCTCAGATCGAGATCACAGGTTTACTTCAAGTTTCTAGAGGAGCATACAGAGAGTGATTGGTACAAAATTGAGGTACAGTTCAGCTTATCATCCACAGGCAGATGGGCAGACAGAAAGAACCATTCAGACAATAAAAGATATGTTGAGAGCTTGTTGTTTAGTATGCGGAGGTACCTGGGAGCATCACTTGGGTATGGTAGAGTTTGCATATAACAACAATCATCATGCGAGCATCGGAATGGCATCTTATGAAGCTTTGTATGGAAGACCATGCAGGACACCACTGAATTGGCATGAAGTAGGTGAGATACAAGTTATGGGTCCAGAATTGATTCAGCAATGTTAAAAAATGGTTAAATTTATCATGGAAAAGCTTCAAACAGCGCAGAGTCATCAGAAAAGCTATGCAGATACCAGATGCAGGCCACTGCAGTTTGAAGTTGGTAATTATGTATTTCTGAAGGTTTCTCTTACCAAAGGTGTGCTCAGGTTCAGCAAGAAAGGCAAATTGAGTCCAAGATATGTTGGTCCATTCCAGATATTAGAAAGAATTGGTGAAACAGCTTACAGATTGGATCTTCCAGCGGATTTCACAGATGCACATGGCGTGTTCCATGTTTCAATGCTCAGAAGATATATCCGAGATCCTTCCCAGGTGGTCAGTTATCAAAGATATGATTTGAAGACAGACATGACAATGCCGGAATATCCAGAACAGATTATAGGGTGCAAGACCCAAAAGCTGAGAAATAAATAAATTGAGTTAGTGAAAGTCAGATGGGAAAACAGGCAGGGCGGAGAAGACACATGGGAACTGGCAGAGGAAATGATGAAAGTGTATCCATACTTGTTTGAGTAAGCCTTTAATTCTTTTAGGTGATAGTATCATGCTTATTTAATTAAAAAAAATGTGTTGAGCTTTCTTTTCAAATTTCGAGGATGAAATTTCTTTAAGGTGATAGTAATGTAGCGTATTGACTGTTCGGATCGTAGCTTAATGGCTGTGGAGGCCAGTGTGTGGCATGTGGCTTGAGTTTCAGGTGTTTACACAGGTTTGGGGATTTGTGGGCCGACAGATTAGGCCCAAAGCACCCATCGGTTCACTGTTTGTGAACACGACTGGGTTGGATGTCGCGTTCTTAATGCGACGATCTTGGGTGTCACGCTCTTGTTACCACCGCTGGAGGGTCTTTGTCTGCATGTCCGCCGCGTGTCGCACGCTGGGCGGCATGCTGACGTCGGAGTTGAGAAGGCGACGACCTTCTCCGTCACGTTCAGGTCGCGACGACAGGGTACATCGCATTCTCAACTACAAAATGCTCTTAACCTAGGTCGGCCAAACAAAGCCCAACAAGATCTGTTCGGCCAGGGGAAGGAGATTTTGCGTGGGTTTTGGGCGATTCAGGGATTTGGAGCTGTTTTGGCATAGTCTCACCGCAAGGACGTGTTACGGAGCAGGGGAAATGCCGAGGTATCGCCATTCTTCGCATTCTTCACAAAGGTAGGGAGATTCTACTTTGTTTCTCATTGTAGATTGCGTGTTAAGCATGTTTAGCTTGTTTTACATACTGTAGACAGTAGATACCATGCTAGTGTAACATTTAGAGCATGAATATGTGGGTTGTATGGTAGATAGCATGGTTTGCATGGGGATTCCGGAGATGGAACTCCGTATTTAGGTCATTGTTTGTGAAGGCGACGAACCTTACTGTCGCGTTCAGAACGCGACAGCCTGACCCGTCACGTTCTTCTTCAGAACGCGCCATATCGGGGAGTCGCGTTCTGAAGGCAACAGTGGACCCCGTCGCATTCTGGATTCCGATGGCAATGGGCTTGTGCATGGTTATGTGATTATCGAATTATCGTTATTTGTTGTGCATGGCAATGGTAAGCGGTACATCGGTACTTGTGGAGTTCGAGGAATCTGTTGTTCATGTGGTTTGTGTGGTGTTCATGTGGTTTGTGTGTGCATGTCGAGTAGTACGATGCCTATCGTGGTTACTTCTCTAGTTGGGAGCCCCAGTTTTTGTGTGAGCTAGGCACATTAGTGCTCGGGGCTTGTCCCGGTACTTGTGTACCATCGAGGTCTGTGTCGTCTTCCTAGACACCCTCACTCTTGTGTAGAGTTGTACGTCCAGCTGAGGGAAAGACGACAGAGGGACAGCTACTTGTGAGAGTTTATGTTTGGTCGCTTGTAGCGCACTCGTGGTTGGGGGTTACAGACACCAGTAGACATACTGGGCCCAACTAGTTCTGTTTTCCAATGCCTCACTTTAGGGAGCTCGGGCCGGAGTCCCTAAAGGTGCCAGGCATGGGTCTACGGTTGTGTGGTCTGTAGGAGTGGTGTTGGTTGGTCTCCACAGTTTCTTGGCTTCTTCTGGTTGAGCGGTAGCTGGACCTTTCGTCCATGGCTACGAGACTGAGAGGTAGTTCTATGTGGTTTGTCCAAGTTAGTTGCTGGTGTCTCAAACCAGTCTTCGTGACCCGAGTGTGGCGTTTTCTACTTTAGCACGTACACTTGGACGAGGTTTTCCGTTTATTTATTAGAGGTTGTTTTATGTTAATAGCATGTGGTAATTAGTATTTACAGCTTTAATATCCTGTGTAGATAACTCTATAAATTTCTAGCGTAGCTTCCTACTTCTGTTACTTTGTGAGTTTGGTTTTGTTCGGCTTTTGGGGGAGTTTCCTGAGCCAGTGACTTGTGAGGCTCACCCCTACTTCGTTCAGTTAAGGGAGAGCAGGAGGCTTCTCGCCCTTCGTCTAGTTCAGGGCCGCACTGTAGCGGAGTTGGGTCTGCACCACCAGCAGTGTAATCTTCTTTTTCCGTTCACCTCGAGGTATGCCCCAGGTTGTTGTTGTACTTGTGTCTGGATACAGTGAGAAATGGCTATGTATATTTCATGTAAATGTTAGTGAGATCTGACAATCTTATATAAATTTGAGTTGTTTCCTTTATATTTCTACGGACATGTGAACGGTATCCCTTGCGAGGCTTCGGCTCGTTCGCGAGAGGCGGAGTCGGGTCAAGCTCGTTATTAGGTTAACGGGTTTGAACAACGAGGACCGCTACATAATATGTTTGACAAATACTTTTTCTACCCAATCCACACGTGCAGTGAGCATTTCTCATCTTATTAATCCTCTATAGTATATGCAAATTCACCTTATTTGAGAATCAAATACACAGGTAATTTGCGTATAATATAAGAGTAGAGATCTGGACCTAGGTTATGATTCATAAGTAATCTTGTATTATTTTTTATGAAATTACTCATCATTTTCTACATCCATTAGAAAATCATGTGTTTGTTCTTTACTGCTATATGAGACGAGAAATGGATCCAGGTAGGAACCAACACAAACACATATTACAGGAATTCAGATCTTGACTAGGATCCAAAATCCAATTTCTAATCCACTTCAAAATCCAAAAGTGGATTGTGCTTATATTTTTGTTCGTGTTGACTCAGAACGAGTTTGGATGACCAAGGGTCCGATCTATTAACACTGGAATCTTAGTGATCCGAAGTTCAAATTCATGTCCACACATTACGTACAAAAACAAAAGGAAGAATGGCAAATGGAGAACACTGCAGAAGGATTCTAAATATTCTAGAGGAAGGAATTGAACAATATTCTTTTATTGAAGAGTCACTGTAAACACAGCTTCCACCCTAATGGTTTTGTCGTTATAGCATGTATATGTCAGATATTTATGAGAAAAAATGAGCAAATTAAAAATAAACAAATAAACCATCTCTTAGGTGAACTTGAATGTTGATGACCTAATCACAAACCATGTTGGAAAAGAGAGTATTCATTTATTCAAAAAAAAACTATCTAGCAAGAAGGCTAAATGGAGCCGCCACCCGAGTATGAAGTTGAAAGAATAAATTGAATTATTCTATGACGGTCCTCGTTGTTCAAACCCGTTAACCTAATAATGAGCTTGACCCGACTCACCTCCCCCGAACAGGTTGCAGCCTCGTAAGAGATATCAACACAAACATCTGTGGAAATATAAAAGAACACACCAAACATATATAAAAGTTCACATCTCACACATATTTACATGAAATATACATAGTTAGTTCTCAACTAGAGTCAAAGTACACAGTACAGCAACCTGGGGCATACCCGGATTGGAACAGAAAGTAAAATTACATTGTTGGAAGTGCAAGCCCAACTCCACTACAGTGCGGCTCCAAACTAGACGAGGGACGGGAACCCTCCTACTCTCCTTCACCTGAAAGGAGTAGGGGTGAGCCTCACAAGTCACTGGCTCAGTAGGAAAACTCCCTCAAAAGCCAAAACATCACTAAACTCATGAGAAACTGTAGTAAAGAACTATATAAGCAATAAATAAAGCTACCTAAATGTGGTGCTACAACTGTAATTAAATAATCAACTACAAATTAATCACATGACTTATTCATCAATAAATAAATGGTAAACCTCGCCCAAGTGTACGAGCTAAAGAAGGGCAATTCCACACTTGGGCCACAAAAATTGGTTCGCGACACCAACAACTAACCCGGACAAACCACACGGGACTACCTCTCAGTCTCAGCCACGGACATAAGGTCTAGCTGCTGCTCCACCTCAATAGGGCCAACAAACTGTGGAGACCAACCAACACCACACCTGCAGGCCACACCGCTGCAGGCCCATGCCTGGCACCTTTAGAGACTCTGGCCTGAGCTCCCTAAAGTGAGGCACTGGGAAAATAGGACTAACTGGGACCTAGTACATCTACTGGTGTTCGTACCCCCAACCACGAGCGTGCTACAAGCGACCAAACACAAACTCTTACAAGTCCCTGTCCCACTGTCGTCTTTCCCTCAGTCGGACATACAAATCAAACACAGGAGTGAGGGTGTCCGAGAAGACGACACAGACCTCGACGGTACACACCATACTGAGACAAACCCCGAGCACCATGTGCTTGGCTCACAATGAACTTAGGGTACCCAACTGAAGAGGCATTTCGGAATAGGCGTCGTACTACCCAACTTGCCATGCACATCCAAACCATGCAAGCCCGGTGTTCATAAACTTAACACGTGCCAATGCACCACTTTCATATTTAAAACACATAAAATAACAGTCGCATAACCACACAGCATGAAATAACCCACTGTCCACTGAAACCAAAAGAGGGTCGAGTGGCTACTTTTAAAACGCGAGGTACACAGACGTTGCTATTTAAAAGCCAATTCGTGACGGGGTAGACCATCGCCTTACAAAGTTGAATCGCGACGGCTCAGGTTGTCACGTTCAAAATGCGACAACTGGGTATGTCGCCTTTTCAGCCAAAACCCCCAACCCGACCTTCTCCTCCAAAAAGTCCATAAAATCATCTGTAGCAGTTATAAAACCCACAGATAAACATTCTCACAGTTACCTACACATGCTTGCTACTAAATATGAACATTTCCATGCCTTGAATACCTTAAACCTAATCCATACAGTCAAAAATGAGGAGAATTCCCCTACCACACGAAGGACGCGAAGAATCACGCTACCCTGGCATTTCTCGTGCTTCGAACAACCTCGTTGCGATGGAAACGTGCCAAACCACAGGCCACAAACACCAAATCACCCGAAATCTCCCACGACAGCCTCTCCCCCAGCTGAACAGTGCTTCCTGCACTGTTTGGCCAAGGTTCAGCCGAAATAACTCAACAAGTTAAATTGCGATGTATCGGACCGTCCCGTTTAAATCGCAACATACCTTGTCGTCGCATTTAAACCTCGACGTTCCTGCATGCGCCACACGGTGCGCATGCAGCGGTGCCCACAGAAAATGGCAACGAAAATGTGACATAGCAGGTGGTCGCGTTCTTACAGGAACGCGATGCCTGTGTTGGTCGCATTTTCACAAAGTGCACCAGAGGTGTATTTGGCTCGGATTTCCGACCCTCAACCCACACAACCTGCTATAACCATACAAACACTTCCAATAGGCCACACATTGGCCACCAAACTCGATAAACCACAATCTGAATGGTCGCTACGTTACATTAATATCACCCAAAAGAAGTTCCGTCCTCGAAATTCATGAAGAAACGACAACACATAATTCACAACTAATTATGCATGATACTATCACCTAAAAGAATTAAAAGCTTACTCAAACAAGTATGGATACGCTTTCATCATTACCTCTGCTAACTCTCACGTGTCTTCTCCACTCTGCCTGTTCTCCCATCTGATTTTCCCTAGATCAATTTCTTTATTTCTCAACTTTTGTGTTCTCCACCCTGTGATATGTACTGGATATTCTGGCATAGACATATCTGGCTTCAAAGCATCTCAATTGTAGGTAACAATCTGTGAGGGGTCTCAAATATACATTCTCATCATAGAAACATGTAACACATCATGCGCATCTATGAAGTCTACTGAAAGATCTATTCTATAAGTTGTTCCACCAATTCTCTCTAAAATCTGGAATGAGCCTACATATCTCAGACTCAACTTACTTTTTTTGCTAAATCTTAGAACACCTTTTGTGGGAGAAACTTTTTGAAAAACATAGTCACCAACTTCAAATTGTAATGGTCTGCGTCTGGTATCTGCATAGCTTTTCTGTTGACTTTAGGCCGTTTGAAGTTTTTCCTTGATAAACTTGACCATTTCTACGCATTGTTGAACCAATTCAGTTCCCATAACCTATCTTTCCCCTACCTCATGCCAGTTTAATGGTGTTCTACATGGTCTTCCATATAAAACTTCTTATGGTGCCATTCCGATACTTGCATGATAGCTGTTATTGTAGGCGAACTCCACCATACCTAGGTAAGGCTCCCAACTGCCACCCCATTTCAAGCAACAGGCTCGCAACATATCTTCAATTGTCTAAATGGTCCTTTCTATTTATCCATCTGTCTGTGGATGATAGGCCGAATTATACCTCAACTCAATACTAATCACTCTCTGCAAACTCCTTTAGAAACCTAATGTGAATCTTGGATCTCTATCTGAAACAATAGTTACTGGAATTCCATGCAACGGTACTATTCTGTCCACATATAATCTGGTCAATCTATCCACTGTCTATGACATGCTTATAGCTAATAATATGTACACCTTTGTCAATCTATCAACAAAAACCCAAATTCCATTGTGACCTAACACTGTCCTGGGCAAACCTACCACAAAATCTATGGCTATATCATCCCATTTCCACTGTGGAATAGGCAATGGCTGCAATAATCCTCCTGGCCTCTGATGCTCTGCTTTTACTTGTTGACATATCAGACATCTTGCTATAAACTCTGCTATCTCCTTTTTCATATTCGGCCACCAGAAGTGTTTCTTCAAATCTTGATACATTTTTGTGCTGCCTGGATGAATAATATACCTGGACCTATGTGCCTCCTCTAATACTTTCTGCCTCACTTAAACTTATGCTGGGACATACAATATTAGATGGATCTACTGCTACACCTTCTCTTGAAATCACATGACCCAAAAACTGAATTTTTTGTAACCAGAACACACATTTGTTGAACTTAAAATACAAATAATGATCTCGTAAAGTCTACAATGTAATCCTCAGATGTGTTGCATGCTCTTCCTCTGATGCTGAATACACCAATATGTCATCTATGAATACCATAATGAACTGATCTAAATATGGGTGAAATATTCTATTCATCAAGTTCATGAATGTTGCTGGTGCATTAGTCAACCCGAATGGCATAACCACAAACTCATAATGTTCATATCTTGTTCTGAAAGTTGTCTTATCAATGTCCTCTTCTTTGATCCTTAGCTGATGATACCCTGATCTCAAATCAATCTTGGAGAATACATTGGATGACTGTAACTGATCAAACAAATCATCAATTCTGGGAATTGGATACCTGTTCTTGATGGTGACTTTGTTCAACTGACGGTGATCTATACACATTCTGAGGCTGCCATCCTTCTTTCTGACAAACAATACCAGTGCTCCTCATGGTGAATGACTGGGTCTAATGAAACCTTTCTCTAACAACTCTTGTAACTACTTTTTCAATTCCTTCAACTCTGTTGGTGAGAGTGCTTTTGAAATTGGCATACTTCTCAGCTACAATTCCACTGTGAAATCTACCTCTCTGCGTGGAGCTAACCCTGGCAACTCCTCTGGAAACACATCTACAAACTCCTTAACCACTGGTACCATCTCTACAGACTTTCCAGGCTCAACTAAACTGACTGAAGCTAAATAATCTACACACCTTGCACTAATCAACCTCCTAGCCCTAAGTGCAGAAATAAAAAACTTAGGAGTATAGAACGGCATACCTTGGAATTCAAACACAGCTCCACTAGGATGACAGAATCTAACCTTCTACTTCCTACAGTCCACCACTGCCCCATAGGCTTATAACCAGTCCATACCCAAAATCACATCATATTCTTTTAACTGTAGTGTATACAATCTAGTTGGCAAACGATTCCCCTGTATCACTATTGGGACCTCATCTAAATAACAAGAAGTAAGCATAAAGTCACCTGAAGGAATCTCCACAACTAGCTCACATTGTCTCTCCTCTAGAGGATGAACCATGCTATCCATAAAATCCTCAGAAATAAGTGAATGTGATGCACCTGGATCAATCAATATTCTTGCAGAAAATTCAAAGAGAGATAATATACCTTCAATCATATTAGATGTCTCTGCCTGTGCTCTGGTGATAGCCATGACCCGTCCTCGTCCCCTCTGGAAAGGTGGGCCTCTCCCTCATTCTGCTGGTGGTTGCTAGAATGGCTACTACTATTGTGGTGCCCCTCTGCCATAACTGTACCTTCTGAGATATGGACAATTTCTGATCAAGTGCCCCAATTGATCACAATTATAACACCAATACTTTGGAGGAACTGTGGGCTGCCTGGCTATGCTCTGCTGAGACTCCTCCACCTCTGGCGCTAGTCTAAAGTCTCGCCCTTGCTGAAAACTCTGCTGCCTACCACCGCCTCATCCTCTGAACATCTTCTTCAATTTGGAGCCCCACTTGGTAAACCCTGATGATGATGAGGATGCTCTTGAAGGTACCTTGCCCTTGCTAATACCTGGGGAACGTTGTGGAAGCCGGAAGCTACCTGTCTCTCCTGACTGCCTAGCCTGCACAGTCCTTTCTAAAATGGCTACTCTTTGAGCTACCTCCTCCATCATCCTGCACATAAGAGGGATCACCACGTCCTATAACTCCGGTCGTAATCCTCGAATGAAGTACTCTACCATCATAGCATTATCTGTAACCATGTATGGTGCATATCTGCTCAGTGCCATAAACCTCATCTGGTATTCCAATACTGACAAGTTCCCCTGCTGTAATGTCTTGAACTGCTCCCTCTTCACCTACTGAATCTGAACTGGAAAAAATGTATCATTGCACACTCCCAAGTGTTGGGCGGCATGCTGCGAGGCAGGTGCGCATGCCAGCGTCTCACCCTGGGGCGACCTGAGAATGAGGGTGTGGCAGAGGTCGGGTTGGCCAAGTCATGCCTAGGTCCGGGTGTGGACCTGCCTGCGGGTGTTGCTGAGTTGTTCAGCAGGGGGACTGTACCCTGTGGTGGGTTATAAGGAGGGATGGTATCCTTACACAACAACTCGAGTTTTGGCGTAACGGCAATGCCTGAGATCCTATATACCTGGTATCAGAGCAGGTCGCGGGTTCGATTCCCAGGGGTGCCGCTGGGGGGGAGATTGTTGGGCGGCATGCTGCAAGGCAGGTGCGCGTGCCAGCGTCTCACCCTGGGGCGACCTGAGAATGAGGGTGTGGCGGAGGCCGGGTTGGCCAAGTCATGCCTAGGTCCGGGTGTGGACCTGCCTGCGGGTGTTGCTAAGTTGTCCAGCAGGGGGACTGTACCCTGTGGTGGGTTATAAGGAAGGATGGTATCCTTACACAACAACTCGAGTTTTGGCGTAACGGCAATGCCTGAGATCCTATATACCTGGTATTGATAATCAATCTGTCTCCATATAATTTTAATTAATTACACATTTATTTTGGTGATTAACAAAACCCTATCAAAAGTTCTCTAACACATATTCTATGAAGGCTAAGTACAGGAAATACACCAAGGACAAATAAGCCAATATTGGTAAGTATTACCCTTCTGAAGCATTAACAAAGTCAAGATGATATTTCTATTAAGTCCACATCGACTTTTGCTGAAAATCACATCGATTTATTAAGAAATCGATATCACAACGATTTCTTAAGACGTCGCAATGATTTGCTCGTCGTAACGATTCCTTAAGTCATCACAACGATTTCTTAAGACGTCGCAACGATTTGCTCATCGTAATGATTCCTTAAGTCATCACAACGATTTCTTAAGACGTCGCAACAATTTGCTCATCGTAACGATTCCTTAAGTCATCACAACGATTTCTTAAGACGTCGCAACGATTTGCTCATCGTAACGATTCCTTAAGTCATCACAACGATTTCTTAAGACGTCGTAACGATTTTCTTTGCGCAACGATTTCTTCAGTATTCATAACTATTCCTTTAATGAATACAACGATTTGCTTTCTATAACGATTTCTTCAGTATTCATAACGATTCCTTTAATGAATACAACGATTTGTTTTCTATAACGATTTCTTCAGTATTCATAACGATTCCTTTAATGAATACAATGATTTGCTTTCTATAACGACTTGTTAAGTGCACATAACGATTTCTTCAGTAAACACTTGATCATAACGATTTCATAAGTCATATAGGCATCGACTTTATGTTTTATATCGACTTGATATTTATCTTATTTATGAACGCGTTGAAAAGTCAAAATCTTCTCATATATTTATGACAGCTTTGCATTAAATGTAGACTGAACGTATCTCTGCATGCATGCAGACGATCACGTCTACCATTATGCTTACTATGTGTGTATCTTTTAGAACAAGCTATTTGGCATTACTATTTTGGTGAATATTCACATCAACGTTTACTGACAACAAGAGACAGCCTAGCTGTCTACTGTTCTAGCATTTAATATATGCAGGGTCCTAAAGATATTTTGTTATACAATGTCGGACCATATAGACGCCAGAAGATCCTATCTCTTTGCGTGTACAAATGGATAAAGTCTGTTGACTAGAAGCTTCCAAGTTTCAAACAGTCTAACGTCTATCAAACAAAGAGACAACAGTTACTTCAACGACTACATTTCAAATTGGAGATATAAATACAAGATAGCAGCTCCAGAAGAAATATATAGAAGAGAGAAACTTATCATCGAATACGACAAGCATTTGCAGATCTTCTGAAAGAATCCGAGAGCCAAGAATTCAATTCTAGTGTGTCTTTAGCTCTTTTCTCTCTGTGCTGTAATAGAAATCCTAAGAGAGCCAGTGTAGTTCTGAGAGAGTGCCTTGTTTAGATTATTTGCTCTCAGTGCTAGTAGCTTCAGATCTTGTCTTGCTAAAGCTTGATCTAGGGGCTTGTTTTCCTGCTTATTCTTGTCTTGTGCTTGTTCCCTTCTGGTGTGAAGGAAGACCTGGTGGAATCCAGGGTGTGTTCCCTTCGTGTGTGAAGGAAGACCTGGTGGGGATCCAGGGTGTTGTGTTCCCTTCTGGTGTGAAGGAAGACCTGTGGAATCCAGGGTGTGTTCCCTTCATGTGTGAAGGAAGACCTGGTGGGGATCCAGGGTGTTGTGTTCCTTTCTGTTGTGAAGGAAGACCTGGTGGGGATCCAGGGTGTTGTAGTTCCCTTCGTGTGAAGGAAGACCAGCTAAGCTGGGTGTTGTAGTATCCATAAGGGGACTGTACCTTAAATAGTGGAATCCTGAGTTATTGCTCAGGGACTGGACGTAGGACTCCTAAGGATAGGAGGTCCGAACCAGGATAAACTATGTGTGTTGTGTGATTGATTTCTTGTGTGTGCATTTGTTGTTTATTCTAACTTTCACTAACCTTCATCGAAGACCGTCCTTGTGTGAATGTTTTAAGTACAGGTACTAATCAAATAATTTTTTAAAAGACCCATTCACCCCCCCCCCCTCTGGGCTCGTCAACTGGGCAACAAGTGGTATCAGAGCGAGTCTCTTCGACAAAGAAGAAGATCCAACGATCTGAAGAGTAAAGATCCATGGCAGCCCAAGGTCATTTCTAGGGTCAGTCAGTTAACCGACCACCATTGTTCGATGGAGAAGACTACACTTACTGGAAGACTAGAATGGAGTACTTTCTACAAGGTCACGACTATCAGATACGGTCAATAGTAGAAGAAGACGATCTACTAGTCACTAATGAAAAGGCTCAGTGGACAGATGATGACAGGAAAAAGATTTCATTGAATTGTAAAGCTAAAAGTATCCTATGCTGTGCCCTAAGAAAGAAAGAATTCAACAGAGTTTCAGCCTGCAAATCCGCAATGGAGATGTGGGAAAAGCTCAGAATTACTTATGAAGGCACAGAAAAGGTGAAGGAGACAAGAATTGACATTCTGGTGACTCAATATGAAAGATTCCACATGCAATCAGGTGAGTCAATAACTCAAATGTTCAATCGATTCACAGATATTACAAATGGATTAGCTGGACTGGGGAAAACCTATGAGATTGGAGACATGGTAAGGAAAATTCTTAGATCCTTACCATCCTCATGGACCCCAAAGGTCACAGCCATTGAGGAAGCTAATGATCTGAAAAGAATGTCATTGAAAAAACTCATTGGGTCCCTTATGGCCCATGAAATAAATATGGAAAGATTAGGAGAGTCCTCAATTAGAAAGAAGCATTCAAATGCTCTTAAAGCAGAAGAAGACAGGTCAGATGAGTCATTAGCTGAAGATGAGAGCTCAAGTGATTGCGAAGATGAAGAAGCTATGCTATCAAAAAGATTGTAGCACATTCTTGCTAAGAAGAAGAAATTCCAGTCTGGAAAAAGGCACTTCAAGAGAAATAAGGAATTCAAGAAACCAGAAGGAAAGGATCAGAAGAAGGGCGAGCCCATATGCTATGAATGCAAAAAGCCAGGACATATCAAGGCAGAATGTCCCAGACTCAAGAAGCCTGAATTCATAAAGAAAGAAAGCTCCAAAAAATTCAGGAAGTATAAGAAGAAGGCTATGGCAGCAGCATGGAGCAACAGCAGCGACTCAGACAGTGAGTCAAGCTCAACCAGTGATGAGGAAGAAGCCAACTTGGCCTTCATGGCAAATATCGAAGAAAAGGTAACCTCTGACTCATCTTTTGATTCTTGTAATGGTTCAGATTCCGATAATCTAGAAGAAGCCTTCAACGAATTATACAGTAAATATAGAGAAGTAACCAAACTATTAAAAGTAAGTAAGAAAAATAATGCTTATCTAGAAAACACAAACTCAGATCTAAAATCAGAAAATGAACAATTAGAAAGCCAAATAACTGAACTTAAAAGGAGAAATGAATTGTTATGTGAAGATCTAAAAGCTAAGAATGAACAAATAATTAAATTAGAAAAACAAGCAAGCTAAGATGAACTGAAAACTGAAATTAAAACACTAACAGACGAAAATATACAGTTATCTAGCACATTAGAAAAATTCACTAATGGTAAAAACTCCCTAATATTAAAAGGTGCTAGAAGATCAGGTAAGAAGAAAAATGGATTAGGATATACACCCCCTGATAATGAAGAAATAATAATATATCCTAAAACATACCCGACTCCAAAATTTGTACACGAACAAGACATAACATACAAAGCAAACTTTAAATATATAGAAAAAGTAACTAAACTATCTTGTTGCAGTAACTGTAACAAATTAGGACATATTATAACTACATGTCCAACTAAACATAAGAAATGGATAATAAAAAGGGAAACCAATGATACTAACCAATCAGGACCCAAAAGAACTTGGGTACCTAAAACTTAATGTTTTCATTTCAGGGCAATCTTCGAGCATCCAAATGGTATCTGGACAGTGGGTGCTCAAGGCACATGTCAGGAAATCGGAAGCTATTCACTCATCTCCAAGCTAAAGAAGGAACAGTTACCTATGGAGACAATGGAAAAGGAACAGTCATAGGCAGTGGTTCTGTGAGCAACAAAGGGAAAACAATTATTGAGGATGTACTGTGTCAAGGGGTTGAAGCATAACCTCATAAGCATCAGCCAACTTTGTGACAAAGGTCATCAAATTAAGTTCCAAGAGTCTAAGTGCAGTATCTTGAAGGAAGGAGCAGTAATATTTGAAGCCAACAGAGAAAAGAACATGTATGTGCTTTATCTTGAAGATCTCAAGGATCAAGACATTTGCTTATCATCCAACAAAGAGCAGTCAACTGAGTTGTGGAACAGAAGACTGGGTCATTGCAGTTTGGATGGCATGAACAAGCTTATAAAGAGAGGTCTTGTGGAAGGTCTGCCAAAGGTCAGCACTAAAATGAATGGCATCTGCAAACCTTGTGCAAAAGGGAAGCACACCAAGAGTTCCTTCAAGTCAAAGACTGTGGTAACCACCTCTAAACCCTTAGAACTCCTTCACATGGATTTATTTGGGCCAATGAGAACCACTAGTCTAGGAGGAAAGAATTTCGGGTTTATTATTGTAGATGATTATTCCAGATTCACATGGGTTTCCTTCTTGGAGCATAAAGATGATACATTTGATAGCTTCATTAGTTTCAGCAGAAAAATGCAGAAAGACAAGAAGTTTTGCATTGTAGGAATCCGGTCAAATCATGGAGGAGAGTTCCAAAATGAAAAATTTGCAAAATTCTGTGATGACCAAGGGATTGAGCATAACTTCTCAGCACCAAGGACACCACAGCAGAATGGAGTTGCTGAAAGAAAGAATAGAACCTTATTGGATATGGCTAGGACAATGTTGTCAGAATATAACTTACCAAGGTATTTTTGGGCTGAAGCAGTAAACACAGCAAGCTACATCATTAATAGAGTAATGATCAGACCAATATTGAAGAAAACCGCATATGAGTTGTTCAAAGGGAAGAAACCGAAGATCAGTCACTTCAGAACTTTTGGATGTCCATGCTTCATCCACAACAACGGCAAAAGAGACATTGGTAAGTTGGACGTCAAATCAGATGAAGGCATCTTCATGGGGTATGCTTCTAAACCCAAAGGCTATAGAGTATTTAATAAGCGAACACTATTGATAGAGCAATCTGTGCACATTATCTTTGATGAAATTAACCCTTCCTTAAGAAAGGAAGAAGACAGTGACATTGATGATGCAGATGATTTGTCCAAGAAATTAAAGAACACATCAATTGAGGACAAGGAAGATCCACCTCTGGAAGACCTACAACAAGCAGATATTGAACATGAAAATCTTCCAAAGGAATGGAGATACAAGAAGGATCACCCACCTGAGAACATCATTGGTGATCCAACTGTAGGGGTAAGAACAAGAGGTAATGTAATCCCTTGTGACTACTTAGCTTTTGTTTCTCAAATAGAGCCTAGGACAGTCAATGAAGCTCTTACCGATGAATCTTGGATTTTAGCCATGCAAGATGAACTAAATCAGTTCAAGAGAAATCAGGTATGGTCACTTGTTCCTAGACCATCAGATCATCCAGTTATTGGCACCAAATGGGTGTTCAGAAATAAATTGGATGAAACTGGTGTGATCTTAAGAAACAAGGCCAGATTGGTAGCTCAAGGCTATTCCCAAGAGGAAGGCATTGATTTCGATGAAACCTATGCTCCTGTAGCTAGACTTGAGGCTATTAGGATTTTACTTGCATATGCATCTGCTCTAGATTTAAAGCTATTTCAAATGGATGTTAAATCTACATTTTTAAATGGTTTTATTAAGGAGGAAGTGTATGGTGAACAGCCTCCAGGTTTTGATGATACAGAATTTCCAAATCATGTTTTTAAACTTCATAAAGCATTATATGGTTTAAAGCAAGCACCAAGAGCCTGGTATGAAAGGCTTAACTCTTTTTTATTAAACCATGGTTTCACCAGAGGACAAGTAGATAGCACTTTATTTATAAAGTCAAAAGTCAAGCACATACTAGTTGTATAGATTTATGTAGATGACATAATTTTTGGATCTACTGATGAGTCTCTTTGTAAGTACTTTGAAAAGCTCATGCAGGGAGAATTTGAAATGAGCATGATGGGGGAGTTGAACTACTTCCTTGGATTACAAATCAAGCAAGGAGGAGATGGCACCCACATCTGTCAAGCTAAATACACCAAGGAGCTCCTGAAGAAATTTGGATTCGAAAATTCCAAACCACTGTCAACACCAATGAGCACATCAACAAGAATGAACAGTGATAAAGATGGTAAGAAGGTAGATCAGAAGATCTACAGAGGTATGATAGGTTCTTTACTTTACTTAACTGCCAGCAGACCTGATATACTATTTAGTGTATGCATGTGTGCTAGATATCAAGCAGATCTTAGAGAATCTCATTTAATTAGTGTTAAAGGAATTTTCAGATACTTGTCTAGAACTCATGATCTAGGTATTTGGTATCCAAAATCATGTGAAATAAACTTAGTAGGGTACTCTGATGCTGACTATGCTGGATGCAAATTAGATAGAAAAAGCACCAGTGGTTGTTGTCAATTCCTTGCAGGGTGTCTGATATCCTGGTCCTCCAAGAAGCAAAATTCAGTAGCACTCTCAACAGCTGAAGCTGAGTACGTGGCTGCTGGAAGTTGCTGTACACAACTCCTATGGATAAAGCAACAACTTGAGGACTATGGAATGCACATCAAGTCTATCCCACTGTTGTGTGACAACACTAGTGCCATAAACCTAACCAAGAACCCAGTACAGCACTCAAGAACCAAACACATTGAGGTTAGATATCATTTTATTCGTGATCATGTAGCTAATGGTAATATGGAAATTTCATTCATAGACATAAATAATCAGTTAGCAGATATCTTCACAAAAGCCTTGCCCGAAGAAAGATTTACATCTCTCAGAAGGGAATTAGGTATGTGTAAATTGTGAAAGAATTATCTGTTAAAACTGAGATAGCAAATTTCAGAGCTCAAATTATTTATTCTCCTTAAATTTAAGTAAATATCCCATCTATCTAAGCAAAAATTCCTGTCGGCTCGCCATTTTGTAAATGTTTATTCTTTCGAACTGGAGTTTTGTCGTTTTCCGCCATAAAAGCTCAACCCTTTTTTCGAAAAAGGGCTTTTATCCTTTATTTCATATTCCGCAATCTGTGTGGAAACGATTCCTCTTCCTTCTATCCCCTTAGTCCTCCTGCCTGAGGCTATAACCCATCGACCCCGGCATCGACTTTCCTCAGATTCGAAGCCTTCAACCTCTCCCGCCAGAAATTTCTTGAGGGGTTCTTCCTCAATCACCCTTCCTGTCCTCCAAAACCTTTCCCTGTTAGATTTCATGGCCTCTACAGCTGTTTCTGGCACCGTTGGGGGCTACGGAGCTGCGTTCCTCACAGCAGAGCAGCAAAGTAGGTTCGCGTCCGTTAAGGCAAAGGTCTGTGGTAACAAGGCAGTGGATTTGGCAACTTGGAGAAAAATGGCATGAGCAGTTTGGTTGAAGCTCTACAAAGGCTGAAATGGACAAAGATCGCAACCCTATCTGAAGTAAGTTATCCGGATTTGGTTAAAGCTTTTTATGTGTGCTTGAAGACTGAGGCGGATGGGACCCTGACTTCCCTGGTCAAGGGTACCCATATCAGAATCTCTAGAGACCTTTTGGGAACTCTGTTTGACGTTTCTACCACCGGTCACAGTGGCGTCCACTCAGAGGACACTAATATCAAGGGTTTAGGGATTATTGGTCCGGAGTTTAGGTTGAAGGATGGGAAGCTGGATATTAACCAGCTTAGTGCTTTCAATAGATTGCTGCACTTCATTATTTGTCAAATTATTGTGCCTAGAAGTGCATCGTTTTCAACCTGTGCTAGGGCAAACTCAGACCTAATGTACTGGGCTATCCAGAATCAGAAAATTAATACAGCTGAGTTGATAATTGAAAGGATGAAGTTTGCCAGCTCTCAATTGTGGGACACCAAGAGCAAGTTGAATATCTCACTACCTTATGCCCATCTCCTGACAAGAATTTTCCAGCACTTTTGGATTAGCACAGTTGGTGATGTGTCTGAGAAAATGGGCCAAGCCATTAGGTCCAGAAATTTGAAGAAGAGTGGTTTTTCACTAGTTAATGGTATCTGGTCAAAGGTTGGCACAGTTGAGGGTGAAGCCATCATTGGTGAAGCCCAAGAGGATCTAGAACCAGCACCAGCAGTAGCAGAGTCACCAGCAGTTCCAGTAGCAATAATAGAAGAAGCACCAACAACAACTATATCAGCAGCAACAGTTGATCCAGCAGTTCCAGCAGTAGTACCATCAGCAGCAGAGGAAGAAGCAAGCAGAAGAATCGAGGACATTCCTCCTGAGTACATTGAGTCCTTTGGGCAATCTTCAGAGGATCCTCCTCCTTCTTCCCAAGTAGGCTCTCTACTTAGGGAGGTACTGGACTCCATTTCTCAGGGGGAGCCAGTTGCAAGTGATCCACATGAAAGGGTCATGGAAGAAGCTCCAGACCGGCAGGAGCAAGTTTCAGCACAAGTCGATTCTGTTTTGGTAGATGCTCCCATTCAGGGGGAGCAAGGAAGAATTGTGGAAGAGGCTCCTATTCAGGGGGAGCAAGGTATTGAGAAGGAAGCAGCATCTCAAGGGGCACATACTGAAGATGCTCCTGTAAATGAAGGGCATAATGAAGTTCCAATAGAGGTCGAGGAGCAAGTGGAAAGGAGAAGCCTAAGCAAGAAAATTGCTCACAGAAGGCAGAAGAAAATTCTAAAGAAGGTGCACTTGAAGCCTATCTTGAAGAGATTGGATGATCAAGGTGAAGTCTTGACCTCAGTGCAGTCAGCTGTGAGTTCTGTCATTGTGCGCCAAGAATCAATGTCAAATGACATTTCTCAAATAAATAATGCCATGAAGTGGTTCAATAAGGAACTGAGCTCTATGAAAATGATGGTGTCTGAGTTTTTGAAGGCAGTAGGACCCAAAGATCCTACTCCTCAAGAGTGTGAGCCTTCAGGGCAAAGTGAAGGTAATGCAGGGCCATCCGGGCCAATTGATATTGATCTTGTGGAGCTGCCATCAGGGCCTTCAGTTGATGCTCCAACAGGGCCATCAGGGCCAAGTATTGCAGTTCAGCCTTCTGAAAATATGCCTATTGAAGATTCTAATATCAGTCAGGGGTCTGGGCCATCTGGACCGGAGAGGAGATTCTTATCCCAGTGGATTCTATAGCTGAAAGAGTTGAACAGGTTGTAGCTCCTGAGCCCCCTGCCTCTTCTACTCTTCCCACTCCCGCCCCTCTTTCTCCACCTACCTCATCCACTGCACCTCCAGCTCCAACCACATTTAAATGACCCCGTCCAAGACCTATATCCTCTCCTCAACCATTTCCTTCTCAATCTGCTTTATCTCCTGTTTCTTCCACCATTGTTCCTTCTCCACCATCTTCTCCTCAGTTTCCACCAGCATCCTCTTCTGCTGGGCCCTCTTCTTCTTCTGGTCCTTCTTCTCAGAAACCTTTGCTCTCCCTATCATAACTCCTGCCTCTCTCTTCAATCCACCTACACCTCCCTCCTTTATTACCATTATTACTGAGGGTGCCCAACTCACACAGGTGGAAATCCAGGATATCAAGGATGAATTTGAAGTAGCAATACTTCGTTCAGTCCTGGCTGTTGGGACCCATACTCACAGGACAGGCTCTTCTAGTCCTGTCTCTAAAAAGAGGAGACTCACTTCCACTCATCATGTCTCCTCTGAACATTGTTATCCTCCCCTTTGGTTTTCCCTTTCTGTCTCCAATAAGCAGAAACTTCTCTATGAAGAATATCTCCAAAAAGTAGTTTTTACCCACATTTTTTGCCTTCCCTTCCAAAATCTTTCTAATCATCTTACCACCATCTTTCCTTACACCCATCTCTCTAAGGCTCAACAGTCAAAAATTTTCTCCATGACTGAAGCCAAACCTGAAGAGCAATGGGCTCGGAGCAATAGAGATCTGTACAGTCAATTCCGTCGAGTTCAAGCTGCCAGATATCCACCTAGGGAAGCTCCTCTTCCTCTTTATGAATGGTTCCAGATCCATCACAAAAATCTATTTGGACCTTTCATTCAGAAAGAGATCAAGTTTATCAGGCAATATCAAATGTACAGTAACTACTGCTATGTAAATCGCCTCCCTGAATCTCAGCTGGGTCAATTCCGTGCAGCTATCAGGGCCCTCAGTTCAAGCACAGCTCATACTGACTCCCTTCAGGTTGATTTTTCTACCTTAGTTATTCCTGATGTAGTGTTCCTTCCCCCTCTCCATGCCTTGATTATGGACTCTTCTGTGGGAACACTTATTTTTGAGCGAGCTGCAAGGGTCATGGCCAGGTTATTTGTGCAAGATGGTCGTGATCTATCTTTCCTGAGATTTGTCTTCAAGCAATATCTTCAGGGGCATATCAAGGCCGATGTCCTGGCCCCCATTCTCTCTGAATGTGACAGGTTGTCTTCTGCTGATTGGACGAAGCTCTATCCCTTGTCTGCTCAGCAGCTAGAAGATCTTAATGCTTCTCAGGCCAACTCAAATCAACCTCCTTTGACTCCCGGTGAATTTTTGGATGCCAACTCTCTTCACCTCATCCGGGATTCCTATCTGACCTGGGTCGAACGATACAAGGTCTTCTTTGCTTTAAAGAAGGAGCTTAGATCCCATCAGATTGACTATCCCCTCAAGATTGATGCCTTCCTTCGGTTTGCCAGTTTTGGGTCATTCTTATCCTACAAGATCGCCCTTGGCAGTGCTAAATATGGGGATTTCATTTCAGATCAAAGGCAACTTCATATCAAGAGGATGGTTCCCACCATGGGACCCTCCTATCAAATTGAGTTTGGAGCCTTTCAAGCTTTTTTTGAAGAGCAGGAACTCCAGGCACTCCCTGTCATCAGGCGCTTTGCCTCCCTTTTATCTCCTGCCTATTATTTACATGTACTTCCTCAAAACTAATTAAATACATTTGGTTGAGTGCCTTTCTATCTTTTCTCTTCTTCTTTGTCTCAGTTTATCTTTTTGCTTAATGACAAAAAGGGGGAGAAACATATTGAGCATGTCTAAAATACATTTCGTAAATATTTAGATTCTTTATTCATGCTTCCTGATAAGTTTTGTCATCACCAAAAAGGGGGAGATTGATGATCAGTCTGTCTCCATATAATTTTAATTAATTACATATTTATTTTGGTGATTAACAAAACCCTATCAAAAGTTCTCTAACACATATTTTATGAAGTCTAAGTACAGAAAATACACCAAGGACAAATAAGCCAATATTGGTAAGTATTACCCTTCTGAAGCATTAACAAAGTCAAGATGATATTTCTATTAAGTCCACATCGACTTCTGTTGAAAATCACATCGATTTATTAAGAAATCGATATCACAACGATTTCTTAAGACATCGCAACGATTTGCTCGTTGTAACGATTCCTTAAGTCATCACAACGATTTCTTAAGACGTCACAACGATTTGCTCGTCGTAACGATTCCTTAAGTCATCACAACGATTTCTTAAGACGTCGCAATGATTTGCTCGTCGTAACGATTCCTTAAGTCATCACAATGATTTCTTAAGACGTCGCAACGATTTGCTCGTCGTAACGATTCCTTAAGTCATCACAACGATTTCTTAAGACGTCGTAATGATTTGCTTTGCGCAATGATTTCTTCAGTATTCATAACGATTCCTTTAATGAATACAACGATTTGCTTTCTATAACGATTTCTTCAGTATTCATAATGATTCCTTTAATGAATACAACGATTTATTTTCTATAACGATTTCTTCAGTATTCATAATGATTCCTTTAATGAATACAACGATTTGCTTTCTATAACGACTTGTTAAGTGCTCATAACGATTTCTTCAGTAAACACTTGATCATAACGATTTCATAAGTCATATAGGCATCAACTTTATGTTTTATATTGACTTGATATTTATCTTATTTCTGAACGCTTTGAAAAGTCAAAATCTTCTCATATCTTTATGACAGCTTTGCATTAAATGTAGACTAAACGTATCTCTGCATGCATGCAGACGATCACATCTACCATTATGCTTACTCTATGTGTATCTTTTAGAACAAGCTATTTGGCATTACTATTTTGGTGAATTTTCACATCAACGTTTACTGACAACAAGAGACAGCCTAGCTGTCTACTGTTCTAGCATTTAATATATGCAGGGTCCTAAAGATATTTTGTTATACAACGTCGGACCATATAGACGCCAGAAGATCCTATCTCTTTGCGTGCACAAATGGATAAAAGTCTGTTGACTAGAAGCTTCCAAGTTTCAAACAATCTAACATCTATCAAACAAAGAGACAACGGTTACTTCAACGACTACATTTCAAATTGGAGATATAAATACAAGATAGCAGCTCCAGAAGAAATATATAGAAGAGAGAAACTTACCATCGAATACGACAAGCATTTGCAGATCTTCTGAAAGAATCCGAGAGCCAAGAATTCAATTCTAGTGTGTCTTTAGCTCTTTGCTCTCTGTGATGTAATAGAAATCCTAAGAGAGCCAGTGTAGTTCTGAGAGAGTGCCTTGTTTAGATTATTTGCTCTTAGTGCTAGTAGCTTCAGATCTTGTCTTGCTAAAGCTTGATCTAGGGGCTTGTTTTCCTGCTTATTCTTGTCTTGTGCCTGTTCCCTTCTGGTGTGAAGGAAGACCTGGTAGAATCCAGGGTGTGTTCCCTTCGTGTGTGAAGGAAGACCTGGTGGGGATCCAGGGTGTTGTGTTCCCTTCTGGTCTGAAGGAAGACCTGGTGGGGATCCAGGGTGTTGTAGTTCCCTTCGTGTGAAGGAAGACCAGCTGAGCTGGGTGTTGTAGTGTCCATAAGGGGACTATACCTTAAATAGTGGAATCCTGAGTTATTGCTCAGGGACTGGACGTAGGACTCCTAAGGATAGGAGGTCCGAACCAGGATAAACTTTGTGTGTTGTGTGATTGATTTCATGTGTGTGCATTTGCTGTTTATTCTAACTTTCACTAACCTTCATCGAAGACCGTCCTTGTGTGAATGTTTTAAGTACAGGTACTAATCAAATAATTTTTTTAAAAGACCCATTCACCCCCCCCCCCCCCCCCCCCCGCCGGGCTCGTCAACTGGGCAACACCAAGAACTCTGGCCATGTAATAGTGTCTTATGTCCTGCCTGCAAACATTGTCTGCATCTTTAGCCACCATTCCTGTGCAAATACACATAACTGGTATGTAACCAGAATCACCCTGTCAGCTTGTGGACACCTCATAGTGACAAAAACTCTCTCAATCTCATATACCCAGTGCTATGCCGTGTCCGGATTTGGGCCTCCCGAATACGTAGGTGGTTGCAACCGCAAAAACCTCTCTACTAGAACTGTGGGCTCCTCTACACTGGCTGGGCGTGCTAGTACAAATGGGGATACAGGTACAACAAGTGGTACCTCAACTCCAGGTGGTGGTGGGAGTGGTGCCATTGATGCTGGTACTGCCTCTTCAATAACCTGGGGTGCTGCAACTGCTAGCTAGACTGGTGTCTGCTGGTCTAACTATGTTCGAATCTCTATAATACTCTCTCATAACCTCTCAATCAATTGGTGTGTTGACTCCTCCGGCTCATCTCCACCACCTCCCCAATCTCTTCTATCGGCCATTTCTAATCCTGCACATGCATCATTCACACCACATAACTCACAAACAAATCAATACAAAACCACGGCCAACTACCAGCAGTGGACTAAAGTAGAGAACAGGCTATGTAAATCTCATGTTCCTTTATATTCACATGGACCTTGCTCTGATACCAACTATGACGGTTCTCGTCGTTCAAATCCGTTAACCTAATAACGAGCTTGACCCGACTCCGCCTCCTGCAAACAGGTCGTAGCCTCACAAGGGATATCAACACAAACATCTGTAGAAATATAAAAGAACACACCAAACATATATAAGATTTCACATCTCACATATATTTACATGAAATATACATAGTCAGTTCTCAACTAGACTCAAAGTACACAATACAGCAACCTGGGGCATACCCTGAGGTGAACAGAAAGTAAAATTACACTGCTGGAGGTGCAGACCCAACTCCGCTATAGTGCGGCTCCGAACTAAACGAGGGACGGGAACCCTCTTTTTCTCCTTCACCTGAAAAGAGTAGGGGTGAGCCTCACAAGTCACTGGCTCAGTAAGGAAAATCCCTCAAAATCCAAAACATCACCAAACTCACGAGAAACTATAGTAAAGAACTATATAAACAATAAATAAAGCTACCTAAACATGGTGCTACAACTATAATTAAATAATCAACTAAAAATTAATCACATGACTTATTCATTAATAAATAAACGGTAAACCTCGCCCAAGTGTACGAGCTAAAGAAGGGCAACGCCACACTCGGGCCACGAAAACTGGTTCACAACACCAGCAACTGATCTGGACAAACCACACGGGACTACCTCTTAGTCTCGCAGCCACGGACGTAAGGTCCAACTGCCGCTCCACCTCAACAGGGCCAACAAACTGTGGAGACCAACCAACACCACACCTATAGGCCACACCGCTGCAAGCCCATGCCTGGAACCTTTAGGGACTCTGGCATGAACTCCCTAAAGTGAGGCACTGGGAAAACAGAACTAGTTGGTGCCCAGTATGTATATTGGTGTCCGTACCCTCAACCACGAGCCCTACAAGTGACCAAATATAAACTCTCACAAGTTGTTGTCCCACTGTCGTCTTTCCCTCAGCCGGACGTACAACTCAAACACAAGAGTGAGGGTGTCTAGGAAGACGACACAGACCTCAACGGTACACACCGTACCGAGACAAACCCCGAGCACCACATGCTTGGCTCACAATGAACCTGGGGTATCCGACTCGAGAGGTAACTACGGAAGGCGTCGTACTACCCAACTTGCCACGCACATCCAAACCATGCAAGCTTGGTGTTCATAAACTTAACACGTGCCAATGCACCACTTTCATATTTAAAACACATAAAATAACAGTCACATAACCACACAGCATTAAACAACCCACTGTCCACTGAAGCCAAAAGAGGGTCGGGTGGATGCTTTTAAAACGCGACGTATACAGACGCCGCTATTTAAAAGCCAAATTGCAATGGTGCAGACCGTCGCCTTACAAAGCTAAATCATGACAGCTCAGGTCGTCGCGTTCAAAATGCGACAACTGGGTCCGTCGCCTTTTCAGCCAAAACCCCCAACCCAACCTTCTCCTCCGAAAAGTCCATAAAATCACCTGTAGCAGTTATAAAATCCACAAATATACATTCTCACAATTACCTACACATGGTTGCTACTAAATATAAACATTTCCATGCCTTGAATACCTTAAACCTAATCCATACAGTCAAAAACGAGGAGAATTCCCCTACCACATGAAGGACGCGAAGAATCCCGCTACCCCGACATTTTCTGTGCCCCAAACAACCTCCTTGCGACGAAAATGCACCAAACCACGTGCCACGAACACCAAATTGCTCGAAATCCCCCACGACAGTCTCTCCCCTAACCGAACAGTGCATCCTGCACTGTTTGGCCAAGGTTCAGTCGAAATAACTCAACAGGTTAAATCGCGACATATCGAGCCGTCGCATTTAAATTACGATGTATCTTATCGTCGCATTTAAACCCTGACATTCCTGCATGGCCATGCAATGGCGCCCACAGAAAACAGCAACAAAAACGCAACGTAGCAGGTGATCCAATAGGCCACACATTGGCACCAAACCTGATAAACCACAATCTGAACAGTCGCTACGTTACATATTCTATATCAAAAAGTGAAAGAATGTTATAAGATTATATATGTAGAGTTATAATCCATAACTTGTGAGACATCTTTTAAGAACAAAACTATACAAATTTTGCTCAAAATGGGAAATATGGCACAAAAGTTGGATCGGACTGTGACAAAATGGACCACAACACCATCAAAGTTAACACAAAAGTCTGTTAAAACATGTAAAATGTAAGTTGTTAAAAGTAGCTATAAACGAATATACAGGTTTTAAGACGACGACAGATTAATCTTCAGTCATAATCGGTCTAGAATTAAGCTCAATATACAGCAGATAACAGAAATACGGTGCATTATGAGGGCATACACGAACAGTACATAAACAAAAAGGAAATAGGCGTATAAAGTAAAAAATGGACAAAATTGGGGGGTCTGTGTGTACACATAAGGTAGCCACAGTCGATGTGTAAAGAAGAGCATACACATAAGGTAGCCAGTACAGTCGATTTAAAAGAATTCGACACAATGGGGACGGGTACGAAGGACCAACGAGACTAAAAAAAGTTTATGGTTTGAATACATTTTGTCATTCTTCGTGACAGAAAATTGAAATACTCACATTGAAGAAGAGGGCTTCGCATAACCTGAAAGGGAGTACAAACACTTGCACATAAAGTGAGATATAGAAAAAGAAAAACCTCAGAGAGGGTTTGAAACGAAGAGATTTCCGAAAGCACTCTGGGGAACATCTATCTTCCCCTCACCATCATTACGATTCATCTAGAAAACAGAGGGCGAGACGAGTCCACGGTAAGAGCGGAATTGAAAGAAACGACGGAATTTCTGGTTGAGACGCATTGACCATTTTACCCCTCGAGAATCTATGTGATTTGGCAATCCCCTACAATACACGAGCTACAAAAGAATGCCCAAGGTTAAACCACGAGTCCACTGCTGCATAAAAATACATCATCATGATGACATGCAGAGGAGAACGGATGATCCATCTCTATAACACAGTTTCTTCTATAATACACCCACCATGAATACATCTTGCATGGTCAAGAAGAAACAAATAAATAAATGGGAATCACCAAAAGAAACACCAATGAGGATTTTTTTTGGTGCCCTTTGTTCTGCACAACCAAGTTCCCCACCACATGAGGGATGCGAAATCACCAACCAGCTTATGCAGAGTGCAGGTCTGACCTGTCACAGATGAAATGAATCCCGGGATTTGTTAAGGGCCTGCAATAGGACGCGGACTTGTGGTAGCAATACTCAAACCTGAGAATGTCCTTGTGACGAGCACAGCCTCATTGGTGACAGCTTTTGATGCTGCGAGATCCTCTAGGCGCTTCCAGCTTGACTCACGCCTTTCCCATGCCTCCCTTTCTTTTAGTTCACCTTCTTGAAATCTGAGTAGACAATCTTCAAAGAGCTCCTGATCAGCATCCACAAAGAGCTTCCTCACATTCAGTGTTAAGCTCTGAACAGCCTGGTTCCAGTGACCCTTTGTATTCTTTTCCATGGCTGGGAAGATTATAGGTAGTATAACCTTCCTGTTTTGAATGATCAAGTTCCGGATATGGTCATTGTTCCAAAGGAACAAAGCGCGTTCAGCAACCTGATCCAAATAAAATCAAGAGATCAATGTAATGAGACAAATGGGAAATGTAGAAGACATCCAAGAGATAATGGAGAAAGTCACTGTTCTTATCTAAAAATTTAAGCTTCCATGCCATGGATTTCATATACACATCGTTCGGTAAACATTGAAATGCATGATAAATGCTGTTTAGAACCATGCTGGCTTTCATACATAAAAACATATAACGTCAATTTCAGGTTGTTCGGGTGATACAGTCATGCTGATTTATTTTGTAGAGAAGCTGCACGGTTGTTGTCCAAGAGATATAATAGGCTGTTCAGAACTTAACATCAAAAAGTGCAGCGTTCCACTAAATAAATCAGCATGACTTCATATATCAGTCTGGAACCCTAAAAACGATGCTATAACTAAACCAAACACCTTCCCCAACATACTTTGGAGTGGCAAAAAACCAAACACCTTCCCCAACATGACTTTGGAGTGTCAACCAAGTATGGCCCTTCATCAGAGCCTAAAACCCAAATATCACTGCAGTGAACTCTTCCGTCCCCAGATCTTCTGTGTGGGTTCTCGAATGGCCTCTGAAGAGCCAGGTATTATTATTATTATAGGCCTCACTTGTCTGACTCCACTTTTTGCTGCTGGGAGAATGCTTAAATCCCGGATGACCAGGTAAAAAAGTTACCTGGCCAGCGACGGGGATTGGCTGGGGCGCGGGCCCTGTGCCTGCCTGGGCCCACACCCCAGCCAATCCCTGGCGCTGGCTGGGTAACTTTTTTAAAAGTGGTTCTCTTGTTCCTCTCCCATCCATATGACACCCTTTCTCCTCCTCTCTTTGCAGCTGCCATCCTCTTCTACAGCAAGAATACTTGCTTCAACATACCAACAAGCTGTAATGCTATCAAGGGAGCTCAGATTTGATGCAATTTCTAGCTGAGTGTCGAGAATCAACAGAGTGCAGAAATGGTGTCATACAAATATCCAGTTTGGGTAAACAGAACAGAAAAATATATGTATAAATCCACTCCAAGTCTAGTTCAATGAGAGCCTACCTTAAAGAGAAGGAAGAATAGTGCATAAAGGAGAGACACATGCTAAGAATAATGAATGTGATTGAGGAAACACAAAAGTCTAGTGCACTTCAAGACAAACACACATTCAAAGAATATAAGCAGATCTTGCAAAGAAAATATTGGCCAAAACTGCAGTTACTGCCAGTAGTTCACCATACGAGTGCAGGGGTCTGCCAATATAAACAGTCTTCACAGCACTGGCACATGTAACACTGAACTACCAGAAAAAATTTGAAAGGTTTGCCGAATACAAATTACACAGACCAAGATAACCTGCTCCTGCTTGACAAAATTCCACATTATACAATTCTACAACGAGCATAAATCTTTTAATAAAAAAATAAGTAGATGGTCTAGAACAAGATCAAACAAAGAGTAAGTTAGCTTTCAACAGTTCGTATCATGTTTCCACTTTTCTCACACATCATAAGAAGCTTTTTAAATGGCTTGCATTGTTTCAATATCAAATATAAATGTAAAATACGGTGCTGCATGTTAACAGATGGCAGAGGATCCCAAAAGACTAATGGTGGCAACCTGCTTCGTGTGAAAATATAATTAACTCATGGTTGTTAAAGGCGACTGAGGAGGTGTCCTGCCACCTTACTTCTCAGGTACCAAGGCGAGGTGCCTAGGCAAAGCCTAGTTTATGTAACAAAGTATCCAGAAATCTGTATTTTATACCATATACACTATTTATTAATACAAACGTGCTAGCCACAAATATTTAGCACATATGTGGGTGTAAGAAGGCCATATAATAGAAAAAATAACAAATGTTAACAAAATGATTAATAGAAATAAGGCGATCAATTGGAATCTGAGCATATAGTTGTACAGTGTCAACAAGTCAAAAAACTTCTATTTATCCTAAAATACTGCTAGGCAAATAATAAATTGAAAGATAGAGAGAGAGAAAGCATAACTAAACTATAAGTTTAAGGCATCCAGCAATAGAAAACACAACAGGTGCTGCTGCAGTTCATGAATCATGCAGTTGTTTAGTCTTATGGGGCTGCTCGCCTAGGCAACCACTCGCCTTGACTCCTTGGCAATGCCTAGGCGACGCCTTAAAAACAATGAATTAACTTTTCTTCAGAAGGCAGTTCATATTTTCATTCAGTAAGATGACAGGCAAGAGGTTGGAGGAGAGTGAGTTGGAGGAATCAGGTGGGCCAAGTTTGCCGAGTTTCCCACCAAGTGAGGCAAGACAACGTCAAACAAAGGCAGGTTCTTTAGCAATCAAAGCTTTGAAGATATCAAATTCAAAAATGAATATTTCTAAAGCACCTCTCTAAGGAAGGTACGGCTTCCAGTGAGCTAGCTTGGAGGAAGGCCATATGCCAGAAAACATCCAAGATTATTGTGAAATTAAAATGGAGAGAATCTAACATAAAAAGAGGGTGGTTTTAAAAGTGTAAAAAAGAAGGAAAGGTGTTAATCTACCAGAGCAGCAAGATGGTATGTGGGCCAAAAAATTGTGAATCGGCAGTGTAGACAATGGAAGGAGGTAATTCTACCTTACATTTACAGAAAATGGTGAATGTAAGAGTCCTAAATCTGGCAAGTCTGGCAACTTAGTGATGGAAATGCAGATGAATCTATTGAAACCATTGTCTCATGGTTTCGAAAGGCAAAATCGGCAGGTTTCCTCCTCAGATGGCTGGCAGTCACTCTGTTTCAGTTATGCAGTGGGAAGGCAATCACAGCAACAGTAACTCAGTTTTGAATAGCAGGGGGACTTCACCAGCCAGGCAATAAAATACAATTCATTCACTGGGCTTTCACCATGTACAGAGGGCCATTAAAAGGAACAAAGAAGGAGTTGTCACCCAGTGAGTCTTCACATGAGAAAGGGGATGGCAGCAAGATAATGACAAGGAAGTTACACAACCAAGTCTGCAAACTCTGTTATGCTCAGATTTATTTTTTTTCATGGAGTGATGATGAGTAAATTAAACAAGCTAACATTTTAGGAGTCGAAATTAAACAATCACGACAGTTACGAAGATTATGGGCTACACTTAGTTATGGAAATCTAAATACACAATTACACATGCAAGAACAGTTCATAGTAGGAAGTAAAAAGGATATTTCAATGAGGAATGTCTCCATAATTTTTTTACATCAGTTATCTTGTTTTCTAGTTCGGAAGCTAGTCTTTCAGACAGTTTAGATGTAGTCCTTTCATTGTTTTTCTTCGGGTGAGGAATCTATCCTCCATTCCTCCTGTCTTGATTGTACTTCCTCCTTTTGTAATTCCATGAATTTGGTAGTATAAAATCCACTATTTTCAAAAAACATATAGTGTAAGGTGACATAGTGTTACATGGTCCATTGACCATCCAAACTTCAAAACAACCGAGAAAAGACAGTGCTGTAATATTCTAAATTCTAACACTCAAAACTTGTCATCAACTCATCCAATGGCCCAAAAGTTGTATAGCTCAATCAAGGGCATAAAAGTTATGTGACCTTTTTTTGAAAAGTGGATGATACCACATGTATAAGAATAAAAGGAGAAAAACAATGTACAAGTATAGGCCAAAAAGAAGACGACCCCCAAAAAATGACCCCGTCCACCTATACACCAACAGCCACACCAAGGTGGAGTGGCGGACTCTAGGCCCCTAACAGTGCAAACAATGAAGTGTTGACCTGGTTCACATTACAGCCAATTGACGCCCACTCCCTAACTTTAATACAAACCCCAGCAAAAAGTACCTCTTCATCCCTCACAGCTGTGACAAATATACAGTTATTTCTCTCCCCCCGAATCATCCAAAAAGTAGCATGGAGGATAAGTCACCGAACAGTTCTATCATTCTTTGTGGGCTAGTGCCTATCCCACCGCTCAGTGATCAGTCAAACCTCATCATCTTGGGTGATGGTACACTGAGTCCTCGCAGGCGAACGCTCTCCAGATGGCACAAGAATAGGGGCCAGCCTGCAAAAATGTGATCAATGGACTCATCCTCCACCCCGCACAAGACACATATAGTCTGGATCTCTGGCAAAAAATGGTAAAGCATTTCCCGCGTAGGTAGTCTCCCAATCGAGATCTGCCACAGCAGGACTTTCACCTTCAACGGACTCTTAGGCCTCCAAAACTGAGAATACAAAGCATGGTGCAAATCATACAGTATACCGAGCTGACCGAAAAATGACCTCCCTTCTCCCACAGCCATAACCACCCATCCTCACGATCCGATAGGTGGATATGAGCCAAGAGAGACAGAAGGTCCTAGAGCTGTACTATCTCATTCTGCAAAAGATTCCTCCTGAATATCCGCGACCAAACTCTACCAAACAACAAAGGGTGCGAAACCCAGGCTACACAAATCAGGGGGTCCACCGCCAGTCGGAAGAGTTGAGGAAACAAAACACTAAAGGGAATATCTCCACACCACCTGTCCTTCCAAAACAAAGTTTTGTCCCCATTCCCCAACCGAACCCTAACACCAGATAAAAGAGGATTTCTGCACAATAAAGTATGACGCCAAAGTGGAGAAGCGCTGGCCCGCAGAGATGGACAAAGGTCCCAAATTCTGGATCTCCCAAAATAGATCTGCCTAATGATAGTAGCCTAAACGCCAACCTCTCCACTCCCTAATCTCCATAACCATTTGCACAGGAGTGCAAGGTTAAAGACCCTTATGTTCTTAAGACCCAATCCTCCCTGAACTCTACTAGTAGTGACTCTTCCCTACAAAACATCATGCCATCCTCTGCACCTGTCCCCACTACCATGCCAAAAGAACCTACACAAGATAGCCTTAATTCTCTTGGCTACCCCTAAAGGGATCCTGAAAATAGAGAGAAAGTAGGTCAATAAACTATCCAGAATTGAATTGCACAGTACATCTGCCATAAGACAGTCCTGGTCTTCCAACCTGCTAGTTTAGACTCGAATCTGTGAATAATGAGCCGCCAGTCAGTAGATCTGAGAGCACCAGGAGAGAGAGGTAGGCCTAGATAAGAGATAGGGAAGCTGGTAATCATGTAACCCAACACTGCGCTGCCCTCCTCAATCTACTTTCTTCAATATTGACACCCAGTAGAAAACTCATCAAAATTAACCTTCAGATCAATGACCTCCAGCAGCTCAGTAAAAATCCAGCCATAAGGGGTATGCGCTCCCCCTCAGGCAAGAAAAAAATAGTATATCAACATATTATAAATGTGAAAGAGAATATCCCCCTCTAGCATCTTGAACTCTTGAGATAAGACCTACCGCCTGCACACGCATCCACGCCCTACTAAGAACAATAACCACCAGGACAAAAAGGAGAGGAGAAAGACGATCCCAATCCCCCTGCCTCAAACCCCTACCACTATGGAACCACTCAGACAGTATTCCATTAAAAAGAATGGCAAAGACCATTGAAGACACACAGCTTCTCATCCAACCTATCCACCTGTCACCAAAACCCATCCTTTCCAACACATGCAGCAAACAATGCTAGCTAACCTTGCCATAAACCTTCTTAAAATCTAGCTTCAAAACTAATCCTTGACCCCACCTTTGCTTTAATGCAAAAAGACACTCATGAGCCACTAAAAATTATCCTAAATATGCCTCCTTCTAATGTAAGCTCCCTAAAATTGATCAACCAGCCGATCTATCACTGAAGTTAACATGGTAAGCACCTTAGTTTATCGGAATTTCGGTTCCAGTAATGTTATCAGAATTGGAACGGAATTGGAATTAACCATTCTGATTTTATCGGAATCGGAACTATATTTCGGTTATCAGAATCGGAATCTGTGTTTCCGGTTCCGAACCCGACCCTGTTGCAACCCTACATCCAAGTGAGCTCTCCCCTCCTGGAACTCCTTAATCACTGCCACCAGGTTATCTTTGATAATTTGCCAAAAGCTACCGAAAAACCATCAGACTCAAGGGCTTTATCTCCAGCAAGAGAAAAAACAGCCTGGAACACCTCCTCCTTAGAGTAAATCCACTCTAAACCACTGCTGACCTCAGGGGGAAAAGAGGGCAGGAGATCCTCAGCAATAAATGATCTATAAAAGTCCCCCTCCATGAAAAGCCTAGAATAAAACTCATTTGCCTGTGCCCTGATGTCCTCCTTTGAGAAAGTAGTGACTCCCACTGTAATATAGGAAATGGAATTCACTTTTTTCTACCAAAAGCAATGTGCTGGAAATATGCAGTGTACCTGTCCCCTTCTTTAATCCACATGTCTCTTGATCTCTGTTTCTAGTAGATATCTTCTCTGCGAAGTATTTCCTCATATTGTTCCTTCAAAGAAGTCCTCAAAGATCTTTCCTCCTCATCAAACAAACATGCTGCCTCCAAACTATCAAGGTTGTCAATATACTGCAATATCTTAATCTTTGCTTCTCTTCCTGGGAAGTTTTAGCTGCACCCCAACCCCTCAAGACATAAGTTATGTGCCTCAACTTCTTCACAAGAGTACCCATAGCTATAGGTACCGCCTCCACAACATTCCATGCCCCTGCAACCACATCCATAAAATCCTCCTCTCTGAATCAAAACAGCTCAAGCTTGAAAGTATGACTCCTCTAATGCCCACGACTGGTCTTTAGGAGAATAGGCTTGTCTTAGATATCACTTTGGTCAAAGAAGTCACCTGCACATCAGGAAAATGGTCCTCCCAGTCGATAAACACCAAAAATCTATTCAGCCTAGAGCATGCAGCTTCTGCTCTAAGGTTGGACCATGGATAGAAACTTCCAGCCATTATGACATCCACCAAAGCCGCCTCTTGGATAAAGGCGGAGAAATCCTCCATATGTCCATTAGCAGAAGAGAAACCAGACCTTTTCAGTAGATTGGCCACTGCATTAAAATCACCACCTAAACACCAAGGTCTTCGAGAGGAGCAATGTAGCTGAAGTAATTCTTCCCACAATTGCCCCTTACCCTCCCTCACTTGAAGGCCATATATCCCACTAAAATTGCAGGAGAAGCCATCTTTAACATCCTTAAAGTGAACCAAGATGGCCCACCTATTAATCACCCTATCATCCTCCATCTCCACCTCATAAGGATTCCACATGATGAGGATACCCCCAAAACTCCCTAATGCCAGAGAAACCACCCCCCTGGACAGCCTCGTACCCCCAATCTCCCTCATGGTATCACTCGCATTACCCTCCCACTTTGTCTCATGTACACATAATACATCCACTTTACCTCGATATCAGCTCCTTCACCACCCTCCTCTTCTCTGTCCCATCTAACCCTCTAGCATTCCATGATAAGATCCTCATTAAGGAACTATGCCCCCCACCCCCTCACTTCCATCCAACATACTCCCTCTCCCCTCTCTCAACAATGACCTTTCTCCCACTTGTATGCTAGCACTCTTATCTCTTATATATCTTTGCAAATGCTCCCTTCATATCTGTTGGAACGCGGAATTTTCTTCTTTTTTTTTTTTTTTTTTTCGATCCACCTCTCCTATCTTCGAGATGGATCTTTCGCGTGGGCGTGCCAGACTGTTTGCGAGAAACAGACAAAGATTATTTTATGAGGAGTATTGGGTGCGGACCCTGATACCCTCGAATTTATTTTCCGCGTGCGCTCGCGTTCAGGGCGATTGGAGTGGTCGTGTACTGGACCGTTCCCCACCGACCGAAGTCGATGTTTCATTTACATCGAGTATAACACTCGAATACCTTCGAATGCGTAATGTTTGTTAAAAGACCGTATGCCGAAATTTAAAGAAGAAAAGGCAGATGACAAATGAATTTCCACAATTTTATTCAAGCATGCTCATGTCATTTATATTCATGACATGACGTTTACATTTACATGTACGCCTTTAGTGGGGTTTTGTACCTCCACTGGGCGTGTATACAACAAGCCAAGTACATGGACGTCGACGACAGGGTGTATGTGCCTCCGTCGGACGCTTACATGGTAGTGGGTACATGTGTGTTACCAGTGGGGTGTTTGTGCCTCCACAGATTAACATGCCTCAACGTGTGTCTTTTTACGACACCGGAGGACTTAAACATATGTGCCTCGACGTGCGTCGTTTTACGACACCGGAGGGCTTAAGTACATGCCTCGACGTGCGTCGTTTTATGACGCCGGAGGATTTAAGTACATGCCTCGACGTACGTCGTTTTATGACGCCGGAGGACTTAAGTACATGCCTCGACGTACGTCGTTTTATGACGCCGGAGGACTTAAGTACATGTGCTGAGAGTCATGTGACAACCTGTGGCGTGTCCCTACGGACGTGGCGCAATGCAGCCCGAACGCCGAGGACGGAACACCAACGGGTGTCGGCACGTGCGGCCTATTTAAGCTCACGCACGGATCACGCTCTGAGCACGGACAGACTCGGGAGCTTGGGCCGGAGATGGCGCGTTTAGGCCGATTCGGCATGTCGTTCAAATGGGGGTATGCCCCCCTATTTATAGGATTTGAGGGGGGCATACCGGCGGGGGTACCCTCCCCGGCGGAGGTCTCCGGGCGCAGGCGTCGAGGCAGGGGCGCGAACCGGCGAGGGTGCCCGAGAGAGAGGGCGGACTGGCGGAGGGGGGCCGCCAGTCAGGGGCCTGACCGGCGGCCCTCCCCGCTGCGCAGGGGCTAACCGGCGCCCCCCCAGGCAGGCGCGGGGGCTAACCGGCGCCCCCCTGGCAGGGGGCCGAACCGGCGGCCCTGCAGGGGGCGCGAACCGGCGGCCCCCCCCCTCACTGGCGGGGGGGGCTGACCGGCGCCCCCCTGACAGGGGGCCGAACCGGCGCCCCTGCAGGGGGCGCGAACCGGCGGCCCCCCCTCACTGGCGGGGGGGCTGACCGGCGCCCCCCCCTGGCAGGGGGCCGAACCGGCGCCCCTGCGGGGGGCGCGAACCGGCGGCCCCCCTCACTGGCGGGGGGGGCCGACCGGCGGCCCCTATGGGGGCCTCATTGGCCCACCACCTATTTAAGGTGGGGCCTCCCTCCCTTCTCTTTCACTTTCTCCGCGCTTTCCGGGAGAAAACTCGGGAGAGAGCTCTTGTGGGCCTCCCGCATCCGGTTTGTTTGTCGACGGCCGTGCCGTGCACGTGCACACGTGCGCCGCTTGCGCTTCTCCGGCCGTCCTACGTGCGTTTGTCCTCGTTTTCGAGGAACACGTGCATTTGATCGTTCGGAACCCATCGGCTTCGGGCGCGACTCCGCACTCCACCCCGGACGTGGATTTCTTGACATCCGGGGTACGTACTCTTCGTCGACGAAGACTTCTCGGGCTTCTCGCTTCCGGGTCGCCGTGGCTTAGCGCGGATACTCGGACTTGTTGGTTTCCGACGTCCGAGCGGGGGATCGGGAGTTTATTCCCGATTCTCTTAGGGCGTATCCGTCGCCCGGGGTTTGTTTAGGCCCCGATATTTTTCGGGTTCAACAAATGCCCCCCACGGGATATCCGTCGGAGGCGAAGACGACGGCGGGTATCCCGTGGCGCCTTCGAGACGGATTCCTTTCCCCTCGCGGTTGTTTTTTCCCGCCCTTTCTGCAACGTTCTTTCGTCTGACGGTCGCATTATTTGTTTGACAGGGTCAGCTATGCCTCGCAAGGGTCGTGACAAGAGGGGCCAGGGCGGCAAGGCGCCGCGTCGTACGGAAGACGACATCGAGCGGACGGACGATCCTATGCCGGGTTTTACTTTGTCTCCGGTCCGGGTGGAAGACCTGGACCGTCTCGAGAGCAGTGTCGGGCCGTGCGTCCGCGGTCCGTTGGAGGAGCCCTCGCCCGCCGAGGGCGCGGTGGACGTGAGTCGGATAGACCATAGCGGCTTGATCTACCGCTATCGGCGGGGAACCGGCTACCCGAAGCATTTCCCATTGGACGAGCACCTCTTCCCGTTCGTCCAGCGTTTCGTGCCAGCCAACTGGGACGGTCCCATCGACCTCCTTGCTATTGAACGGGCTCAGCTGGAGCGGGCGATCCTGGCCGGTCGCGACAGCATGATGGGGACCTGCAGCTCGCATCACCCCAGCTTCCCCCTGGACCATGAGGCGCAGGCACACTTCCCCAGTACGGCTTTGCTGGGATTGTTTGCGCCCGAGCCGGCTCACCGTGTGATGGAGCTGCAACTTTCCCAAGGTCTGTGGGAGGTGCAGGGACTCCCCAAGACCGGCGTCACCTTCACCGGGCACGCTCTACCACCCTCGGGCCGTGACTTTGTGCGGGATGGCTATGACCGGTCGTGCTTTCTAGACCGGATCTTGGGCGGAGGGGCCGCCAGTTGGTACGACCGGTGGTCAGTCGCTTCGTCGCACCGGTTCCGCTTCGGCGCAACAGAGTGGTTAATGGGCATTTTGTACCATTACCACAAGATGCTCGAGCGGGTAGGTCTTCTTGAAGCGGTTGTCGCCGCTCTCCACAGCTACCCTTGCAATGCTGGACTCCTGCAGGCCCTGGCGGAAAGGTTTAACCGGAGGTTTAACACCTTTGGTACTGCAGAGGGGGAGACCAGTCTTGACCTGTGGGCTCTGCACAGGATTTCCGGCCTTCCGATCTCCGGGCAGTTTTATGAGGAGGTTTGCTTGAGCGACCTGGACAGAGATCGGACCTCCGGTGCCGGCTCTTACTTCCTCTCCCACAGCTTTCGGTACCTGGTGCGGGTCTGGCGCGACTTAGCCAGGTGCGGGAGGAGCGACTGTCCCAGTGCTTCGAAAGGGACAGTGCGGGTTAGCTGTGACGCCTGGATCCGCTTTTTCTACAGCGGGCCCTTTTGCTTCTTCAAGGAATTCGCCGGCGACAACTATGACCCCGCAGCTTATTTGCAGTTGAGAGTGCACCTCGATGACGATGCCCGGTATCTTTACGCGCCTCGGGGTGTCAACTGGAACCCGAGGCGGCTTCCGGACCGCACCCATCTGGCGGCCTATCTTGTCTACTGGCTGTGTACTTTTGCCCTCCCATTCGGGGAGGAGGGAAACATCAGGCCGGAGGCTATTTACCCGGCCTGCATCTTGGCCAGTGGTGTTCAGTTGGCTTTGGCTCCGGCGGCTCTGGCCAACATCTTCCGGGGTTTGGGCGAGCTTACTTCGAGCCCTTCTCCTCGCGACAAGAGTGTCACCTTGGCGACGCACTATCTGGGCGCCTGGGCCGGTCTTCTGCTGCCGGAGCTATGTTACAACATTAGTCTGGAGCGCCCCTCTCTGCCCCTCATTTTCATGTTCCGGAATCGACCGGAACGAGAGCAGTCGAAGCAGTTGAGGGAGGCGCGCCGACGACTTTCCTTTGTACCGGCGGCCGGGCAGCCGGGGCTTGACCTCGCTTGTTGCTCGCTTGGTTTCAGGCCTTGGGTGGAAGAAGGCCAGGGGGGTCGTGTTTACTGCCTCCCCCACCATACTGCGCCGGTTGCTAGGCTACGCAAGGACTGGCTTTGCTGCGTTCGCCCCAGCGTCTTGCTCTTCCGCAAGGGGAGCTTCCTCTTCATGGAGCCGTACTTTCCGCACCGCTTCGCTCGGAACCTCGGGTACGACCAGGACGTTCCACCGAATGCCGATTTCATGCTGTCGACTCGGGCATATAAGGGCCCGGACCGTCACCTGGTGGCCTGCAGCTGGTGGTGTTATTTTCTCAGGCGAGACCCAGCTCCAGACTTCTTCATCCCCGAGTTGCAGTACGAGGGGCGAGTGAGCGTTTTGTATGCTCGATGGTGGTCCCGGCACGGCCAGGCATTTCGGGAGCGCGCCGACGATATCAAGAAGGCGGAGAGGGACTACTTGTCCCGGGCGGGCGCCCTTGTCTCCACGATCGCGCCGACGTTCTTACAGAGGGAGTTCGCCGACATAGCCCAGAAGGTGACGACTGTGGGTCGCCGCAGGGCCGTGGCACAGGCCGCTAGCACGGCGGACAGCGAGGCTTCGCGGGGGCTTTGAAGCCTTTGTCGCATCCGGAGAGCAGTTCGGCAGCTCCCAGGGTTCGCGGGGAATCGCCACTTGTCTACTTTTGGTGGCGTCACTTTCTGTTGGACTGCGGGTATCCCGTGGACGCGCCGCTCACCAGTCCCCTCCTCCCGAGTGTGACGCGGGTTTGGGAGCAACACCTTCAGCATTCCATCATCCGTGTTGGGCCGAGGGAGTACGTCAGCTGGATCGAGAGCGGCACCACTCTGCAGCATTTCTGGGATGCGATTGCCGAGGCAGGCAAAGCCGTGAAGGTCTCCTTCGACCAAGTGGTGCTTCGGCCGACATTTTGTGTGGCCCCTGACGGTACGTTGCCTCCCTCATTTGTGAGTTCGGCCCGCATCTCCTTGAACTTGTTGTTGCTGATTTGGGTCCCCCCCTTTTTTTTCTTTGTTGGCCTGGGCAGAGAGCTTCATCCCCGAGAAGGACTTGCCGAAGCGCGACGCCCCGTCGGCCCGGAAGAGGCGCGCGAGCGGGGAGGCCGGTCCTTCGCAACCGGCGGCCCGAGGGAGGACCCCCGAGCCTTCTTCCCCGGCCGTGGCCGGTGGGTTTCCGCATCCCCTGTTTACCTCCTTCCCCGCTTTGCTTTATTTCTTTGGGCGAGGGATTTTACGCGCCCTCTTTTTCTTCTTGCACAGGTGCCTCGGCCTCTGGGGGCGACGAATTGGCGGAGGATACTCCGCGGGAGGATGTGGATTACAATCCCACGTTCGACGGGACGCCTTCTCCTGAGGGGGCAGGCATTCCCCTGGTAGCTTCCACCGAGCCAGGTAGGACGCGTGCCATCTTCTTAAATTGGCGTTACCCACCCCTTTTTTTTTTTGCTCGGCCAGCATGGCACCCACACGCAGCTTACAAGTCTTTTCTTTCGTTTGTTTCCTCGCAGGGTACATTCCGGTGGAAGCTGCTGCCGCGGAGGGTGTTGAGCCCCTGGCGGGGGTTGCGCCGATTGGAGACGCAGCATCCTCGTTGCAGGCCATACATGACCTGTTACTGTCCGGGTCAGAGGCGGAGTTACCCGGCTTTTCTGACCTTGCCCCAGGCATACTCGAGGGAGGTGGTTGGATGCAACCCCTTCATAGTGCGAGTAAGTGAGCCTTATTTTTTGTAAACCCACTTCTGCGCCCTTCTACTTTGCTTGTTTATGCAGCGAATGACTTCCGCTTTTTCTGCATTTCAGTGGCGGCCACCTCCGCGGCCGTGCTTCCCACCGTCTCCCCGCCGGAAGAGGGTGAGGTTGCCCGAGGGGTAGCCGGGGACGCTGACGGTGGGTATTTCTTCCACAGTAGCGAGCCCTCCCTTTCTATTTCTCCAGCCCGGCGCGTGGCGGGGCGAAAGGGGAAGCGAATGCCCTTGTGCTTACTGCTTGACTCCTCCTTTCTTGCAGATGGCGCCGAAATGGCAGCGGAGATGCTGGGGTTGAGCCCTCCGGAGGCTGTTCCTCCACCCGCAGTGGGTGTCCCGCGTCCCGTGGAGGGCCGGGGTGACGTTCCTTTGCCATCCGACACGCGGGGTAAGTGATCAGGGCCCCGAGCCTCTCATGTTCTTGGGCCCTCATTTTTTTCTTTATTTGTTGCGGCTGCGCCGCCTCCCTTCTGACCTTTCACCCGTTTTTCTTGGGCAGCGGTCGTCGGCAGCTTACCTCCTCCGTCTTCGAGCGGGGCACCGCTCGGGAGGCCCTCCTCATTCCCGGGGCATGGCATTTCTTGGCCTGACGCTATACAGAGGAGCCGGGCGCACGGGTCCGGGGGGATGCTCGACTTCTATATATCGTCGGCGCGGGCTGTCATGGAGGAGAGCAGCCCCCCATCCATTGACGCGGTGCGGGATTTCCTGGAGAGGAGTACGGTCTCCTACCATCTGATGGGCTGCCCCCGAGACCCTTGGATGACCGCCGTGGACGCACTCTGGAGTGAGGTGGGGCAGAGGCACGAGGAGGCCGCTCGCCACAGGGCCCAGGAGCTCGCTGCGGAGGTTGCCTTGGCGGAGCAGAGGTACGAGGCTCTTTGCTCGCGAAGAGGGGGCGCGGTCAGTCGCGCCGAGTCTTCGAGTGCCCGCCACGCCAGTTGTCATGCGGAGATTGTCGCTCTTCGACGGACGCTTGAGGAGGTCTCATCGCGCATCGCTGAGCGCGAGGCCGCGTCTGTTGTGCTGGCCGAGGAGGCGGCAACGGCCAATGCGGAGGTGGACGCCGTGGAGCGGGAGTGCGCGGAATCCCGGGCCGCACTCTCAGCTCTCCAGGCCAGTTTGGCGGACCTTCGGGGAGAAGGGGCTTTGTAGCTTTTCTCCTTCTTCTTCCCCCTCTTTTTTGCTTGTAGCCGATGTATATATTTCACCAGCTACCCCGAGGGCTTGTCTCGGGCACCTTATATTCAAGGAATGACAAACTTTAGGTTACTGCCAATGCCTTTCCTTTGACACTGTTGCAACCTTCGTCTGTATTCAGGTAGCCTTTTGAGGGTCTTATTTGGGACTCCTCCTTTTGGACGCCGTGTTTTTTGGCTTGACTTGTCCTGCGCTTTACCCAGTTTCTCGGACCGGTGAGCGTGAGAGATGTCTCTCGGACGTTTGCATTTCTGGCATTCCTCCAGATCTGTTGCAACATTTTGGGTGCTGGGGCTGGCCTTCTCGAGGCTTTGTCCGGCAACCCAACTTTGACTTGATGATGATGATGATTTTCTTTTTCATCTTCCTTTTTTTTTTTCATATTACCATCCCGAGTGCCCTTTCGGGTTTTCACCGGGGATGGCCCCCTCTAGCTTTTTCCGGCGCGCCCTTTCGGGTTTCCACACCGAGGGGTTACCCATTTTTACCTGAGGCGCCCTCTCGGGTTTTCACCTCAGCTGGGTTTGAGGCCTTTTTGCCCTTGAACATCCCTTTTTGGAGGATGCTCAAGTCTGCCGGGACATCTCTATTTTTAGTCCCTTTTCTCTTTCTCTCTTTTTTTTGATGGGTCCAAGGCCGGACCCCGGGGCAATTGATCGCGGGATCTGCCCTCTGGATTTAGCCTACCACTGTGGTTTGCTGGCTAAAGGGCTTTGATTAGCCTACCGTTTGGGGTTTGCTGGCTAAGGGTTTTAGGGTTTGACCGACCATGGAGGTTTATTGGTCAGAAGATAGCTTGGGGTTTGCTGGCTAAGGGTTTTTAGGTTTGACCGACCATGGAGGTTTATTGGTCAGAAGATAGCCTACCTTCTTGGGGTTTGCTGGCTAAGGGTTTTTTAGGTTTGACCGACCGCGGAGGTTTGTTGGTCCAGGGGATAGCCTACCTTCTTGGGGTTTCCTGGCTAAGGGTTTTTAGGTTTGACCGACCGCGGAGGTTTGTTGGTCCAGGGGATAGCCTACCTTCTTGGGGTTTTCTGGCTAAGGTTTTGGGTTTGCCTACCTTCTTGGGGTTTGCTGGCTAAAGGGCTTTGGTTAGCCTACCGCTTGGGGTTTGCTGGCTAAGGGTTTAGGGTTTGACCGACCATGGAGGTTTATTGGTCAGAAAATAGCCTACCTTCTTGGGGTTTGCTGGCTAAGGGTTTTTAGTTTGACCGACCATGGAGGTTATTGGTCAGAAGATAGCCTACCTTCTTGGGGTTTGCTGGCTAAGGGTTTTTAGGTTTGACCGACCGCGGGGTTTGTTGGTCCAGGGGATAGCCTACCTTCTTGGGGTTTCCTGGCTAGGTTTTAGGTTTGACCGACGCGGAGGTTGTTGGTCCAGGGGATAGCCTACCTTCTTGGGGTTTTCTGGCTAAGGTTTTGGGTTTGCCTACCTTCTTGGGGTTTGCTGGCTAAGGGGAAATGGCTTGATCCACCATTTCGGTTTACCTACCAATCAGAATAGGGGCACAGCCCAGCACTTTGTTTACCGGCCGCGCGACACGTGCCTTGATAAGTAATGATTTGATTTTGACGATGATGATTTTTTTTTTTTTCACATTACTGACTCCTGCGCCCTTTCGGGTTTTCACAGAAGCCAGCCCCCTCTAGCTTTTTCCAACGCGCCCTCTTCGGGTTTTCACGTTGAGGGGTTATCCATTTTTGCCTGAGGCGCCCTTTCGGGTTTTCACCTCAGCTGGATTTTAGGCATTTTTACCCTCGGACACCCCTTTTGGGGAGTGGCCGAGTCTGCCGGGACATCTCTATTTTTAGTCCCTTTTTTTTCTTCTTTTTTTCTTTTTTTTTGAAGTTGGTGTCCAAAACAAGGTTGCGGAACCTCGACTTGGGGATTCACCATTGGCTTTAGCCCACCATTATGATTAGTGGGCCTAAGACGGCGCAGCCTACCAGGGAGGTTTACTGGCTGAGGGAGCATTGCTTAGCCGACCTTTTGGGGGTTTATTGGCTAAGGAATTGACTTGGTCGACCTGGACGGTTTCTGACCAAGAAGGAGTTTTTAGCCGACCTTCTGGGGGTTTGTTGGCTAGAGGGTTTGACTTGGTCGACCTGGAAGGTTTGCTGACCAAGGAGGAGTTTTAGCCGACCTTCTGGGGGTTTGTTGGCTAGAGGGTTTGACTTGGTCGACCTGGAAGGTTTGCTGACCAAGGAGGAGTTTTAGCCGACCTTCTGGGGGTTTGTTGGCTAAGGGAGTTCAGAGGACTGTTGCCCTAAGAATTCATGCTCAGGGGCAAAGTACATTTTGAGATGCTTGCCATTTAGTGGTGGAAAGGGGCGATCGCCGGCGTGTGTTGCTAGCGTGTATCCCCCGCCTTCATACACTCCAGTGACCACGTACGGTCCGCGCCAGTTTGGCTGGAGTTTGCCACTTGATCTGCCTGCCATGACTTCTCTTTGCTTGACCATGACGAGGTCACCTTTCTTGAAGACACGGGGCCTGACTAGCTTGTCGTAGGCTCGAGTCATGCGGGCTTGATAGGCTTGGAGATGTTTGTATGCTTCCAACCTTTGGCCCTCTAGGTCGGACAATTCCTCCAACCTTCTTTCAGTTTCTTGTCGCTCCTCGGGCTGGAGACCGGTATAAACGGCTACCCTGTAGGATGACATTTCAATTTCGATGGGGAGCATGGCTTCAGCTCCGTACACCAGAGAGAAGGGAGAACACCCCGTAGGGGTCTTGTAGACCGTTCGGTATGCCCAGAGAGCTTCGTGTACTTTCTCCCCCAATCGCGTTTGCGGTTGCCGACTATCTTGGCAGCAATTTGCAAAGGGTCTTGTTGAAGGCTTCGGCCAGACCATTGGCTTGAGGGTTGTATACCGTTGACGTCCTCCAGTCTATTTGGAATTTGGCCGCCAACGCATATATCGTTTTGTTTCTGAAGGGCGTACCGTTATCTGATACGATCCGATGAGGGGTGCCGAACCTGTAAATCAGGTGTTGCTTGACAAATTTTGCAACGGCTACCCCGGTCACCTCCCGGAGAGGGATTGCTTCTGCCCATCGGGAGAAATAGTCGGTGGCTGCCAGGATAAACTTGTGGCCGCCAGAGGACGGTGGGAATGGTCCCACGACATCCATTCCCCATTCGGCGAAGGGCCATGTGGGGGCGGTTGGATGTAATTCGCTCGGCGGCTTTCTTGGCACCGAACTGAAGACCTGGCATTGGTGACATGCACGAGCGTACTGGACGCAATCTGCGTACATAGTCGGCCAGAAGAAGCCTTTTAGCTTGATGTTGATTTTCATCTTGTCTCCCGCTTGATGAGCTCCGCACAGTCCAGAGTGGACTTCGTGCATGATGACTTTGGCTTCTTTAGGGGAGAGACATCGGAGGAGGACAGACTTGTCTTTTTCATGGACAAGCCGATATAGTTGGTCCCCGATCATTTGATATGATGTGGCCCGCCGTAGCAGTCGGACTCGTTCGGCCCGGTCTGAAGGCAGCCAACCGTTCTTTATTTGAATGATCGGCTGGCGCCAGTCTTCTTCTTGGCTGGCTTCTTCTTCGAGGGCGTTGACCTCTGCATTTTCTGGGTCGGAGTCGTCCTCGAGAACACTGGGCATCAGTCTCCTGTGTCGGACAGTTATGCCCAACTCCCCTTCGGGAGGAAGCTTTAGGGCGGACGCCAGTTTGGCTAGCGCATCCGCCTGAGAGTTTTGCCCTCTAGGGACATGTCCGATTTCGAACAAGCAGAATCTCTCACGGAGCTTTATTACTTTGGCATGATAGGGGATCAGTTCCTTTTTTCGAACTTCGTAATCTCCCAGCACTTGACGGATGACCAACTGTGAGTCTCCGTAGACTTTTATGCACTTAATGCCCATTTCGGCAGCCAGTTGAAGTCCCACGATCAGCGCTTCATATTCTGCTTGATTGTTGGTCAATGGCTTCATGAGGGCACATGAGTTGTGCAGTATTCCCCCTTGTGGAGTCACCAGGACAATGCCCGCTCCGGAGGTATAAGATGTGGTGCCGTCAGTTTGCTTGAGCACCCGGGAAGCGCCATCAAAGTAGAGTTCCCAGTGTGGTAACTCTATGGCGAGAGTGTTCCCACTTTCTTGAATGGGGACTTCTTTTTGTTGGGTCCCCTCCCCGTGGGGGGATGAGAGCGTTTCCTCCTCCGGAAGCTTGAATTCGAGGGGAGAGCCGGCTGGGAGCGGATGCGCCGCCAGGAACTCCGCCATACCTTGCCCTTTGATTGCTTTTCTCGGGACGAAGGTGATATCGAACTCCATGAGGAGAAGAGCCCATTTTCCCATCCTTCCTGACAGTACAGGTTGGGTGAGGAGCGCTTTTAGCGGGTCTATCCTCGAGATGAGGCTGACCTGATGGGCTAGCAGATAGTGCCGTAATTTCTTGACGGCAAATATCAATGCCAGGCACACCTTCTCCACTGGGGGATATCGGTGCTCCGGACCCACGAGCATCCTGCTGAGGTAGTAGAGCGGTTGCTCCTTGCCTTCCTCATTTGTTTGCGCCAGGAGCGCTCCCAGCGACGTTTCCATGGCCGCGATGTAGAGAATGAGCGGCTTGTCTTTCACTGGGGCTCCCAAGACAGGGGGAGTAAGGAGATACTCTTTGATTTCTTCAAAAGTATCTTGGCACTCTTGGTCCCTTTCTTCATCATTTGCTGAAGGGGGCGCACCTGCCCGCAAGGTTGGAGATGAACCGCCTTATGTAGGCCAGCCTTCCTTGGAGAGATTTCAGCTCCGTTAAGGTTTTCGGCGGCGGCAGCTCTCTGATAGCCTTGATTTTGACGGGATCAATTTCTATCCCGCGGTATTTGACAATGAAGCCGAGGAATTTGCCGCTCGATACGCCGAAGGCGCACTTCATCGGGTTCATCTTCAGTTGATGTTGGCGAAGCCTTTCGAAGACCTGGCGTAAGTCGCCTAGGTGATCTTCCCGCCTTTTGGTCTTGACGACCAGATCATCAACGTAGCACTCAACCGAGTCGTGGAGCATTTCTCCGAAGATCTTGGTCATGGCTCGTTGATAGGTGGCTCCGGCGTTCTTCAGGCCGAAGGGCATTCTTTTATAGTTGTAGATCCCTTTAGGGGACCTGAAGGCGGTATGACCCTTATCTTTAGGTGCCATACGGATTTGATTGTAGCCTGACGACCCGTCCATGAAGGAGAGCGCTTCATGCCCTGTGGTCATGTCGATCATAGTTTCCGTGATCGGGACCGGGAAGTCATCCTTCGGGCAAGCTTTGTTCAAGTCCCTGTAGTCGATACAGATTCGGACTTCGCCGTTCTTTTTCTTGACCGGCACTATGTTGGCTAGCCACGTTGGATAGATGCATGGCTCGGTGAAGTCGACTTGAAGAAGTCTGTCCACCTCGGCATTTACTTTCAGCTCCAGCTCGTGGCGCATACGCCGTTGGGCCTGCTTGACCGGCTTCGCTGCGGGGAGTATGGACAACTCATGCTCAGCCACGGAGGGGTCCAGGTCTGGCATTTCTTTGTACGTCCACGCGAAACAGTCTTTGAATTCCAGCAGGAGTTGCCGGTATGACTGTCTTTCTTCCTCGTTCAAAAGGGCGCTGACGAAGATTGGTCGGGGTTCTTTTGGTTCCCCGAGGTCGAGTTCGACCAGTTCGTCGACCGTAGCTTGTCCGCCGTCTTCGAGTTCACGGGGTGCTGGCTGCAGGTCGATGAAATCCTTTTCTTCATCGGAGTCAGCAACGTGGACGTCATAATATCTGAAGCCTTCTTCTGTGATCGGCCAGAAATGACTTCCTTCGCTTTGAGGTGCTTCTTGGCACGACGTCCCGTTTGATAGGACGAGGGTGACCTCCCCTTGCTGCTGCTTTGTAGCGGGGGTAGGAGATTGCCCCCCGGGAGGGCACTGGTCAGGTGAGGGCGCGAGCCCAACGGTATTGACCGTATGATAGGCCTCGCATTCCGCCTCCTGACCATAGCCCAACCCCCGAGTGTCTTTGGCACAATAGGGGGGTTGCCCTCGGAGTTGCTTCGGGTACCACAGTTGGTGGAAGTACTCCCGTCGCGAGGGGTCTTGCATTTGTGCAATCTTTTGCCTTTGGCACAATTTCTTGATGTGCTCGGGCATGTCGTCCATTTCTTGAACGGGCTCTGGGGCGACTTGAGTCGCTCGGCTCCAGCCGAAGTCGTCTTCGAGGGGCCCACAAGGAAGCGGGTCTCCTTTGTAGAAGAGGATCGGCTTCGGCGTCTCGCCTTCTTCGAGACTGTCGGTTCTGTAATGGGTGACAACGAACGTCTTTAGTCGCTCCACCCATTGCTCCTCCCTATGGAAGGGCAGCTGCATGTACGCCGGCGGCAAGGAGATGCTTCGGTTGATGATCTCGCCGACGGCGTTTGCTTCATAGTTGATTTCACGCCTTTCTGGACAACTTGGCCCGGGCGTGGTGGATTCGGCGAGGCGGCTGAGCCGGTGAGCTTCAAGGAGGTCTTTGTTGACCGTGAAGAGCTCTTCCTCGTCCCGATCTTGGCTTGCTTGGTTTGCGTCGGCATTTTGTTTTTCCTTGCCTTTTGACGCGGTGGTTGGCTTGCCGAGAGGCTCGCCGAAGTACAGCTGAGCGTCCGCCAGGTTGCATTCATTTGGGCGGAACGGGGCTCGGTCGGCAAAGACCGTATGCTGCTCTCCTTCTTTGATGTATTTTATACATTGGTGGAGAGTCGAGGGGACGACCCGATTTTCATGGAGCCAGGGTCTTCCCAGGAGGGCTTTGTAGGACGTGTTTGCATTGATGATGTAAAACACGACCTTAGTAGTGAGGCCGTCCATGGCCAGCTGTACTTCCACCTTTCCCAAGGCGTTCTCAGAATTCTGGTTGAATCCAGCGATTCGGATGTCATTTACCCTCTGCAAGTAGGGCGTGAGATATAAAGACTTGAAGGTCTTCAGGGGCATGATGTTGATCGACGCCCCGGGGTCAACCAGGATCCGGTTGAGCTCATGCCCGTTGACTTTTCCTTGCATGTACAACGGGCGGTTGTGGTATAGCGTTGGCAACAGCATGTCCTTGTCGGAGAAGGTCACCTCCGCCACCAGTGCTTCTAGGGCTTGCGCTTGGAGTTCGGTCACGTCAGCTTCGTAGACCTCGGGCTCTTGCAAGATTTTGACGAGCGCCGTTCTCAACTCTTTGCTCCAGGCAATGGCATCCCATATGGTGATGTTGGTCGGGAACCGCTTCATATGCTGTATGATTTTGCGGTCAGCCCGGGCACGGGTTTGATCCAATGGTGGGATGGTATCCTCCAGGGCCTTTATCGGTTGCCCGAATTGGTTGACCCGTCTTGCCACTGGCTGTTCGTCCGGCTTTTCTTCGAACAACGAGCCTAGGCCATCCTCCTCCGGGGCGGCGGTTTCTTCTTTGCCGCTTCCGGACGGAGTGGGCCGGACGGCCGAGACAGGAGTTTTCCGATTGAGAAACTTGCTGGGGATCGCCCATCCCCCATGCTCTTCGTCGTCGGACAGGGCGAAGGGGACTGGCTGGGCGGCCCTCCGATCGGAGAGCCCACTAGCGATGTCCCGCTGCTCTTCTTCTTCCTCGTCAGATGGGTCGAAGATGAAGGAGTTCGCCCGCACCTCTATTTCCGGGGCAGGCCGAGGCTCTTCTCCTCGGAAGACAATAGTCTTGCCCAGGTCGGGCGAGTTGGTTTTCTCGCTGGGGGACGGAGAGGATTTCTTTCCTCGTCCACGGCCCTTTCCTTTGCCTCGGTTGCGGCGCCGATATGTTGCCACAAGGGGCGTAACGCCGGTGATTGCAAGCTTGCTGGCGGCGGTATCGACACCATGTTGCACGAGAAGTCTTTCAGCATTTCTTCCAGCTTCTCGATAGTGATTTCATCTTCCTTATAGAAGATGGCCAGTTCTTCGGGCAGAGGCAGCTTCTCGCCTTCTTGAGCCCTTTGCAGCATTTGATGGAGCCAGCTTTTAAGCCTTGTTTTGCGCTCCATTTCTTCCCACGGGATGTATATGTCCAGAGGGACTCCCCAAGTGGGTTTGGAGGGAATATACTCCTCCAGATCGTCAATGAGCTTTTGCAGCTTCTGGAGTGGAGTGAGCTTTGCTGGGGCTGCCGCGGCCTCCTCTCGCTCAGCTTGCTTCTTTAGGCGCCTCTTCATGTTCTTGCGCCGGTTCTTTTCTTGTTGCACTGCGCGCGCCATTTCGAGCGGCGTCAGCGGCTTGGCTTGCTCTGTCGCTTGAGGGGTAGTCTCCCGGCCAAGACGACCGTGCGACCTTCCCCTCTTAGGGAACATCGACAGAGTGCGCATTCTGGACGCCACCGTCGTCCATCCAGTTCATCTTGTTGATGCTGGAAAGTGGAGTCAATTGCCTGCTCGACTACCTCGGGCGGCAGTTGTTGGAACTCGGCCCAATAGGGGCTTGGTTCCGGGGCGGCTGGCTCTGTCACCGGCTTCTTGCCCCTGCAGTCTTCTTCTTGGCGCTTGAGTATTCGCGGAGGCGAGTCCTCGAAGCACTGCCCCTTGCTCTTATTTCCCGGAGCTTGCTCAGGGGAGGGGAGACTTGGTGTCGTCGAGACCCCTTCTTTCGCCGAGGAAGTTGTTGCTGGGCTTCTTCCCTGACCTCGGCTCGGACTGCCGGATTACCTTCTGAGTCGATCTTCCCTTCTTGGATGAGGGACTTGACCCAGTCTCGGATAATCGGACACATATCCGTAGGATGCAGCAGCATGGCATGGTATTTGCAATACATGGGGTGGTTTAACTCCCTCTCCGTGTATGTTGGTGGCGGCCTATGCGCCTTTACACAGCCTTGCTGCAGGAGTCTTTCGAAGATCTCCCCGGTCTTTGCGGTCGCAAAGAGATTCGGGGAGACTCGCCACCCGGGATACCATAGGGCGGGGGCCTCGTCAGATGAGCCGCCTTCTGTCATATCCGGGTCCTCTCGATTGCATCTTAAGATGGGCTGCTCTTCAGGGATATGTTCCTGAATTGCTGTCCCAAGCTCGCGCCTTCAGCGTCAGCTATGGACGATATCGGCGGCACGAGCCACCCTTGTTCATCAGCTTCGGGGGCTCGGAGGTTCTTGAAGCGCATATAGTCGCTTTCTTCAAATTCCCGCTGGGCTGCTTCCCTGGCTCTCATCAGGACCATGGAATTGCCTTCCGGGTCGATTTTCCCCTTTTGGATAAGGGACTCGACCCAATCCCGGACGTCGGGGCACCTGTCTGTAGGGTGCAGCAGCAAGGCGTGGTACCGACAGTACATGGGGTGGTTCAACTCCCTTTCAGTGTACGTCGGCGGCGGTGTATGAGCCATCACGACACCTCGTTGTAGGAGCTTTTCGAAGATTTCCCCAACGTTTCCGGTCGCCAAGCGGCTGTGACGGGGAACTCTCCCTCCCGGGCACCACCAGGTAGGGGCTTCGCCGGATGAGCCGCCTTCTACCATATCCGGGTCCGGAAAGGTGAAGGCCACCGGTGTATAAATTTCCGGCGGGTCGATGACGTTGACTGTATGCGTGACAACGTCAGCTGAATGGTCCGTCCATTCGCGAATGTGAGGCTGCGGCGGGTTGACCCGGGAGTTGCCCAAGTCAATAATCCCTTGGTTGACCCATGCTTCAACCTTGTCTTTGAAGACGTGGCAGTCCTCTAAAGCGTGCCCTGCATCTTGATGGTATATGCAGTAGTTTGGCGGGACGCTTGTTGGCGGCTGGCAGCCCAATAGTCCTGCTCGCAAGCAGGTGCGGTAGAGTGCCAGCGTCCGATGTCGCGGGAAGGAGTACAATCTCCCGGCGATTTCGTCATCAGACGGATTCGAAGACTCCTCCGAGATCCATCCCCCGCAGGGAGGGCGCGTCCGGGGCGCAGGTGTGCCCGCGGACCCTTGGAGTCCTTGCTGGAGGGTTGTCAGGCTCTCTTGCATGGTCCTCAGGTACATCAACGTCTGGCGCTGACCGTGCCGCAGCGACTGGACCTGTCTTTCCAGGTTTTGCACTGTCTCGGACCATGTCCTGTGCTCCGAGGCTGAGGGGTGATCCCCCTCCCATCCGTTGGTGGAATGAGCGTCCCAAGGATTTGCCTCGGGGTCTTCTGGCTCGGGAGGCGGCACATTGACATGGATGACATTGGCCGACTGCCTCGATTGGTCCCAAGCATGGGGCTGTGGGGGATCGACCAGATGTTCATGCATGGTGATGAGGCGGCTCTGGATCAGCTTCTGTACCTCGTTCTTGAAGACATAGCAGTCCTCGACGGAGTGCCCCAGCATGCGGTGGTAGAGACAGTAATTTGGTTCATCCACCCTATCCGCTTCACTTGGTCTTCTCAAGGCCGGAAGCTTGAGCAAGTCATTCTTCATGCACAGCTTGAAGAGCATCTTCGTATGGTCCCTTTTGAAGGAATACGGCGTGCTCATACGCTGTGGCAGCGAAGTTGGAGGCGGCTTTTCTTCCACCTTCTTGCTTGGAGCGCCGGAGGTCATGACCTTCTTCCCCTTGCTTTGCGGGGCGAAGTCCACAGCATTGGCTTCTCTGCCCACAGCGCGCTCCTTGCCCGGCTTAATTTTTGGGGGAGCTTGCATCGGGTTGTCGGCGAAGAACATTTCGATCTCCGCCACGACCGCGTTGAGCTGGTCGAAACCCTTGATGTTTGTTCCCAGCAGCTTTTCGCTTATTTGCGCCGCCAGGCCCCGTCGACAGATGGTTATGGCATCTTCTTGTGTCGGGGGGTTGTCGCACCTCATGCTGAAGTCACGCCACCGCTTGATGAAGTCGAGTGCCGTTTCTCCTTTTCTTTGCCTGAGGGAACACAGCTCTGCGAGCGACACCTTTCTCTCGGCCGTCTGGAAGCGGTCGATAAATTTCTTTTGGAGGTCGGCCCAATCGACAATGGAGTTGGGCCTCAACCTGGAGTACCACTGGAAGGCGGTGCCTGTCAGGGATGTTGCGAAGTAGCGGAGGAGGTAGGATTCATCGAATGCCAACTCTCCCATGGCCGTTATGTAGTAGGCCAGGTGCTCATTTGGTGAGCCTTGTCCATCAAACTTCTGCAACTTTGGCGCCTTAGGGAAGTCCGGTGGCAGCTTCTTGAATTGATGGTGGACGGGATACGGCACACTGTAGAGATCCACAGTGGCAGTTCCCTCGCCTCGCTGAGCAAAGCGGTCGTCCACGATCTTCTCAATCATTCGCCGCTGGGCGACGATATCTTCAGCCGCGGAGGCTTGGGAATTTATGCCCCTGCGTGGCTGTTGGACCGGATCGACAGTATAGTCGTTGACCGCGGCTATGCGTGTGTTGACATCGGGCAGGTCGCCTTGTTGATGTCTTGTCCGAGCATTTTGGTTTGCCGTCGGCACTAGGCGGCGTGGCGCATTTGCCCCCGCCTGTTGTCCTCGCTCGGCCAGGAGAGCGGCCATTTCAGCCTGCCAACGCTGTATGAAATCATACTTGGCGTCGTCCGTCATCGCTTGGAAGGCAGCTCTGGTTGGCGGCATGAGGAACACTTCAGTTTGCTCCCCGTCAGCCGGCAGTTGCTGATCTCCGAGGCGGAGGCTGGCGACTTCGTCTTCTTCCCCTCCTTCGGGGTCCAGTTGGACCTGACCCGGAAGGGGCCTTTGATCGCGATCGAGTGGAGGCTCAAGAAGCTGTCCCAGGTTCGAGGGCTCAGCCTGAGTGCCTTGCTGACTTGTAGGAGTCTTCTGGCAGCGCTCCGGGTGTACCGGAGGACAGCCTCGTCGTCCTGCCCGGGCTCGTTTATCCTGAGCGCTCCCGCAGGGATGCCGGATGGCCCAGGTGCTTCCCTTCCAGAAGCGTAGCAGGTGAAGATCTTCATGCCTCCACCTTCTTCAGACGTCCGCTGCACTCTCCGCTTCTTGGGCTTCTGAGTGCTTGGACGGATTACTGCTCCCAGCCTGGAGAAGACTGAGGCGCTCAGTCTTTCGAAGACCGAGACTCGAGGTGTGGAAGCTCCGGCTCGACTGGCGTCTCCCCTTCAGCAGTTTCCGCTTGGGCGGGGACGAAGTTGGGCTTCCTATAAATGCCCCTGCGTTTGTGTCCGCGGGGACGAGGAGGTTCGGTTCTTGAGCTTTTTCTCGCCCAAGTACCGTCGCCTTCGTGGAGCCATCGGCGGGTTGGTCCGCTCTGGCTTGTTTGATGTGGCGGGCTTCCTGCTTGGTCACCCACATTTGCCTCATTTTGCGAGGCGGTTGGGGCGCCGAGCTTGATGCCTGCCCCTGTTGGGCTCCTTTTGAGGAGTCCCGATCTTCTTGACGCATCCCCTGGAGGGGAGCGTATTTGTTGGAGGTTGCCACCGTAGGGACGCTTCTGTCCCGGGGCAATATCGGCTCGCCTCCATCGAGCCTGACGCGGATGTCACCAACTAGCACGGTTTTGCCGGAGTTGGAGACGACTGCGTGGGGCTTGCTGCCCCTGCGTCCCTGGCGCTGCCCCCGTTTTCTGGGGACTGCGACGCAAGAGATGGTGTTCACCGAGAAGACTCGGCCTTGGCTTGAGCGGGGTTTGGTGCCCCTGGTTGCAGTAGCTTCAGGCGCCGCCTTCGGGGTAGCTTGGACGGCGGGGACCACCCCTAGGAAGTAGGGGGATCCCACCACTGCAGGAAAGTCGCCGAACACGAGCGGGACGGCGAGGTAGCCACATTTGGCGTGGCATGCGATGACTTGCGGACCGTAAGTGACGGCGGCCATCGGGTTGCTTGAATCTTGCAGGTGGAGACGGGCGTTTGATGCCGGCTTTCGCTCCTTGTACCTGTGATGTGGAAATTAGTCATCTTTTATTTCTATATCGGCATACGGTCTTTTTACATATGCATGGAAGGCAGGAACAGTCCCACCGGGCGTGCCAGATTGTTGGAACGCGGAATTTTCTTCTTTTTTTTTTTTTTTTTCGATCCACCTCTCCTATCTTCGAGATGGATCTTTCGCGTGGGCGTGCCAGACTGTTTGCGAGAAACAGACAAAGATTATTTTATGAGGAGTATTGGGTGCGGACCCTGATACCCTCGAATTTATTTTCCGCGTGCGCTCGCGTTCAGGGCGATTGGAGTGGTCGTGTACTGGACCGTTCCCCACCGACCGAAGTCGATGTTTCATTTACATCGAGTATAACACTCGAATACCTTCGAATGCGTAATGTTTGTTAAAAGACCGTATGCCGAAATTTAAAGAAGAAAAGGCAGATGACAAATGAATTTCCACAATTTTATTCAAGCATGCTCATGTCATTTATATTCATGACATGACGTTTACATTTACATGTACGCCTTTAGTGGGGTTTTGTACCTCCACTGGGCGTGTATACAACAAGCCAAGTACATGGACGTCGACGACAGGGTGTATGTGCCTCCGTCGGACGCTTACATGGTAGTGGGTACATGTGTGTTACCAGTGGGGTGTTTGTGCCTCCACAGATTAACATGCCTCAACGTGTGTCTTTTTACGACACCGGAGGACTTAAACATATGTGCCTCGACGTGCGTCGTTTTACGACACCGGAGGGCTTAAGTACATGCCTCGACGTGCGTCGTTTTATGACGCCGGAGGATTTAAGTACATGCCTCGACGTACGTCGTTTTATGACGCCGGAGGACTTAAGTACATGTGCTGAGAGTCATGTGACAACCTGTGGCGTGTCCCTACGGACGTGGCGCAATGCAGCCCGAACGCCGAGGACGGAACACCAACGGGTGTCGGCACGTGCGGCCTATTTAAGCTCACGCACGGATCACGCTCTGAGCACGGACAGACTCGGGAGCTTGGGCCGGAGATGGCGCGTTTAGGCCGATTCGGCGTGTCGTTCAAATGGGGGTATGCCCCCCTATTTATAGGATTTGAGGGGGGCATACCGGCGGGGGTACCCTCCCCGGCGGAGGTCTCCGGGCGCAGGCGTCGAGGCAGGGGCGCGAACCGGCGAGGGTGCCCGAGAGAGAGGGCGGACTGGCGGAGGGGGGCCGCCAGTCAGGGGCCTGACCGGCGGCCCTCCCCGCTGCGCAGGGGCTAACCGGCGCCCCCCAGGCAGGCGCGGGGGCTAACCGGCGCCCCCCCTGGCAGGGGGCCGAACCGGCGGCCCTGCAGGGGGCGCGAACCGGCGGCCCCCCCCCTCACTGGCGGGGGGGGCTGACCGGCGCCCCCCTGACAGGGGGCCGAACCGGCGCCCCTGCAGGGGGCGCGAACCGGCGGCCCCCCCTCACTGGCGGGGGGGCTGACCGGCGCCCCCCCTGGCAGGGGGCCGAACCGGCGCCCCTGCGGGGGGCGCGAACGGCGGCCCCCCTCACTGGCGGGGGGGCCGACCGGCCCCCTATGGGGGCCTCATTGGCCCACCACCTATTTAAGGTGGGGCCTCCCTCCCTTCTCTTTCACTTTCTCCGCGCTTTCCGGGAGAAAACCCGGGAGAGAGCTCTTGTGGGCCTCCCGCATCCGGTTTGTTTGTCGACGGCCGTGCCGTGCACGTGCACACGTGCGCCGCTTGCGCTTCTCCGGCCGTCCTACGTGCGTTTGTCCTCGTTTTCGAGGAACACGTGCATTTGATCGTTCGGAACCCATCGGCTTCGAACGCGACTCCGCACTCCGCCCCGGACGTGGATTTCTTGACATCCGGGGTACGTACTCTTCGTCGACGAAGACTTCTCGGGCTTCTCGCTTCCGGGTCGCCGTGGCTTAGCGCGGATACTCGGACTTGTTGGTTTCCGACGTCCGAGCGGGGGATCGGGAGTTTATTCCCGATTCTCTTAGGGCGTATCCGTCGCCCGGGGTTTGTTTAGGCCCCGATATTTTTCGGGTTCAACAATATCCTTCTCAGCCACCATGAAAGAGATGCCAACTTTTCCAGCCACTTTCCTAGCCTGCTCTAACACAGATTTTCTACTAAGGAGTTCCTTCATGGATTCAACACCTATCCTATCCTTTTCCGAACAGTAATCCTCCTATCTGGGAATGACCATTCCCCCTCCAACAACAGCAATATCGCTTGGCACCACCACTAGGGCCACATAGCCCTGACCATCCTTCAGCTTCGATTCAGACAAGACCCATTCCACTGCAGTCGACAGAAGAAGCAGTGTAATCACTATTGGCTTAGGGTGGGAGAGGCCCAGGTTCAAGCCAGCAAATAGGCCACAGCCATCACCCAACTTTCCTTCTGGATTATGAAAAACCCACCCCCCCCCCCCTTGTACACCAGGTTGTAGATTGGAGATCAGCTCCAAAAAATGACCCCCCCCCCCAACTGGCGGCCTCCATGGAGCACTCTACCATCTCTAGAGCCTTGTCGTGGCAAGAGTCCTCAGTCGGAGCATTAGTGACATCGATCGAGGCGAGCGAAGGTTTTGGGATGAGTAACTTTTCATGCAAATCAAGACTGTGGACTTGGCAAAGCCCCCCCCCCTCAAAGTCTGGTAGGGAAGAAGATATCGGGTTCCTTCAGCCCAATATACGAGGCTTTACAGACTTCGGCTAAGTCACGGGTAAGACTGATAGACCCCTGATCTTCACCAACGAACCCATCCAGCCTCCAAGAAGAACCCGATCAGACAAAGGGAGATCAGCCTCTGATTCGAACCCTCCTCCTTGAATTCTGAATCCGAAGCAGACCCGATAAGAAGGGTCCGCACCCAGTAAGGACCTCCGAGAGGCCGGGCAGTTCGAATTCAAACCGCCTGCCACTCCATCATCTTCAACCTTCATAATCAAGTTGGGTTGCCCTAGTTGTGCCACCAGTGATGAGTGTTGCAGCTCCTCTAGCACCCAACACTGGATAACGAGACTTTCCCCTTCTACTCCGACCATTATAACCGCCAGCATTGTCTCCAAACCACTGGTCTGCACAGTTGTTGCGAGCTTGGTCATCATCCCCGTCTTAATGAATTCAAAAGAACCTTAGACCAACCCACCAAACTGCCAAGCTAAAAACTCCACCCCTTCCTCATCACACAACCATATGGGAATACCTTCAAAGGAGACTCAGTGGAATCGACAGGTAAATTCCCAGGGACTCTGGCCATGAGCAAAAACTAAGAAGTGTCGGCCACTGCTATGACTTCCACATCCAAAACCTTCACCACATCCTTTTCACTACTACCCACAGTGAGGAAGATTGAGAAAGAGACTCTCTTCACCTCCCATTCACCCCCAACCTCTGCATCCAGCCTTTGTCTAATCGCCTTTGTTACAGCTTCCCCTTCCAACAGGGACAGCGCCACCATCTGCCTCTTCAGATCCCTACAACACCTAGGAAAACCTTCTGGCAGGTCCCTACCTCAAATATCGTACTATTCCAGCTAGCCACTAGTCTAGGTCTTCCAGCTCCCCGAAGCACATCAGCATAGCTCCTACCTCCACTCACACCACCTCCTCCCATCCCCAAATCCTTGGCCTTCCTGGGAGCATCGTTGCCCTCCTCCCTCCTTCGATCTGCCGCAACTGAACGCACAACCGCACACCAACACCTTATGTGGCCTCGCCGCTCGCACCCAAAACATATCCTATTTTTATTTCCAGCAACATCACAGACGATCGTCAAAGCTCCCCCCTAGCCGCGTCAACAAGGAAGGCCCACATGTCCCACTAGCAGAAGCATGCCCCCAAGGGAATCTTCTTCGGCCATGATGGTCAAGCAAGTTCTCGGAGCACCTCACTCTAGAAACAGCTAGAGAAAGAACTGCCCAGAATGATATGAAAGCTATGGGACAAGTGCTATAGATATGGAGATCACATTGGAAAAAGAACAATACAACGATCATTCAACTTGAAATCTAGAGGAATTATTTAAAAGAATGTCTTAATGAATTTAATTTATACAGGAATTCAGTATAGAATTTAAGAGTGGCCAAACATTAGTACACTAAATACTCTCAGTCTCATGTTTTATTTAGAAGTGTACAATGAATGTACACATATACATAATATATATATATATATATATCAAGGATGGTTGTACCAAACCGTATTGGTGCAGTATGGCCGTGCCCACGGTGCCCAGAGTTTCACAATACAGGCAGGTCAACACACTACTTGTTTCCACCAGTCTGCTTTGCGTCGTGGAAGGTCTTCCCTGCAAGGTCAACAGCACCAGGACGGTGCCCAAGTGGTGACCATGGCGAGGAGGGCCACTGCCAGGGTTGCAGACATGGAGAGCAGCCCAAAGAGTCCGCCGCAAAGGACGGATGCATAGAGGGTGAGCGCTTCCCTCCCCAACTGGCCGCGGCTTCTTCCCTCCCTGCCATAGAGGACGAACGCATAAACTCCAGCTTGCAGGAGCACCATGGCCGCTTGCGCCACCCAACTGCTCAGGCCTCTTCCATACTTGTTTATGGAAAAACAGATAGGGAGGTGAGGATAGGGAACTGGCAGAGGAAATGTAGAGGAACTGACAGAAACTGATAAATAAGGAAATTGAATTAGTGAAAGTTAGATGGGAAAACTGACAGGGAGGTGAGGACACTTGGGAACTGGCAAAGGAAAAGCAGAAGACGTATTTATACTTGTTTAAGTAAGCTTTGAATTCTTTTTAGGTGGTAGTTATGTAGATGGTTAATTATCTGCTTCCCAGTGTGGTTTCTTCCTAAATTTAGAGGACAAAATTTCTTTTTAGGTGGTAGTAATGTAATGTCGCAGTCGTCTGGGTTCTAGTTTAGCAAATTTTATATGATTTTTGGGCCAATGTGTGGTCATTGAGCTATGTTTTGGGCTTTAGTGTGTTGCGTGGGTGTTGTGGCCGGGAATTTTGGCCCACATAGCATCCAGGTTCTCTGTTTTAAAATGCGATTGGGGAGGGCATCGCGTTCATTACACAGCATTCACCCATGTCGCAAATTCCGAACCGCCAGTTTTCGTTCTTTGACTACATACGCGACACGTGGCGTGCGTCGGGCTGCCGCATGGTGTTGAGTTCAAGAACGCGAAGGCCCAATGGGTCACGTTCTAAACACGACGGCAAACCCGGACATATTCTCGATCTCTGATGTTTTAAGCACCTGTTCACTGGCCAAACAAGGCAAAGGGCAGCAATTTCGGCCCGGGAACTCGTAGTTTACGCGGTTTCCACGCGAGGACGATTGGAGAGTGGAAAACGCCCGACGAGAGTCATTCTTTGAGTTTTTCGTGTAGGTAGGGGAATTATTCTGTTTTCTTACATGGTTGATGTGATTGAATGAGTAGGAATGGTTCTTTCAAGATGTATATATGTTTCTTTGTTGAAATAGTTGATTATAGTGCTTGGAGGATGTAAAAATGGTGATTTCTTGGGATTTATGGATGGATCTGGCGTTCTGCCTGATAACGCGATGAGCTGCATTTAGAACGCGACATTTGCCCACGACGCATTCTCATCCAGAACGCGGCATATCGGGGCTTCGCGTTTTTAACACAACTATTCCCTCTGTCGCGTTTTGATTCCTGAAGCCATAGGGTTTCCAATTTATAGTTTCTAGCATTATTTTACTAGGCAATGCATTCAAATATTCACTTAAATATGTTATATCAAGAATGACCCACTTTGATAGTAGGACCGCATGTGGTCAAGTTTAATGATGAATAAAGAGTTTAAGGGTTTAACTGGTAAATGGTAATGATTAATGTGAATTATTGTGGTCTGCCAAGTCAGGTGGTTAGACGCTTACGTAGAGGCCTCTCTAGTCACGTACCCTAGATTTTCTGTGAACCAAGCACGTTAGTGTTCGAAATTTGTCCTGATACTCTATGTACCGTAGAGATCTGTGTCGTCTTTTTAGGCACCCTCACTCGTTTGTCGAATTGTACGTTAAGTTGAGGGAAAAACGGTAGTGGGACAATGACTTGTGTAGTTGGCTTTCAGTTTGGTCATTCGTATCGTGCTCATAGTTGGGGGACGGACACCAGTAGACGTACTGGGCTCCAGTTAGTCCCGTGTTCCACAACCTCACTCTAGAAGCTTCAGAACCCTTAGAACTATGTCAGGCGTGGGTCTGCAATGTGATTGGGCTGTAAGTGGTGTTCGTTGGACTCTACAGTTTTCTTGTACTTGTAGAGGTGGAGCTACAGTTGGACCTGTCGTACGTAGCTGTGCGACTGAGAGGTAGTCTTATGTTGTTTGTCCAGATCAGTTACTGGTGTCGCAAATCAAACTTCGTGACTCGAGTGTAGCGTCGTTCCTTACTAGCTTGTACACATGTGCGTGACTTTTCATTCATTTATTGACAACAATTATTCTCATGTATATTTACTTCTGTTATTTAATTACTTGTTAGTTGTTTACTCCTGCTACTTGAGATACTTCCATTACTGTGGTTTTTAGGAGAGTTTCTCTACTGAGCTAGTGACTTGTAAAGCTCACACCCCTACTTCCCCCTTTCAACTGAAGGAGAGCAAGAGAGTTCACGTCCCTCGTCTAATTCTAAGTCGCGTCGTAGCGGAGGCGGGCCTACCCTACCAGTAGTGTAATCTCTTTTGTTCTTCACCTCGGCGTATGCTCCAGGATGTTGTACTTTTATTTTCTGTCGGCTTGAGTTGAGAAAAGACTATGTAAACTCCATGTAAATATGCGTGAAACTGTGTAATTATGTACAATCTTATGTATATTTAGTCGTTTCTTTTATGTTCTCAGTGACGTTTGTAATGGTATTCCTAGTGAGACTTCGGCCTGTTCGCAGGAGACGAAACCAGGTCAAGCTCGTTATTAGGTTAACGGATCTGAACGACGAGGACCGCTACAACTGGTATTAGAGCAAGATCCGTATGAATATAAAAAGACAAGAAGATCTACATAGTCTTGATCAAAACTCAAACCCACTGTTGGTAGTTGGCCCTTGGTTTCTTATTGATTTGTAGTTGTGTTGTGTGGTGTGGAAAATGATATTGTTGCAAGATTTAAAATGGCTGAGAGAAGAGATTGGAGAGGTGGAGGAGATGAGCCATGAGAATCTACACATTAGCTTATTAAGAGGCTATGGCAAAGTATTACTGAGATTCAGGCAAGGTTAGATCAACATATGCCAGCACAACTAGTTGTAGGCTTGTAGCAGAGCCCCCCCCCCCCCGCCAGTTGAGCAGGAACCACCAGTGGTAACACCCCCACCACCAGAAGTAGCAATACCACTAGTCGCACCTGCACCCCCAGCGGCACCCATGCCTCCAGTTGTTCCAGAGGGCCTACAACATTGGTGGAGAGATTTTTGAGGTTACAACCACCCACATACTTAGGAGATCCGAATCTAGATTTTAAGGAGAAAAGGAGAAAGAAATTTTGCAAATGACAGAGAGAAACAAAATCCTACCATAGATGCTGGATTTTCCGTGGGGTGAGAAGCCAGGAACCAGAAACGAGTGTGGGAATGAGAATGGAGGTGCTTTAAAAAAGGGCTGATATGGTCTTGGTCTTCAAGTGGGGTTTTTTAAAGGAAAGTAAGATCTTGAATAAAAGATTGACTTACAAGAAGAGGACTTCGTATATGACAAAGTGGTTGTCTTCAACTGACAAGAGGAATTATATCAAGTGACGAAGCTATAGATTAGAGTGAGAAGCAAGGGAGCAATAATTTTGAGGAGAGAAGGAGAAAGAAATTTTGCAAATGATAAAGAGAAAGGCAAAATCCTACCGTAGATGCTGGATTTTCAATCTAAAAATGAAGTGACTACATCCAAACCACTAGAGCTTATATACATGGATTTGTTTGGACTCATGAGAACTACCAATCTTGGAGAAAAATTATACGAATATGTAGTTGTAGATGATTATTCAAGGTTAACGTGGAAATTATTTTTAGAATCTAAAAGTGATACATTTTCAGCATTTGTCAAGCTTAGCAAGATGTTAAAAAGATCAGAGGTGCAACATCATAAGCATAAGATCTGACCACAGTGAAGAATTTCAAAACAAAGAATTCACGGAGTACTGTGAAGATAATGGAATACAACACAACTTCTCAACTCCTAGAACACCTCAGTAAAACGGTATAGTGGAAAGGAAGAATAGAACACTGATTGATATGACCAAAACTATGCTAACAGACTACAATTTACCAAGATATTTTTGGGCTGAAACAGTCAACACATCATGCTATATTATCAACCTGGCAATGGTAAGACCTATTCTTAAGAAAACTCTGTATGAACTATTCAAAGGCAAAAAACGAAACTTATCTCATTTAAAACATTTTGGATGTAAACGCTACATCTTAAATAATGGAAAAAAAATACCTTGATAAGTGATGAAGGTATTCTCTTAAGGTATGTATCTAAACCAAAAGGATATATAATATTTAATAGGCAAACTCTCCAAATAGAACAAACAGTACATATAGTTTTGACAAAATTAACCCCTCATACGAGAAGGAAAAAGCATGTAATAATGATGCAGATGACTTGAGCAAGGATATTGGAGGAGTATCCTTGGAAGACAAAGAAGTACCACAAATTGAAGAACTACAACAAAAGAAGATGAGTCATGATGATCCACCCAAAAGTTGGAAATACCACAAAGACCATCCAAAGGACAATATCATAGGTGATCCCATTAGTAAGGTATGATAAGAGATATGTCAATCTCCTGTGACTACATTACGTTTGTCTCTCAAATGGAGCCAAAGACAGTCGATGAAGCTCTTAGTAATGAGTCTTGGATCATGGCCATACAGGAAGAACTCAATCAGTTCGACCGAAATCAAGTCTAGACTTTGGTCCCTAGACCCATGACCATCTAGTCATTCGTACCAAGTGAGTATTCAGAAACAAACTGAATGAGTCAAGAGTCATAGTCAGGAACAAAACCCAACTTGTGGCTCAAGGTTATTCCTAAGAAGAAGGGATTGACTAAGATGAGACTTATGTCCTGTAGCTAGACTCAAGACTATCAAAATATTACTTGCTTTTGTTGCATCTCGAAACATTAAACATTTTTCAAATAGATGTCAAAAATATATTTTTAAATGGTGTTATTAAAGAAGAAGTCTACGTAAAACAGCATCCTGATTTTGAAAATCTTGAATATCCTCACCATGTGTTCAAACTAAAGAGAGCACTTTATGGGCTAAAATAAGCTCCACGAGCTTATTATGAAGACTAAGTGTCTATCTTCTATCACATGATTTTGTGAGAGAAAAAGTAGATAATTGTTGACGACGCGGAATGGGAATTGGTCGAAAAATAAATATGGGAATGTATGTATTGAAGGGTTTCACAAGTTTCTTCCTCTCCTTCTTCAGTATTTAGGAAGAAGAAAGGGTGAACAGCACGTCGACGAAACACGTCATGGCTGGTATCTTCCTTCCCGGGATAGATACGCAGCGTGTCGTCACTATGTGTATAAACATGTACGTATACGTTGCGGGCGTGTGCGTACCAGTCTACAAAAATAGACAATACTCGTCCATTTATTGGACAGTATTCATTCCGCGTGATTTCATCAGACGATTGGGGTATCGTGTGCTGGATCATTCCCCGTTGACCGTAGTCAACATTTATTTACATCGAGCATAACTTTGATACCATGCAGTTGCAGCCTCGCTTTCTTCGCACATAACATGACAGTACATTGCTCCGGGAACATGACATACTTCCTTTTCTAATATTCCCCTTTAATCCAATTTTGGTTTGGAAAAGGGGAAGACAAACTTGACATTTATGCCTTGGACTCTTTTTTCTAAACACAAAGGCAATTTCCCAATATTTTTGAGAATAATTGCAATAAAAAAAGGTACATGGCAGAAATATCCCATGAGAGTATTTCCCTTCTCAAGTACATGATTTTTTTCTAAAACAAGAGAAACATGACATCTTGGGGTGTATATAACAGTTTTCTACCCCAAGTTTACAATTTATGAAAGGATGGAGGACTTTCTTAAAAATATGCCAAGGGTTGAGGCCCTTTCATGGCACTGTCTTCTTCACCTGGAGCAATGTTGGGGCAACAGGCCTTCACAGCTTGAATGGCTTGGAGAAGAGTCTTCTTTGACTTGGGCGGGCCCAACAATGGCTAATAAAACCCACCCTTAACTATTTCTGCAAATGGGCCTTAGCCAAAACCACCAAGTGCACCAATGGGAAGTTTGACACTTGGCAAATTCTTCACAGGGCAGCAACCAGTGCAGTGGGGGACTTGGCCAATAGGGTCCTTTAGAGAGGAAATGAGCCAAGTAAGACCCCTCCCCTTACCCTCCCCCTCCCCTTTTATAGGAATTGGGTAGGGGGGTAGGAGTCCAACCGGAGGTACCCCCCCTCCGGTTGGACAGTTGGGGGGGGGGGGGGGGGGGGGGGGGGGGGGGGGGAACCGGAGCACCCCCCCCCTGGTCTGTGTGTGTTGGTTGGGGGTAGGGGTGTAACGATATTCCGACCCGATTTCGATAAAATTTATCGATTTCGGAATCGGAAAATGATAGCGATAGCTTATCGGAATCGATATCGGATATTCCGATAAGCTATCGGAATCGGTATCGGTTATTCCGATAAATTATCATAAACTCAAAAGGTAAAACTATGGTAAACACCTTAACTTATCGGAATTTCGGTTCCGGTAATGTTATCGGAATCGGAACGGAATTGGAATTAACCATTCCGATTTTATCGGAATCGGAACCATATTTTGGTTATCGGAATCGGAATCTGTGTTTCCGGTTCCGAACCCGACCCGTTTGCAGCCCTAGTTGGGGGGCTATCGGAGGTAAACCCCCCCCCCCCCGCCCTCCGGTTGACGGGGGGGAACCAGAGCCAACCCCCCTCCAGTTGGGACAGATCGGAGGGGGAGGAGGCCAGGGGGGTGCCTCCGGTTGGTCTGAACCGGAGGCACCCCACCTCCCGTTGCACAGAGCAACCGGAGGTACCCCACCTCCAGTTGGGGTCCAACCGGATGGGGGGGCCATGGGCCCCTTCCTGCTCTATAAAAGAAGGGGGTCCCTCATGCCCCACCTCCATCTTATGCACAAGAGGGGGGATTTTGCCATTTTTCTAGATTTTCAAGGGTATTTTTGCAAAGTGAATTTTTTAAGGTATTTTGCAAAAGGTGAGTTTTTCCGAGGTTTTGTGTAATTTGGTGGGTTTGAGATTTGATGGATTTGGGGAATTGTTTGGTTGACTTTTTGTGGGTATTTTTGGGTTTTGAAGGATTTGGAATTTCTGGAGTTTTGGTTTTTTAGTTTGGGCCATTTGTGGGGGCTTTTTGGGCCTCGGAGTTTTGGGCTATTTGTGGGGTTTGAGGTTTGGGGCTTTGGCTATTTGTGGGGTTTAAGGGTTTGTGGGTTTTGGCTATTTGTGGGGTTTATAGGTTTGTGGGTTTTTAGCTATTTGTGGGGTTTGAGGTTTGGGGATTTTGAGCTAAATTTGGGTCATTTCCCTTTGCCTCACATGGACACAATTTAATACCTTTAGTCCATAGAGAGTTGGCTTTCATGGTAAAAATAAATAAATGTTTGTTTTACATTTCCACAGACAGATAATTTTTACAGCCAACAAATGCCCCCACGGGACATGCCGGAGCCGACGGCGAAGGCGGACGTCCCGTGCAAATTTGCTTAGTGCATTTTTCTTCATTCGAACTTTCTTTATGTAGTATGGACTACTTTCCTTGCTCTTCTAACGGGTGCTTCTTTTCCTCACTTCTTCCACTAGGTGACAATGTCTTCCAGTGATAAGAGCATACTCGTAAACCCTACGGTGACGACAAGGGCAGCAGTTCTATAGTTTCAGACTTGCGGATGCCTCCTCTGGGTTCACCTCGGTTGACGCCGCAAAACCCCCTTTCCTTGGATCGAGGCTGAGTGTGGTGGCTTTCAAGCCCCTCCCAGACGATGAATCAAGCACAGGCCACATGAACCACAATCTGATTTTAAAGGAGAACAACCTCTACCGCTATGATCGACAAGGGGGGTACCCCAAACATTTTCCAGTATATGAACATTTATTTTCATTCATCTAGAGCTTTGTGCCTGAAGACCATGGCGACCAGGATCCTCCTACAACACCTGAGAGATGCCAACTGGAGAGAGCCATCTTGGAGGGGAGAGATAGTCTGTTTGGGAGCTGTCATCTGTCTTTCCCCAGCTTTCCGCTGAGATACACCCACCAGACAATTTTCGGCAGTCTCCCAACTAGGTTTCTTTGGGACCGACCCGGATTGCTATGTGAAAGAACAGAGTTTCATTTCTGCTTCATGGGAGGTATCTGGAAGACAGTGTGATTTCTTCAGCTGCCCCTGGCTTATTTTTGTCCCCATCTGAGACTGACTTTGACGCCGAAGGTTACAGCAAACTTTGTATGCTTGACCGTCTTGTGGATGGCTCCACTCCCAGTTGGTATGGTCGGTGGCCGATGATCCCATCACATAGATTTTATATGGGAGCTACAAAGTGGTTAATGGGAGTTCTGCACCACTATGGGGAATTGCTTGGGCATGTCGACATCCGGCATGCTATGACCGCTGCATTATATAAATACCCTTGTCACAGTGGACTGCTTCAAGCCTTAGCCGAACGGTTCAACCGGCAGTTTAACACATTTGCGACCGCTGAGGGGAGACCAGTTTTGATTTGTGGAGCTTCGATCGCATATCTGGCCTTCCAATCCATGGACGACCATATGAAGAAGTGGTGCTCGATGACTTGCAATGCAACACCAGCACTGGGACCGGTCAGTACACATTGCCCTTGTGTTTCCGACAACTGATGAAGATTTGGCAGGACTTGGCCCATCATGGTAAGAAGAAATTGAGATCTGCCGCTAACGGTGTTGTGAAGGTTAACTTGAATGCCTGGGTCCGTCATTTCTACAACGGTCCCTTCTGTTTTCATGAAAGGTTTGCTGAGGACCACCACCCCTTGGGCGAATATCCCCAGTTGAAGGTAGATTTGCAGGACAACAAGCGTTAGTTGCCGGCACCCGAGAATCGGGGATGGAATCCCCAGAGATTTCCCAACCAGATGTATCTTGCTGCATATTTGGTGTATTGGCTTGCAACCTTTGTGGTGTCGTATGGAGAAGAAGGCTTGGTGCGTCCGAATTGATATATCTGGCCTACCTGCTTGCAGACGGACAGCGGTTGACACTTGCTCCGACAGCCTTGGGGAACATTTATCACGGTCTGGGCAACTTAACAGCACATAGCTCACCGCGTAAGAAAGGCCTTCTTCTGGCCACTCATTATCTGAGTGCTTGGGCGGGCTTACTGATGCCCACTCTATGTCAAACCCTCAATTTCGATAACTCGGCGGCTCCTTTGATTTTTTTGTTCAAGAATCGTCCGGGCCAAGATGTTATCACGGACCTTGTCAATGCCAGGCGGCTACTTTCTGGGTGCCAACCCAGGGGGAGGAAGGGTTGAATTTTGCACACTGCTCCTTTGCCTTTCTCTCTTTTGTTGTTGAAGGCGAATCGATCTTCGGTCTTCCTAACCACCGGGAACAGCATGACACTTTCTACAAGGATTGGGTCCGTTGTATTCGACCCAGTGTTCTTGTGTTTCGGAAGGGCAACTCCTCCTTCTTAGAGCCTTATTACCCTCACCGTTTTTCCCAGAATTTTAGGGTTCCTCCCAATGCTGATTTTGGCATTGACATGCGATTATATCAAAACCATGATGTCCACCTGGCCGCTGGCAGCCGGTGGGATTTCTTCTTTTGCCGCCCCTCACATTATGTGTGCGCTCTTCCCGAGGGCACGAGAGTCGGCCAGCTGGATATGTTCTATGCCTGTTGGTGGTTCAAACACAGCAAGGTCTTCAGGGAACCGCTCCGGGTGTTGTATGAAGCCGAGAAGAACCGCCTGGAGAGGAGGGACCTGGCCCCATTCATTATTGAGGAGTCCGTCCTTCGCGCACAATTTTCGGAGATCGCCGAAGAGACAATAGATTTCTGGGTGTCGTGGGAATCCCAGCATGGTGGCCTACCGCTCGACCGCCGCCCTTACGTAGGAATGATCGTTCCTTTGAAGCGCCCTTCCAGAGCATCTATGCAGACCGGGAAGTCCTCCGTTGTCGAGCAAAGACACTCATGGTGGGGTGCACTTCTTATCAGATTGCCAACTTCCGCCAGATGCTCCCATGGATCATGGGCACCCTCCCAAAGACTTTAACAACTTGTGGTCATCATGGAAGGTGCAATTGATGGATTCCATCGTGAGGGTAGACCCGCAGGCATTGCTTTCTTTTATTGAGAACGCCATAACCCTGGGTGACCTTTGGGAGGCCATCTCAAGGGCGGGGAGAGTCATAAGCCTCGCTCCGGAGCAGGTGGTTCTGATACCCTCTTTTCTCGTTACTCCGGAAGATACATGATCATTTCTTTCTTTCCCTCTTTGTCTATATTTATAGACCTCACATTTTCTGCATTGGCTGAGCGTTTCGTTGCATCCTTGTTGGTTCTTTGGTTATAGCGAGTTTCTCGCCCATGGAGCTTGCCAAGAAAAAATCGGGTGTCGCGACCTCGAAGAAGAGAAAGCCATCTGATGAAGGCCATAAGCTGCGGAAACCATCTCGGCGAGAAGTCCAAGAGACCACCCCTCCAGAGTCGAAGCCAGGTGGATTTATGCTCCCAGCTCTCTCTACATTTCCCTTTCTTTTCTTCTCCTCGGGTCAAAGCGCAACCCATTCACAATCATCATCCTCACTCTCTTTTTTTTTCTCTCATCATTCTTTCATTATTCGTGATTTTTCATCATCATTATTTTTTTTCTTATCATCATCATTTTTATCTCTCTCCCTTTTTTTAAGCGAAACTGTCGTCGGGACCTCTACTTGCGACGCAAATGGCGACAAGGCGGTTGATATAGAGGGATTAGATGATGATCATTTCCCAATACTGGAAGCTTCGCCATCTGGTCGCCTTCTCATGCCAACAGACACCGGTGTAGTTCCTATGGGGAGCATCTTAGAGGACCTCCCTCATTGCGACGCACCGGGTCCGTCACAACGGAGAGTGGTTGACCCATTTGAATATTCCGAGGGTGGTGAAGACATGGAGACCATCTTGGAGGAGATTCATAGGTTGCTGGACAGCGAACCCGCAACGGAAGGTCCCATTGTGGACGCTGCCGAGATTTGTGGGGAGGCTACCCCCACCTTTGGAGGGAGGCTTCACAGTGCCAGTAAGGGTTTATCACCTTCATTACGACAGACTTGATGTCTCATTGTCGAATTTCTTATGTTCTTCCTGTCCTTTTCAATGATGATCTCCACCACCATAGAGCCTTCAAATGTTCTGTCCCCCGAGGCAGGGGCAATCTCAGGGGTTGTAGAGCCCGAGGAGGAAGGTGGGCGAATCTTTCTTTCACTTCCCCCTTTTTGTATATTGCCTTTCCATATCTAATATTTGTGGCTTGGATATGCATGAGTTGCTTTCCTCCTTGTTCCCCTCTACCTTAGCTCTTTCAGGGCACCCAAAGGAGATGATAACAACAGATACAATGGGAGGGTCAACTGCGGGCCACCCCGTGGAGCCAACCGCAACCGTCTTGGAAAAGATGGTCGTCGAGGAGGGTATTGACGTCAGCCGACGCGAAACTGGCGCTCCTATTGTGAGACCAGAGGCGCCTTATGATTTCCCTCCTCATGGTATTTCTTGGCCGGAGGCTCCTCAGACCACAGCTGTACCCGGTGCCAAAAGTTTGCTGGAGACATTTGTGAAGATGATTCGCAGCACTTTTCCGCATGAAGGGCCCCCTCGTATTAAGATGGTGCGGTCGCACATGCGGCAGCATACCATAGCTTCTCATTCACTAGGGTTCCCTCAGGCTCGCTGGATGGCCATGCTAGATTTGCTCTAGAAGGAGGTTCAATTATTGCACGAAAAGGCTATATGGAAAGCTACCCAGATAGAGATCCGACAGCTCGAGGAAGAGATCTCCTCCTTAAGACAGGCAACCGCCGATTTTGATGCACAGTTAGAAACTGCTCGGGCCCAGGGGAATGCCTTGATCACCAGCGAGGCCATTAGTCGGCGCAGGGTGGCGGATCTTCAACAGTCCCTTGAGGGGATACTGAAGGAGATTAGCGAACTGACAATCTCCGCCAACGACGAAGCTCAACGTGCCGCAACTGTACAGGCCGAGGTCAGCCGCTTGACAGAGAAGAGTTTGAAGCTCAAAGCTGAAATCACAGCCAAGGAGGCCAAGCTGGCAATATTACGATGGAGACAACCTTGACGCTTCTAGGGACAAGTCTTATACTTTTGGGCCTTCTTCGGCCACATGTTTTGTCACGCCTTCTTTCTTTTCACGGCCACCCCGAGGGCTTGTCTCGGGCTTCCCGTACTGAGATACGATGTATACAAAGAGGGTTTTAAAGAAAGAAAAATTACATGAGTTCGTTCTCCTTCTCATATCCCTTTTCTTTGTTTCACATTTTCTGCACTTTTACTTTTCTTCTCATGTCAGACTACGAGCCTCCGCATATCTCATCAAGGCGGGCGAACGTAGTCACCGTTGTCTCAGTTGTAATCCCATATTTGGGCCACTTACTAGAGTGAACCCAGGGAGCATTTCGTCATTGACAACTCGTACGTTCTCCCTTATGATGGGGTCATGGGGTGACTTGATCTTGTCTAATCATGAGTTTAAGGGCTCGCCTTCCCCCGCTTTTCTTTTCTTTTTCTTTTTCTCTATTTTTTTCTTCTTCTTTTTTTATTTTACCACCCTAAGCGCCGTTTCGGATTTTCACACTGAGGGGTTATCCGATTTTGCCTGAGACGTCCTTTCGGGTTTCGCCTCAGTCGAATTTTGGGACCTTTTTACCCTCAAGTGTACAGGAGAACCGAGTGCTCGAGCCCGTCGGGGCACCTATATTTTAAGCCCCTTTTCCTTTTCCTTTTTTTAGTAAAATAGTCATGAGTTTGGGATTTTTGTTTGCAAGTTGGGAAGTGTTTTGGGTCTACCAGCCTTCACGGCTTAGGGGCCGAGATTTTGGAATTTGGATATTGCCCTGATCTACCTTCGAGGTTTGTTAGCCAAGGGTTGAGATTTGGTTTGGTTTAGCCTACATTTATGGTTTGTTGTTTAAGGAAAGGACTTGGTTTGGAATTAGCCTACTTTTATGGTTTACTATCTAAGGAAAGGACTTGGTTTGGAATTAGCCTACCTTTATGGTTTGCTGGCTAGGTTTTTGGACTTCGAGTTTTGTTTAGCCAACCTTTGTGGTTTGCTGGCTAGGGTTTTGAAGTTTGAGTTTTGATTTAACCTACCTTTGTGGTTTATTGGTCAGGGTTTGGATTTTGAGTTTTGGTTTAGCCTACCTTTGTGGTTTACTGGCTAGAGTTTGGATTTTTTTTTTAATTTGATTTAGCCTACCTTGATGGTTTGCTGGCCAAGGTTTGGATTTGATTTTGGGTTTGGCCTTCTTAATGGTTTATAAGTCAGGGTGGGATATCCCCATAATAAAAGGATTCATAAATGAGACTTTTTTTTTTTTTCTCTCTCTCTTATTTCACATTACTAATCACAGCGCCCTTTCGGATTTTCACTAGAATTGGCCCCCTCTAGCTTTTTCCAACACACCCTTGCGAGTTTTCGCGTTGAGGGGTTACTCATTTTTGCTTGAGATGCCTTTGCGGGTTTTCGCCTCAACTGAGTTTTATACGCTTTTTTGCCCTCAGCCACCCCCAAGGACGGGGACGGCTAAGTCTGCCAGGGCACCTCTATTTTAAGCCCCATTTTTTTTTCTTCTTTTTTTTATTGACATCAATGAACATTTGCTACCGGAATTCATGTTCCGGAGCATAATACAATTTCAAATGTCTGTCGTTCAAGTTTCAACGGCGGAAAAGGGATTTTGCCTTTACGGTCGATGAGCCGATAGCCTCCCCCCTCATAAACTTTGTGGATTATGTAAGGTCCGTGCCAATTAGGGCGGAGCTTCCCGCTCAATCGACCTGCCACAACTCCCTTTTCTTTCACCATGACTAGATCCCCTTGCTTGAAGACCCGATGTTTGACCAGTTTCTCGTATGTCCGAGTCATTCGGGCCTGATACGCCTGGAAGATACTTATAGGCCTCCAACCGCTTTCCTTCGAGGCCAACGAATTCTTCCAACCTTCTTTCGATCTCGTCTTGTTCTTGGGGTTGAAGCCCCACATGAGCGGCCACTTGGTAGGAAGCCTTTTTTATTTCAATTGGATCATGGCCTCTGTCCCATACACCAGGGAAAAGGGTGAGCATCCGGTAGGAGTTTTGTACACCGTACGGTATGCCCAGAGAGCTTCATGCATCTTCTCCCAATCCCTTTTGCGGCTCCCACAATCTTGGCCAGCAGCTTGCCAAGTGTCTTGTTAAAGGCCTCGGTTAGACCATTGGCTTGGGGATAATATACCGTTGACGTTCTCGAATCAATGTGGAATTTGGCTCCCAATTTGTATACCGTCTGATTCTTGAATGGGGTGCCATTACCTGACACAATTCTGCTTGGAGTGCCAAACCTGTATATTATATGATGCCTAACAAATCTGGTGACGATTTCCCCCGTCACTTCCTTTAAGGGGAGTGCTTCGGCCCAGCGAGAAGTAATCGGTGGCTGCTAGTATGAACCTGCAGCCTTTGGAGGACGGTGGGAAGGGTCCCATTATGTCCATTCCCCATTCTGCAAAGGGCCACGTCGGGGCCGTTGGATGTAGCGGATTAGGGGGCTTCATTGGTATCGCTCCAAATGCTTGACATTGGTGACATGAGCGAGCATACTGAATACAGTCCGCATGCATGGTTGGCTAATAAAAGCCCTTGAGCTCGATATTGATCTTCATTTCGTCGCCAGCTTGGTGAGCACCACACAAGCCGGAATGGACTTCTTGCATTATGGACTTGGCCTCCTTTTCGGAGAGGCATCGAAGGAGAATGGATCTATCCTTTTCGTGGACCAAACAGTAGAGTTGTGCTCCCACCATTTGATATGATGCGGCCCTGCGGGCCAATTGAATTCTTTCCGCCCGCCCAAATGGCAGGCAGCCCCTCTTCAGGTTGATAATGAGCTCACGCCAATCTTCTTGTATGGAGTCATCATGTTCGGCCATATACTTTCTGCGTTGACCGAGGCGGAGTCTTCATCTAGCATACTGATCATGAGCCTCCTACGCTTCACGGTTATATCAAGTTCCCCTTCGGGCGGTAGCTTTATCGCCGAAGCAAGTTTGGCCAAAGCATCCGCTTGAGCGTTCCGACTTCTAGGGACATGATTTATTTCAAACAGATAAAATTTTTGCTTGAGCTGCATCACCATGGAATGGTAGGGGACTAGTTCTGGTTTCCGAACATCATAATCCCCCAGGACTTGCCGGACAACCAATGGGAATCACCGTAGGCCCTGATACATTTGATGCCCATTTCAAGGGCCAACTGGAGCCCTAGAATTAGTGCTTCATATTCTGTTTCATTGTTGGTCAACGGCTCCAGGAGGGCAAATGAATTGTGGAGGATGCCCCCTTGTGGGCCATCAAGACGATGTCGACCCCAGAGGCAATGCTCATAGAGCCATCAGCTTGTCTAGTTCTTCGGGAAGTACCATCAAAGTAGAGCTCCCAACTTGACAAGTGGAGGGGCAGAGCGCTCTCACTTTCTTTCATAAAGGTTTCCTCCCCTGTCTTTTCAGGTTTTTGTTGAGCTGGGAGCATTTCCTCCTCTGGGAGTTGGAAGTTGAGAGGAGAATCCGCAGGAAGCGGATGTGCCGCTAGGAAATCCGTCATTCCTTGTCCCTTGATTGCTTTTCACGGAACAAAGGTGATATCATACTTCATGAGGAGTAAGACCCATTTCCCTAATCTCCCGGACAACACGGGTTGATTGAGGAGGATTTTTAAAGGATCCACCCTTGAGATCAGCTCAATCCGGTGGGATAGTAGGTAATGCCTCAATTTCTTTGTAGCAAACACCAGTGCCAGGCAAATTTTCTCAACAGGTGTATAGCGGTATTCAGGGCCCACTAACCTCCTGCTGAGATAGTATAATGGTTGTTCCTTGCCTTCCTCATTTATTTGTGCGAGCAAGGCGCCGAGCGATGCATTGAGGGCAGTAATATACAGGATGAGGGGTTTCCCCTTCACCGGTGCCCAAGGTTTGCCATATCGGATCTCGACTTCATCTCGGGATGGTCAAAGAGAAGAGATCTCGAAGAGATCTCGGAGAGATCTCGGGAGATCAGGATAACATAAAAGCGTGGATCGCATAGGTTCACATAGATAATTCCTTAAGGAACATAGATAATTGCATACATTCTCAAGCCTCAACCATGGATGACATAGGTTCACATATATCATACAATAAGAGTGTGGGAATTGGGATTCAGGATGTGCATTTTCAATTTTCTCTCCTTAGGATTCTAGTTTCTTTTCAATTAGAAAGTGAAAAATCTCATGAGTTTAGGTGATGATAGCTTAGGTTTGACCAAATCCTGAGAGGTCTCGAGCAAACTAAATGTTGTCAGTAGGAGAATGGCTCCCTTGGAGAAGTCATATGCACGTTTGACTTTTTTTACAGGACTTTAGATTTTTAGTATTCTATTAGGTTTATTTGAATTATGAAATTTTTAGATATGTCAAATTATGAAAGATTAGAAAGTCGCTATTTTGATGGAACCACCGAAATCGCGATTTTCTTCTTGAATGGGAGAGTTGACTTTTTATTTGTAAGAGATATGATTTTTTTGATATTTTTATTGGATTCAAATAGGGGGTACTTCCTTATTTACATGTAATATCTTAAGTAAATGAAACGTTTCATTTACTTAAATGATATTCAGGTAAATAAGGGGATCCTGACAACCCTGCCTGAAGAGGATCCTGAGTCCTGACAACCCCGCCTGAAGAGGCATCTCGGTCTTCTCGTTCCTCGGGAAGGGGCCGAGACCGATATTCTCGCGAGATCTCGCGAGAATCTCGCGAGATTGCATACCATGCCGGTGCCCCCAGGACAGGAGGAGTGAGTAGGTACTCCTTGATTTGCTTAACTGCAGCTTGGCATTACTGGTCCCATACGAACGGCGCTCCCTTCTTTGTTAGTTTGCTAAAGGGGGTACATCTTCCTGATAAGTTGGAGATGAAACGCCTGATATATGCCAGTTGTCCTGGCAATGACCTCAACTCTGTCAGGTTTGTTGGGGGTGGTAGTTCCCGGATTGCTTTGATCTTGTAAGGATCAACTTCTATTCCTCAGTATCTGACTACAAAACCGAGAAATTTGCCGTTGGACATGCCAAAGGCACACTTCAACAAGTTCATCTTTAGCTGGTACTGTCGCAGCCTTTCGAACACTCGACGCAGATCGATAAGATGGTTTTCCCTTTTCTTGGATTTCACAACCAGGTCACCAACATAACATTCGACGTGATGATGGAGCATCTCGTCAAAGATTTTGGTCATTGTTCTTTGATAGGTTGCACCAGCATTCTTTAGCCCGAACGGCATATTTTTGAAGTTGAAGATCCCGTTCGGGGCCCAGAACGTTGTATGATCCTTGTCTTTAACAGCCATGCGGATCTGATTGTAGCCAGACGATCCATCCATAAAGGACAGCAATTCATGTCCCGTGGTCATATCGACCATGGTTTCTGTGATAGGGACAGGAAAGTCGTCTTTGGGGCAGGCCTTGTTCAGATCTCTGTAGTCAATGCAAATCCGGACTTGACCACTTTTCTTCTTCACTGGCACTATGTTGGCGAGCCAAACTGGATATTTACAAGGCTCTGTGAAGTCCACTGCTAGGAGTTATTCCACTTCAGCATTAACTTTGAGCTCCAACTCGTGCCGCATACGCCTTTGGGACTGCTTGACAGGCTTAGCCGCTGGGTGTATAAACAGTTCATGCTCTGCTACAGAGGGATCTAACTCAGGCATTTCTTTGTAAGTCCAGGCAAAACAGTCCTTGTATTCAAGCAAGAGTTGTTTGTATGACTGTCTTTCCTCCTCACTGAGCAGGGCACTGACGAAGATTGGTTGGGGGTCTGGATCCCCAAGGTTAAGCTCAACTAGCTCGTCAACAGTAGCCTGCCCGCCGTCTTCAATTTCCCGGGGAGCAGGTTGTAAATCAACAAAGTCTTTTTCATCGTCTGAGTTAACGACGTGGACTTCATATAGTTCATGGCCAACATCGGACCCTAGCTCATCTTGATCATCCTCCTTTCTGCACAAGGCTGACCGCTGCTCTTTGCTAGTAGAGGTGGATTGTCCCTCTACAGTAGAACATTGATCATCTTCATGATGTGGGCCGCCAAGGAGAGGTAATAACCCTATAGCATTGACGGCATGATAGCCTTCGAAGCTTGGTCTTTTGTCATACCCAATTCCTCTGGTGTCCTTTCTGGAAAAAGGGGGCTACCCCCGGACCTGTGACGGATTCCATAACTGGTTGAAATAATCACGTCGGCCAAGCTCTTGCACTTGCGAGATCTTCTGCTTTAGGCACATTATTTTAATATGTTGAGGCAAGTCCTCCATTTCTTAAACAGGTTGGGAGATTTGCCATTCCGACCCAGGTCATCTTGAGGGGGTGTCCGGGGGACCAGATCCCCTTTATAGAAGACAATATCCCTCACCGGTTGCCCTTTCCTTTTTTGTCGTTTGAATGCGGTAGGTGACGATGAATGTCTTCAACCGCTTAACTTCACATTCCTCTCGTAGGAAGGAAAGTTGCATACACGTCAGAGGAAGAGAGATGCTTCCATTGATGGCCCGACCGACGAGATTTGCCTGGAGGTTGATCTCCCGCCTCTCCGGTCGGTTAGTTTTGACTTCAGCCGAGTTAGCTCGGAGGGTGAGTTAATGGATCGCGAGGAGGTCTTCATTTAAGCTAAAGAGTTCTCCAGCATCCCCATCTTCATGAGTGATTTCATCTGCTTTTTGCTTGCCTTTGCCTTTCACATCGGCTAGAGATTGATCAGATGATTCGCCGAAATACAACTGAGCATCTGTCAAATTGCACTCCGCTTGGCTAAACGGCGCCCGATCGGCAAAGACTGTATGTTGTTTTCCCTCCTTTGCATATTTGATACATTGGTGGAGGGTCGAGAGGAGAACCCAATTTTCATGCAGCCATGGTCGCCCCAACAACGCCTTATATGAAGTGTTGGCGCTGATGATGCAGAAGACGACTTTTGTGGCGAAATCGCCCAGTAAGAGCTCTACTTCGACCCTGCCTAGAGCACTTTCCAAATTTTGATTGAATCCAACGATCCTTACATCTTCCACCTTTTGCAAGTAAGGTACAAGGTAAAGAGCCTAGAAGGTCTTTAATGGCATTATATTGACGGACGTCCCAGGGTGAACGAGGATCCGATTGAGTTCATCATGTCCATTTATCCTTCCTTGCATGTATAGAGGACGGTTATGGCACGAGGATGGCAGCAACATGTCCTTATCCGTGAAGGTGACATCCGCCGCAAGTGCCTCGTAAGCTTGAGCTCGGAGTTCAGCTACCTGGGCTTCATAAGCTCCAGGCTACTGCAATATTTGGATTAGGGCTTCTCTTAGCTCTTTGCTCCACGCAATGGCCTCCCAGATGGAGACATTGGTGGGGAATCGCCTCATACGTTGGATGATTTTGCAGTTGGCTACCGCACGGACCTGCTCTAGAGGCGGGAGCATTTCCACGAGTGGTTTAGGTTGCCTTCGGGAAACACCCTCTTGTTCAATTCTTGCTTGCTTATCCGCCTTTTCTTCGAACAATGGAGCTATGAATTCATCCTCTGAGTGAGGGGTAGCCCGGTTGCCTTCGTCAACTAGATTGAACGGCGTCGTTGCGACAGATTTCTCTTGCGGGGCTTGAATGGTCACCTCCTCATCCTCATCAGAAGGATCAAAGATAAAAGACTCCGCCCAGATCTCTACTTCGGGGATTGGGCCCGAATCTTCTCCCGGAAGAGGATTGTCCGACTAAGATCTGGAGGGTTGCGGCTTGTGCTAGCCACAGGGTCTTGATTTCTTCCTCAACCCCAGCCTCGGCCCCGGCCACGGCCCCGGTTTAGTTGTTCAGCATTGCGTCACCGGTAGGTTGACATGGTGATTTTATCAACGGGTCTGGAAGCCGTCGCACCGCTGCCACTTGCAAAATTCAAGTTCTCGGGCAGTGAAAAACTCCTCATCTTCTCCTCCAGCATTTCCAGGGTCACCACTCCTCCTTTGTAGAAGAGAATGAATTCCTCTGGGATGGCGAATTTTTCGTTGTCCAGAGCCCTTTGACGCATTTCGAGGAGGTGATTCTTCAATCGAGTCCTCCGTTCGAGCTCCTCCCAAAAAATATACTTGTTGAGGGACACCGCCGCAAAGGGATGCGAAGGGACATATTCCTCCAATTCATTAATCAGCCTTTGGAGCTTCTGTAGAGAGGTCAACTCCCTAGGAACCTCCATGGCAGCCAGTTCAGCTTGCTTTTTCAATCTTCTCTTCAGGCCTTTTTGCTTATTCTTCTCCCTCTTCTTGGCTAACACCAATTCAGTTAGAGAAGGAGGTTTCAACTGTGGAGGCGACCGAGAGGTGCCCCCAAGATAAGGACGACCGTGCGATGCGAACCTCCCTTTTTAGGGAATGTCAGGGGAAGAAGCTTTCTCGGGGCCACAGTGACCCAATTAGTCTCGTCCAGCTGATGTTGGAAGGTGGCATTGATCACCCGCTCGATGATTTCGAGTGGCAATTCTTGGAATTCTGCCATATAAGGATCGGCATGTTGAAGGCTTGGTTCAACTGCGGGCTTCTTGTCTTTCCGGCTTTTAGCCCGCGATGCTTGGTCTTCGCCTCTTCTTGCCGAAGCTTTGTGCGGCTCACATTGGATCTCGGTCCCAGCGCCCTGTTTAACGCTGGGTCGGGACCTGTAGCTTGGAACAGAGACCAGCTTTTTCTTCCCGTCCATTGGTAAATCTCTCGGATTTTGCTTTTGCTCCCGATCGCTCGAGGCTTGCCCAGAGGGAGGTATACTTTGGCACCGTCTGGACCCCTTCTTTGATTGGGGTAACTGTGCCGCAGCCTGCTTGGCTCGGTCTTTGGTATTAGCTGAAGTCCAATGCAACGGTAGGATCTAAGGGTGTTTTGACCTTCATGCGTTGCGTGTATTCGGACTGTTCCAATTCCCTTTGAGCTACTTCTCTAGCCTTCTTGAGGACCATGGAATTGCCTTCAGAATCGATCACCCCCTTTTGAATGGGGATCTCGATGTAGTCATGCATGCTTGGACACTCCTCCGTGGGATGTGAGAGCCTTGCATGGTATTGACAATACAGGGGGTGGGTTTTCTCCACCTGTGTATGTCGATGGCGGATCATACACCATTATCCGACCCTCCCTCAGAAGAATATCGAATATTTTCTTGGTGTTCTTTTTCAGGAAGGAGCAAGAATGCGAGGGTCGCCATCCTGGATACCATAAGGTAGAGTTGGTGATGGAGGAACCAACTTCCGCCGACTCTGGCTCCGAGAATGTGAACGCCACTGCTATATAAATCTCTGGTGGATGAATGACGTTAACCGAATGGGTAGTAACACCGGCCTGTTGATTTACCCACCCTTGAATGTGAGGTTGTGGCGGGTTGACCAGGGCGCCGCCCATATCAATTACTCTCTGGTTAATCCAGGCTTCAGCTTTGCCCTTGAAAGTATAACAATCTTCAAGTTCATGCCCCATGACCCGGTGATATAGACAGTAATCCGGGGGGATGTTTGTCGGCGCCGGGCAATCCAAGAGTCCTCCTTGGACGCAGGCGCAGAAGATCACCAATGTTTCATGGCGCAGAATAGAGTATAATCTATCTGCCGCCCTGCGCCCAGTTGAGGTTGAGGCCCCTCTCGAGTGCCACCCCCCACTTAGGGGATATGCTGGTAGTGTGGATGTGGATGCTTGAGCCTAGGGCACATATTGGAGGGCCGCCAAGTGCTCATCCATACTCCTTAGGTACCTCATTATTTCATTTTGACCTTGCTGGAGTGCTCGGAGCTGCTTCTTAAGCCCTTGTATAGCCTTGGGCAAGGACCCATATTCAGAGTAAAGGGCCCCCGTAGGTATAGGGGGGTCGCGAATCAAGAGGCCCAGCCTCCGACCTGCTTGACCCGGCAATAAGAGCGACGACGTGAATCACATTAGCCGATTGCTTATGCTGCTCCCAGGAGTGAGGTTGTGGGGGAATGACCCTGTTGTCATGACTCATGCATATCAATGAGACTTTTCTGGATCATCTTCTCCACCTCATTTTTAAAGACATAGCAATCCTCAATAGTGTGCCCCAGCATGCGATGATATTCGCAATAATTGGGTTCGCTAACTTTGTCGACCTCCGCCGGCCTTCTCAGCTCTGGGATAATTAACAACTTGTTTTTTACACATAAGTTGAAGAGCTTCTTGGTGTTCTCCTTTTTGAAGGAGTACGGTGTATTCATACGTTCAGACAGTGGGGTAATGGGTGCTTTCCCTTCGGTCCTTTTGTTTGACTTGCTGGGAGCTGCTTCACCGTTGTCTCCATCCACAGGCGAGAAGTTCACTGCGTTTACTTCTTTGTCGGTGACCCGATCTTTGCCAGTCTTGCTTCTGGAAGACACATATGTTGGGTTGTCGATGAAGAACATTTCAATCTCAGCGACAACCATGTTGAGTTGGTCGAAGCCCCGAATGTTGGTACCCAACAATTTTTCGCTGACCTAGGCCACAAGACCTCGGCGACATTGTAATGGCGCCCTAGTAGGGAGGGTTAACGCATCTCATGCTGAAGTCCCTCCACCTCTTGATGAAGTCCAGCGTCGTCTCTCCTTTCTTCTGCTTGAGAGAGCATAACTCGGCCAGGGTAACTCTTCATTGCTTCTGAAGATCAGACCACTCAGCGACCGAGTTGGGGTGCAGCCTCGAGTACCATTGGAAAGCGGTACTCGTAACGATGTTGCAAAGTAGCAGAGGAGGTAGGACTCCTCAAGCGCTAGTTCGCCCATGGCCGTTATATAATACGCCAGGTGCTCTTGAGGAGAGCCTCGCCCATCAAACTTCTGGAGCCTCAGCGTTTTCGGGCAATCTGGTGGCAGCTTTTTGAATTGGTGGTGGATTGGGAACGGTGCACTGTACAAATCGACAGTCGCGACTCCCTCACCACGTTGGGCAAACTTGTCCTCCACGATCCTCTCTATCAGGCGTCGTTGGGCAAGGACGTCTTCAGCACGGGATGTATGAGGAGATTGCTGATTTGGGCCACGAGTAGAATGCAGCTCGGCCTCGAGAGGTGACCCAGTAAAATGGGCCGCCACACAATTGGTTGACGGAGGGTTGGCTGGCTGCTGCTCCCTCCATGCACTTTGCTCTTGCGCTGGGCTGGGGGGCGGCAACGCATTTGTGGCCATCTGTCGCTTCACCTCGAGCATGAAGTTTGTCATCTCGAGGTGCCAGCGTTGCATCATTTCATACTTAGCATCATCAGACATCGCTTGGAATGCAGCCCGGGAAGGTGGCAATGTTGCCTGGTTGACGGGCAATCCATCATCAGGGAGGTTCCTTTCTTCTCCACGGACGCTTATGACTTCGTCCGCATCAAGATCCGCCAGAACGTTCTGGGCTTGCTCCGGCAATTGCTCATGGTCAGGTCCTAGGATTTGCAAATAGGTTTAAGTTTGACGAGTATTGCCCGGCTGGACCATTTGTTGCGAAGAAGTCGTCCTTCTCCTAGTGGTCCTAGTGTTGCGTTAAACCGCATCAAATTGTTGGTCAAAGGCGACGGACCCTGGCGGGTCTTCGGGATTTTCGGACGTTCCCGCCACCTTCTTGCCAGAAGCGTAACAAGTGTACACCTTCATCTTGTTGCCATCTTGCGACACTTTCACCGTCCTTCGCCTCTTGGGAGGCTGAACGGTGGAATGAGGTGTTGCCCCTAGCCTGTCGAAGACAGAAACTCGGGATGTTTGCTCCTCCTGGAGAGTACCTCCTCTTTGTCGGATTGGTTCCGTGCTCTGGGAGACAAATTTTGGTTTTTTGTAGGCCCCTTTTCTCTTTTGCCCGCAAGGGCGTTGTGACTTCGGGCTCCTAGCCGGATCTTCATGTCGTGTGTCTTCCCTTTGCCGGATTGGTTCCCCGGTTTGGGAGACAGAATTTAACTTTCCCTGGCCCCTTTTCCCTTTTGCCCGCGAAGGCGTCGAGATTTCAAGACTCTAGGAGGCTCCTCCCGCCGAGTGTCTTCCCTTTGCGGCTTTGCCAGATTGATTCCATGCTTTGGGAGACAGAATTTGATTTTCCCTGGCCCCCTTTTCTCTTTTGTCCGGGAGGGCATTGAGATTTCGGGACCCCAGCTCAGGAAGGCTGAAGTGGTAGTGATTCTTCATGGAGTGGGGCAGATTTGCCTGCCCTGGCTAGCCTTATATTTCGGGCCTCCTGCTTGGTGACCCAAATTTGCTTCATCTTCCGGGTTGGCGCCCGGTTGGTGCTGCTCCTAGCTCCACCGGTCAACCTCTTTGAGGAGGTGAGCTCTTCTTTCTGCTTCTGGCGTAGGGGCGAAGCGATTTGAGGTTGGAATTGTCGAGATAATTTTGTCTTTGGGCATGACCAGCTCGTCTTCATCGAGCCTGATGCGCAAGTTCCCAACAATGACGATCCTACCGGACCTGGAGGTAGTGGCCGTCGGCTTCTTGCCCTTATGGGTGTGACTGCTCCCCTCCTTGGCGGTAGTGGTTGTGTGGGACAGAACATGAGCCGAGAAAACTCGCCTTGAAATAGGCGGGGCTTAATGGCCCCAGCAGCAAACGTCGCAAGTGTCTCGGGTACCTCCTTGGCGGCAGGCACCACCCCCAGAAAGAAGGGAGATCCAACGACGGCGGGGAAGTCCCCGAACACTAGTGGCGTCGTCAGGTAGCCATTCCTGGCATGACTGGCGACGACGAGGGGGTCGTAAGTGACTGCAGCCATTTCAGTGTCTTTGGAGTTGATGGTGGAGAAGCTTAAAGAAAGGTTGAAGCCTGCTTCAGATCCCGCCTCAGTTTTCACCCTGGAGCAGCAACGTACTGTCAGATAACTTGTGATGATGCGAGACTTCTCAGCATAAATATGAAAGGCAGGAACAGTCCCACCGGGCGTGCCAGATTATTGACGACGCGGAATGGGAATTGGTCGGAAAATAAATATGAGAATATATGTATCGAAGGGTTTCACAATTTTCTTCCTCTCCTTCTTCAGTATTTGGGAAGAAGAAAGGGTGAACAGCACGTCAACGAAACACGTCATGGCCGGTATCTTCCTTCCCGGGATAGATACGCAGTGTGCCGTCACTACGTGTATAAATACGTACGTATACGTTGCGGGCGGGCGCGTGCCAGTCTATAAAAATAGACAATTCGAAATTCGCTTAATGCGGTTATTTACTCGTCCATTTATTGGACAGTATTCATTCCGCGTGATTTCATCAGACGATTGGGGTATCGTGTGCTGGACCGTTCCCTGTTGACCGTAGTCAACGTTTATTTACAACGAGCATAACTCGAACACCTTTGATACCGTGCAGTTGCAACCTCGCTTTCTTCACACATAACATGATAGTACATTGCTTCGGGAACATGACATACTTCCTTTTCTTCACAATTCACACCCCATATAGGGATTTGTTTTTAATATTCCCCTTTAATCCAAATTTTGTTTGGAAAATGGGGAAGACAAACTTGACATTTATGCCTTGGACTCTTTTTCAAGACACAAAGGCAATTTCCCAACATTTCTGGGTATAATTGCAATAAAAAAAGGTACATGGCAGAAATATCTCATGAGAGTATTTCCCTTCTCATGGTACATGATTTTTTCTAAAACAAGAGAGACATGACACCTTGGGATGTATATAACATTTTTCTACCCCAAGTTTACAATTTATAATTTATGAAAGGATGGAGGACTTTCTTAAAAATATGCCAAGGGTTGAGGCCCTTTCATGGCACTGTCTTCTTCACCTGGAGCAGTGTTGGGGCAGCAGATCTTCACAACTTGAATGGCTTGGAGAAGAGTCTTCTTTGACTTGGGCAGGCCCAACAATGGCCAATAAAACCCACCCTTAACTATTTCTGCAAATGGGCTTAATGGGCCTTGGCCAAAACCGCCAAGTGCACCAATGGGAAGTTTGACACTTGGCAAATTCTTCACAGGGCAGCAACCAGTGCAGTGGGGGACTTGGCCAATATGGTCCTTTAGGGAGGAAATGAGCCAAGTAGGATCCCCCACCCTTGGCCTCCCCCTCCCCTTTTATAGGAATTGGGTAAGGGGGTAGGAAGGGACTGGAGGTAGGGTACCTCCGGTTGGGGGTCCAACAGGAGGTACCCCCCCCTCCGGTTGGGACAGACCGGAGGGGGAGGAGGCCAGGCGGGTGCCTCCGGTTGGTCTGAACCAGAGGTGGGGGGGATCCCAACCGGAGGTGGGGGGGGCATGGGGCCCTTCCTCCTCTATAAAAGGAGGGGGTCCCTCATGCCCCACCTCCATTTTATGCACAAGAGGGGGGATTTTGCCATTTTCCTGGACTTTTCAGAGGTATTTTTGCAAAGGGAATTTTCTGGGGTATTTTTGCAAAAGGTGAGTTTTTCCGGGTTTTTGTGTAATTTGGTGGGTTTGAGATTTTGATGGATTTGGGGAATTGTTTGGTTGAGACTTGGGGGATTTTGGTGGATTTTGGGACTTTGGGGAATTTGTTTGGTTGGGATTTTGGGTGGATTTTGGATTTTGGACTTTGTGGAGTTTGGTTTTAAATGGGTGATTTTCTGAATTTATTCTAGGGATATTTCTGGAATTTGGCCTTCGTGGAACTTTGGGATTTTGGGTATTTTGGGGTATTTTTCTGGATTTGTTCCGGGAGCTTTTTGTGGGTATTTTTGGGTTTTGAAAGGTTTGGAATTTCTGGAGTTTCGGTTTTTTAGTTTGGGCCATTTGTGGGAGCTTTTTGAGCCTCAGAGTTTTGGGCTATTTGTGGGGTTTGAGGTTTGTGGGGTTTTGGCTATTTGTGGGGTTTAAGGGTTTGTGGGTTTTGACTATTTGTGGGATTTATGGGTTTGTGGGTTTTTGGTTATTTGTGGGGTTCAAGGTTTGGGGATTTTGGGTTAAGTTTGGGCCATTTCCCTTTGCCTCACATGGACACGGTTTAATACCTTTAGTCCATGGAGAGCTGGCTTTCATGGTAAAAATAAATAAATGTCCGTTTTACATTTCCACGAACAGATAATTTTTACAGCCAACAATAATATATTATTCACTAAATCTGTTAATAATGATATAATTATTATTAAAGTATATGTTAATGATATAATATTTGGGGCCACTAACAAATTCCTTTGCAAAGACTTTGAAACACTAACGAAAAGTGAATTTGAATGAATATGATGGGTGAACTCATCTACTTTCTTAGACTTTAGATAAATCAAACCAAAGAAGGAACTCATGTTTGTCAAGCCAAATCTATAAAAGAATTACTCAAGAAATGATCCTCAAATCTCCCCCACTTAAGATTTAGACTAGAGTCGACCCTCTTTGATAACAAGATAAGAGGGCCAATATAAGTAAATCGGGTATAAACTATTCACGTTTAGGGGCTTTTTTGGTTTGAGATGGTTTAAATGAAGGATAGTTATGTAGGGGATAACTTTTAATGTGATGTGACACAGTGTGTATAGTTATCACCCATTTATCCCTAATTTGACACCATTTACTTGTGTATAAATGTACATACACGATTTTCAAGAGTACAATAATAATAATTAATGAGTTATCCCTAGGGATAACTTTTATCACCCCCAAATGGGAGAGAGAGTTATCTCCCCCTTTATCACCTTTTTATCCTCGATAAGTTTTATCATCCCTGTTTATCCTATCTCACTTACCAAATTACATGTGGCCATAAAACCGGTGATAAAAGGGGGATAAACCCTCTTATCACGTTATCAAAGAGCCCCAGACATCCTTTCCATGGTAAGATATTTCTTTGAGGGCATACCTACATGCACATATCCTTCATCAAAATATTACTCAATTCCATAGAGGAATCTTCAAAAGTACCAAAATTTACATGTTTCTTCTAAATAAGATTACAACTCCAAAAATCAAAATGATTCTATCTGCTCAAGACCATTTGGTTCTTCTTTGACAATTCTTTTCCTTTCATTTGCGGGCAATCACAGATCCTATGATCCACACCTCCACACCACAGGCAAGCTCCATTCTTCCTCCAATACTCTTCAATCTTGTATCTCATTCGTCCACAGTGGCAGCACTTCCCTTCAGGTACATGAGTCAATTGTTTACCCTTCTTCTTGGGCTTCTTCTTTTGGAGTCTGTTACTATTGTTGGTCTGCTTCTTTCTAGCTATGAGCTTGAAGTCCTTAGTAGATCCCAAAGCATTCTCCAACAGTTGGGAACTTGTCGTAATGCCTTGGTTACCTTCTGAACTGACCTCAGTCTGTCCATAAGTGTTGTGGATTATTCCTCAATTGTCATTCGTCTAAGTTCCTTCAAAATAATTTACCAAGATTGTCAGTTTCTCTTTTGCTTCTTACTTCTAGCTTACAAATCTTATAAACATTTATCAAGGGACGTTATATGTCTAGTCCATAGCTTCTACCAATCTCACCACCGCCTAAGACATCCTTCTTATATTCAAGATAACCTACAACCTTTAGGTATCAAGGTGAGGTTTCCATTCTGGAATTGTAGCCCATACCTTATTAGGTTTGGAACTTAATACCAGTTCTCGGATGTTAACAAGATTCCGATCTTGGCGCTAGACTCATAAAATTTCAAGAATCAGAGATTCTCTCAACACAGTCCCATAGTTTAGGTTCTAGACTTAGGCTCTAGTATCTCCTAGCACATCTAGCATTAGGTAAATCTAGATCCATAAGGTGAGGTTCTAATGATAAGGTTGTAGCTCAGAGCATATGCAGCTCTAGCCATGCTTCTTTATAAAGAAGATGGGTCAGGTCTAGCACAAGGCTCCACCCACTCATTGGGTGCTAGCAAGGAACCTAAGTCCTCTTGACAGAAATTTCTATAATTTAGACTATAAGTTCGCTTGAGGGCTCTTGATTGTCCAGACTGAGATCTCATTTAGGATCAAAGGCTAAAGCTCAATGTTATTTCTAACCAACCAAGATTCAGGGTTGAAACATTGATGCTCCTCCTATCCAATCCTAGAATCCAAGACTAACAATCTAATACCACGTCTTGTCTTACCTAGGATCTAGTAGAAGTTCTAATAATGTTCCTCAGTCCAATCCAAGGTCATGGCTAGTGTTTTAATGTCTTTTCTATCTAGTCCTAGAATCCAAGAGTTAAAATTCAGATACTCCTATCTATCTAGCCAGATATCAAGGCCGAAGAGGGCAATATTATGAGATCTCTCTAATCCATCCTAAGATCAAGAGCCAAAATCTAACATCTTCTTTAATCCAACCAAGGATGTTTTGACTTTACTCTTAATACTTCCAAGGATACTCTGATATTACCTCTAATGCACCAAGGGATGCTGGGATGCTCTGATACCACCTTTGTTACGCCCCCAAAATTTAGGTATCATAATTACAGCGAAAATTCAAAAGTCATCTGAAATGAAATCCAATCTCATCCATCAACATAAATCTTAACCAAAACAACTCAAGTCACACCGGGGACGCGACATTCAAGTCGAATGGTAATGAAAGGTCAAGCCTTAACAATACAATTAGGGCCCACAAAATATTTTTTCTCCAAGAACAAAGTTCTTCCATAACAAGATTCACTTTTAAATTTCAGAAATTGACACACTCCATTGCAATAAAATTTGCTACGATAATCATATAATCCCAACACATAAAACACAATATGATTAATATATGATTCCTCCATCCATGATTCACACTTAGACAAATCCTCAACTTACTTCTTTCATTCATTGAATGATTTGTACAATCACTAATTTCAAAGAAAGCACTCCTCACAGATCCATCCCACAAAGGTTTACAAGCATAATACATGATTTGCTCACACATCCAAAAAATTAGAAATTTAAATGCCTCTAGGGTGCTACAAACTCTCCAAACAATGGATCGGTTACATGTTAATCATGCTTTAATCACCTGAAATGTTAATAGGTTTATGAGCAAACTAGCCTAGTAGGATTTATATTTCATGGTGCGGACAAAATATACGTAATTAACATTTTAACAAGTTGAATTTCAAAGATAACAAGCTGAATAATCAGGGCAAATAAGAAGCATGATTATAATAGGCAAGAGTTTCATATTGCAAGAGTTCAAGACGAATCATGTTATTTATCATGTCATGAGAACGATACAAGAGTCAAGCTTTGATCCAATCAAGCATGTAACAAGAAGAACAGAAAATTGGCCATTTACAAATGAATCAAACTTATCAAGTCAAGCAAGCGAGTCAAGCATATCAAGTCAAGTAAGCACATCGTGCTTTATTCACATCATATAACAAGAGGCACTTTCAATCTTGCATACAAATGTATGCCAATGCCAAGCACCACTCAAATTTTTTGATCTATACTCCCCAAGTTATCAAGTACGTCGGGGTACTCCTTCCCAGGACCGAATCAGGCTCCATGGCACAGGCATTTGATCAAGGATATCATCACAACAATAGTGCCGATTTCAAAAACAATATGGCCATTAAAGTCAAGAAGGACAAAGTTGTAAGATATCATAGAAGCTAACAACATGAGCTCAAAACAAAAAACTTCAAGAGTACAGATTGGCAAGAAATCAAACAAGCATGTTGGATCAAGTAATGCAGTAAACTCAAGGGGGTTCCTATGCATTTCTTTTGATTTCATATTCAAAACAAGCAGATTCAAAGGTGGAGTTTCAGTTAATCACAAGGGAATAGATCCAAGACAAATTAGGAGTCATTGGAATAATCTTCACATTCTTACCATTTTTAACATGTACAAGATACTTAGGTTACTGTCACGCTGGTTGCTCTTCTATAGGACAGATCACAGTGGTCGGAAGGGCCAATCAAGTTGACAGTCGAAGTGTACAAGAGGGAACCGTCGAAGTGGCCAGAAGGGCCAGTCAAAGTTGCCACAAATGGCAGTCGAAGTTTGACCAAAGAGAACAGTCGAAGTGGCCAGAAGGGCCAGTCGAAGTTTAACAAGAAAGAACAATCGAAGTTGACAAGAGACTTAGACAAGGATCCCAACAAAGAGATTGTTGGAACCATCACATGATCAAACTCGAAGGTTGCACTTCCAGTCTAAGGGTTCCAGAAACGCATGGACCAATAGACAGATCAAATGGGTTCCTATTCTGGGAAAGATCAAGAACTATGGACATACTTCCTACAAACAAGGGTCATGTACCTCAGGAACAAGCTAAAAGAAGATGAGTCTCACAAGGGTGTGAGGGTCTGGAAAATCCTAACACTCTACTGATCAAACATTTAGGCAAATTAGAGGTGTTCCACCAGGTTCTTAACATAGAAAAATCCAATGATACTTTGAACAAGAACAAGCAGTTTAATTTGTGCCCGAGAAACCTACACCCTCTAGTCATAAATGGGACAAACAAGAGGGTCTTATGATGGTGTGAGGATCAAGAAATCCTAAACACCTTACTAGACAAAAGTTAGGCAAATCAGAGGCAATCATATGGATTTCTATCATAGAAAGAATCAAGGATACTCTGAACAGAAATTAAGCAGTTTAATTTGTGCCCAAAAAAACCTACATTTTTTGTTGCTCCTTCAAATCCACTCCTATGGTTTAATATATGCAGTGCAAGAGGAAGAAGGTGAACTCCCCGAAGTCCAACTCCTTCAAGCCGAAGCAGTAGTCCAAGGATGGAGATCTTCAAAGCTCTCCAAGCTACAGAATCATCCTATTCCAGCTCTTCAAATTCTAAGATCACTGTCCACCCCATCTCGTGATATATAAGAACTGACATGAGTGATCTCAAGGTCGACACTTCGTCTTTTAGACTTTTACATCATCATATATTTTGTGATCATTCTGCTTGTTACACTCACTGGTTTAGTTCTATCACTTCCATATATATGGTAGCCTAGATTTGTTTGTGATTTTTTGATTTATTAGTTATTATTTACATGTTTTTAAATTGTAGATGGATGTCAATGATTTTTCTTATGAAGATGAAATGGATGCTGCAATTGTTGGAGTTTTATCTGCATGTGTTGGGGTACTTGAAATACTTGTAGATAATAGTGATAATAGTGGTGAATTGAGTAAAAGCATACCGAGGATTCCTTCGAGTACTCGGAATGAGATTAGGAGAAAGTATGTGCAGAGTGTCGTTGGTGTTGATGATGCATGTTGACTAATTAATGGATGGTTTTTCAAAGAGTTCTGAGGTGATTTTTTTGTATAATGGATGGTTTCAAAGAGACTCTTGGAAAGAGTAATCAAACTCAGTGATTGACCTAACCTTAATAAAGAAACAAGTTCTGGTCATACATTAAAAAAATTTTGTATAACAAACTTTCTCACTAGAAAATCAACTCCACCTCACTCTTCAAGACTGCCATATCAGAATTAAAGGTCTTGATGGAAGAATGTTTGAAAAATCAAAGAGCAAACAAGAACATGAGCACAGCTCTCATGTAAATGTTTCTTCTCCAGTTCAACCTGAAGAGCTTACATAGAGAGCACCTCTGGCAGAATGGCTCACTGTTCAGAGGAATGTGGTTGATAGCATCCTAGCTACAACTATGTGGCTGCCTGGTTGGACAAAATAAAGTACATGAAGGTGGGGTGGGAGTGTTTTGAAACATGAAATTTTAAACTCTGGATTTACTAACTGAATGGCCAAAGGAGATTGTTCAATTTATGGTTAGAGGCATGGGAGTATGAACAAAGGTTGTGCTTGAGTCTAATGGTGTCAAAGTAATTTGGTCATCTTCCATTGTCAAAATATAACCAAGTGCCTAAACTGATAGATCTTGCTTTTGACATGGGACAGTATACTTGAAGTATGTGAATGTGAGATGCCTTATATCCACCTGCAGCCACTAAACTCTTGTTTACACCTATTTGATTTCCTCTATTTTGTGAAGCATCAGCTTATGCCCCTTGCCTCTTGCTCTTGGGTGTAATTTGTATGTTTGATTATTTTCACAATCATTGTTTGGGCATATTATATGTTTGATTCACTTGTGCACAACACTGGTGCAGATAAGATACATGTATGTCACTTTTACATCATCATATTGCATACTTTGGTATAAAAGGCAGGCATATAATGATCATGTAGATATAAAAGGCAGGCATATAATAAAAATTTGGTTGGTTGTTAAAGAGAACAGGCAGTAGTAGCAGTAGAAGACCAGCAGGTGGAATTAAAAGACGAGATAGAAGAAAAAAGAAGGGCAATAAAGGCAATCCAGTGCTTGCCATGGGGGGTTAGCAAGATGAGAGATTAGAGGGAGATTACAGAGTGTGGAGTAGCTGGCCATGATTACAGAGTGTCATCTTCTGCTGGACTTTTTACTGTAAACGGTAGACAAATGCAGAACAGCTGTTATATCGCTTGTTTGCACCTGTATCTCTTTAGTTTTTCGTTGGTTGCATATGATTATTTATTCTGGGTTTTTATTACTCACATAATTTTTTTGAATTCATTTTGCATTTGCTAGCTTTTAACATATTTTATACTGTCTCAATAATTTCAGAAATTAATGGCGAACAGCATGAGTCCAAGGGCACAAGTGAAGATCATATGCTCATGGTGGGGATAATTTGTGGATTGGGGACACCGACGTGTGCAATTTGTGGGCACCCATAGAGTTTATTACTGTAGTTAATCATTGAAAGAGACACCTGAAACTTTTTTAAGATCGCCATCATGTGGTGCGACACTTGATTCATGTATATGTGTTTTACATCTTATTTGCAGATTTTAATAGTTCTTTTGAAGTGATCTTTGACGATGGAACTAGAACAATGTTATGTCATTTTTATCTTTCACCTCTCAGCTCCCCACGTTCACCTGCTCCATCTCTTTAAGTATTTGAGAGAATGTTTGAAAGATCTGGAAGCAGATCTCAGTTTATTTAATGGACAGGCACGTTTGGAGAGAATATTAGACAGCAACATGGAAGAACATGTACCCTTGTAATGGCTTTGGGTTGGATCTGGTTGGAAGAGGGGAGAGCTTATAAATTTGGGTAGGTGATTGACATGGATCAATATATATTTTGATTGTTATTTGTTACCCCCCCCCCTCCCAAAATTTTTTTTTCATAAGTTATAGTTGTGTGGGTTCAGCCCAAAAAGGATTTTTTTTTTTTAATAAAAGAGACCACTGATGCTCAAGAAAGGCATCTAACTCAAGTTAGAATTATTGGATGCAAGTAGAATTGAATGATTAGTTGCTAAGTGATCCAGTCCAGATGACCTGAGATTTAGTCCATGGATGTTATAATCGATAAATTTAAATAAATAATTCAAATCATTAATTTAAATTTCCATGTCAAATGATATTTTAAAATAATAATATGTTATTTGTAATAAATAAATAAATGTCTATAATTTGACTTCTGAGTTTAAGCGCAATTATATAGCGACGAGCAATTTAAATAATTAAATTTAGTTATTCCAAGTTTGACCATGCTGACAGAATTCTAACAATAAGAATATCGGTTAAATTTGGTTATATCTACCTATTTAGACTCCTACCCGCTTTGCTACTGGATTGTAGCTGTGTTGAATATTTGAAAAAATTTTACACACAAACAAACACGTGAAAATGATTTCTGGAAAATATTTTACGGGAAAACAAACATCAGAAAATCTTTTCAGGGAAAACATTTACGTGGGAAACAAATGAACAATTATGTTTTTGATTTTCCTGTAAAACTTAATCATTGGAAAACTTTTTCCTCATGAATATGTTTTACAAGCAACCAAACGGACCCTTAGTGTATCTACATGGATGAGTATTTTCACTTAGTGTATTTACATGGATGAGTTTGTTTCAATTGTTTACTTGCTATTTAAATTTAGTTAGTTACACAGTAATTTGGTACATATGAACCCATATTTTTAGAAAGTACATTTGTTTTTAGCAAGCATTTTTTGTGATATTCAGATATATACTCATGTTTCTGCAACATATGTATTATTTAATAATATATCACCTCAAATGCCTAGGCCCTAGACCATCACCTAGGTGTTCAAGGCTGAGGCGACCCCTAGGTTGCCTTGGCCGCCTCATGCCTCTGACTACATAGAATATCACATTTAGAATCCATTCTCATGTGATTAGAACTTTTTGTGCAGATATAATTACTGGATAAAGTTGACTATCATGGCTGGACTTACATGTTTCAATAAAGAAGGAAATAGAAACACCAAGAGAACGAGTAAAGTACTGTTAGTAGATGACCATGATTTAATAACTAAACTGATGTGCCAGATGTGGCATTATAAAGTGAAAAAATTGGAAAATTCTTGTCAACAACTGGAATGCTAACTACAACCTTTCTGTTGTTGAAAGAGGCCAGGATCATGCTGCCAAGAGCCTCCCTTGGCCAATGAGTTGGCCTTGGGTTTTGCTGTTTTCAGGGAAAAGGCACCTCACTGGGAAGAGGATGGAGACCACCTTTCACCTCCCCACACTACCAGCATCAGACTCTCCAGAGCCATGATGCCCCAACACAAGCGCACTAGAATGTAAGCATGTGCATATTGAAGAAAGGGATTCCAATTCCCACATACAACACAAAAGTTAGCAGAAGGGACCACATGCTCTCACCACCGACTATTGAGGTAATGTCTGCTTTTGGCTCACAGAAGTTATTTCATGATTTCATTCTTTTCCTGAGAAAACTTGCCTCATCAGGAGGGCAAGACATGCTTTATAACCTCAAGTTTACCTTCTTACACAACAGTTATGGGACCCCTGGAGTCCCAGCACTTTGTTTTTGTGTGAAAGGCAGACTGCACCCCAATTTTAGTAAGAAATGAAAAGAATAAATACATTAATCATCATTCCAAAGAAACATCTTTCTAAAGTAAGCTATTACACATCTTATAAACTTTCTATGGTATTGCATCATTGACCATGCCCTAAGCCAGCTTTCCAAGATAACTAATTGCCATGAAATGTATCTTTCCCACAAAAGTATTAGTAACCCTAAAATGTTTCTTCATTCTTTCCTACCAGCTACTCCAGTCAACAGCATACATAACTAGGTAAAGCAGTATTGGCAGCTGATTACCAACTCCTAAACATTCAAATCACAGAAATAAGACTGCATTTTCATCAGATAGCCACCATCTTCTCATTCCAATAAAGGGGGAGACAATCAGAACTACTCCAGATGCCATTTTTTCTAATTACCTTTCTTCGTGATCTGCCTAAAAGTCAGGTATTTGGGTTTTGGTTATGATGATGGTCACAGGCAAGGAAAAAGACGGCCATAATGTTTTGACTATTTTGACTGGGAACCTCCTAAAGAGAGAAGGTTGCAGAAACTTTACACCAAACTAACGGAACCTTAGTTTTTCTCATGCATCTAACCTAACATCTTGTACTCAACGTCCTTATTGTTCCCTGAATATGATGTAATTGTAACCAGCATTCTTGGATTTGAGACAAAAATAAGAGACATTTCATTACCTAGTATTTGCTCTTCAACAAGCATAAAATAATGTTATATAATGACCAGATGACATCCACAGTCGAAACATATGTGGATGTAGGAACAGGGAAAGCATCACAAAAGCTGCAGGTATCATTTATGAGTGAGACATAGTACCTGGAAATGAGAGCTGTTGAGGCAGCGTCCGATCAGTCTAAACAAGGGAACCATGCAACGCTGGAACTCTGCTACCTGAGTGACCTCCAGTATTTCTTCCAGCTCACCAAGAAACATCACTTCCTTTGAACTGTTCGTAATGGGCCAGAATTTCAAAAGCCCCCTGATTACTGTGTCTGCAAGCTTAAAGTCCTTCTCTACAAACTGTATTATGCAGTATGAAAGTTGTTGGTGATATGCAGCCACGCATTTTGGTTTATGAAGTGGGATTAGGGCTCTGACAAGGAAAAGCTTATGCTCTTCCTTCAATGGCAGAGCAAACCCATTAATTATGCTTCCCAAGATCTCAAGCAGCTCTGCTACCCCATTGTGCTTCTCTGTTTCAAAAATGAAACGATAAAAAATATGGTTGATTGCTTTCCGGATAAAAGGCCTGTGTACCATGAACTTCCCATAGACTCGGTGGAGTATTGTCTTCAAATATTCTCTCTCTCTTTGGTCCTCAGAATCAAAGAGATCAAGCAATCTCAGCACAAAGGAATGGTCGATGTACCTCTTGGCTATCTTGGCATCCATCTCCGGAGACGCCACAAACCTCAAGAGGAACTCATACACTATCTGCAGATGTGGCCAGGCTGGCTCCATGGCAGGCTCCTCTTCTTCCGGGTCATAGGTGTCCAGGAGCTTACTGTCATGATTTGATGGTGGGAAAGTGCGGAACAAGTTGGCTGCCACCATCCTTGTGATCTCTTGCATGGCAACCTCACTGAACTTCGCAGTGACAGAAGTGACATAGTCAACAAGCTCAAGTAACGTCTGCCTTTTAACATCCTTTTCCTTAGGGTTCCTTGAAGGGTCAGAAAAATCAAACACAACACAGCACATGTTGATCTTCTTAAGAAACAGGCTGTGCTTCTCGGAGTTCGGCACATCTCGAAAACCAGGCAAGGCCTCATACGCAGGCATACACGCTGGTAATGGTGATGCTAGGTCACTGGCATTCAAGTTGTTGGACATCACCAGCCCTGCAGTAGCCAACACAGATGACTTCTTTGCCTGACTAGACTTGTTGGCTGTTGATGGTCCGGGACCCAAGTTTGAAGGCTTTGCTTCTGCGGAGGAGACTTTCGATGGATTTTTAGAAACAGAGGTCGAGTTAGGTGCATGCAAAGGTTGGGCCGAAGTGGCAGCAAACCGTCCATCATCAGAATTGTTGCCGCTGCTGTAAGAGGTGGTGGTGGTGGCAGGATCACTGACAGAGGGTATCTTTGAGGATGGCTTCCGAGGTAGCTTTCCAAGTATCTGTTTAATCATGTTCGTCGCCTCCAGAAGAATAATAAAAAAGAGACCACAAGGACAAGCCTAACCAAACTCACAAACCACAATGGAACAAGATCATCCACTGACCAATGACAAAATGATCGGCCGGAAAAATCGGTGAGCTGATGCACAGCCAAAGCCAGCAGTTTAAAAACCTAGTCAGCCACTGAAACAGTTTGCTGCGAACAGCACTGCCACCACTGCTTCCTCTCCCCGTCTCTCTCCTCCATCACAAACTCTCCATGTAGTGCGTCGCCTCTAAGTGCCGCACAGCGCAAAGAAAAGTGTTGAAATCATCACCATGCCGACCGAAGCGACGGCAGCCACTTGCCACTGACCAACTGGAGCAACACCAAACCCAAAGAAAAATAGACCCAATCAGAGCAAGAATCAAAAGTAACGGCAAAACTAAAAACAATGGCAATGATAGCCATAGCAGTAAACGGAAAGAACCCTCTTGCATTTTGCCCCGAAAGGTGTTGATGATCCAACAGAAACGAGAACGGAGGAGATTGGCGGCACCGACCTCTGCCTCGCTGAAGAACACACAAACAACCTTGCAGAACAGCAAGTACCGCCACCTTTTCCCTGCCGCTCGCGCAGCTCCCGCTGTGTAGTCAGACAAGAAACCCTAGGATTGGAGAGACAGGCCTCGCTGGCCTCTGGAAGCGGCAGGCACGCCCCTGCTGCCTAGAAGATCACAGATGAGAAGAAGAAGAAGAAGAAGAGGAGGAGGAAGAATGAGAGGGGGGGAGCCGAGGAAGGCGCTCGGCGGGGAAGAAGGAGGGCGAACTCTCCGAGCTTCTTACCCCACCCGTTCTGCTGTTGTGTGCCCCGCTGCCGCACGCGAAGCAGTGGAAACTGGAGGAAAGACGAAATGGTATCGAGGGAAATAGTTCACCACACCAGTCCAGGAGGGTCCAGCCACTAAATATAATATTTATTTGCCGATACACCTCTAAATTATTATCACATGTGATTGCGTAAGGGTGTTAATAGGTAGAGGATCTCGGTTGGGTCGATCGGTTAGAATTCTTGCTTAAAAGCAAGAGGTCCGAATTCGATTCCGGGGGGGATTTACCTGATTTACATGTAATCTTCGAGGTGTGTAAATCCGGGGTTTTTCTGGTCAAGTGGGGTAAGGGCAATACGGGTATACGAAAAGTAGGAGCTGCCAAGTCCTGACCTTGAAGTTCACGAACACCAATCCTTGAATCCACAAAACCACACGGGGCGGGATTTCCTCGTTATCAAAAAAAAGGGTGTTAATAGGTGGATTTGAATTGACTCTCTAAATAATTATCACATGTGTTTGCATGAGATTGTAAATGGGTCGATTTGAATTGACTCAATTTAAATTCAGTTCAATTTAAAATCAAAATAATTTAATTTAAATTTAAGTTCAATTTTATTAGATTAAAATTAAAAAAACTCACACTGCTCTGTTGAGGTCCATTGGAACCCATTCACCATAAGATTTGATATCTCCTCCTTCACGATAAAATTTATTATTCTCTGCTATAAAATTAGTGAATTAATAATCGATTCCTACGCAAATCGGTCATCAATTGACCAATTTTTTTACTAGCCATTCCCTCTTTACAGAAACCAAATTAATTTGTTTAATTTTTTAGAATTTTAATTTTATATTTGAATGATGGTTGTGTAATTTCAAAAACAAGTTAATTGGAAGGTGATGTATTTTATAGTGATTTTCATTTAATTTCACAAAATAAATTTTTATATAGTGAAAATTGCTCTAAAAATTAATAATTCGACTTAATCTTAATATTCGTACACCAATACTATTCAATGTTTATATTTTTGAAGTAAGCATATTTTTTTAATAATTATGGTGGTTTCAAATTCAATTATCAAAATTTGGTGATATCCCGTTATTGTGCGCACATCTGAAAACAATACTAGAGGTATATTAATAATAAATTAAATTTAAAATCATCACAATTATTATATATATATTGATTTTAAATATATAAATATTGACAATTATTGGTATATAAATATCGAGATTAATTTGAATTATTAATTTTTGGAGTAATTTTTACTCTACAAATTTTTATTTTTGAAAAACTAAAATAAAATTATCATAAAATACATCAACTTCCCATTAATTTTTGTTTGAAATTATATTTTAATTAGACATAGTTTAGATATAAAATTAAACAAACTAATTTGATTTTTTACAATTTTTTATTTGATGCTTTTTTAATTCTTTCTTTCACCTTTTAATCTAATCCATGAGCAACCATTGTATCTGTGACGGTCCTCGCCGTTCAGACCCGTTAACCTAATAACGAGCCTAACTCGAGACCGCCTCCCGCGAACGGGTCGAAGCCTCGCAAGGTATATCATACCACGAGTCCGTAGAAACATAAAGGAACTAGCTCAAATATTCATAAGATCTGTCAATCTCAAAAAATATTTACATGAAATATACATAACTGCATTACAACTGTAACCAAACTACAACAGAACCTAGGGCATACCCCGAGGTGTACAACAAAAATGTAAAATTACACTGCTGGTGGTGCTGACCCTCCACTGGATGACGGGCGCGAAATCTCCTGATCTCCCTCACCTGGTAGGAGGTAGGGGTAAGCCTCTCGAGTCACTGGCTCAGTAGGGAAACTCCCTAGAAACCGAGCAAACGAACACAAGTAGCAAAGCAGGAAATGCTACGCTAGCAATTTATATTATTATCTAGCATGATATAAAACTATAAGTACCACTTACCCCTTACTGCTTAACAGGAATCAACGTAAATAAATAAATAGCAAAACCAAACAGGTGCACGAGCTACTGTAGAGAAACGCTACACTCGAGCCACGTCAACTGGTTCGCGACACCAGTTACTAACCCGGACAAACAACACAGGACTACCTCTCAGTCTCGCAGCCACAGACGAAAGGTCCAGCTGCCACTCCACTAAACAAGTACAAAGAACTGTGGAGTCCAACTAAACCACCACAACCTGCAAGTCACACACCTCGCAGGCCCATGCCTGGCACCTTTAGGGACTCTGGCCCTAGCTCCCTAAAGTGAGGCACTGGAAAACAGGACTAGCTGGGGTCCAGTACGTCTACTGGTGTCCGTCTCCCCCAACTACGAGCGCGCTACAGGCGACAACACAACAAACTCTCTCTAGTCGCTGTCCCACTGCCGTCTTTCCCTCAGCCGGACGTACTACTCAACACAAGAGTGAGGGTGTCCAGGAAGACGACAAGACCTCGTCGGTACCCAGTACCGGAACAAGCCCTGAGCACTCACGTGCCTGGCTCACACAAAACCTGGGGCTCCCAACTGAAGAGGTATCCACGGAAGGCGTCAAACTACAAGCAACGCACACAGAAACCTTGTGCACAACGTACAAGCCATGTGAAACCTCCACACAAACCACGTAACGCCATATAAATCACACACCACATGCTCCCAGAGCATAAAAGGAGTGTCAATGCACCTCCACTAACATCATATAACACAACTACACTAAACAGATAATCATACACTTGTCTGCATTCTCAGTTAACAACCTTCGGTTGTTGTCGCGGCGGCACGATGGGTCGCCTTCTGAACGCGGTGGATCGCAGGGACGTGACATGGTCGCGTTGCATAAGGCCGACGCCTTAGCAGGTGCGAACCCTAATCTGAAATCATTCATCCAGATCACCCCAAAACTCCTTAGAACCTATGGTTTTCATTCCATTTCATGCATTAATGTGTTCCTACACATGCTATCTAAGGTTTAGAAAGCAGGAAACACATTATCCACCACACACGAACAATTCACGAATCAAACCACGAGATATCTCCCTACCTTCGCAAAGAACAAAGCTTGTACGACATTTCCCCCGCTCCACTAAGCATCCTCGCGGTGGAAGCTCGTCAAACCAAGCTCTAACAAGCTGAATCACCCAAAATTCCACAGCAAAAACCCCCTGGCCGAGCAGAGCTTTCATCAGCTCTGTTCTGCTAGGGTTACTTAAAAACACAACGCAGATAAGAACGCGACGCTCCTCACAACCGCGACCAGATCGCGACACTTTAGGCTGTCGCGTTACACCTAATGACGTCAGTTCGTGCGCCCAGCACGCAACACGCGGCAAACATGCAAACGTTCACTTAAACTGACGGTTCCATGAACGCGGCGCCATGGGCTGTAGCGACCAGAACGCGTGTCTCCTCACTGTCGCGATAGAAACCGAGAAATAGTGAACACATTGGGCAAAATCTCATAACCTGCGGAAATCACCTATTACACACGTGTCATCGGCCATACACTGGCCTCCATGATCACACAAGGACGATCCGAACGGTTGGAACGTTACATTACTATCACCTAAAAAGAAATTTCGTCCTCAAAATTCAAAATAGAAGCCAATTATCAACATTTCAATTCAATTCATATAATACTATCACCTAAAAGGAATAAAACTTACTCAAACAAATATGGATACATTTTCCTCATTTCTTCCGCTAATTCCCAAGTATCTTCACCACCCTGCCTGTTCTCCCATCTAACTTTTACCAACTCAATTTCTTTATTTCTGAGTTTTTGGGTTCTGTTGCCTGTTATCTGCACCAGATATTCTGGCATTGTCATGTCTGGCTTCAAATCATCTCTTTGATAACTGACAACTTGGGTTGGATCTTTAATATACTTTCTTAACATTGAAACATGAAACACATCATGAGCATCAGTGAAATCTGCTGGCAAATCTAATTTATAAGCTGTCTCACCCATCCTTTCTTTTATTTGAAACGGCCCAACATATCTCGGGCTTAACTTGTCTTTCTTACTGAATCTTAATACACATTTAGTAGGAGATACATTTAAAAATACATAATCACCAACCTCAAACTGCAATGGTCTGCGTCTAACATCTGCATAACTTTTTTGGCGACTCTGGGCTGTTTTCAATTTTTCTTGAATGAATCTCACTATTTCTGCACACTGGCGAACTAATTCTGGGCCCAAAATCTACCTCTCTCCTACTTCATGCCAATTTAATGGTGATCTGCATGGTCTGCCATACAAAGCTTCATAAGGTGCCATTTCAATACTTGAATGATAACTGTTGTTATATGCAAACTCAACCAGACCCAAATGACGCTCCCAGATGCCTCCCCACACAAGACAGCAAGCCCTCAACATATCTTCAATGGTTTGAATTGTTCTTTCTGTCTGCCCATCTGTTTGTGGATGATATGTTGAACTGTACCTTAACTCTGTGTCGACGACTCTTTGCAAACTTCTCCAAAAGCCTGAAGTAAATCGAGGGTCTCGATCTGAAACTATAGTAACTGGTATTCCATGCAAAGGTACAATCCTTTCTACATACAACTTAGCTAGTCTATTAACTGACCATGTCATGCTAACTGGTAATAATCTACAGACCTTGGTCAATCTATCCACAAAAACCCATATTGCATTATGACCTGATGAACTAGGCAAACCAACTATAAAATCCATTGCTATGTCATCCCACTTTCACTGCGGAATGGGTAATGGCTGCAACAATCCTCCTGGCTTCTGATGCTCTGCTTTTATTTGTTGACATACTGCACATCTGGTTATGAATTCTGCAATTTCTCTTTTCATATTTGGCCACCAAAAATGCCTCTTCATGTCTTGATACATTTTAGTGCTACCTGGGTTGATGGTGTACCTCGATCTGTGAGCTTCTTCTAAAACTTTCTGTATCTTCTGGGACATACAATCGTCCTTTTAGTATAACCACATTATCATGTCCCAAATTTACTTCATCCATTCTGAGAATATATGCTAAATTGGTATCTGCTTTCTGTGCCTCTACTATCTTCCAGTAAAGAGAAGGCTCCACTGCACTAGTTGCTAATATTGCTCAGCGTTGACTGCTTGACACATGAAAAGAATTCTCTGCCACATCCTCATAAAGTTTCCATTCTATGATCATAAGTTGATTCATAACCACTTTTCTGCTCAGTGCATCTGCCACCACATTTGCTTTGCCCGGATGATATGCCAAATTAAAATCATAATCCTTTAAATATTCCATCCATCGGCGCTGCCTTAAATTCAAATCTTTCTAAGAGAATATATATTTTAAGCTCTTATGATCAGTAAAAATCCCAAATCTTTCACCATACAAATAATGCCGCCAGATTTTTAATGCAAAAACTACTGCTGCCAGCTCTAAATCATGAGTAGGGTAGTTCTCCTCATGTTTCTTCAATTGCCTGGAGGCATAGGCTACCACTTTACTATGCTGCATTAAAACTGCACACAAACCTCTCTTGCATGCATCTGTAAACAAAACAAATCCGCCACTGCCTGATGGAATCTCTAAAACTGGTGCTGATGTCAACCTCTTCTTCAATTCTGTAAAATTGCGCCTGCACTCCGGGGACCACACAAAAGGAACACCCTTTCTTGTCAACCTTGTCATTGGTGCTGCTATCTTGGAGAAATCCTGGATAAATCTTCTGTAATAACCTGCCAAACCCAGAAAACTCCTAATCTCAAACACTGTCTTCGGCTCTTCCCACTTCATTACTACCTCAACTTTGGCTGGATCCACTGCAATGTCTTCACCTGATATCACATGACCCAGAAACTGAATTTCCTTCAACCAAACTCACATTTACTAACTTAGCAAATAGCTGATGATCCGCAAATTAATATCTCATAATAAATACCACTATAAATTGATCCAAATATTGATGAAATATTCTGTTCATTAAATTCATAAATGTTGCAGGTGCATTTGTCAATCCAAAAGGCATCACAACAAACTCATAATGTTCATATCTAGTCCGGAAAGCTGTCTTCTCAATATCTTCTTCTCTGATCCGCAACTGATGATATCCTGATCTCAAATCTATCTTGGAAAACACTTTGGCCGACTGTAGTTGATCAAATAAATCATCAATCTGAGAAAGTGGATACTTTTTCTTAATTGTAACTTTATTCAACTGCCTGTAATCTATACACATTCTTAAACTGCCATCTTTTTTCTGACAAATAACACTGGCGCTCCCCATGGTGACTGACTAGGCCTAATGAAACCTTTTTCTACTAACTCTTGCAACTGCTTTTTCAACTCTTTCAATTATGCTGGGGCCATTCTATATGGTGCTTTAGAGATAGGTAAACTGCCTGGTTGCAATTCAACTGTGAAGTCTACCTCTCTATGCGGAGCTAACCCTGACAACTCATCTAGGAACACATCTACAAATTCTTTAATCACAGGCACTGAATCTATAGACTTACTAGATTCAACAAGACTAACAGAAGCAAGGTACGCTACACATCCCGCATTAATTAACTTTCTAGCTCTAAGTGCAGAAATAATAAACTTGGGAGTGTAAAATGGCATACCTTGAAATTCAAACACTTCACCACCAGGTCTGCAAAATTTGACCCTCTTCTTTCTACAATCAACAATGCCCCGTAGGCCTCTAACCAATCCATCCCCAGAATCACATCATATTCTTTCAATGTTAGAGCATACAATCTAACTGGCATCTGATTCCCATGAATCACTATCGGAACATCTTCTAAAAAGTAGGAAGTCAACAAATACCCTCCAGAAGGAATTCCCACCACCAACTCACAAGACTTTTCTTCTAAAGGAAGTACCATACTATCCAGAAAATCTTCGAAAATAAATGAATGGGAAGCACCCGGATCAATTAATACTCTAGCAGTATAATCAAAGAAAGGTAAAATACATTCAATAAGATTGGATGCTTCCGCCTGAGCTCTGGTAACAGCCATCACTCGACCCCGTCCTCCTCTCTGGTATGGTGCACCTCTGCCTTGCTCTGCTGGCCGTTGAAAGGGCTGCTGTTGCTGCTGGGTTCCTCTACAATAAGTCTGCTCTCGAGGATACGGACAATTCCTTGCTAAATGTCCTGGCTGCCCACAAGTATAACATCTGAAACCTGGATATGTTGTAGGCTGCCCTACGGTACTCTGTTGAGATTCCTCTGGAACCGGTGGTCGTGTAATTTCAAAAACAAGTTAATTGGAAGGTGATGTATTTTATAATGATTTTAGTTTAATTTCACAAAATAAATTTTTATATAGTGAAAATTGCTCCAAAAATTAATAATTCGACTTAATCTTAATATTCGTACATCAATACTATTCAATGTTTATATCTTTCAAGTAAGCATATTTTTTTAATAATTATGGTGGTTTCAAATTCAATTATCAAAATTCGGTGATATCCCGTTATTGTGCGCACATCTGAAAACAATACTAGAGGTATATTAATAACAAATTGAATTTAAAATCATCACAATTATGAAAAATATATATATATATATATATATATTGATTTTAAATATATAAATATTGACAATTATTGGTATATAAATATCGAGATTAAGTTGAATTATTAATTTTTGGAGTAATTTTTACTCGACAAATTTTTATTTTTGAAAATTTAAAATAAAATTATCATAAAATACATCAACTTCCCATTAATTTTTGTTTGAAATTATATTTTAATTAGACATAGTTTAGATATAAAATTAAACCAACTAATTTGATTTTTTATAATTTTTTATTTGATGCTTTTTTAATTCTTTCTTTCACCTTTTAATCTAATCCATGAGCAACCATTGTATCTGTGACGGTCCTCGCCGTTCAGACCCGTTAACCTAATAACGAGCCTAACTCGAGTCCGCCTCCCGCGAACGGGCCGAAGCCTCGCAAGGTATATCATACCACGAGTCCGTAGAAACATAAATGAACTAGCTCAAATATTCATAAGATCTGCCAATCTCACAAATATTTACATGAAATACACATAACTGCATTACAACTGTAACCAAACTACAACAGAACCTGGGGCATACCCTGAGGTGTACAACAAAAAAGTAAAATTACACTGCTGGTGGTGCTGACCCTCCACTGGATGACGGGCGCGAAATCTCCTGATCTCCCTCACCTGGTAGGAGGTAGGGGTAAGCCTCTCGAGTCACTGGCTCAGTAGGGAAACTCCCTAGAAACCGAGCAAACGAACACAAGTAGCAAAGCAGGAAATGCTACGCTAGCAATTTATATTATTATCTAGCAGGATATAAAACTGTAAGTAGCATTTACCCCTTGCTGCTTAACAGGAATCAACGTAAATAAATAAATAGCCAAACCAAACAGGTGCACGAGCTACTGTAGAGAAACGCCACACTCGGGCCACGTCAACTGGTTCGCGACACCAGTTACTAACCCGGACAAACAACACAGGACTACCTCTCAGTCTCGCAGCCACGAACGAAAGGTCCAGCTGCCACTCCACTAAACAAGTACAAAGAACTGTGGAGTCCAACTAAACCACCACAACCTGCAAGCCACACACCTCGCAGGCCCATGCCTGGCACCTTTAGGGACTCTAGCCCGAGCTCCCTAAATTGAGGCACTGGAAAACAGGACTAGCTGGGGTCCAGTACGTCTACTGGTGTCCGTCTCCCCCAACTACGAGCGCGCTATAGGCGACAACACAACAAACTCTCTCTAGTCGATGTCCCATTGTCGTCTTTCCCTCAGCCGGACGTACTACTCAACACAAGAGTGAGGGTGTCCAGGAAGACGACAAGACCTCGTCGGTACCCAGTACCGGGACAAGCCCCGAGCACTCACGTGCCTGGCTCACACAAAACCTGGGGCTCCCAACTGAAGAGGTATCCACGGAAGGCGTCAAACTACTAGCAACGCACACAGAAACCTTGTGCACAACGTACAAGCCACGTGAAACCTCCACGCAAACCACGTAACACCATATAAATCACACACCACATGCTCCCCGAGCATAAAAGGAGTGCCAATGCACCTCCACTAACATCATATAACACAACTACACTAAACAGATAATCATACACTTGTCTGCATTCTTAGTTAACAACCTTCGGTTGCTGTCGCGGCGGCACGATGGGTCGCCTTCTGAACGCGGTGGATCTCAAGGACGCGACATGGTCGCGTCGCCTAAGGCCGATGCCTTAGTAGGTGCGAACCCTAATCTGAAATCCTTCATCCAGATCACCCAAAACTCCTTAGAACCTATGGTTTTCATTCCATTTTCATGCTTTAATGTGTTCCTACACATGCTATCTAAGGTTTAGAAAGCAGGAAACACATTATCCACCACACACGAACGATTCACGAATCAAACCACGGGATATCTCCCTACCTTTGCGAAGAACGCGAAGAACAAAGCTTGTACGATGTTTCCCCCGCTCCACTAAGCGTCCTCGCGGTGGAAGCTCGTCAAACCAAGCTCTAACAAGCCGAATCACCCAAAATTCCACAGCAAAAAACCCCTGGCCGAGCAGAGCTTTCATCAGCTCTGTTCTGCTAGGGTTACTTAAAACACAACACAGATAAGAACGTGACGCTCTTCACAACTACGACCAGATCGCGACACTTTAGGCTGTCGCGTTACACCTGATGACGTCAGTTCGTGCGCCCAGCACGCGACACGCGGCAAACATGCAAACGTTCACTTAAACTGACGGTTCCATGAACGCGGCGCCATGGGCTGTCGTGACCAGAACGCGACACTCCTCACTGTTTCGATAGGAACCGAGAAACAGTGAACACATTGGGCAAAATCTCATAACCTGCGGAAATCACCTGTTACACACGTGTCATCGGCCATACACTGGCCTCCATGATCACACAAGGATGATCCGAACGGTTGGAATGTTACAGTATTTATGTGCATTCGCTCCTCTGGAATCTCTTTTAAAATCGAAGGTAAGACCGTAAGAGAATAAAACTTCAGCATCTAATCCGATAAGTCAATCCATATGTGGTGGTGTTTTCCTATTTGGGCTAGAGCCAAACGGGCCTCTACTAAGAGATGAAGGGAAACGATCGCCGGTGCGGACAGTAGCCTGCAAAAACCAGAACAGGATCAGGGGGCCCGGTTGAAGAACCGGGGGGAACCCTCCGATGCCTAAGTCAAGTGACTGTAGAAAGGATTGAGGAAGAAGAGTTCGCTTGTATGTGCCTCGCGTGGAGGTGAGTGTATGGCCAAGGTTCCGTTACCTTTGCATGAAGGGTATCTGTGCCTTTTATAGGCGAAGGTTCTGGAGAGGTTGGACGTGCCACCCTTTTATGACACCGGAAAGGGCGCGTCGGTTGGCGCCCTTAGTGGGGAGTTATCCGTTAAGGCGTCCGTTGAGGGGCCCTGCGGTTAATGCTCTCCTTGATCGTGGGGCACATGTTGCGCTGCTGTCGTAACTGCTGCTGGGAGGTAAAAGGCTTCCCTGCTCTTCTCTGATCGGAAGGTACCGAGCAGGGGGTCTGCTCGGTAGCTGGACCGACTGGTTGGCACCTGGTGTCCGGGGGCACATCTTGTGTTGATGGGAGGCCGCAACGCGCTTCGAGCAGGACCTGTTAGGTCGGCGGCACCTAAACCGAACAGGCTGCGCAGCGTCCGGAGACTGCCCTTGGGACTTGGAGGTATCCTGGCATAGGGATCGTGCTCGGAAGCCTTGGGCTAATATCCGAGGACGCGCGGCGCCTTGCCATGAGGCCACGCTGTTGAACCACTCTTTATTACCTTCATATTTTGGTGTTAACAAAATTTATGATTAGATTTGTTTATGATTATTTTGGTGCTAACAAAATTTTTTATGCAACTTAAATTTAATATTTTGTTTCATCTGTGTCGCATCAATCTCATAGCAATATGTTGAGTCTCACATTGATGCAATATGGCGCACTAAAATGATAAAATCGATGTCTAATCTATATCATCGATTTTAGTTCAAGTGCCAAATTAATAAGCGCTACGACGATTTGTTTTTAATTGATTTTATAAAGCGCTATAACGATTCGTTTAGTAGTTACAACGATTTCTTAAATGGCCATAACGATTTGTTAAGAAATCGATCTCAGAACGATTCGCTAAGTGGTCATAACGATTTGTTAAGAAATCGATCTCACAACGATTTCTTAAGTGGCCATAACGATTTGTTAAGAAATTGATCTCAGAACGATTCACTAAGTGGCCATAACGATTTGTTAAGAAATCAATCTCACAACGACTTCTTAAGTGGCCATAACGATTTGTTAAGAAATCGATCTCAGAACGATTCTTTTTATAGCCATAACGATTTGTTCACATCGATTTCGTTCTCATAACGATTTCATAAGTCATGCTCATAACGATTTATTCATGGATACTGTTCAAACACAGATTACCTTTATATTTCAAATATGTTTGGCGCCTAATGAAAAGTCAAATATCTTCTGACAGAAAAAGCTGCATGCGTATTTCAGAGTCTTGTCAGAAAAAGATATGAACTATTTTTATCATGTCAACAGAAACACAGTAGCATGCACTGTCATCTTATAAACACTCTTTTATGCTAACTCTCTCTTTTATGCTTACAGACCTCGAAGACCACCAGAGTCTGATTAAGACAAATGAAGAGAAGATGAGCAACGGCTAGAACTCCAACGGATCCCTTCAACGGATCTATTCAAACTGCTCATATAAAAGAAGAAGCTTAGCTGAAGAAAAAAGAGAGTCTTCCTGAATATCTTTGAAGGAGTGTACATCCAAGTAAGGAACCTCAACGCCACATACACACAAAAGAAAGAGAGAAAGAGCCTGAGCCAAGAAGAAGAAGCGATCAAAAGCATCTCAAGCATTCAAGCCTTCAAGCTTCCTTTCTTCCTTCTCTCTTCATTCTCCCTGTGCTCATTATAATCTTGGGGGATAGTTTTTGCTGAGAGTTTCTTTTGGGTAGATGTCATTCTTGTAGAACTCTCAGCACTGTTCTTTCTTTTATAAGAAAGGCATCTTGTCCAGCTGTAGGACTGTATACAGTAGATAACCCAGCTAGAGGTTTGTGTCTAGCTGAACCAAACTGGGGTTTGTACCAGTTGTTAACCTAGCTAGGGGTTAGTGTCTAGCAGAACCGCACTGGGGTTTGTACCAGGAGGTTGGCTTCTTGACCTGTAAAAGAAGTGGGCTGCCTTCTTGCCCGGGAAAGAGAAGAAGACCAGCTGGGGTGCTGGGTGTAAGGTCCATAAGGGGGACTGTACCCTTGGTTAGTGAAATACCAAGAGTTTGCTTGGGGACTGGACCTAGGACTTCCATGTGGGAAGGGCCGAACCAGGATAAATCTCTTGTGTTATTTGTGTGATTGTTTATTTGCTTCCGCACTACTACTCTTTATCACACTAAACTAATCAAACTTTCAAGTGATAATTTTCTGTGTTTAAAGTTTCTATTTCAGATTTCAGAAAACCTATTCACCCCCCCTCTAGGTCAGTTTGCTGTCGAACCAAAAGGGCCAACACACGCCAGCCTGTTGGGCCGTGATGGGCCGTGCGGGGCCATAATGGGCCCTGCAAGCCTAGGGGGCTAGAAATAGCCACCACACTTGCCCCCCACTCTCTCAAGCTTGCTCGGATTCCAGAGTACCTTCAGAGAGGAGGTCTGTTCGGTTGTCATTCGCATTGAATGTGATGTTGACTTCGGCAGAGCGAACGGTCACTGAAGCGACGCCATTTAGTGTTCCCCTTGGGGATGGGGAACTATCATCATTGCGAGGATGACGTGTCGCCCAGAGGACACGCAACGACGTGTTTTGAACGATCCGTTTGAAAGAACCGCCCTTTTGTTTTCGATTTTTGCGCTCCTCCTTCCTTATAAGGACTCAAAGGGGGGGGGGGGGGGAAGTGAAGGCTCACGCCCTCCTGCACCTTCGCTCCTTGCGCTTGCCTCCTCACACCTGCTTCTAAGCTACCTCTTCTTCTTCGCTGTCTTCGTGCTTCGTCCTCGCCTCCAGCAATGTCACAGAAGGGGAAAAGTGTCGCAGTCGTCAGAGCGAGCGAAGCAGCGCCCGGGGCGACTCGCGGGCCAAAATACCGCTTCTTCGAGGGTCTTCGGGAGAGGTTCAAGATTGGTGAGGAGTACGAAATCGTCCTTGCGAGGGAGGAGGAGTCTTACCTGGTTAACAAACCAGGTTGTTTCGCTCTCTCCCTCGACATACTTGAGGCTGGATTCCGGCTGCCAGTGCCGGAGGTGGCGAGGGCGCTGTTGAACATTTGGGGGATCGCCCCATCCAGCTGACACTGAACTTGTGCAGGACGATATGCGTTTTCAGCATCATCTGCAAGCTCCGGGGAGTGCAGGGCTCTGCAGACGTCTTTCAGGTGCAATTCAACCTCACAGCTTCGCCGCTGTTTGGGGAGAGCATCTACTACACCAAGCACCGCCCGAACAGAATGCAAATCATGTTCAGGAGAAAGTACTCCAACAAAAAAGGATGGACGCATCGCGTCCTCTTCATCAGTCATCTTGCCAACGCTCCAGAGTGGGGGTTCCCTACTCATGTTCGGGAGCCCCGGAAGGAGCGTTGCCTCTTCTTAATTCAGGATGAGGCGAAGGCCTCTGATAGCCTGAATACGGACCTGGTGCGAAAGGCCGAGCTTTATTTGACGGACTTTACTCTTGTCAAGTATGGCCTGAGCCGACCATGGAGTAAGTGTTCGTTCCCATTTCTAACTTTTTGAGTTATGTCGAGCAGCTTTCTAACCATCCTCTTCTTGTGCAGCCGTTGCCGAATTGGCCGCTGGTCGGGATCAGGAAGACCAGGAAAACTATGTCGAACAGATCCTGATCACGGCATATGTGGCCTGTATGGGCGAGGATGCCACAGCTGCTGTAGCCGAAGAACGCCACCTGTCTGGCTCCCGTGCCCCCCAAAAAGGACCTCCGAAGATTAGTATGAAGAGGAAGCCCAAGGCCAAGACAGCGCCAAAGGCCGCGCAACGAGCGGTCGAGGGAGGAAGAGGATGAAGAGGAGGAAGAGGCCCCCAGCTTGAGGCATGGAAGAAGCGCAAGTTGGTGAGGACTTCCGAGCAGATAAGGCCGCAGACGGCCATTAAGACAAGACCCTTGTCAAGGGAAGGGATGTTCTCCGAGCTGGGGCTGGTCGTAGTCAGTGACCAATCCGATGAAAACTCCTCCGGGGAGCATGTCGGGGCGTCCACGCCCCAAGGCCCCACTGCGGGCCGAACAAAGGGGATGGCTGCAGTCGGGGCGTCAAGCATCGTAGCCACAGGATAGACTGCGGCGGAGGGTGTAGCCGCCACCACCCAAGAGTTGACCTCGGTAGGGGCCGACGAGGCCACAGCGTTGGAGGGGGAAGTGCTAGGCTAGGTGGCGCGTGTGGTGACGCCCACTCCTCCCTTCGAAGCGGATGTGGAAGTCCCAGTACAGGTAGATGCTGCGAGAACTCGTGAGGCCGAGCAGAGGGCTGAGGTCGAGGAGGAAGGACCTCAAGGATCCCCCGCCACAGGGGAGTCAGCAGCCGTCGCGGGTGCTATCGATGCGGTCGGAGGAGAGGTTCCTTCTGCCGGGCAGACTAATGCTGTCGGCGAGGATCGAACCGACTCCGAGGAAGATCGGATGCCCTTGTCGCACACGCTGAGGGGGAAGTCCCCTACACGTCCCCTCGGAGAGGATGTTGGAAGCTACCCTGGAGCGCCTCCAGGGGAGTGCCTCTAAAGACCTCCCCCCGTGCCCCACTGCGTCCCAGCTTGAAGTGCTGGCGCGGTGCCAGGGGTTAGGTCCGGAGGACACTTCTGAACATTCGTTTGAGGTTCGCCAGTCGGAGCGCCATACCGAGGAGGACGACGACGTCGATGTGGAGGGGCTAGCAGATGGCATCGCAAGGTCGCTGGAGACGCTCAAGCGACTTGTGACGCGAGCTCGGGACCATCGCCAGATGTGGGATGCCGAGTTCGCGTTCTGCGAGGAGCTAGAGGAGCGGCATCGAGTTCGGGAGGTAGAGCTGCAAAAGGAGGTGAAAACCCTCCAAGAGGCACTCCGAACTTCCGAACTCAACCTCGCCGTTGCTTGGGTGGAGAAGGAGGCGCTTACGAACATTTTGTCTGAGGCCAAAGCCTGTGGCGTCACCGAGTACAAGGCGGGCCCGAGCTTCAAGGAAGACTTGGAGCAATACGGTGCGCTTTGCTATAAGGTGGGCCTCGGCGCTGGAGAGGACCGAGGACGACGGCTGGTCACGATCGAGTACGCTCGCGAGGCCTTCGAGGCTGCCCTTGAAGAATGCCGTCGACGGACCCAGGATCCGCTCCTAGATGGAGTGCGATTCTTTCACTTCCAGTTGGGGTGAATGACTCCTGGGGGCGACAGTGCAGGCCCCTTCGAACAGGCTCCGTGAATGCATCTCCTTCTTCTTTTTGTGTGGCTTGTTCTCAACGAGCCCTTTTGTAATTCGAAGAATTTGAATAGATCTCCCTTTTTGAGCACTCAAACGGCTTTCTTTTTCTATCTTCTTTCCTTTGCGTTTGTTCTGTTCGAATCAAATTTCGTCGGTCTTTTTAAAGGGTTCGTGGTTATCACGCAGGTTGTTTGGAACTTAGAATAGTCTCGACCAAGGGTTTGCACCGAACACCTTTGGCTTTAGGGTTTAGGCATCACACTAGCCTTTCGAGCTGAAAAGCCTCGACTAGGGATGTCCTGAATACCCTTTCGAGCAGACCAAAAGAATAGAAAGAAGAGAAGTAGGATGCCGTGCAAGAGGCTTTTACAAATAATAAGCCTTTAGATTAGATACGTGCCAGGTTCTGGGTATGGCTTCGCCACTAGGAGTAGTCAGCTTGTAGGAGCCTTTTCCAAGAACCTGGGTGACCCGATAAGGTCCTTCCATTTTCGAGCTGAAAAGCCTCGACTAGGGAAGGAGGAGATGGAGCCTGCGAGGAGGGCTTCAAACCATGCGTTGAGTAGTCTCATTTAAGGTGGCCGGAAGGGTCGCATCTGATGCCCGGCATTTGGTCGCATCTGATGCTCCATGGAACACCATGTGCGACTCAGCCCCGGGCTTCCAGGATCTCCACGGTGAATGGGGAGCGGAAGTCCAGGTCATCATCCGCCGCTGTTTTGCCCTCCGCCCTTTGGACCATTGCATCCACCGGCGCTCCAGGTTGACGACGTGACGGAGGCATCTGGCTAACTCCTAGTTGGAGTGCACAAAGCCCTCGCATCTGGACCCATGGGAGTTGGCACCCATGATGGAATGCGAGGGAGATAGAACCACTGCGGAGCGGCAGGGTGAGTTGTCCTGCCGCTCCGGTGTCCGACGTGCCGACGGGGCCTGGCGTGATAGTCGGGGCGATTCTGCATGTTGCTCCTGCGGCGCTGGAGGGGCGCGGGATTGTCGATGAGACGATTCCGCATGCTGCTCCGGTGGCTGAGGAACCATCAGGGCCAGCTGTGCGGCCAACTGGGCCTGGAGGCCCTGGCAGATCCCTACCAGATGATGAATCTGCCCCCGGAGCTCCGCTATCTCCAGGGCGGTTGCTGGCACAACAGCAGCAGGAGCATCACCGTTGCACCAGTGGGGGCGATGATGACGTAGACAGGGGGGACTCTATCGCGTGAGTCCACACACGACTGTCGAGACCTCATTACCCTGCTGCTGGGGTTCTGGTGAGAGGAACGTCCGCGAGCCATGGTTGATGTCGTTCCCACAGACGGCGCCAAAATGTGGTGGTATTTTCCTGTTTGGGTTGGAGCCAAACGGGCCTCCACTAAGAGATGAAGGGAAATGATTGCTGGTGCGGACAGTAGCCTGCAAAAACCAGAACAGAATCAAGGGGCTCGGTTGAAGAATCGGGGGGAACCCTCCGATGCCTAAGTCAAGTGACTGTAGAAAGGCTTGAGGAAGAAGAGTTCGCTAGTATGTGCCTCGCGTGGAGGTGAGTGTATGGCCAAGGTTGTGTTACCTTTGCATGAAGGGTACCTGTGCCTTTTATAGGCAAAGGTTCTGAAGAGGTTGGACGTGCCACCCTTTTATGACGCCGGAAAGGGCTCGTCGGTTGGCGCCTTTAGTGGGGAGTTATCCGTTAAGGCGTCCGTTGAGGGGCCCTGCGGTTAATGCTCCCCTTGATCGTGGGGAGCGTGTTGCGCTGCTGCCGTAACTGCTGCTAGGAGGTAAAGGGCTTCCCTGCTCTTCTCTGGTCGGAAGGTACCGAGCAGGGGGTCTGCTCGGTAGCTGGATCGGCTGGTTGGCACCTTGTGTCCGAGGGCACAGCTTGTGTTGATGGGCGGCCGCAGCGCGCTTCGAGCAGGACCTGTTAGGTAGGCGGCACCTGAACTGAACAGGCTGCGCAACGTCCGGAGATTGCCCTTGGGACTTGGAGGTATCCTGGCATAGGGATCGTGCTCGGAAGCCTTGGGCTGATATCCGAGGACGCGCGACGCCTTGCCAGGAGGCCACGCCAGCCTACTGGTCCGTGATGGGCTGTGCGGGGTCATAATGGGTCCTGCAAGCCTAGGGGGCTAGAAATAGCCACCACACCATCCAAGTCCATCTAAAAGTGGGTCTAATGTTTAAACTATTTTATGGACTTGAGTTAAACATTTGAGTTTCAAATAGACTTTTAACGGGTCAACCAGATAGTGTGCTCTAGTAGTTCCCCAAAATTTATTTACTTGTTATGGAATTAATCTAGAAAAAGTAAACTTACGAAGTATAGCATGTTTGCATCCCCGGAGTTATTTGCATATATAACCCTATAGGGGCAAAGAACCGCTAGGCCGGCCTCCTTGAAAAGGGATGCATTTCATTTTGGTATCATGGTATGGCTCCCAGCATGTCACCTCATTGCTTAAATTCGTGAGTAACCTCTAAGGTATTATAAGGATTCTATTGAAGAGATTTTACAAATTTGTTAATAAAAAGTGTTGAAAAGGGTTTTTATGGCAAAGTTGGTCGTACCGCACGGATCAACCGTAATGTATTGTTCGTGACACGGTATGATATTATAGCAACCCGAATTTTTAAAATATAAATAAATATAAAACTCATTATCACATGTGAGAAACTAAAATGGTGTAACACCATAAATTAATATCGAGTTTTTGACACTATAAATTAAACCTAACTGTACAAAAAAAATTAAGATGTTTTGATTTAAAGATATATGTATGGTAAACATTGTCTCACACTGGTAACACTAATGGTCATGCGTACCCCGACAGGGCATCACCGGATTATGGTAACATAATCAAAATTTAAAATTACCATAATTATAAAAAAAAATGTGTTGATTCAATAAATGTGAATATGAAAAAATTTTGATGCACAATTATCGAGATAAATCTAGTTTATCTATTTTTAGTACAATTTGTTACTTGATAAATTTTACTTCAAAAAAAAAATAAAAATTACTATAAAACTTACGACATTGTAATTAGACTGTGGTGAAATTTTGATCGGATGTCATTTAGATAGCCCCAAAGAGACCTAAATGATTAAAATATATATTTACGAAAGTTTAACTATTCCTTCACTTTGAAGCAATCTGCATACTAGTGTGAACATGAGTGTGCAACAGTGTGCATGTGTAAGTGTGTACATGTATATTAGTGTAAACATGCATGCATGTGTGTTAAAAGAAAATAATAAAATAACGACAAAGAAGGGATAAGCATAATTCTGCATATACATGTGGGTGTGTACACTTGTAAGTGTGTGCATACATATTATGTACCATTTATGAGTGTATGAGGTGTTATAGAGAAGGAGTGCAAGTGTTGGGGAGGCTACGTGTGTGTGTGGGGCGGGGGGGGGGGGGGAGATGTTTTGCATGCATGCACAAACATGCATATAGGTTAAAAGGGTTGGCGGTGAAAGAGTTTGGGAAAAAGAAAAGAAAAAGAAGAAGAAACACAAGGGAAGAAGAAGGGAGTTTTGCAGAAGGAATAAAGGCCAACCAAGTTTTGTTGGGAAGAAAGAAGAAGAATAAAATAAAGTGCGAGGTAGGTATCTTCACAATACTTATATGATAATAATATTTCTTGATTTATAATAAAGTCACAAATTGAGAATTTTAATTAACATGGGTCAGAAGCAAATATTTCACTTGAAGTTTCACTATAAAAGTTCATCATGTGATCTCTGGGTCATTTGCATGTACTTATGTAATTTCTCTTAGCACCATCGTAGACCCTTTATAATTTATTGCAGAGTTAGAGTTCATCATTGTTCTTTCAACAACTGATTTCTATAGCATGGTTTTGATAAACTCATACAGATTATTGGGAGTGTTTTGCACCAACTTTGCCTTCTAGTAGGGAACAGAAGGTTAAAATCCTGTTAGGGTCAACCTACCCTGATCAGTAGGTCGACGCAACCTGAAGATAGGTCAACGCACCCTTCAGGTAGGTCGACGTATCCTGACATAGGTCGACCTATCCTCTTCAAAACCACTCAGCAGGTTGACACATTCCCTTCAATGTGTCAACACACTCTTTCAACAAGTCGACACACTCTTGTACTCAGGTCGACCTACCCTTGTTCCCAAGTCTACCTATGTTGTCTTCAGGTCAACCTACCATCACCAACAGGTCAACACACTTTGCTAACTAGACCTTTTTCTTGAAACAACCTTTGAATGAATTATGGTATATTAAATTCCATATTTATCTGAAATAAATTTTAAGTTATTTACTCTTATAAAAGTGATTTATAAAGTATTCATGGATCAACTCTTATATGTTATATACACAATTTTAGCATGTGCCATGTTCCTTGAAAATTTCACTTGCAATGTCTAGAATTTGGGATCTTTGGATCTCTCGTGGAATTACAATGTTGAAATGAGCCAATTTAAGGGCTCTGACCTGATCCTGGGAGGAGCACCCGAAAGTACTTGTGCCCATGGGAGTGTGAATTGTAACGACCCTCTTCATACCGGTACGATTATACCAATCCCCATCGGTATAAAGGGCGTCGTCACAGTGGGACATTTACCCAACACTGGTCAATAGGTTGATATGTACCTGGATAGCAATAGAGTTCAGCGGAATAAAGTAAACAACTCAATTCATGATCCGTCACCAACACACATTCCATAATCTAAATAGCGAGATAGAAGGACAATGTCCGCATTAATACAAAATAAAGAGAGTTACAATGTCCAAATATAGTCCTTACATTAATCCTTTTGTGCAAAAGAAAAGTACAACTGATAACAGCTCCACAAAATAGTCTTCTAGTGATGATCCTCGCCACGCTACCTTCTAGTGCACGATACCTGTCAACCTGTACGCCGAAGCAAGAGTGAGTCCAAAGACTCAGCAAGCGACACTACTCATGATATACACATACAAGTCTTAGTAGTTTCTACATGCACTTTTACAATTACAACACATAGCATGCTAGTCAATTCAAGTTGTCAACATATCATGATTGTTCTACAATTTTATACATAACTCGTGCTTTCAGATTTCTAAAATAAATTCACCTATCACATGGTCTCTATTCAATTTACTCAGGAACTTTAATCTTTCAAAGAGCTAAAACATGAATGCTATCAACATGAACAATTTACATACGTGAAGGGAAATACAACTAGCATGGATTTCACGTAGTTTTAAACACATACACGAACCTTTTCACATGCCTTAGATTGCTGATTTCATATGATTCAATGGCTATAAATCTACACATGAGAGCTACAACGTTGCTTAAAACATAAAATATGAACAGTCCCTCATGCCATTTTGCACACACATTCATTAGTTGTTCCTAACATGGATTCTAGGTATTTATGCACACATAAGCATGATAATGACAACAAGAGTTTACTGATTTCACATGGTTTCCAATAACCCATTCTCACATTTTCGGTTTCACATGATTTCATACTTACTCATTCACATTGTTCCCTTTTACACATTTGACACGTACACATATTCACACTTACAAAATTGACTCATTTTCACATCATTTTCTCTTACACTTTCACTTAACACATAACACATCGATTGCACTTACCACGTGCATCTTGGGCACTTACCACGCGCCATATTCACATATTTCACATTTTACTCATTTTTCATTACTTAAACAATTTGCCATGACACATAGTCCTAACCACCAGTAGAGGACACTAACAATATCTCATAGCTCGTGCTCATCACTTAGCACGGCTCTCAACACAACTCATAACACAACACTTACACGACTCATACACATACTCACCACCTAGGCAATATAGCGGTGAATCTTGGTAACTGCGCAGACCGGGAGAAGCCCTCTCCACCCTATCCAGTGGTACTTGTCCACCTCCAGGATTTTCCCAATGCCTTTGGGACAAACTTATATCACATGGAGCCTTCTATAGGGACTTTTCTATATACGGCTCCCGATGCCTCTAGGGTAGCAGTGTCACATAGGCACAACTTTTACACTTTTACACATTACCGTTTTACTCCTGGTTTTATACATAACTCTTCCCATTTCATTCACTTTCTCACTCACATAAACACTCCTGTTTTTCCCTAACATGGTACTACAGAATTTCAAGAATTTAACACATAGTAAACAGACTAATCATGTTGGTTTTAGACCATAACAATCACATTACGATCATATGTACGAATTATCACATTTCACATGAAAATATATAACTTCTTATTTACTGATCCAAGTGACCTGAAATTTAAACCACATGCTGGTTTCGGGTTCATGATGATACCCTCAGTTTTTCAGATTTTTCTGAGCCATGTAGAATTTACAGAAAATAAAACGTCTAATTAGCATGCTATTAACAACTTAAGTTAACATGGGGTTAACACATCTTGTAATTTAACCACTTGCTGTTTAAATACACACTGTTAACAATATGTAGGAATTTAGGATACAAAATTTACCCTAATTTATACATCTAAGGATCAATTACCACGACCATGCTTACATGCCTTCATTATTACCGAACCGAGCTTATTTATAAATTACACAGCATGGATAACTTTCTAAAATTGCAATCCCATATGCTGACCCACTGACCTTCATGATTAGACTCAAACCAAATCGTCCACACTAATTCAAATCATGAACAAGGATTTACAGAAAATCAACACCTGTTTAGCATATTATTCACAACTTAACTGACATGGGTCTAACATAAATTGGCAATTTATCCACTTACTGTTTTGCACATAAACTACTACTATATGCATGATTTTAGATTGCAACATCATCCTAATTCATACATCTATAAATCATTTGCCACAACTATTTTTACATGGTTTCATTTTACCGAACCACACTTATTAACAATTCCACAAGCATGCATGGATTACCTAATTTCAGAACATACACACATGACCCACAACTCTTCATGATTAGACCGAAATCAAGGCATTCACATTAATCTAAATCATGAATCATGGACTTTGCAAAATGGTCTACAAGTCATGCTCACATGCTTACAAGACATCATTACCACATTCATCACACAACTCACACACATCCACAACCACAATGCATAATGTACATAGCTTATAGAATTACCATATATCCTCATCGCACAAACATATCGAAATTAAATGTATAAGTGGGACAGAACAGCTCACTGTTCTGTCCAGAAGAACTAAACGGCGGTCTCTGGCCGCTGACTCAGGGTCAGCGGCATGGTCGATGGACGCCGAGCTCATCACAGGCGTCCAGGGACCTTGCCGTTTACTCAGGTCTGTGCAGAAACACAGACCCGAGCTCTGAAATTCGGGTGAAATGGAGGGTCTAGGACTCGAAATAAATTCCATAAAAATGATAGAAACATCCTAGACTCATACGGGGACACCATAGATAGGTCACTTGCCTTTCAAAATTTCTTCTAAGGGATTTAAAGGCTTGGTGAAGACCTCCTTGGGCAGTCCCAAGAAGTTGCAGAACCTCCCTCTAGATCGCCTTCCTCCGGGCTCCTGGGTGATCTCCACGCCGAGGGGATGATGGGGAGCCTTCCCCTTTGCTTCAGCTTCCTCCTTGTTGCAGAAGATCTCCAGATCCAGCTCCAAGGGGTCGGATTTGGGGGTTCTAAAATGGGGTTTTTCTCACAGCTCACCTAGGGTTTTTCTCTCTTCTTCTCTCTCTCTCTCTTGCAAGGGTGAAGGGAAGGAATGGGAGAGTCCCATTCGGGTTCAGGACTTAGAAGAGCCCCTCACCCACTCACCATACCGATTTGACAGGCTGAGAGCCGTTGGGGACATCCCCCAATGGTGGCCATGCCTTGCTCCCGGATTTTCTGGCTCTGCAACGCATGCAGGTCAGAGAAATTGGCGTCCATATCGCTGGACGCCGGATTTAGTGTTGGCGTCCATGTCTGGACGCTAACACTGGATCAACGGCCTGGGCTTGACGCCAAGGTGCCTTCGGCCAGAACCCTAAATTATGCGGAAAACCACGCATACCAAGCTTATATACATGCATCATGTATACGGTATTATATCTATACCATCACCATGCAATACATACCTTATTTATATTATATAAACATATTAACGCTAATTGGCCCTTCGGCTAGAACTCAAACATGCAGAAACTATGCTTACTATATACATATATACATACAATGTATAAGGTGTAACATGTATATTACCATACCAGGCAATCAATATCATTCATACCTAGGCATACACAAGCATACATAAATACACTAAGATAGATGTACGTAGATATCTACCTATGCGTACACGACGTTTTACATAAGTGCGACTCAACACACGGCGAGATGAATGACAAGAATTATGAGGGCTTCGCAAATCATTAGGAGGTGATATGAATTATGTTAGCTAGGAATAATCTATTCGATAAAAATCCTTGCACACACACACACACTTGATTTGACATATATATAGTATACACACACGGGTGTAGCATACTTATGTACATTATGCTTGGAATAGATGGATACAACATGCGCACCGGTAATTTGGTTAACTTACACAACTTTACCTAACATTGCTTAAGCATTACATGTATAGGATTTCTTAATATATATACTATATGCATAATTCATCCAATTGACTATTCTCACCTAATCATCATGAAGATATATGCATGTTATTCATGAGGAGTATAGAATCCCAATATGACCACTAATTACACCTACTATGCTTGAACTCTTTACGTACATGAAATGCACGAAGTACAATGTACACATTAACTAAACCATGCAATAACAACGTTTACAACCAAATATACATATGTACTCCATACACTTTCATACAAGGTTCCACAAAACAGGTAGTATAGGATATTCCTCATTATTTAGATATCACATGCATAGTGTTACTCACGTATCCTAAGTCAAAGACTCTTGGTATTCACAATACACCTCTAGTTGTCTAGTTGTTCACTTCCACATTAATTATCATATACTCGTATCTATACATATACATATAAATACAGATATACGCACATGCTCATGTTCAAGAGAAGAACAAAATTTATAGTAGGCACAATGAACTACGCACACTAAGCACACAATAAGCGGATACTCAACACACACATTCATATACATACGTATATTTATAAGGAGAATAAAAAAAATCCGGGGTCTTACATGAATGGTCTAGTGTGGCATTGCAACCTAGAGGACATGTTAAATTTGCTAGACATCTTGCATCAAATCCTACATGTGAGTGCTTTGTGCTTAAGATCTAGTTTTCGACACGGAAACTTTCACTTTGTGAGAACTTATCTATAAAACCTTGTTAGCTTGACTCTTTTTCTAACATAATCCTTTACCCTAATAGTACTTGCCTAATATGATTATTGTGACATCTTGCAACGTATGCTTCAAGATGTTCTAATTAAGCTTGTCATACTCTCTCATTACCATGTCAATTTTCAGTATACTTATTCATCAAGTCTATGTATTCTTCCAACATAGTAATCACTTAAACTCCGGGCATTGTGAACTTACCTACTAGTCGATTAGTTCATAATGTGATTACAATATCTTTACAGGTTCTAGCGAGACAAATAAGGAAGAGAGCGAGCACAGGACTGAGGAGTAGATCAGAGAAACCACTTTTCTAATTTTCTTTTTGCCTCTTATTGTAAAAAGACTCGGTAACTACCAAGTAGAGGGACTCTACTGTGTAATAAAGATTGTTATATGGGTACAAGTAATATCATGTTTCCTTTTACCTACGTGTTGCTTGCGCTTGATTGACTGACATCTGTGTGCACCGGGTTTCTGCTACACTCGGGGCATCACAAATTGAGTGGTATGAGAACAACGGTTCGACAGGTAGCATCCTAGGGTTATCACCTAAGATCTTGTAGATAACTTGTGAGGTGGCTTAGAGCCAATGGGATTATGTGATAAATTGGGAGACTTTATAGATCTAATTTATATAAATTCTCGGTTTGTTTATTTCAACATAATGGTTGGACATGTTAGAGGTAGATTGCTTGAAATTCTACAAGCATGGTGAATGGATATAGAAGTGTTGGATCGAGATGGAACTATAGTTGTCCTAGAGGAGGGTGAATAGGACTTCTTGCTTTTAAAAAATTATCTGAAAACTAGATAACACTTAATAGAGTTGTTAGTAATCATTGTGATGTTGTGAAACAAGTGAAAACTTGGCGGAATCAATAACACAAGAATGCATAAGGATTTTATCCTGGTTCGGCCCTTCCCACATGGAAGTCCTACATCCAGTCCCCAAGAAACCACTTAGGATTTCATTAATTGCCAGAATGCTTGGCCTTCTCTCAACCCGAGAGGTATTACAAACCCACCCACTTGCTCCCAGCAAGTCTTCCTTCACCAGGGGTACAAGACCACCTACACCAGTAGGTCTTCCCTTCACAGAGGGGCACTGCAGGGAACAAACTCCCTGCGGGTTATCTTACACAGAAGTGAAAATGCACTAGTGTCTGCTCAATAGAATGAGCAAACACAAAGAATAAAAAGAGAAACATTACAGAATGAAACTCAAAACTCTTTCTGAAACAAGAGGTGGACTGAGAAGATCTGCAATGCATAAGCCACCAAGAGACAAGACTTCTTTGAATCAAAGAGGAGCAAGGAAGTCGAAGACTGAGAACAACTTTCTCTCATTGCAATGGCACTTCTTCCTTTGGCTTTCAGAATCGAGTGGAGTGTGTGTCTAGTCTTGTATTCTCTCTATGTATCTTGTGTATCTGTGTATCTATGTGTCTTGTGGTTTGAACTTTATCTTCTCATATATAGCTTCAAATATCTTCTTGTTTGAATTTGACCGTTGGAAGCTAGCCGTTTAAAGGATATCTGCTTGAGCCTTGGATGTTGATGTGTTTGAGATTTCTATCATGACAGTCATTCGTTTCAGCTCTAGGGTTTCCAACATCTTCATGCTATGTGGGTAGCTTCATGCTTGATGGACAGCTTCAAGGAAGTTCTGTGAGAGTCATGCTCAAGGTTGAAAGGTAGGCATGCTTCATTAAATGTCCTGCAAATCTGAAATGACAGGACAAAAGCATATACATCCATACATACCTTCGGAGGTAGGTTAGATAAAAGAATATAAAGTATGAAGAAGTTCAGACAGAAGTTCAGAACATTTAAGAATGAACAAACAGTTGCACACAATCTCTTTCTGAAGTCATGGGGTTTTCTGACAATGGTAGGTAGGTCCTGATAGATAGCCCATATAGCTTATACCTGTCAAGCATTTAATTTCTTGACCATTTGTCGATCAACTTATCTTCCTGTCAGTGGAAGGGATAACAAAATATATCTAAATTTTTTACAGATCTCAAAAGGATATTTCATAGATGACTAATATTGAATAAAATTTTTTCCCCCGCAAAAGGTAATTTGGATTTTATATTAACTAAAAAAAACATGATTTATAGGACTTTAAGGAAACTATCTTTATGTAAAAGATATTTCAATGTAAAACTCATGTAATTATTACATTAAGTTGTGCTCACTTGATAGAAACATAAAAGATCATCTAAGTACATGTATACAGAGGTTGATATGAAAACTTCGACTTTCAGATGCAATCAATGTTTCATATAGGTAATCGATGTTTGAATGTAATCCATTTGGAATGAAGTCGATGTGAACATAATCATTGTATAAGTGTAATCGATGTTGAGGCATAATCGATGTTGGAGTGAAATCGATGTTCTAGATGAAATCATTGTTGAACTAAAATCGATGTTTGAATGAAGTCGATGTTTGAATGAAATCGATGTTCTAGATGAAATCGTTGTTTAAGTGAAATCGATGTTTGAATGAAATCTATGTTTGAGTGAAATCGATGTTTTAAATGAAATTAATGTTTAAGTGAAATCAATGTTTGAATGAAATCGATGTTCAACTGAAGTCGATGTTTGAGTGAAATCGATGTTTAAATGACATCGATGTTCAACTAAAGTCGATGTTTGAATGAAATTGATGTTCAACTGAAGTCGATGTTTGAATGAAATTGATGTTCAACTGAAGTTAATGTTTGAGTGAAATCGATGTTCTAAATGAAATCAATGTTTAAGTGAAATCGATGTTTGAATGAAATTGATGTTCAACTGAAGTCGATGTATGAATGAAGTCGATGTTTGAGTGATATACAGTGTACGCTGGGGACTTAGAGAAATTTTGTTGTGTTGATACTTAGGTTTTGTGTAAGCATGAACTTTGGCAGAAATATGTTTGTATACATAAGAGCCTTTTGAATTATTATTTTTCATAAATGGTAAAGGCGAATTATATTAAAAGGTTTTGTCATAGCAAAAATATCATAATTAACTATTTAGCAAAATAGATAGGAATAGTTGCTCAACAAGAAGAATATGATGTGAAATTTTAGGAGTTGAATGGTTAGCTAAGTATTATGCTAGTGTGGATTATAGACAAAATAAGGTGGTGTTTGTTGTTCACAATCAACCAAAGTTTTGTTTTTCTGGTACTCATAGAAAAGAGTCACTACTTCTTATTTCTACTCTTCAGGCTTGTAAATTAATTAGTCAAGGGTTTAATGCTTATTTAGTCCATGTGTCAATAAGTAAAGATAAAAGACCCACATTGGAGGACAACTAGTAGTTAGGGAATTTCTAGAGGTATTTCTGAATGATTTGTCAGGACTCTCTCCAGAAAGGGAAATCAGCTTTATAATAGAACTTCTACCAGGAGCTACCTCAATATCTAAAGCATAGTATAGAATGGCACCAGCTGAACTGAATAAGTTAAAAGAACAACTACTAGATTTGTTAAAGAAGGGATTTATTTGACCTAACACATCCCCTTGGGGGGCACCCGTGTTATCTGTAAAGAAGAAAGATGGATCATTGAGGTTGTGTGTTGATTATCGATGATTGAATCAGTTGACAATTAAAAATAAATATCTGCTACCCAGAATTGATGAATTATTCGATCAACTATCAAGAGCTCAATATTTTTCCAAAATTGACCTTAGATCTGGGTATCGTCAACTAAGAATCAAAGAAGAGAATATTTATAAGATAGCTTTCCGCAATAGGTATGGGCATTATGAATTTATGGTAATGCCATTTGGGTTAACTAATGCACTAGCTGTCTTCATGCAATTAATGAACACAATGTTTAGACCACATCTTGATCAGTTTATAGTAGTATTCATAGATGATATATTGATTTATTCAAGGACTCGACAAGAACATGAAGAACAATTAAGAATCTCCTTGCAGTTATTAAAGGATCATCAATTATTTACAAAATTGAGTAAATGTGAATTTTGACTAGAAGAAGTATCATTTATTGGGCATGTAATTAAAAAAAAGGAATTTATTTAAATTCGTAAAAAATTGAGGCAGTAAAGAATTGGCCGAGACCAACTAATGTAATAGAGATCCGTGATTTTCTAGGATTAGCTGGATATTACAAGAAATTTGTGAAAGATTTTTTGAAGAAAGTTGTTCCTTTAAGTAGGTTGACAAGGAAAGAAAATCATTTTGAATGGACAGGAGAATGTGAGCAAAGTTTCCAAATCTTAAAGAACTGTTGGATATCAACCCCAATATTAGCTTTGCCTTCTACGAGAGGAGGGTATGAAATCTATACTGATGCTTCCAGTATAGGACTAGGTGTTGTGTTAATGCAACAAAAGAAGGCAATTGCTTATACCTCAAGGCAATTAAAGAAGCATGAAGAGAATTATCACGCACATGACTTGGAGTTAGCTGTTGTTGTGTTTGTTCTAAAGATTTGGAAACATTACTTGTATGGTGAACAATTTACTGTTTATTCTAACTAGAAGTGTTTGAAATACTTATTTTCTTAGAAAGAATTAAATATGAGACAAAGGAGATGGTTGGAATATTTGAAGGATTTCGATTTTTCTATTCAGTATCATCCAAGCAAAGGTAATATTGTGGCAGATGCCTTGAGCAGGAAATCAAAAACAGTGATGTCTATCATGATGGTCAAGAAATGGAAATTATTATAGGAACTTTCTCAGTTGAATCTAAACTTGGATCGCAAGGCAGAACGTACCTTGCTAGTTAATACGAAGGTTCAATCAGCTCTACTTGCAGAAATTAAAGAATATCAAGAAAATGATCCAATGTTAGCTGATACTAAAGAACATATGGAGCAAAGACCTGATTTTCAACTTGCCGAAGATGGAAGATTGTTATTTCATGAGAGAACTTGTGTACCTGGTTTTGCACATCTTAAGTAGAAAATCTTGGAAGAGGCCCACAAGTCACATTATACTATACATCCTAGAGAAACAAAGATGTACCAAAATTTAAAGAATAATTTATGGTGGTCTAACATAAAAAGAGAAATAGCTAGCTATGTATCTCGATGCTTGACTTGTCAACGAGTCAAATCTGAACATCAAAAACCTACTGGAAAATTGAAGTCATTAGAACTTCCAGAATGGAAATAGGAGAGTATAGGGATGGATTTTATTATGGGTTTACCAAAAATCAGAGGTGGATATGATGCCATCTAGGTAATTGTAGACCGATTGACCAAGTCTGCACACTTTCTACCCATTAAAAATAAATGGTCAATCGATGTATTAGTTGCATTGTATGTTAAAGAAATTGACAGACTACATGGAATACCAACAACTATAGTGTTAGATTGAGATGCAAGATTTAATTCTCATTTTTAGAAAGGGTTACAAGTAGCATAGGGAACCAACTTATTATTCAGTACAACATTTCATCCCCAGACAGGTGGTCAAGCTGAAAGAACTAATCAGGTGGTAGAGGATATGCTTCGAGCTTGCGTGTTGGACTTTGGAGGAAATTGGAATGATCATCTAACATTGATTGAATTTGCTTATAATAACAGTTACCAGTCAAGTATACAAATGGCACCCTTTGAAGCATTATATGGTAGAAAATGCAAGTCTCCTATTGGTTGGAATGAAGTAGGTACAAAGCAATTGCTTGGTCTTAAAATAGCACAGAGTACCACAGACAAAATTCAGGTGATTAAGGATCGATTGAGAAGTGCTCAAAGTCATCAAAAAAGCTATGATGATCAGAGAAGATGAGACTTGGAATTTGAGGTAGGTAATCATGTATTCCTGAAAGTGTCTCCAACTAATAAAATTCAGAGATTTGGAATGAAGAGCAAACTAAATTCAAGATTTATTGGGCCATTTGAAATTTTGGAACGAGTTGGTGAGGTAGCATATAGGTTGGCATTGTCACCACAACTTTCCAGAATTCATGACGTCTTTCATGTATCAATGCTTATGAAATATATTTATGATCCTTCACATATCATTCAATTTGATGATATAGAAGTACAGAAAGACCTAACTTATGAGGAGAAACCTATTAAGGTATTAGACAGAAAAACATGAGAACTTCGAAGGAAGAATATTCCAATGGTCAAAATACAGTGGAGCAAGTAAGGGAATGAAGAAGCAACATGGGAGCTAGAAGATATCATCAAAACCAAATACCCATAGTTATTTGTAGGTTAGTACCAATTGCAATTAAATTGATGTACAAGTTAAATTTGGAGGACCAATTTTTTTTAGTGGGGGAGGAAATGTAACACCATAAATTAATATCGAGTTTTTGAAACTATAAAATTTAACCTAATTGTACAAGAAAATTAAGATATTTGATTTAAAGATATATGTATAGTAAACATTGTCTCACACCGGTACCACTTTCGGTCATGCGTTCCCTAACAGGGTATCACCAGATTATGGTAACAGAATTAAAATTTAAAATCACCATAATTAGCTGATACCAAAAATGTGAATATTGAGATTTTTTTATGCATGGTTATTGAGGTAAATCTAGTTTATCTATTTTTAGTACAATTTGTACTTGATAAATTTTACTTCAAAAAATTAAATAAAAGTTATTATAAAACTTACCACATTGTAATTAGACTGTGGTTGAAATTTCATTTTGATCGGATGTCGCTTAGATACTAAATTAAAGCCCTAAAGAGACCTAAATGATTAAAAAAATCTATTTACGTAATTTGCTTACATAAGTTTAACTATTCCTTCACTTGGAAGTAATCTACATACTAGTGTGAACATGAGTGTGTGGTGTGCGTGTGTAACTGTGTACAAGTATAAGGTAAACGTGCATGCGTACGTGTGTTAAAAGGAAATAATAAAATAATGACAAAAGGGATAAGCATAATTCTGCATGTACATGTGGGTGTGTACACGTGTAAGTGTGTACATACATATTAATGTAAACATGCATGAGTGTATGAGGTGTTAAGAGAAGGTGTATGCAAGTGTTGGGGAGGCTACGTGTGTGTGTGGGAGTGTTTTGCATGCATGTGCATATATAGGTTAAAAGGGTTGGCGGTGGAAGAGTTTTAGAAAAAGAAAAGGAAAGAAGAAGAAATGCAAGGGAAGAAAGGCCAACCAGGTTCTATTGGGAAGAAAGAAGAAGAAGGAAATAGAGTGTAAGGAGGCATCTTCACAGTACCTATATGATAATAATGTTTCCCTGATCTTTAATAAAGTTCATAAATTGAGAATTTTAATTAATATAGGTCATAAGCAATATTTCTTTTGACGTTTCACTTTAAAAGTTCACCATGTGATTTCTGGGTCATTCGCATATACTTATGTAATTTTTCTTAGCACCTTCGTAGACACTTTATAATTTCTTGTAGAGTTAGAGTTCGTCATTGTTCTTTCAACCTTGATACTAATTTCTATAGCATGGTTTTGGTAAAACTCATATGGATTATTGAGAATGTTTCACCGACTTTGCCTTCTAGTAGGGAATAAAAGGTTAAAATCCTATTAGGGTCAACCTACCCTGATCAGTCGGTCAACGCAACCTGAAGTTAGGTCGATGCACCCTGACATAGGTCGACCTACCCTATTCAAAACCACTGAGCCGGTCGACACATCCCCTTTAGTGTGTCAACACACTCCTTCAACAGGTGGACACACTCTTGCACTCAGGTCGACCTACCGTCGTTCCCAGTTCGACCTATGTTGTCTCCGGGTCGACCTACCCTCACTAATAGGTCAATACACCCTGCTAACTGGACCTTTTTCTTGAAGCAACCCTTACATGAATTATGATATATTAAATTCCATATTTACTTGAAATAATTATTAAGATATTTACTCTTCTAAAAGTGATTTATAAAGTATTTATAGATCAACTCTTATATGTTCTATACACAATTTTAGCATGTGCCATGTTCCTTGAAAAATTCACTTGCAATGTCTAGAATTTGGCATCTTTGGATCTCTTGTGGAATTACAATGCCGAAATGAGCCAATTTAAGGGCCCTGACCTTGTCCTGGGAGGAGCACCCAAAAGTACTTGTGTCAATTAGTGTGAATGGTCTGGTGTGGCATTGCACCTAGAGGACATGTTAAATTTACTAGACATCTTACATCATATAACGTACATGTGAGTGTTTTGTGCTCAATATCTTGTTATACGATACACAGAAACTTTCACTTCGTAAGAACTTATCCTTATTAACTTGCTATGCTTGACTCTTTTTTCTAATATAATCCTTTACCCTAATAGTACTTGCCTAATATGATTATTGTGACATTCTTGCAACGAATGCTTCAAGGTGTTCTAATTAAGCTTGTCATACTCTCTCATTACCATGTCAATTTTTAGTATACTTATTCATCAAGTCTATGTATTCTTCCAACATAGTAATCACTTAAACCCCATGCATTATGAACTTACCTATGGGCAATTAGCTCATAATGTGATTACAATACCTTTCCATGTTCTAGCGAGACAGATAAGGAAGAGAGCGAGCACGAGACTGAAGAGTAGATAAGAGAAACCACTTTTCTCCTTTTCTTTTTGCCTCTTATTGTAAAAAGACTTGGTAACTATCAAGTAGAGGGACTCTATTGTGTAATAAAGACTATTATATGTGTACATGTAATATCATGTTTCCTTTTACCTACGTGTTGCTTGCATTTGATTGACTGACATCTGTGTGCACCGGGTTTTCCGCTGCACTCGAGGTGTCACAAGTGGAATCAGAAGAAAAATTATGACGATAAACTAAACCACATGGTAAAAATATTAGCTAAGAAAATTAGGTCAAATAAACATGTTTGGATTAGCAAAATTGTAGATTCCGACTCAAGATGAGAAAACTCGATAATACGTAAACATTATTATCACATGGACAAAATGTGATCTAAAAACTCGATAAAAATCGTAGTTCAACTTCGAATAATATATTTTGATAACCCATTTGAAAATTTGGGCTAAGAAATATCTCTTGGACCAAGTTTAAGATTTATGGGAACTTATGGTCGAACACCAAACAATAATGCAAAAGATGTTATCACAAGCATGAAAATAAGTCCAAAAACATTAATTAATTCAAACTAGAAAAAATCCCTAAAATTCGTAAATCTCCACTAAGTTAATGCATAGCGGGCTAATTGGCACTTAATTGTCACACCCTTGGTTTATTTAAAAATAGCAAAAAAATAATACAGGGACACAACGATATAGCAAGTAAGTAGAAACTAGAGACATTGGCCAAATTCGAGCAGGGCCAAATTGCATAGGTAGTTTGGTCGACATACAAGACTCGACTGTCGACATACAAGCCACAGGTCGACTGACCCCAGATCTGACTGTCGACGGATGAGCCTTATCAATCGCAGCTAGAGATCTTACACAGGAAATCAAAGCTCAGTTAAGACAAAGACATCTAACTCCAATCTATTATCATTAAATCTCAAATATTAACTTCATACAATGGCTACCATTCCACAAGGCCAAACAGGGGCTGAAGTTAAACTACATAAAACCTCTAAAGGGAATTTGCAACACATCAAAAGAAAATGTTTCAATTCTTCAAAAGGACAAGGACACTCATTCACTCTTACCGCAATCTTCCATTTCCAAGTACTCATCTTCACTACCTGAAAAATGTTAAACAAATTAATGACCTTACTCCCAGTAGGATTTACATCTCTAGGTGTGGGTATAATATAAATGATTAATGTATTAACAAGTAAAATTTCAAGGGAGTAGTAGAAGAGCAACAGATAAAATAGTAAACATGATTATGGGACAGATCACGGGTAATAATTTGGTGGGTTCCTAATGATTCAAAATGTTGATTGATGACAAATAGTGGTAGTAAATGTTCAAGACAGCTACTTGTCAAGGGTACATTTTTCAGAAATGGCCAATTTTCAAGGATTTCAGATCATACACATGTCAAATGAACAATAACATGATTGGCCATTTTACAAGGATTCAGATCATATACAAATCAACTGACAATAATAAGATTGTCCATATTTCAAATGAACCATATACAAATGATCAAACACATCATATCAAATGAAGGCACTTTCAAATCTTGCATATCATATCAGTGTCATGCCACCACCACAAGTTCATGCCCTAGTGGTTAATAAGTACGTTCGGGTGCTCCTCCCCAGGACTAAATAAGGCTCTTTATTTGCACAGGCATGAGTCAATGGACCAAAGTCTCAAATAGTGCCAGAACATATTTATGGCCAACAAAATTTCAAAAGAGTAACACATAGTAAGATGTATAGATTCAAAAGCACTCTGATGAATCAATAATAACAAGGGTACAAATTCTAAGAGTCTCAATAGATAGCATAGCAATGCAATAACTGGAATCAAATCATATAGCAAGAGGTAGAATAATACCAATAAGAGTTTTAGATTTCATGGCAAGCAAGATTTTTAGAGTTTCAAATTAAGTGATGAGAAGTTCAAATTAAGAGATTAAGAGCAAAAATGATAGTCTTCATGTTATTATAACCTTTTCATGGCTTAGAAACTTTTAGGGTACTGAATAGACCATACTGTGTCTAATCTAGACTAAACAGAGCAGGAGAAATGGTTTCTAGAAGACCCTTTCTGAATTGCATGAGAACTGATGACAACTATCATGAATTTTGAAATAGTGGTAGGAGAGAGTCTTTGGGGTGAAACAATCCGGATTTCCAACAAGGAAGATGTTGGAAACTCAAGTGGAAGAACTCTAGGTTAGTTTTGGTCAACAACTATGGGTGTGGAATTAGGAGGTAAATAGGAAAAGTCCTAAAACTCTCAAGGTTTTCTACCGACACAATGGAGGTTGGGGCAACATAGATCAATGAAAGAGACTTGTAGAACCTTAACATATTAGGTTGGTGCCCGATAAAACCTACCTTTGATAGCTTCCAGTTCCCTGGTTCCCATAGATTAAAGCAGAGACAAGAAGAAGAGAAGCTTCAGAAATGCCAAGCTTCAAGGTCATCCCTCTGCTCCAAGAGTGCCTCCAACTTTCAGCAATGAGAGAGGACATTTTGGGGTGGCCAACGAGGGTCATATTATGTGTTTGACTGGCGTGTGGTGCATAAAAATAACATTCAAGGCCTGTTGTATAAGAGCCATACCCACACACCCATATCTCCACCCATACCATGTGTTGACTTCGTCTGAGAAAGGATAGACCCACCTTACCTGGGCCATACCTGAGTAATGGTACTTTTACCAACCCCAACAGCCAACTCCCCTGGCGCACAAGTCGACTTTTTCACACATGTGTCGACACACACCCATACATGTGTCGACACATAACTTCTCATCAGTACACGAGTCGACTCCTGCCATTACAAGAGTCGACATTCTGTATGATTAGAGGACAAAAGATGTCACGTCCTAATAAATGTCTATTTATTGGAAATGACAGAAAACAAACTTAAGAAATAAAACTTATATTTTATACATCTAACATTGTCATAGCGAAAGCTTAAATACATAATACTCCTCATTACTGTCCATAAAAGGAGTAAGAAAAAAAAACTTAATTACACTCAATTTCTACAGTACTCAAGAAAAGTAAAATTATTGGACTTCTGAAGACTGATTGTCCCGCTCAGCACACCCCCCTTATAAATTATGCTCATCTTGATCACCTGAAAAGGTAGGATTTTATGAGCTAACTAGCCTAGTAGGATTTACTCTTCTAATCAAAAGAATTAAGATAATCAAAGATTAGAGCAAGAAACTTAACTGATTGCACTGCTGAACATCAAAGATGATTGGATAACCATGTCAAATAGGTAACAATTATAGAATAGGAGTACTGAATTAAGTTTGTACAGACAAGAATTCAGGATAACAATCACATTCTGGTTCAAGTACATATTCAACTCATGATAAAATAATATGATGACCAATCAAGCATGTATGATGCAATGTCAAACATCCACATATCCTTTATCATTCTGTACGACCACTAAACGAATTCGGGTGCTCCTCCCGGGACTAGACCAGCCCCACTTGCACGGGCATATATCTCAACTGAGTCCAAAGACCCAAAAATTGTCATCACAAATTATTTCTGGTAAATATTCAAGTGTGGTACACAAGTACTCAAGATCTCTCATATAACAAAGGTTTAGGAATCAATGCCAATGATTACAGAAGGTTGTAGACATGTAGGAATCAAATATACTTGGGGTGTTCAAGATCAATCCATAGTGGAATATGGATGACATTTGAATAATCCTTCTTAGTGATACAGTAGTTAGAATCCAAGAAAATGAGGAAAAGAACTTGTTTGGTTATAGCATAGTGTGTCATCTGGGGTTGGACAAGAAATGGTTCTGGATAGCATAGCAGGGCAGTGTATGTCGACAGCCAGAGAATGGCTGTCGACAGCCACTATCCTTCCAGAACCAGATTCTGGAGTCTAGACCCTATCTGTCGACAGGCCAAGGAAGGCTGTCGATAGATGAAGGCTATCTGTCGACAGGTGAAGGCTATCTGTCAACATGTTTCTGCATTTTTTGGGTTCTGGAAGCATGATATCTGTCGACATATGGGTTCTATCTGTCGACAGTTGTGAGTTGAACTTCCAGAAATGGCTTTACAACATCTCAGAATACTCATCTAAGTGTTCCTATGATGCTAAGCATGATTAAGAACACTACATGAGTCTTCTATACAATTCTAAACACCACTTACATGAGGGAATGAAATAGAACAATAGGTGTATATGGAGGCTTGGAAACTAATGAAAGGATGATAACTGGAAATACAACTCCTCCAAACAACATTTCCTTGCATCTAATAGGAACATTTTCACAAGTATGCATGTATAAGACACGAGCATTAGCTTAAGCATGACTACAATGGATAAGAAAATATTTCTAAGGATGTTTACAGAACCTAAGCTAAGGTATGAACATGATAAACACTTTAGTATCAAGTTCTTAGTCAAGAGAAGGAGACAAGAAGGAGAGAATCCTACCTGACTTAAGTAAGATGAAGGTCCTTCTCCTTTCCTCCCAACGAAGGAACTAACAGTAGCAGGAAGGAATAAGACTTGTAGTGGTAGCCATGACAGGTGCAAAAGATGAAGTAGCAGCAACAGCAGCTACAACAGAAGTAGTTCAGCAGCTACAGAAACATAGCAGCAGTAGCTACAACAAAGCAGCAACAGCACCAACAAAGCAAGTGGGTAAAAACCCACACGATGGGTTAAGGGGAGGCTTATATAAGCTCCCAGGTTCCATGCATGTATGGCACGTAGCCATACATGTGAAGTCGTAAAACCTCTCTTTACCACCCAAAGGCATGTTTACCATGAGGTTTTACCCCACTTACACATAGTAAACTATGTGTAGGCTTTTAACCCTTGATGAGAAGAGCCTTACGTAGCCAAAGCTACATAAGCATCTATTTAAAAAAATAGTTACCGTAAATAGGAAATAATTTAGCTGGTCCAATTATACCTATATTTTTATACCCAAATGATGTCTAATCAAGTTGAGATTTCAAACATAAGCTAATAGGAAGGTTTACAAATTATGGTAATTTTATTTAATTTTTAGAATTAATTTTCACCCAGCAAAATTTGTCTGAAAAATCATTGCGTCGACTTAATCTTGAAATCCGCACGTCAATAATTCCGGATATTTACATTTCTATATCAGCATATTTTCTAAAATTATGGTGTTTTTGGATTTTAATTTCGTTATAGAATTTTGGTGTCGCCCTGTCGGAGTGCACACCTCTGGAAACAACACTGGAATTATATTTATTAATATAAATTAATCCATAATTAAAGATAATTACACCTCATGAAAGTAGTTATGTTTAACCATCAAAATCATCACATTTTTCTAAATTTTAAATGAATATATTATTTTGGGGTGTTACAAAAGCCTCCAATCAATTGATGTTTAAGCATGCACTGGTTACCGAACAACTTAAAGGTAGCATTAGTAAATGGATAATACAAAGGCCAACAGAGGAAAAGATTGACTACTGACAGTCGGTCAACCGAACTCTGATTATTGGTGGACCAATGTAACGATCCCGAGAACCCAACCTGTAACACCCCGAAAATTTAGTGATTTAAAAATTTTAGAAATAAAGGGGGATAAATAAATTCCGCAATTATCGGAATGATAAAACTTACGTACTATTATCGTACGAGAGAAAATACATCATAAAATTCCGTAAAAATTATAAGTCAACCTCAAATATTGTCCCTAAGCGTTCCACGAAGGAATTCGTGCAACGAAAAATCTGATTGGTTGAGTGTACGTCACACGTGACCAAGTTACCCGAATTAGGAAACTAAGTCGGAAAATTGTTAACACGGAAAAATGACCCAACCATAAATTAAATAACATATTGGAGAGACTTCCAATATCATGTATTAATAACCCATTAACAAGAGTGGGCCAATGGAGCACATTTGGCCCAAGGATAAAAATTGGGATAAGAAAATATCCAGAAATTCGTGTATGTAATCATGCAATAATTAAGGAGGGCAATTTAGGGTGATTAGTCATGTAAGGTAAGCCAAAACCGGACCCAACCCTAAGAGGAGGTTTCCTAAACCTTTGCTACCTCCTTTGGGTGAGAGAATCCCAGATTTTGGAAAGTAGAAAGCAGAATTCGCAGCCCCTTTTCTAGTCTCATTGGGACATGAATTAGAACCCTAAAACTATAAGGACTCCTCACAAAACGTTTAGGGAAGGGTTAGCAACAAGTTGGGGACGTGAGAAGCAAGTTTGGAGCGCTGGAGGAGTGGAGAACGGCTGGGGAAAACGTGGTATTCCTCAACCTTGCTCTGCATCAACCCAGAAATCTGCAGAGAGTTATTAGCATTCAAAGGTAGGTGTTCTCGGGCCAAGATTAAAGAAAACCAACACCATCATGTATTTCTTCGAGTCTAGGTTCATTTGCACTTGATTTGACTAATTTTCATGGAGTATACATTGTGTATTCGTAGTTGTCCCTAAGTCTCGTACAGTTAGGGCTTTTCCCATTCTTGTTATTATGCACGTGATTTGATGCCGAATAAGACTAAACTTCCTTCATGAACATTCTTCTATTTGTAGACATGATCATCTTTTATGTTGGATGTTTTATCCAAAAGTCTTCCGTTAGAGAGTTATAGGCATGGTAAAAGAGTCGCTGCATGATACTGTGATTTCGGGCTGCACTTAGCTTTATGTTCTTCATATATTTCTTGGGATTCAAGACCGAATTAGATCAAACCCCCAACATCAAAGTTCTTCTACTAGTTGTCCTCGTCATATTTTGTGTTTAATGTTTAGTCTAAATGTCATTCGTTAGAGAGTTATAAGAGGGGTAAGTAAATTGCTGCATGAGATATGTTTTCGGGTTACCCTTGACCTATATGTTTTCTGGGAAGACCTCTAGTGTTGACACTACCTGATCTAGTGTCGACACACTGTCCCAAATTAGCCCAAAAGGACTTCTGGGAAGGCCTCTAGTGTCGACACTACTTGATCTAGTGTCGACACACTGTCCCAGATTGGCACAAAAGGTTTTCTGTGAAGGTCTCTAGTGTCGACACCACCTGATCTAGTGTCGACACCCGATACAGACCTGTTGACTGGGTTTTCTGGGAGCTATCTCTAGTGTCGACACTACTTGACAAGTTCTGCATTATTTTGCCTTGTGTTTGAAGCATTGTGTCGACACCAGTAAGGGGTGTGTCGACACTACCCTTGTAAAAAAATTGCATATCTTGGGTCTGATCATTACATGATGTCTACTAGCATGTGCATGATGTTATATAGTATGCATGGACCTAAAAGAAATCAACTCATTGAAAAATGGTAATGATACGAATATGATTCTAATGTGTAATTGTGATTGTCCTTATTTCATTGGATTATCTTGTGATCTTCCCTATTGTCAATTGATATGATAAGAATATGATGTGAATATGGGATGAATACATGTTAGTATGGACTTGTTAGTGAAGTTAATATCATGATTTGCATATGAGTTTCAATAGTTACATGTTTTCCGGTGTTCAATTAATTAATTGTCCATATGCATACATGCTAGGAAAAGATCTGTGACTCGTCACTTACACATTTGCACGAGTAGGCACACCCTTCTTGGGGAATTGGGAGCTCTCTGCCGGTTATTCTGAATTGGTAGACTAGCGACCTTTTCCTTCAGACCTCCGTAAGTCTCCGCTCTCTATGGATCTCCACATAGATGCCGAGCTGGCTGTACCATGAAGTACCGTGGAGATAGAAAGCACATGTCCTGCATATGATCTGTCTTTAGAAACATCCTCATGTCAAGACATTAATGGATTATGAAACATGATACGTCGTTATACTGCCTTTTGTTCTCTTGAGCTAGTTGTCATACCTTGACTCTATGAATGATCATGTTCCTTTTACTATGAGCTTGTCATTAAAACTCTATGGCCATAATATGAATATGTTTGTTCGGCACAATGTGGGACTTCGGTCCATTTGACCAATGCATGTGTAATAGGGGCCCTGTCTGGTCCTGGGGAGGAGCGCCCCAACGTACTTATTAACCGCGAGAGTATGGACTCTTGGTGCTTGGCATAGCACAACGAACACGCAAGATTGTGAAAATGTGCCTTTGTTTGATATGATAAGTTTGATATGATATGATATGATAAGATTTGATATGATACGTCTGATCATGTGAACGCATGATATCTGTTTGAATATGGCCAATCTCTTTTGATACTATTCTACTCTTGAAATATCTGTCCATTGTATATGCAACTCGACATTTGATCTGAAATGATATCCGTTCTACTCTGCTATTCAATCTGTAGTATTGCATGCATTGTCATCATATACATGTTCATATCTTGCCTAATTAAAATGTTAATCACGTATATTAGTGCCCGCACGATATTGAGATGTAAATCCTACTGAGCTAGTTCGCTCACCCTATCATCCTGCCCTTTTCAGGTAGTGATGAGGAACCAGTGGAGTCCGATGGGGCCGGGCAAGAGTGATGAGCACCCGCTATATGAGAAGTTGACAGTTTAAAATTAGACATTTGAGTAGTCGATGTATTAGAGAAACATTGTTATTTGAATAATGAACCCTTTTCAGTGAGTTCTTTCTATGTATGGTCGTAATTAGTTGGATGAAATGGAATAAAGTATATTTTTTGTGACCATATTATAGTCTCAAATGTGATCTTTTGTTCAATCGTGACTCTGTGCTATTCAACTGTGATACGTCTATTTGTATCGTTCACGTCTCCCGGTATTTATTCCGCTGCTAAATATCGGGGCGTGACAGTTGGTATCAGAGCACTAAACTTTAGGGTCCAAGGGAATAGGAACATAGGATGAAACTAGATCACACGAGTCAAAATCTGTCGTACCTAATGTGAGCTTGGGTAGAACCATGGGAATAGAAGTCACATGTGATATATTTAGATGACTGATTTATATTATTATCTTGAAGGTATTTATTACCTCAATGGCCGCTGAACGTGTCTAGGCTAGGAGCATGCAACAAACAATATAGAACTTGACTCAGGCTATCTTGTAAGCCACCTAGGGTGGAGGTAACCGCGGAGCCGGTGATCTCCATCGGAATTTTTGGAATATGGATCTGCCTAGGTTTGAAGGGAGTACTGACCCAAATGTTGCTGAACACTGGGTTAAGGAAATTGAAAGGGTATTCAGGGTCATGCAATGCACGGACCAGAACAAAGTACTGCTGGCGACTTTCCAATTGGAAAAGGATGTCAGGGCATGGTGGGAGTCGGTTGAAGGAGGTATCGTGGAAGGTACACTTACTATTCTTTCCCGACCCGCATATGTTCTCTTTGAGACGAGAGCTACGCATTCCTTTATATCTCAAACATTTGTTGACACCCTACCTGTGAAACCCATCCCAATGAAATCTGGAATAGTTGTGTCAACCCCGATTGGTCCTGGCACTAATCTTACAAACTATATGCCATCCAGTGAAGTGTTGATTGACACCCAAAACCTACCAGCAAATTTAATATGTATTGATATGGACGGGTATGATGTGATACTCGGAGCAGATTGGTTGTCTGAACATGGGGCTAGTATCAACTGCAGGAGAAGTCGGGTAACCTTTAGCCATTACCCAAACTAGTGTTCACAGGGGATAGAAACCGCATGAGATTGTCACTTATCTCTGCATTACAAGCCAAGAGGATGTTGAGGAAAGGTTGTATGGCCTTTCTTGCTGCTGTTGTCATCAAAAAGAAGGAAGTCAAAGTTGAGGACATCCATGTTGTCAGCGAATACGCTGACGTTTTTCCAGAAGACTTGCCAGGTATTCCTCTTGAGCGAGAAGTCGATTTTACCATCGAGTTTGTAAGGCCCTCGAATTTTGTTGTATTACTTTATTGCATGAAAATAATTCATGCTTGTGTATGCATAGAATATACATATCTACGTACGTATTAACTAGTTATACTTATGTGTGCATGTGTGTAATTAGTTGTAAATAGTGTATGAATTGCATGGTGGTAGTGTGTACATGATAGCATATGTATGGCATGTATATATGTATAAGTAAAGCATGGATTTCCTGCATATTTTGAGTTCTGGCCGAAGGACCCATTTGGCGTCCACATGGATGGAAGCCCATGCTGAGTTAGCATCCACTTCGATGGACGCCAATACTTAAGTCAACGTCCATTGATATGGACGTTAAGATCTCTGACCTGCATGCGTTGCAGACCCCAAAACTCCGGGGGCAAGCAAGCCCAGCCATTGGGAGATGTCCCCAACGGCTAGCAGGCCTTCACATCACTTCTCCAGGGTTCCCCAAACCCCTCTCCTATAAGCCAAACTCCTTCTGCACCAGAAAGAGTTCTCTTGACTCTTTGAAAAGAGGAGAGAAAACCCTAGCTTCTGTGAGAGAAAACTGAACTTGGCAAGCTTGAATCCGGCGACTGAAGGCTTCTTCCGGCGATCCACTGCTGCTAGGAGGGAGTCTGGACCTTGGGGAAGGCTTCCCCAACACTAGACTGAAGCTTGCATCGACGGAGAACCAGGAGGGAGGAACTTTTGGAGGCTTTTTGGGACTGCCCAAGGAGAGCTTCATCAACCTCTTTGATCCCTTTGAAGATTTATTTAGAGGCAAGTACCCCATACATTGAGTCCATGTAGATGTCTAGTAGGGTTTTACTATTTTTACAGATTTTAAATTGTATCCTAGATCCTCCTTTTCACCCTGTATTTGGAGCTCGGTCTGTGCTCTTGCACAGACAGGAACTTGGCGTCAAGGCCTCTTGCCGCCAAGATCTCCAGTCTGCGTCCAGCGATCTTGCCGTCCAACTCCTTGAACGGCCAGAGACTGCTGTTAAGTTCTTCATGACAGAACAATGAGCTATTCTTCCTGATATATGACTATTTTCGATGTGTTTTCACAATGAGGATATAATGTAACTTCTATATATTATGTATACTAGTTAATGTGTGGGAGAATTATTGTGCATTTTTTTGTGGATGGTAGAATTTATTAGCTTCTAGGAATGCATGTGGAAGATATGACTATGTATGTTCACCCACTATTCTCATGATCTGTGGAGAATTTGGGTGCCCTAAATTTTATAAACCATGCGTGTATGGGTCAGTCTGTGCCCTGCAATTACTGAATTTTTCCCATGCTCCTATGATTTACTGTAAATTTTTGTTTTGGAAAATAGCAAACATGCGTAGGCTTGCAAAAATTTATAGTGAATGGTGTGTTGTGCATTAAATTTGGGAGAAAATTTCTGAAATGATGTGTATGTTGGGTTCAGGGCTGTGAACTGTTAAACATGATGTTCGTGTTATGTTCCATGTTGAATTGAATTTTTAATAGCGTGAAAATGAATGTCTTAATTTCTGTAAATATCTGATAATTCAAAAAAAATCTAGAAATTTGCATGTGAGGTTATAAACCTGAAATCAGAATGTGGTTAAATTTACAGGCCATTGGGATAACCGTGGAATGCATTATGAGATTTTCCAAAAAAAAATGTAATTAATGCATGCCATTATGAAATGAGTTGAATTGTGTTTTCAACTTGATTACTATAAGTTACTGAATGTGAAATCTCTGTCATCTGTAGTATCATGCTAGGAAAACAGAGCCATGTGTGAATGAGAGAATGTAAAGGTGTGTGTGCGCCATGTGTGTAAAAAATCGGTATGTGTAATGTGTAAGACTGTGCCAAGTGTGATACTGCTTCCATAGAGGTCCGTGGAACCGTACCATGGAAAAGTCCCCATGGGAAGGTTCAATGTGTTAAGATCCTAAGGGCATTATGATGAAATCCTGGAGGTGGACAAGTACTGCTGGTTAGGGTGGAGACTTGTTCTTCCGGTCTGCGCAGTCCAAGAGTCGTCACTATATTGCCTAGGTGACGTCTATGTGTATGTGTTATGTGATGTGTCCTTCTTATGGTGGTTTGGACTATGTGTCACGGCACTAAAGTGTAAAATGTGAAAATGTGAAATGTGAATGTGATCATGTGTAAATTGTATAGTGTGAATATGTGTAAATGTGAAATGTGTGAAAAGAGAACTTAATGAATGGGAAATTGTGAAAACATGTGGAACCAATATGTGAGATTGTGAAATTGTAGTCCATGATATGATAATGTAAAATTTTATGTTAACAGCAACCTAAAGGTGTTTATAAGAATGTTTCATATGTGTAAAAATGCGTAGAATCCATGCTAGGAACAATACTTGCTTATGTGTAAACGTCTCCATGTTTAAGTGCTATCATGTTGTAGATTAATCGGGAATGTAGCTCTCATGTGATAGAATGTGAATTGCTAAATCCATGTTAAAACAACAACCTTAAAGTGTATAAAACGATAATGTGCATGTGTAATAATGTGTAGAAACCATGATAGGAATGCTTCTTTTATGTAGGCAAGAACCTCATGTTTGGTTGCTCCCATGTTATAGCCTCATTTGAAATGTAGCCTTCATGTGATTACATGAGTAGAAAGCATGTGATAGGATATTTATTTTGGAATGGCTTAAATCGTGTACCATGTGTTTTAAAGTTTGTAGAATTACCATGATAGGTTGTCTTTATCATTTATCAATGTCCAGGCATGCTATATGTTTTGCTTTGCAAATTGGAATGGAAAACCTACTGTGATATATATGCATGTATGAGGTGTGTGGTGTTATTTGCTGAGTCTTTTAGATTCATTCCTTGCTTCGGCGTACAGGTTTAGTAGGTGATACACCTTTGGAGGAGACCGTGGAGAGCGACTCCGAGCGCGGGGAGTAGCTTGGCGGAGTTGTAGAGTGACTTTTGCTTCCATTGTATGTAACAAGGCATTGTAATAGAACTATTAAGGAATTTGTGGACAAATTATGTATTTGAGTTTAGTATTTAATTATGTGGACTTTAATTCTTTTAAAATTGTTATTTGAATCATGTATGTTAAATGTGGATGATGAAATGAAGACAAGTAGTTCTTTTACTTCCGCTACTCTGTATTTATATTTATGAGCATCTCAATCGTATGTTATTGTTTGGGTAAATGCCCCACTGTGATAACGTTCACTATACCGACGTGGGTTGGTATAACCGTACCGGTATAATGAGGGTCGTCACAGGGATTGGTATCAGAGCGACCGGCTGAGATTGCACATGAATATATATGAATCATTATCTACATGCAAAATCTACATAGGAATGTCCACATATGTAGAATTGATTAATAATGAAAAAAAATATAGATAAGAAAATGGTTAGGAAATAAATTAACGTAGCTCTAATGGTGGCTGAAATATATTGCAGCCATGGCTTCGAGAGGTAGGCGTGGCGGAGCGCCAGCCCGTGAGGACGAGCCGAGACGTGAGGAGTGGGCGGAGCAGCAGGCCCCGGCACCGCAGGGTCCTGTACTTCCCCCACCGCCGCCTGTGGATTATGGAGTGTTCATGCAAGGTCTTGTGTAAGCTATGCAGATGCAGGCTCACACTCAGGCTACACTCCAAGCTCAGTTGGAGGCTCAGGTTAGCATAATTAATTCAACTGTAGTCTGTTTTATTTAATTGTATGATGTTATGTTGAATGTGTATTATTTGTTATTTGATGTAGCAGGCTCAAGTTCCAGCTCAGGACCATGGTGGACCTTCCATCATGGAAAGATTCAAGAGGATGCTGCCACCCTCTTTTAAGGGGGAGAGCGATCCATTACTAGCTGAGAGTTGGATGAGGGAGATTGAAAAGATCTTCCGAGCTATTAGGTGTGCGAACGAGGATAAAGTTACTTTGGCCACCTACATGCTACATGTATGCTTTAGTTTTATATGCTTGTATGTTCTGGAAAATTATAAGTTGTTTAGATGGTGCTTATGAACGGTGTAGTGCAGGAAAGAGCTGATGTATGGTGGGCTTGATTACTACGTACACGGTTTGAGGACGGTGCGGTTGATGTTGCTTGGGACGAGTTCGTGAGGCTCTTTCGGGCCAAGTTCTTCCCCGAGCATATTCAAGATCGGATGGAGCAGGAGTTCCTCTCTTTGACTCAAGGCTCCATGACCGTGCTAGAGTATGAGGCAAGGTTTGCAGAACTATCTAAGTATGCACCTCACATTGCGGCTGATGAGCGCAGAAAGGCGAAGAAGTTTGTGATGGGACTCAAACCATCACTGAGGATGAGGCTAGTGGCGTTCGACCATCGCACCTTGGACGAGGCCCTTAGCGCTGCCTGTAGGCAGGAGGGTGAGATGGAGCAATACCTTGAAGAGTAGAAGGCTTTGCAGAAGAGACCTTGAACTACGTTCCAGCGACAAGATAAGAAGAAAGCAGTGTACCAGACACAGCAGCGATCAGTAGCAGTCGGCAGTACTCAGGTACCCTCTGTACATTCCCCTGGTGTGAAGAAAGAGTGTCCCCACTGTGGGAAGACACATGGTGGTTCCGAATGTTGGATGATTACTGAAAAGTGCTTGAAGTGTGGAAGCAGCGACCACAAGATCAAGGATTGTCCGAGACTTCAGCAGGGAGTCCAGCGCGGAGTGCCAGCCCCAGCAGCGGTAGCGGCAGCAGCGCCAGCTACGGGAAGACCGGGAAGGCCTCGAGCCCCAGCTCGAGTGTTTGCTTTAGCGCGCGAGGACGCCGAGCAGGCGGAGCATGTCACCGAAGGTACGGTTTTACTTCTAGGTGTGCACGCTCGGGTTTTGTTTGATACAGGTGCCACTCACTCGTTCATTTCCGAGCGGTTCGCTGGGCAGTTAGCCCTAGAGTCAGGCGTAGAGTCTGAGAATTTAGAGGTCCCTTTGTCTGTGCACACCCCTGCGGGTACGGTATCGACTAGGAAGTACATTCCATCGTTGCCTGTGTGCATTGAGGATAGGGTTTTAGATGGGTGTTTCTTCTTGCTAAAGATGAAGGACTTTGATGCTATTCTTGGTCTGGATTGGCTAGAGGAGCACTATGCGTTAGTATATTGTCATGGAAAGAGATTGTTTTCCGCATTCCTGGTGAGGACGAGTTCTCTCATCCCTTGCCAAGGAACTTGGCGAGAAAGTTGGTCATCTCTGCCATAAGGCGATGCGCATGGTAAACAAGGGTTGTGACGTTTTTCTTGCCAGCGTGGTAGTAGTACCTAAGGCTGATAGTCACCTACTCTTGCGGAGATTGATGTGGTGCAAGACTTTCAGATGTCTTTCCTGATGATTTGTCTGGATTGCCACCAGATAGAGAGATAGAGTTTACCATAGAGTTGCTTCCGGGCACCTCTCCTATCTCGAAGGCTCCATATCGGATGGCACCTGCGGAGTTAGCCGAGTTGAGGAGGTAGTTGCAAGAGTTGCTAGATAAGGGGTTTATTCGCCCTAGTGTTTCCCCTTGGGGTGCACCTGTATTCGTCAAGAAGAAAGACGGGTCACTTAGGTTATGCATTGACTACAGAAAGCTGAACCAAGTGACAGTGAAGAACATGTATCCCTTACCTCGTATTGATGATTTGTTTGACCAGCTGCAAGATGCATCAGTCTTTTCTAAGATTGATTTGCGGTCTGGTTATCATCAGTTGAGCATTCGGAGTGAGGATGTGTCCAAGACGGCATTCAGATCCCGTTATGAACATTATGAGTTTCTGGTCCTTCCTTTCGGATTGACCAACGCCCCTGCAGCGTTCATGGATCTCATGAACAGGGTGTTTAGGCCATATCTAGATAGCTATGTTGTAGTGTTTATTGATGATGTGCTGGTCTACTCTCCGGATGAGGCCACACACCGTCAGCATTTGAGGGTAGTATTAGAGGTTCTTCGTGAGCACAAGTTGTATGCTAAGTTCAGCAAGTGCGATTTTTGGTTGCGCGAGGTTCATTTCCTCGGGCATGTTATCTCCGGTGCTGGTGTTGCAGTTGATCCAGCAAAGGTCCAGGCAGTTATGGATTGGGAGACTCCCAAGACCCCTTCGGAGATTCGTAGTTTTCTGGGTTTGGCTGGTTACTATCGGCGATTCATTGAGGGATTTTCATCCATCGCCGCCCCATTGACTCAGCTCACCCGGAAGGGGGTGAAGTTTTTCTGGTCCGAGAAGTGTGAGAGTAGTTTTCAATTGTTGAAGACTAAGCTCACGTCAGCTCCGGTGTTAGTCTTGCCGAGCGGTGTAGAGGGTTTTGCTATCTACACGGATGCGTCTCAGATTGGCTTAGGCTGTGTGCTAATGCAGCAAGGAAGGGTAGTGGCTTATGCTTCTCGTCAGTTGAAGGAGCATGAGAAGAACTATCCGACTCATGATTTGGAGCTCGCAGCAGTGGTTCATGCACTAAAGATCTGGAGGCACTATCTTTATGGTGTCAGATTTGAGGTGTTTACCGACCACAAGAGCTTGAAGTATATTTTCTCCCAAAAGGAATTAAACCTGAGGCAGAGAAGATAGATTGAGTTCTTGAAGGACTATGACTTCGACCTTCAGTATCATCCTGGAAAGGCGAACGTCGTAGCGGATGCTCTGAGCAGGAAGATGCCATCTCTCCAACAGGACTGGAAGATGTTGGAGGATGCAGCTTGCGCGTTGACTGAGTTAGAGCCATCGCTATGCCAGGCTTTTGTAGCTCAGTTATCCCTTAGGCCCTCGGTTTTGGATGAGGTGATCGAGCAAGAGAAAGCCGACCCTAGACTCTTAGAGTTAGTGGGCAAGGCAGGCATTGCTCGTGATGAGGACGGTGTGATTAGATTCCATCACCGTGTTTGTGTCCCTGATTTGGTAGATGTCCGTGAGCATGTGTTAGCGGAGGCTCACAGATCGCGGTTCTCTATTCATCCAGGTAACACTAAGATGTACCAGGATCTGAAGAGGTCCTTTTGGTGGTCTGGCATGAAGAGGGATGTAGCGGATTATGTATCCCAGTGTTTAGTGTGTCAGCAAGTGAAGGCCGAGCGACAGCGACCATCCGGCCTTATGCAAAGGATGGAGATCCCAGTGTGGAAGTGGGAAGCTGTCACTATGGACTTTGTTTCGGGTTTGCCTCGATCTAGAAGGGGCAATGACTCGATTTGGGTAGTTGTAGATAGATTCTCGAAGACTACGCATTTCTTGCCTATGAAGAAGAAGCAGTCGGTTGAGAGTTTAGCTAGATTGTATGTTAGTAGTGTGGTTAGATTGCATGGTGTGCCAAAGTCGATCATTTCAGATTGAGATTCTTGATTTACTTCGAGGTTGTGGAAGGGTCTTCAGCATGTGTTAGGTTCAGAGCTGAAGCTCAGTTCGACGTTTCATCCCCAGACAGATGGACAGTCCGAAAGGACTATCCAGACGCTCGATGATATGTTGAGAGCGTGTGTACTGGATTGGAAGGATGATTGGGAGCGTCATCTACCTCTAGTGGAGTTCGCATACAACAACAGCTTTCATGCGAGTATTGGTATGGCTCCATTTGAGGCGTTGTATGGTAGGCCATGCAGATCTCCTTTATGTTGGGAGGAGACCGGTGATAGGCAGCTGATCGGTCCGGAGTTAGTTCAGGAGACTTCAGATAAGGTCCAGCTTATCAGGAAGAGGCTTGTTGCGGCGCAGGATAGGCAGAAGAGCTATGCCGACAACATGAGGAAGGATTTGGAGTTCGAGGTGGGTGAACATGTCTTCTTGAAGATATCACCTACTCGTGGTGTCATCAGATTTGGCAGGCATAGTAAGTTGAGCCCTAGATTCATTGGCCCGTATGAGATTCTCAGACGATTGGGCAGCGTGGCATATGAGCTAGCTTTACCCCCAGCTTTAGCTAGTGTTCATCCCGTTTTCCACATTTCTATGCTCAAGAAGTATGTCTGAGATCCATCTCATGTGATTAGTCACGAGCCAGTGGAGATTCAGCCAGATTTGTCGTATGTGGAGCAACCAGTAGCTATTCTTGACCGGAAGGTTCAGCATCTCCGGAACAAGGGTATTGCGTCGGTGAAGGTTCTATGGCGGAACTTCTCGCGAGAGGAGGCTGCTTGGGAGCTTGAGGATGCGATGAAGAACAGGCATCCCCGTTTATTTGAGTAGTTTTGTTTAAACTTCGAGGACGAAGTTTCTTTAAGGGGGAGAGGGTGTAAGGCCCTCGAATTTTGTTGTATTACTTTATTACATGAAAATAATTCATGCTTGTGTATGCATAGAATATACATATCTACGTACGTATTAACTAGTCATACTTATGTGTGCATGTGTGTAATTAGTTGTAAATAGTGTATGAATTGCATGGTGGTAGTGTGTACATGATAGCATATGTATGGCATGTATATATTTATAAGTAAAGCATGGATTTCCTGCATATTTTGAGTTCTGGCCGAAGGACCCATTTGGCGTCCAAATGGATGGACGCCCATGCTGAGTCAGCGTCCACTTCGATGGACGCCAATACTTAAGTCAACGTCCATTGATATGGACGTTAAGATCTCTGACCTGCATGCGTTGCAGACCCCGAAACTCCGGGGGCAAGCAAGCCCAGCCATTGGGGAGATGTCCCCAACGGCTAGCAGGCCTTCACATCACCTCTCCGGGGTTCCCCAAACCCCTCTCCTACAAGCCAAACTCCTTCTGCACCAGAAAGAGTTCTCTTGACTCTTTGCAAAGAGGAGAGAAAACCCTAGCTTCTGTGGGAGAAAACTGAACTTGGCAAGCTTGAATCCAGCGACTGAAGGCTTCTTCCGGCGATCCACTGCTGCTAGGAGGGAGTCTAGACCTTAGGGAAGGCTTCCCCAACACTGGACTGAAGCTTGCATCGACGGAGAACCAGGAGGGAGGAACTTTTGGAGGCTTTTTGGGACTGCCCAAGGAGAGCTTCATCAACCTCTTTGATCCCTTTGAAGATTTATTTAGAGGCAAGTACCCCATACATTGCGTCCATGTAGATGTCTAGTAGGGTTTTACTATTTTTACAGATTTTAAATCGTGTCCTGGATCCTCCTTTTCACCCTGTATTTAGAGCTCGGTCTGTGCTCTTGCACAGATAGGAACTTGGCGTCAAGGCCTCTTACCGCCAAGATCTCCAGTCTGCGTCCAACGATCTTGCCGTCCAACTCCTTGAATGGCCAGAGACTGTCGTTAAGTTCTTCAGGACAGAACAGTGAGCTGTTCTTCCTGATATATGACTATTTTCGATGTGTTTTCGCAATGAGGATATAATGTAACTTCTATATATTATGTATACTAGTTAATGTGGTGTGTGGGAGAATTATTGTGCATTTTTTTTGTGGATGGTAGAATTTATTAGCTTATTGGAATGCATGTGGAAGATATGACTATGTGTAAGACCCTCGAATTTCCATAGTATTTTTTTCGTATTTATGTGTGTATATTGTGCTTGTGTATGTATGTACGTACTTACGTAGGTATTAAAATAGTATAATTACGTGTACATGTGTTTATATTAAACATAAATAAGGTATGTATTGCATGGTGATAGTATGAATATAATACCATGTACATATTGCATGTATAGAAGCTTGGTGTGCATGGTTTTCTGCATAATTAGGGTTCTGGCCGAAGGCCTTATTGGCGTCAACCCCTGGCCGCTGAGGTGGTGTCAACGTCCAACCATGGACGCCAACACTCACTCCGGCGTCCAGCGATCTGGACGTCAACTTCTCTGCCCTGCATGCGCAGCAGAGCTGCTGTCTTCTGAAACAAGGCATGGCAACCATTGGGGGATGTCCCCCAACGGCTCCAAAGCTGTCAGGTCGGCATGGTGAGTGGGTGAAGGCTTTCCCTACTTCCTGAACCCGAAATGGCCTCTCCCCACTACCCATTTTCACACTTGCAAGAAGAGAGAAGAGGAGAGAAAACCCTAGAGCTTCCTGTGAGAAAACCTGAAGTTTGGAGGCTCTGATCCGGCGATCCAAGGCTTCTTCTGGAGATCTACTTCGACAAGGAGGAAGACAACATAACCGGCTACACATCCCCGGCCCTGTATTTCAGAGGGGAGCATCACAGAAGCCGGAGTGGAGGCGTCTTGGAGGCTTCTTGGGACTGCCCAAGGAGAGCTTCTCCAACTAATTTGATCCCTTTAGGAGTTTTTCCAAAGGCAAGTACCCCTTTCACATTGTCCATGTATGTGTCTAGGAGGTTTTTATCATTTTTATAGATTTTCCTCGTGTCCTGGATCCCCTACATTCACCATTATTCAGAGCTCGGACTGTGTTTTTACACAGGTCCGAACTTGACGGCAAGATCCATTGACGTTGAGATCTTGAGTCAGCGGCCAACGATGTTGCCGCCAACTCTTGTAAACGTCCGTAGTATGCCGTTTAGTTCTTCTTGACAGAGCAGTGAACTGTTCTGCCCTATATCTTTAATTTCCGGGTTTCTACGCATGAGGATATAATGTAAATTTTATATGTTATGTAAAATAGGTAATGTGATGTGTGTGGAATTTACTGTATTTTTCTGTAGATGGCATAATTTATTAGAATTATTGAAAAGCATGTGTAGGAAAGAGGTCATGCTTGGTTAATTTGTTTTCCATGATTTCTGAGGAGTTAAATGCTGTAGAATTTTATGAACCATGTTTATATGTATCAGTCCATGCCCTACAAATTTAGGAATTTTTCCCACATCCATGTGAATTCTTATAATTCCTAAAATGAGAAATAGAAAGCATGTGTAGACCTTGTGAAAATTTTAGTAAATCATATGTGGGGAAATAAATTCGGGAAAAATTTCTGTGCTAACATGTATGTGTGGTTCATGACTGTGCATGATCAAATCTGAAATCCATGTCATGTTCTATGTGGACTTAGTTTAAGAATGGCATGAAACTGAATGTTTTAATTTCTATAAATGCATGTGAATTCAGAAAAATGTGAAAATTTGTATGTGTGTTATTATACCCGAAAACAGCATGTGGTAAAATTTTCGGGAAAATTTGATAACAGTAGCCTACACTATGAGATTTTCATGTGAAAATGAGTATAAACACATGTATCATGATTAAGGTTAGATAAGGTGTGTTCCAATTAATCCATGAGAGCTACTAAATGCTTGAATTCTGTTATTAGTAGCATCATGCTAGGGATGAACAGAACCATGTGCATAACCAAGAAAGTGTGAAAATCATATGTGAAACATGTGTTAAATCGGAATGTGTAATGTGTAAAATGTGCCGTGTGTGACACTGCTTCCATAGAGGGCTGTGGAACTGTATCATGGAAAAGTCCCCATGAGAAGGTTCAATGTGTTAAGATATCCTAAGGGCATTAGGATGAAATCCTGGAGGTGGACAAGTACCACTGGTTAGGGTGGAGACGTGTTCTCCCGGTCTGCGCAGTGCCAAGAGTCATCACTGTATTGCCTAGGTGATGTGCTATGTGTTATGTGTATGTGATGTGTCCTTCTAGTGGTGGTTTGGACTATGTGTCACGGCAAATAAATTGTGAAATGTGTATATGTGAACATGTGTGAAATGTGTATATGTGAACATGTGTAAATTGTGTATATATATGTGAGCATGCAAATGTGAAATGTGAAATCATGTGAACCATTTATGTTAGAATGTGAACATATGTACATGTGAAATGCTTGAAAAATGAACCATGTGAAATATGGGAATGTGTAACCATGTGAAGTGAATGTGTTAGGATATGTTACGTAAATTCATGCTATGATATTTCTAATCCCATATAAATTGCTATCATGTTGTAGTCAAATTGGAAGTGTAGTCTTCATGTGATTAAATGAGTAGAAAGCATGTGATAGGAAGTGTTATTTGAAACATCTTAAACCATGTACCATGTGTTTTGATTTTGTAGAAATACCATGATAGGTTGTCTCTCATAAATGTTCAAGCATGCTATATGTTGCCTTGCAAATTGGAATAGTAGACCCTACTATGATGTATGCATGAATGATGTGTATGGAGCTACTTGCTGAGTCCTTTAGACTCACTCCTTGCTTCGGCGTACAGGTGTAGTTGGTGACACACCTTTGGAGGAGACAGTGGAGAGCGACTCCGAGCGTGGGGATTAGCTGGTGGAGCTGACGTAGTGTCCCTTTTTGTTTCATAGTATGTGAATTGTAGCTTGTATTAGAGTTATCATTATGTAATTGTGGGCAAACTATGTATTAAATGTAGAACTTTAATTTTGTGGACAATGTAGCTTGGTTTAATTTCAATTATGAAAGTTTAGTCTTTTATTTTGTTATATGGATCATGTATGATAAATGTGGATGATGGAATGTGATGACAGTTAGTCCTTTACTTCCGCGACTCTGTATCTATATTTGTGTATATCTCAATCATGTGATAGTGTTGGGTAAATGTCCCACTGTGATAACCTTTACTATACCGACGTGGGTTGGTATAACCGTACCGGTATAATGAGGGTCGTCACAGAGATTGGTATCAGAGCAACCGATTGAGATCTTACATAAATATACATGAATCATCATCCTCATTGCATGCTAAATCTTATAGATTGTCCACATGGGTAGAAATGACTAATAATGAATGGAAGATAGACAAGAAAATGATTAGAAAACTTAGTAACCTAACTCTAATGGTGGCTGAAATTTTATTACAGCCATGGCTTCCCGTGGGCGACGTGGAGGTGCGCCAGCTCGCGACGACGAGCAGAGGCATGATGGTCAGGCGGAGCAACAGGCCCCAGCACCACGAGGCCCTGTGCTTCCCCCACCGCCGCCTGTGGACTATGGAGTGTTCATGCAAGGTCTGGTGCAGGCCATGCAGACCCAGGCACACACTCAGGCAGCACTTCAGGCCCAGTTGGAGGCCCAGGTAAATTAATAGAATAACTAAGTAGTCTGCTAATTGAATTGTATGCTATTGTGTTTATTGTATATCGTTTGTTGTTTAATGTAGCAGGCTCAGGCCCCAGCTCAGGACCATGGTGGACCTTCCATCATGGAAAGATTCAAGAGGATGCAGCCACCCTCTTTTAAGGGGGAGAGCGATCCGTTGCTAGCAGAGAGTTGGATGAGGGAGATCGAGAAAATCTTCCGGGCCATCAGGTGTGTGGATGAGGACAAGGTTACCTTAGCCACCTACATGCTACAGGTATGTGTTAGTTATGTGTTTCCTATTCCCTGTTAAGTTGAAGTTGTTTAGCGGTGCTCATGAAGGTTATGTTGCAGGAGAGAGCTGATGTGTGGTGGGCTTCGTTACTACGTACGCGGTTTGAGGATGGCGCGATTGATGTCGCTTGGGACGAGTTCGTGAGGCTCTTTCGGGCCAAGTTCGTCCCCGAGCACATCCAGGACAGGATGGAGCAGGAGTTCCTCACTTTGACTCAGGGCTCCATGACCGTACTTGAGTATGAGGCCAGGTTTGCAGAACTATCTAAGTATGCACCCCATATTGTGGCGGATGAGCGCAGGAAGGCGAAGAAGTTCGTGATGGGTCTCAAACCATCACTGAGGACGAGGCTCGTGGCGTTCGACCACCGCACGCTAGACGAGGCTCTCAGCGCAGCCTGCAGACAGGAAGGCGAAATGGAGCAATACTTGGAGGAGAAGAAGGCTTCGCAGAAGAGGCCGGCAGCAGCTTTCCAGAGGCAAGATAAGAGGAAGACGGTGTACCAGACACCGCAGAAATCATCGGCAACCAGCAGCTATCAGGTACCTTCTGTACGTTCCTCTGGTGACAAGAAGGAGTGCCCTCATTGCGGAAGGGCACATGGTGGTACGGAATGTTGGATGATAGCGGGCAAATGCCTAAAGTGTGGGAGCAGCGACCACAAAATCAAGGACTGCCCTAGGCTTCAGCAGGGAGCTCAGCGAGGAGCGCCAGTACCAGCAGTGGCGGCAGCCGCGCCAGCGACAGGACGACCAGGAAGGCCTCGAGCCCCAGCTCGAGTGTTTGCGTTGGCTCGTGAGGACGCCGAGCAGGCGGAGCATGTCACCGAAGGTACAGTCTTACTTTTCGGTGTGCACGCTCGGGTTTTGTTTGATACGGGTGCTACTCACTCGTTCATTTCCGAGCGGTTCGCTAGGCAGTTAGCCCTAGAGTCAGGCATAGAGTCTGAGGAGTTAGAGGTCCCTTTGTCTGTACACACCCCTGCGGGTACGGTATCGACTAGAAGTGCATTCCGTCGTTACCTGTGTGCATTGAGGATAGATTCCTAGATGGTTGTTTCTTCTTGCTAAAGATGAAGGATTATGATTGTATCCTTGGTCTGGATTGGCTAGAGGAGCACTATGCGTTAGTGGATTGTCGTAGGAAGAAGATTGTTTTCCGCATTCCTGGCGAGGACGAGTTCTCTCATCCCTTGCCAAAGAACTTAGCAGGAAAGTTAGTCATCTCTGCCATGAAGGCGATGCGCATGGTGAACAAGGGATGTGACGCATTTCTTGCCAGCGTTATGCTAGTACCCGATGCTAGTCCGTCACGGACTCTTGCAGAGATCGATGTGGTGCAGGACTTTCCAGATGTCTTTCCCGATGACTTGTCTGGATTGCCACCGGATAGGGAGATAGAGTTCACTATAGAGTTGCTTCCAGGCACCTCTCCTATCTCAAAGGCCCCATATCGGATGGCACCTGCAGAATTAGCCGAGTTGAGGAAGCAATTGCAAGAATTGCTTGTCAAGGGATTTATTCGCCCTAGCGTTTCCCCTTGGGGAGCACCTGTATTGTTCGTCAAGAAGAAAGACGGGTCACTTCGGTTGTGCATCGATTATAGGAAGCTAAACCAAGTGACTGTGAAGAACAGGTATCCCTTACCTCGCATTGATGATCTGTTTGACCAGTTGCGAGAGGCATCAATCTTTTCCAAGATTGACTTGCGATCTGGTTATCATCAGTTGAGGATTAGGAGTGAGGATGTGTCCAAGACGGCGTTTAGAACCCGTTATGGACATTATGAGTTTTTGGTTCTTCCCTTCGGATTGACCAACGCCCCTGCAGCGTTCATGGATCTCATGAACCGGGTGTTTAGTCCGTATTTAGATAGCTTTGTTGTTGTGTTTATTGACGATGTATTGGTCTATTCTCCGGATGAGGCCACGCACCGCCAGCATTTGAGGTTAGTCTTAGAGGTTCTCCGTGAGCACAAGCTGTATGCGAAGTTCAGCAAGTGCGATTTTTGGTTGCGCGAGGTTCATTTCCTCGGGCATGTTATCTCCGGCGCTGGTGTAGCTGTTGACCCAGCGAAGGTCCAGGCAGTTATGGATTGGGAAGTTCCCAGGACCCCTTCGGAGATTCGTAGCTTTATTGGGTTAGCTGGTTATTATCGGCGATTCATTGAGGGTTTCTCATCCATCGCCGCCCCCTTGACAAAGCTGACTCGGAAAGGTGAGAAGTTCGTGTGGTCTGAGGCATGTGAGCGTAGCTTTCAGCTATTGAAGGCTAAGCTTACTTCTGCTCCGGTATTGGTATTGCCTAGTGGTCTAGAGGGCTTTGCCATCTATACGGATGCATCTCAGATTGGTTTAGGCTGTGTGCTCATGCAACAAGAGAGGGTAGTAGCTTATGCTTCTCGTCAGTTGAAGGAGCATGAGAGGAACTATCCGACTCATGATTTGGAGTTAGCAGCTGTGGTTCATGCACTAAAGATCTGGAGGCACTACCTTTATGGTGTCAGATTTGAGGTGTTTACCGACCACAAGAGCTTGAGGTATCTTTTCTCCCAAAAGGAATTAAACCTGAGGCAGAGGAGATGGATTGAGTTTTGAAGGACTATGACTTCGACCTTCAGTATCATCCTGGAAAGGCGAACGTCGTAGCGGATGCTCTTAGTAGAAAGAGGTCTTCGCTCCAGCAGGATTGGAAGATGTTGGAGGATGCAGCGTGCTCTATGACCGAGTTAGAGCCATCGTTGTGTCAGGCTTTTGTAGCTCAGCTATCCCTTAGGTCCTCAGTCTTGGATGAGGTGATTGAGCAGCAGAAAGCCGATCCTAGATTGTTAGAGTTAGTAGGTAAGGCGGGCATTGCTCGTGATGAGGACGGTGTGATTAGATTTCAGCACCGTGTTTGTGTCCCCGATGTAGTAGATGTCCGTGAGCATGTGTTAGCGGAGGCTCATAGATCGCGATTCTCTATTCATCCGGGTAACACTAAGATGTATCAGGATTTGAAGAGATCATTTTGGTGGTCCGGCATGAAGAAGGATGTTGCGGATTATGTATCTAGATGTCTAGTGTGTCAGCAGGTGAAAGCCGAGCGGCAGCGACCATCCGGCCTTATGCAGAGGATGGATATCCCCGTATGGAAGTGGGAAGCTGTCACTATGGATTTCGTATCGGGTTTGCCTCGATCTAGAAGGGGCAATGACTCGATTTGGGTAGTTGTAGATAGATTCTCGAAGACTGCTCATTTCTTGCCTATGAAGAAGAAGCAGTCAGTAGAGAGCTTAGCTAGGTTGTATGTTAGTGGTATCGTTAGGTTGCATGGTGTGCCGAAGTCGATCATTTCGGATCGAGATCCGAGATTTACTTCGAGGTTGTGGAAGGGTCTTCAAGATGCGTTAGGTTCGGAGCTTAAGCTCAGTTCGGCGTTTCATCCCCAGACCGACGGACAGTCCGAGAGGACTATCCAAACGCTCGAGGATATGTTGAGAGCGTGTGTTCTGGATTGGAAGGATGACTGGGAGCGTCATTTACCTCTTGTGGAGTTCGCATACAACAACAGCTTTCATGCTAGTATTGGAATGGCTCCATTCGAGGCGTTGTATGGTAGGCCTTGCAGATCTCCGCTATGTTGGGAGGAGACTGGTGATAGGCAGTTGATCGGACCGGAGTTGGTTCAGGAAACTTCGGATAAGATTCAGCTTATCAGGAAAAGGCTTGTTGCGGCACAGGATAGGCAGAAGAGTTATGCCGACAACAGGAGAAAGGATTTGGAGTTCGAGGTTGGTGATCATGTCTTCTTAAAGATATCGCCTACTCGAGGTGTTGTCAGGTTTGGCAGGCATAGCAAGCTAAGCCCTAGGTTCATTGGCCCGTATGAGATTCTCAGACGTTTGGGTAACGTGGCGTACGAGCTAGCTTTACCCCCAGCTTTGGCTAGTGTTCACCCGGTATTCCACGTATCTATGCTCAGGAAGTATGTCCGAGATCCGTCTCATGTGATTAGTCATGAGCCAGTGGAGATCCAGCCAGATCTTTCGTATGTCGAGCAACCAGTAGCCATTCTTGACCGGAAGGTGCAGCATCTCCGGAACAAGAGTATCGCGTCGGTGAAAGTTCTATGGCGGAACTTCTCACGTGAGGAGGCTACGTGGGAGCTTGAGGATGCGATGAAGAAGAAGTATCCCCTTTTGTTTGAGTAGTGTCGTTCTAACTTCGAGGACGAAGTTTTCTTTAAGGGGGAGAGGGTGTAAGACCCTCGAATTTCCGTAGTATTTCTTTCGTATTTATGTGTGTATATTGTGCTTGTGTATGTATGTACGTACTTACGTAGGTATTAAAATAGTATAATTACGTGTACATGTGTTTATATTAAACATAAATAAGGTATGTATTGCATGGTGATAGTATGAATATAATACCATGTACATATTGCATGTATAGAAGCTTGGTGTGCATGGTTTTCTGCATAATTAGGGTTCTGGCCGAAGGCCTTATTGGCGTCAACCCCTGGCCGCTGAGGTGGTGTCAACGTCCAACCATGGACGCCAACACTCACTCCGGCGTCCAGCGATCTGGACGTCAACTTCTCTGCCCTGCATGCGCAGCAGAGCTGCTGTCTTCTGAAACAAGGCATGGCAACCATTGGGGGGATGTCCCCCAACGGCTCCAAAGCTGTCAGGTCGGCATGGTGAGTGGGTGAAGGCTTTCCCTACTTCCTGAACCCGAAATGGCCTCTCCCCACTACCCATTTTCACACTTGCAAGAAGAGAGAAGAGGAGAGAAAACCCTAGAGCTTCCTGTGAGAAAACCTGAAGTTTGGAGGCTCTGATCCGGCGATCCAAGGCTTCTTCTGGAGATCTACTTCGACAAGGAGGAAGACAACATAACCGGCTACACATCCCCGGCCCTGTATTTCAGAGGGGAGCATCACAGAAGCCGGAGTGGAGGCGTCTTGGAGGCTTCTTGGGACTGCCCAAGGAGAGCTTCTCCAACTAATTTGATCCCTTTAGGAGTTTTTCCAAAGGCAAGTACCCCTTTCACATTGTCCATGTATGTGTCTAGGAGGTTTTTATCATTTTTATAGATTTTCCTCGTGTCCTGGATCCCCTACATTCACCATTATTCAGAGCTCGGACTGTGTTTTTACACAGGTCCGAACTTGACGGCAAGATCCATTGACGTTGAGATCTTGAGTCAGCGGCCAACGATGTTGCCGCCAACTCTTGTAAACGTCCGTAGTATGCCGTTTAGTTCTTCTTGACAGAGCAGTGAACTGTTCTGCCCTATATCTTTAATTTCCGGGTTTCTACGCATGAGGATATAATGTAAATTTTATATGTTATGTAAAATAGGTAATGTGATGTGTGTGGAATTTACTGTATTTTTCTGTAGATGGCATAATTTATTAGAATTATTGAAAAGCATGTGTAGGAAAGAGGTCATGCTTGGTTAATTTGTTTTCCATGATTTCTGAGGAGTTAAATGCTGTAGAATTTTATGAACCATGTTTATATGTATCAGTCCATGCCCTACAAATTTAGGAATTTTTCCCACATCCATGTGAATTCTTATAATTCCTAAAATGAGAAATAGAAAGCATGTGTAGACCTTGTGAAAATTTTAGTAAATCATATGTGGGGAAATAAATTCGGGAAAAATTTCTGTGCTAACATGTATGTGTGGTTCATGACTGTGCATGATCAAATCTGAAATCCATGTCATGTTCTATGTGGACTTAGTTTAAGAATGGCATGAAACTGAATGTTTTAATTTCTATAAATGCATGTGAATTCAGAAAAATGTGAAAATTTGTATGTGTGTTATTATACCCGAAAACAGCATGTGGTAAAATTTTCGGGAAAATTTGATAACAGTAGCCTACACTATGAGATTTTCATGTGAAAATGAGTATAAACACATGTATCATGATTAAGGTTAGATAAGGTGTGTTCCAATTAATCCATGAGAGCTACTAAATGCTTGAATTCTGTTATTAGTAGCATCATGCTAGGGATGAACAGAACCATGTGCATAACCAAGAAAGTGTGAAAATCATATGTGAAACATGTGTTAAATCGGAATGTGTAATGTGTAAAATGTGCCGTGTGTGACACTGCTTCCATAGAGGGCTGTGGAACTGTATCATGGAAAAGTCCCCATGAGAAGGTTCAATGTGTTAAGATATCCTAAGGGCATTAGGATGAAATCCTGGAGGTGGACAAGTACCACTGGTTAGGGTGGAGACGTGTTCTCCCGGTCTGCGCAGTGCCAAGAGTCATCACTGTATTGCCTAGGTGATGTGCTATGTGTTATGTGTATGTGATGTGTCCTTCTAGTGGTGGTTTGGACTATGTGTCACGGCAAATAAATTGTGAAATGTGTATATGTGAACATGTGTGAAATGTGTATATGTGAACATGTGTAAATTGTGTATATATATGTGAGCATGCAAATGTGAAATGTGAAATCATGTGAACCATTTATGTTAGAATGTGAACATATGTACATGTGAAATGCTTGAAAAATGAACCATGTGAAATATGGGAATGTGTAACCATGTGAAGTGAATGTGTTAGGATATGTTACGTAAATTCATGCTATGATATTTCTAATCCCATATAAATTGCTATCATGTTGTAGTCAAATTGGAAGTGTAGTCTTCATGTGATTAAATGAGTAGAAAGCATGTGATAGGAAGTGTTATTTGAAACATCTTAAACCATGTACCATGTGTTTTGATTTTGTAGAAATACCATGATAGGTTGTCTCTCATAAATGTTCAAGCATGCTATATGTTGCCTTGCAAATTGGAATAGTAGACCCTACTATGATGTATGCATGAATGATGTGTATGGAGCTACTTGCTGAGTCCTTTAGACTCACTCCTTGCTTCGGCGTACAGGTGTAGTTGGTGACACACCTTTGGAGGAGACAGTGGAGAGCGACTCCGAGCGTGGGGATTAGCTGGTGGAGCTGACGTAGTGTCCCTTTTTGTTTCATAGTATGTGAATTGTAGCTTGTATTAGAGTTATCATTATGTAATTGTGGGCAAACTATGTATTAAATGTAGAACTTTAATTTTGTGGACAATGTAGCTTGGTTTAATTTCAATTATGAAAGTTTAGTCTTTTATTTTGTTATATGGATCATGTATGATAAATGTGGATGATGGAATGTGATGACAGTTAGTCCTTTACTTCCGCGACTCTGTATCTATATTTGTGTATATCTCAATCATGTGATAGTGTTGGGTAAATGTCTCACTGTGATAACCTTTACTATACCGACGTGGGTTGGTATAACCGTACCGGTATAATGAGGGTCGTCACACTATGTATGTTCACCCACTATTCTCATGATATGTGGAGAATTTGGGTGCCCTAATTTTATAAACCATGCGTGTATGGGTCAGTCTGTGCCCTGCAATTACTGAATTTTTCCCATGCTCCTATGATTTACTGTAAATTTCTGTGTTGGAAAATAGCAAACATGCGTAGGCTTGCAAAAATTTATAGTGAATGGTGTGTTGTGCATTAAATCCGGGAGAAAATTTCTGAAATGATGTGTATGTTGGGTTTAGGGCTGTGAACTGTTAAACATGATGTTCGTGTTATGTTCCATGTTGAATTGAATTTTTAATAGCGTGAAAATGAATGTCTTAATTTTTGTAAATATCTGATATTTCAAAAAAATCTAGAAATTTGCATGTGAGGTTATAAACCTGAAATCAGAATGTGGTTAAATTTACAGGCCATTGGGATAACCGTGGAATGCATTATGAGATTTTCCAAAAAAAAATGTAATTAATGCATGCCATTATGAAAATGAGTTGAATTGTGTTTTCAACCTGATTACTATAAGTTACTGAATGTGAAATCTCTGTCATCTGTAGTATCATGCTAGGAAAACAGAGCCATGTGTGAATGAGAGAATGTAAAGGTGTGTGTGCGCCATGTGTGTAAAAAATCGGTATGTGTAATGTGTAAGACTGTGCCAAGTGTGATACTGCTTCCATAGAGGGCCGTGGAACCGTACCATGGAAAAGTTCCCATGGGAAGGTTCAATGTGTTAAGATCCTAAGGGCATTAGGATGAAATCCTGGAGGTGGACAAGTACCGCTGGTTAGGGTGGAGACTTGTTCTCCCGGTCTGCGCAGTCCAAGAGTCGTCACTATATTGCCAAGGTGACGTCTATGTGTATGTGTTATGTGATGTGTCCTTCTTATGGTGGTTTGGACTATGTGTCACGGCACTAAAGTGTAAAATGTGAAATGTGAATGTGATCATGTGTAAATTGTGTAGTGTGAATATGTGTAAATTTGAAATGTGTGAAAAGAGAACTTAATGAATGGGAAATTGTGAAAACATGTGGAACCAATATGTGAGATTGTGAAATTGTAGTCCATGATATGATAATGTAAAATTTATGTTATAACAGCAACCTAAAGGTGTTTATAAGAATGTTTCATATGTGTAAAAATGCGTAGAATCCATGCTAGGAACAATACTTGCTTATGTGTAAACGTCTCCATGTTTAAGTGCTATCATGTTGTAGATTAATCGGAAATGTAGCTCTCATGTGATAGAATGTGAATTGCTAAATCCATGTTAAAACAACAATCTTAAAGTGTATAAAACGATAATGTGCATGTGTAATAATGTGTAGAAACCATGATAGGAATGCTTCCTTTTATGTAGGCAAGAACCCCATGTTTGGTTGCTCCCATGTTATAGCCTCATTTGAAATGTAGTCTTCATGTGATTACATGAGTAGAAAGCATGTGATAGGACATTTATTTTGGAATGGCTTAAATCGTGTACCATGTGTCTTAAAGTTTGTAGAATTATCATGATAGGTTGTCTTTATCAATGTCCAAGCATGCTATATGTTTTGCTTTGCAAATTGGAATGGAAAACCTACTGTGATATATATGCATGTATGAGGTGTGTGGTGTTATTTGCTGAGTCTTTTAGACTCATTCCTTGCTTCGGTGTACAGGTTTAGTAGGTGATACACCTTTGGAGGAGACCATGGAGAGCGACTCCGAGCGCGGGGAGTAGCTTGGCGGAGTTGTAGAGTGACTTTTGCTTCCATTGTATGTAACAAGGCATTGTAATAGAACTATTAAGAAATTTGTGGACAAATTATGTATTTGAGTTTAGTATTTCATTATGTGGACTTTAATTCTTTTAAAATTATTATTTGAATCATGTATGTTAAATGTGGATGATGAAATGAAGACAAGTAGTTCTTTTACTTCCGCTACTCTGTGTTTATATTTATGAGCATCTCAATCGTATGTTATTGTTTGGGTAAATGCCCCACTGTGATAACGTTCACTATACCGACGTGGGTTGGTATAACCGTACCGGTATAATGAGGGTCGTCACAGAGTTGGTCCCTGGAGCAGCACCAGTATCTAGGGCACCATATAGAATGTCTCCCGCAGAACTGAAGGAATTAAAAGATCAACTGATGGAACTGTTAGAGAAGGGTTTCATCCGACCAAGTACATCGCCTTGGGGTGCACCTTTCCTCTTCGTCAAGAAGAAAGATGGGTCGATGAGGCTATGTATAGATTACAGACAACTAAACCAGTTAACTATCAAGAACAAATACCCTCTGCCAATGATTTATGAGTTGTTTGATCAATTATCCGGGACTAAATACTTCTCTAAAATAGATCTCAGATCCGGTTATCATCAATTGAGGATCAAAGGAGAAGACATTCACAAGACAGCCTTCCGAAGCAGGTATGGGCATTATGAATTTATTGTTATGCCTTTCGGACTAACAAATGCCCCTGCAGTTTTCATGCAGTTGATGAATAGCATTTATCGTCCATATCTTGATAAATTTGTGGTGGTATTCATCGATGATATATTGATCTATTCCAAGACAAAGGAAGAGCATGAGGAGTATTTGAGGATCTCATTACAGATTTTAAGGGAGAATAAATTATATGCCAAGCTAAGTAAATGTGAATTCTGGCTTGAGGAGGTATCCTTTTTAGGGCATGTGGTAACCAAGGATGGTATCGCTGTTGATCCATCAAAGGTTGAGGCTGTACTGAAATGGGAAAGACCGACAAGCGTCACAGAGATCAGGAGCTTTCTAGGATTAGCAGGATATTATCGAAGGTTTATAAAGGATCTCTCAAAGATTGCAGTGCCTTTAACCAAGCTGACCCATAAGGAAAATCCGTTTGTGTGGACCAATGAAGGTGAAGAAAGCTTTAACAACTTGAAGAAGTGTCTGACTACTGCTCCTGTCCTCGCCTTACCCACTGAAGAGGGAGGATTTGAAATTTATTCAGATGCTTCTGGAACAGGTCTGGGATGCGTTTTAATGCAACAAGGGAAAGTAATAGCTTATGCCTCAAGACAGTTGAAGATCCACGAAGTGAACTACCCGGTTCATGATCTGGAGTTAGCAGATGTAGTATTCGCCTTGAAAATTTGGAGGCATTATATCTATGGTGAGCAATTTAAAGTCTTTTCTGACCACAAGAGTTTGAAATACTTGTTCTCACAGAAGGAGCTTAACATGAGACAAAGGAGGTGGTTAGAGTACCTGGAGGACTTTGACTTTTCATCCAATATCACCCTGGGAAAGCCAATGTAGTGGCAGACACTTTAAGTAGACAACCAGGAGCTATGCTAGCTAGTATGATGCTGGACGAATGGAAGTTACTGGAGTAATTTGCAAGCTTGAACTTAGACATGGGAAGGAAGGAAAAACAAGTAATGATGTCCAATCTCCAGATACAATCCGATCTACTGACCGAAATCAAGGAGAAACAAGGAGAGGATCCATTCTTAGTTGAGATTAGGGAGAAGCTAGAACAAAGACCTGACTTTACTCTATCAGCTGAGGGAAGATTGCTATTCCGAGGTAAAACATGTATCCCTGATCATGGAGAACTTAAGAAGAGGCTATTAAATGAAGCTCACCAGTCCAAGTACACAATTCATCCTAGATCAACAAAGACGTACCAAGACTTAAAAAGGTCATACTGGTGGTCAAACATGAAGAGGGATGTGGCCGATCATATGTCATACTGTTTAACATGCATGAAAGTCAAGGCCGAGCATTTCCGTACAGCTGGTGGACTGCTACCACTAGAAATCCCGGAATGGAAGTGGGATAGCATCGGTATGGACTTTATCATGGGATTGCCCAAGACTAGAGGTGGTATGGATGCAATGTGGGTAATAGTTGATCGATTGACTAAGTCGGCTCACTTCTTGCCGATTAAGAGTATCTGGTCAGTGGATGTATTGGCTGCACTATATGTTAAGGAAGTAGTTAGATTGCATGGGGTTCCATCTAACATAATATCGGATCGGGACCCTAGATTTACTTCACACTTCTGGAAGGGTTTACAAGCAGCAATGGGTACTAAACTAAACTTTAGTACTGCCTTCCATCCTCAAACTGATGGACAAACCGAAAGGACCAATCAAGTTGTGGAAGATATGCTTCGTGCTCTGGTGCTAGATTTTAGAGGTCGATGGGATGATCAGTTGTACCTGATGGAGTTTGCATATAACAACAGCTATCAGGCAAGTATCAAGATGGCACCGTTTGAGGCCTTATATGGCAGGAGTTCCAGATCACCCCATTGTTGGGAAGAGGTTGGGGAGAACCAATGGGTTGGACCCGACTTGATTGAGGCGACTGTCAGAAAGGTTCAAATTGTCAGGGAACGTCTAAAGATAGAAAAATCTAGGCAGAAGAGTTATGCAGACAAGAGAAGGAGAGAACTAGAATTTTAGGTTGGCGAACATGTTTTCTTGAAGGTCTCACCTTCAAGGGGAATTCAAAGATTTGAGATCAAAGGAAAGTTGAGTCCCAGATTCATCGGACCATTTGAAATTCTAGAAAGGATTGGTCAGGTGGCGTATAGACTGGCACTACCTCCACAGCTGGCGAATGTACATAATGTGTTCCACATATCCATGCTGAGGAAGTACTTATTCAATGCCGACCATGTAATCAACCATGAGGACTTGGAGATTTAGGAGGACTTGACTTATGAAGAGAAGCCGATCAAACTGTTGGATCGAAAGATTCAACGACTCAGGAATTGTACCATACCTATGGTGAAGGTCCAATGGAGTCGAGACGGAGTTACTAATGCTACCTGGGAAACAGAGGAAAGAATGAAGAAAAACCACCCAGAACTATTCGCAGGTACGAACTACACCATTATGTGTAAATTTGGGGACCAAATTTCTTAAGTGGGGGAGGATGTAACACCCCGGAAATTTAGTGATTTAAAAATTTTAGAAATAAAGGGGGATAAATAAATTTCGCAATTATCGGAATGATAAAACTTACGTACTATTATCGTACGAGAGAAAACACATCAGAAAATTTCGTAAAAATTATAAGTCAACCCCAAATATTGTCCCTAAGCGTTCCACGAAGGAATTCGTGCAACGAAAAATCTGATTGGTCGAGTGTACGTCACACGTGACCAAGTTACCTGAATTAGGAAACTAAGTCGGAAAATTGTTAACACGGAAAAATGACCCAACCATAAATTAAATAAACATATTGGAGAGACTTCCAATATCATGTATTAATAACCCATTAACAAGAGTGGGCCAATGTAGCACATTTGGCCCAAGGATAAAAATTGGGACAAGAAAATACCCAGAAATTCTTGTATGTAATTATGCAATAATTATGGAGGGCAATTTAGGGTTAAAATTAGGGTGATTAGTCATGTAAGGTAAGCCAAAACCGGACCCAACCCTAAGAGGAGGTTTCCTAAACCTTTGCTACCTCCTTTGGGTGAGAGAATCCCAGATTTTGGAAAGTAGAAAGCAGAATTCGCAGCCCATTTCCTAGTCCCATTGGGACATGAATTAGAACCCTAAAACTATAAGGACTCCTCACAAAATGTTTAGGGAAGGGTTACCAACAAGTTGGGGTCATGAGAAGCAAGTTTGGAGCGCTGGAGGAGTGGAGAACGGCTGGGGAAAACGTGGTCTTCCTCAACCTCGCTCTGCATCAACCCAGAAATCTGCAGAGAGTTATTAGCATTCAAAGGTAGGTGTTCTTGGGCCAAGATTAAATAAAACCAACACCATCATGTAGTTCTTCGAGTCTAGGTTCATTTGCACTTGGTTTGACTAATTTTCATGGAGTATACATTGTGTATTCGTAGTTGTCCCTAAGTCTCGTACAGTTAGGGCTTTTCCCGTTCTTCTTATTATGCACATGATTTAATGCTGAATTAGACTAAACTTCCTTCATAAAAGTTCTTCTACTTGTAGTCACGATCATTGTTTATGTTGGAATTTTTATCCAAAAGTCTTTCGTTAGAGAGTTATAGGCATGGTAAGAGAGTCGCTGCATGATACTGCGATTTTGGGCTGCACTTAGCTTTATGTTCTTTATATATTTATCAGGATTCGAAACCGAATTAGAACAAACCCCCAACATCAAAGTTCTTCTACTAGTTGTTCTCATCATATTTCATGTTGAACGTTTTGTCTAAATGTCATTCGTTAGAGAGTTATAATAGGGGTAAGTAAATCGCTGCATGAGATGTATTTTCGGGTTACCCTTGACCTATATGTTTTCTTGGAAGGCCTCTAGTGTCGACACTACCTGATCTAGTGTCGACACACTGTCCCAAATTAGCCCAAAGGAGTTCTGGGAAGGCCTCTACTGTCGACACTACTTGATCTAGTGTCGACACACTGTCCCAGATTGGCACAAAAGGTTTTCTGGGAAGGTCTCTAGTGTCGACACTACCTGTACAGACCTGTTGACTGGATTTCTGGGAGCTGTCTCTAGTGTCGACACTACTTGATCTAGTGTCGACACTACTTGACCAATTCTGCATTATTTTGCCTTGTGTTTGAAGCATTGTGTCGACACCAGTAAGGGGTGTGTCGACACTACCCTTGTAAAAAAATTGCATATCTTGGGTCTGATCATTACATGATGTCTACTAGCATGTGCATGATGTTATATAGTATGCATGGACCTAAAAGAAATCAACTCATTGAAAAATGGTAATGATACGAATATGATTCTAATGTGTAATTGTGATTGTCCTTATGTTCATTGGATTATCTTGTGATCTTCCCTATTGTCAATTGATATGATAAGAATATGATGTGAATATGGGGATGAATACATGTTAGTATGGACTTGTTAGTGAGGTTAATATCATGATTTGTATATGAGTTTCAATAGTTACATGTTTTCCGGTGTTCAATTAATTAATTGTCCATATGCATACATGCTAGGGAAAGATCTGTGACTCGTCACTTACACATTTGCACGAGTAGACACACACTTCTTGGGGAATTGGGAGCTCTCTGCCGGTTATTCTGAATTGGTAGACTAGCGACATTTTCCTTAAGACCTCCGTAAGTCTCCGCTCTCTATGGATCTCCACATAGATGCCGAGCTGGCTGTACCATTAAGTACCCTGGAGATAGAAAGCACATGTCCTGCATACGATCTGTCTTTAGAAACATCCTCATGTCAAGACATTAATGGATTATGAAACATGATACGTCATTATACTGCCTTTTGTTCTCTTGAGCTAGTTGTCATACCTTGACTCTATGAATGATCATGTTCCTTTTACTATGAGCTTGTCATTGAAACTCTGTGGCCATAATATGAATATGTTTGTTCGGCACAACGTGGAACTTCGGTCCATTTGACCAATGCCTGTGCAATAGGGGCCCTATCTGGTCCTGGGGAGGAGCGCCCCAACGTACTTATTAACCGCGGGAGTATGGACTCTTGGTGCTTGGCATAGCACAACGAACACACAAGATTGTGAAAATGTGCCTTTGTTTGATATGATAAGTTTGATATGATATGATATGATAAGATTTGATATGATACGTCTGATCATGTGAACGCATGATATCTGTTTGAATATGGCCAATCTCTTTTGATACGATTCTACTCTTGAAATATTTGTCCATTGTATATGCAACTCGACATTTGATCTGAAATGATATCTATTCTACTCTGCTATTCAATCTGTTAGTATTGCATGCATTGTCATCATATACATGTTCATATCTTGCCTAATTAAAATGTTAATCACGTATATTAGTGCCCGCACGATATTGAGATGTAAATCCTACTGAGCTAGTTCGCTCACCCTATCATCCTGCCCTTTTCAGGTAGTGATGAGGAACCAGTGGAGTCCGATGGGGTCGGGCAAGAGTGATGAGCACCCGCTATATGAGGAGTTGACAGTTTAGAATTAGACATTTGAGTAGTCGATGTATTAGAGAAACATTGTTATTTGAATAATGAACCCTTTTCAGTGAGTTCTTTCTATGTAAGGTCGTAATTAGTTGGATGAAATGGAATAAAGTATATTTTTGGTGACCATATTATAGTCTCAAATGTGATCTTTTGTTCAGTCGTGACTCTGTGCTATTCAACTGTGATACGTCTATTTGTATCGTTCACGTCTCCCGGTATTTATTCCGCTGCTAAATATCGGGGCGTGACACAACCCACCGAGGACCCGATTTTCGCAGTCGCCGCCCATGGATCCGAGGACCCGAAAAGGCTATAAACACGTCTAACAAGATATGTGAAGGAAATAAATGTCAACTACTGAACTAGAAGCACACACAGAAGTAAGAGAGGAAAGAGCAAGAGTATTACGTGTCGCTCTAGGCACAGTCCCAACACACAATGAGTACAAGTAAGCAAGCGGAAGAATAGGGCCCTTAGAGGCATACCCCGAGGGTGAAGTACAATTGGAAGTAAAGGGGAGCCCACTGCTAGCTATGGGGACGACGACGACTACCCCGCCTACTCCGCCCGACATGCACCCAGCCGCTGCTGAGAAGTCTCACTTGAAAAAAGGAGGGATAAGCTTCACAACAGAAGCTCAGTAGGGACTAACAATCACCTACTTGCTCTAACAGGCAAGATAACAATTATAATGAAAGTAAATGACAACAGTTATATTTTCTACTCTAGTGCAGGAAAGTGTGGAAAGAAAGCTAACTAACTAGCGACGGTACAAGAACTGAAACACGGTTAGAAACACTGTACGGCTTGCACGTCATAACCAGCATACGGCTGTAACACAGACAGAGAGAACCCTACCTGGGCAAACGACACTAGCTACGAAAGCAACTACCACTTGTCAACTGGTCAGGTGCATCCACTAACGTCTTATCCTCGACCGCAGTCTTGGCCTTCACATCTCGTCAGAGTGGAGCCGAGGAACACAAAGTAACCACACAGTAATCGTCGTAGTCTGGCCGAACTACGGTCCCACGCCTGGCCTCTCTAAGTGGTTCCGGGGCCACAAAGAGCGAGGATGTGAGAAAAGGACTAGTTGGTCTACACTGGGAAGAACTCCAAACGACCTCGGCGTCCCAGACCAACTACGAGAGCTTTGCAAACGACTCGATGCCGCTGTCCTACCACTGTTTGCCCCTCTGCTCCAGAGTCCGCGACTCGAGCACGCCCGTCGCCTAGAGCACTCCCTCAACGGGCGCACAAGGATGGGGGTCCTAGGTAAACAATAACAAACTCTCGCGGGACAAGCCCTCAAGTGCTGAGCACCGGGTGAATGACTAGTGTAGTACCGTACTAGGAACTAGTATAGGTGCCATGGGTACAGAAGAAACCAAGAACAAGTGAAGACTCAATGGAAAACAGACTTCGTGTGAACTCACCTGTGTCTGTCCTTGTCGTGACGCCCAAGGCCGTCGCAACACTGTCACGATGCCCATGCCCGTCGCGATAGCACAAAGCCTGTCGCGGTCGGCGCATGCGTCACGACACCATCATGACCCTTAGACCCATCGCGACACCAGACAAAGGGGGTCTCGGGACAGTCCTCCTAAGGATCGCCCCAAAAACACCCAAAACCTAACCAACTGGGGGAGGGGAGCATGGTAGACTATAGGAAAGCATGTAAATAGACAAACCACCCTCAAACCCCATGAATCATGCATTAAACAAGGAGTTCTACACTTAAGGAAAACCTATCTCAAAAGTAGCGAAAAATAGCTATGAAGAAATCTAGAGAGGGGGGGGGGAATGAATAGATTTCTACCCAATTAAAAATTAAACACTTATCATATTAGAAACTTATGAGAATTTCAAAGTTTTGAGTTATGCACAGATTCAAATTATTGCAGATATAGCAAGTAAGTTGTGAATCTACAAATTATTAGATGATATCATACTGAATAGCAAATGTGCCTATCAATCATCTAACGTTAAGATAGATCAAACCACAGTGACACAGAGATTTAGGGTGGTTTGGATTACACAATTGCGTATCCTACATCCACCATCCACACACACACACACACAAATCTGCTTATGTAGCCAGTTCAAACAGAACACACAACACACACACAATCTGAGATGATCGAAATCTCAAATTAGAACACGCACATGAAATTGGGTAGAAGGATAGCTCCAATTTCACACTACACACAGAATGATTTGAAGTTGAGATGTAGAACTAGTTGAATGACAAGAAATTGCAAAACAGATGAGACTGGTTCAAATTTTCCCCTTTTGTGCTTCCAACTGAAACTTCTGAATTCCAGCTTCAGCCTGATGATGTAGACTCTTGAATGTGAGAATTCAACTTGACTTTGATTGCTCACAGCAACTGGATCTCCAATTCTTCAAATCTGGAGTAGCAGCATCCTTCAGATGAAGCCTCTCTCTAGTCGCCGCTTTCTGCTTCTGGGAGATGAAAGACTGATGTGTGTTTTCCTAAAAAGTGTAAGGATCATGGGCATTTATAGTCTCATGTATCCACGTGGTACCTTAGAATTTGGGGGCACAGAATTCCCACTCAAAAATTCTTGGATCAAAATCTGACACGTGTCCAAGAATTCAGGTTCTGAATCATCAATCGAAGTGTGTCGACACAATCAAGTTATATGTCGACACATAATCCTGGCTTACTGCTCTAGAAGTTAACCTATGTCGACACATACCTGACTTGTGTCGACACACTGACTATATTCCAAAATATGGCTTTCTGGGAACAAAGGATGTGTAGACACATGAGGGACCTGTGTCGACACCACTGACTTCTTTTCTTTTGACTACTTTTTGAGAACAAGGGATGTGTCGACACATGAGGGATCTGTGTCGACACAACTGACTTTACTTCTTGAATTTCTTCACTGGAATTGCTCTTTGTGTCGACACTCTGACAATGTTGTGTCGATACCACTGACTCATAACACCTTTTTCTGAGTTAAACATGAAATATTGTGTTAGATATGACTAATGAAAGGTATTTAAAACTATATGGATCATAGTAAACAACATCAAAACAAGAGATCCAACAATCTCCCCCTTTTGATGATGTCAACTATGATTCATTGAACATTTTAGTATAAATAAACAAGGTGTGAAGACAGTCATTCACTTCATTTCATGTCATGTGAGAAGCAATCACAATCACAAAGTCACATCATTCACTTGACATAAAGTTTCTGAAGCGAAAGTAACCCAAGGTTCTGAAACAAAAAACTGAAATATTCACACATAACTTCTCCCCCTTTGACATAAACAAAAGATAGCACTACTGAGGTGGAGCTGGGAGAGGGGCAAGAGCTTGTGATCGTGTCTTTAATTTTCTCTTCCAAGGCTCCAAGATTGTGTTAGAGTGTGGAGCCCTGAACTTTCAAATGTGGATCGGTTTGGAGTCGCGCCCCGGAAGCTAAATTTGGTTTATAGGTCGAGGTGTGTCGACACACTGTCGACCTCAGGTCGACACAGCTTGAGGTGCGTCGACGCACCCATGAATCAAGTCGACGCACCCCAAGTCAGGCGACTTCGCGTTTCAGGTCAGGTGCGTCGACGCACCCATGAATCAAGTCGACGCACCCCAAGTCAGGCGACTTCGCGTTTCTGAGTTAAGGGTATTTTTGTCCTTGTAATTCTCGATTATGGCACCCTAACCTCTCAGTATGTAAAGTGGGGCGGATTCTCCTTGTACATATGATTTTCTTTCACACAGTATTGGTTTCACTACTGTGGCCGTGGACGTAGGAAGGCGTTGCCTCCGAACCACGTAAATCTGGTGTTCTTGTGTTCTTCTTCTCTCTTCTTTAATCTCTCCTCCGATCTCTACGTGTGAGTCGTGTGAGAGGGCTACCGATCCGATCCCCACAAACTGGTATCAGGGCCCAGGTTTGAGGGAACAGTGGGAGCGATGGCAGCGGATGAAGGAAAGGTGAGAATGTTTCGAGAAGTTTGACTCAAGGACTTCGGTTTCTGGAAGATGCAGATCGAAGACTACTTGTATCAAAAGAAGCTGCATCAGCTGCTTCTTGGAACGATGCCAGATGGTATGAAGAAAGAAGACTGGGATCTTATGTTCGCTTGACGTTGGCCAGAAACGTCGCGTTCAACATCGTGAACGAGAAGACCACAACAGGTCTGATGCAGGCGTTATCAACATGTACGAAAATGATCTGCTTCCAACAAGGTACATTTGATGCGTCGTTGTTTAATCTGAAGATGGCTGAAGGTTCCTCGGTTACAGATCATATAAATGAATTCAATGTGATTACAACCCATTGAGTTCTGTAGAAATAATTTTGATGATGAGATTAAAGCCTTGATTCTTCTGTCCTCCTTACCTGAAAATTGGGGTGCTACTGTGACGGATGTTAGCAGTTCTTCAGGCTCAAGTAAACTGAAACTTACAGAGATTTGACACTTGATTCTGAGCGAGGATGTTCGCAGAAGGGAATCTGGTGAAGTTTCAGGTTCTGCCTTAAACATTGAAGGCAGGGGAAGAACAAATCAGCGTGGACAAAATCAGAATAGATCCAAGTCCAAGAAAATAAGTCAGTCCAAACCCCGTGGTGATGGTTGCTGGAATTGTGGTAAGAAAGGTCATTTTAAGAGGGACCGCAGGCTCCCAAAGAAAAAAGATCAGGGGCAGAAACAGGAAGAAGACTCTGCTAACATCATGATAGATGAAGTCCAAGATGCTCTGATTTTGAGTGTTAACAGTCCCATCGAATCCTGGATTCTAGATTCTGGAGCATCTTTTCACTCTACCTCATGTAAAGAAACTTTACAAAGTTCTGTTGCTGGTAATTTTGGGAAGGTTTACCTTGCTGATGATGAGCCCCTAGATATTGTGGGGAAGGGTGATGTTCAGTAGAAAATAGCAAACGGGACTGTATGGAAGCTGAGGAATGTTAGACATGTTCCTGGCTTAAAGAGAAATATGATCTCCATTGGTCAGCTTGATGATGAAGGATATGCCACTATCTTTGTTAATAGGTGCTGGAAGATAACCAAGGGTGCCATGGTTATAGCACGAGGCAGCAAGATGAGAACTCTTTATATGACTGCAAATGACAAAGACTTAGTGGCAGTGGCAAATTCAGAAGAGGACTCCAAGATCTGGCACTGCAGACTTGGACACATGAGTGAGAAGGGAATGAAGATGATGGCTGCAAAAGGGAAGTTAGGTGATCTAAAGTCCATAAATATTGGACTGTGTGAAGATTGCATTCTGGGAAAACAGAGAAAGGTCACCATCTCTAAAGCTAGAAGAAGTTCTAAGCTAGAAAAGTTATAACTTGTACACACTGATGTGTGGGGACCAGCCCCTGTTCGATCCCTTGGAGGTTCACTCTATTATGTCACCTTTATTGATGACTCCACTCGGAAGGTATGGGTTTATTTTCTTAAAAATAAATCTGATGTATTTTCTACCTTTGTGAAGTGGAAGGCTGAAGTGGAAAATCAAACTGGTGCAAAGATCAAGTGTCTGAGGTCAGACAATGGAGGAGAATATAGCAGCAAGGAATTCAAAAAATTTTGTGCACTACATGGCATTCGTATGGAGAAAACGTTTCCAAATACTCCACAACAGAATGAGGTTGTTGAACGCATGAACAGAACTCTGAATGAGAGAGCTAGAAGCATGAGGCTACATGCTGGCCTACCGAAGACCTCTTGGGCAGATGCAATTAACTCAACAACTTATCTGATTAATAGAGGACCCAGTGTTCCTCTAAATGGTGAGCTACCAGGAGAGGTTTGGACCGGTAAGGAGGTAACACTCTCACACCTGATAGTATTTGGTTGTGTTTCATATGTGCATGTTGATTCCAATGACAGAGACAAGTTAGATCCTATGTTAAGGAGATGTTTTTTCATTGGATATGGTTCTGATGATTTTGGATACCGCTTCTGGGATGATGAAAGCAAAAAAATCATTAGACAAAGGAATGTTATATTCAATGAAAATTTGCTTTATAAGCATAGATCTGATGTGGAATCTGAAGATGCAGGTCAAGAAAGTCAGAAAAGTACACAGGTTGAGCTGGAGGAAATTTTAGAAGAGGATGTGCTGAGAAGATCTCAAGGAGATCCTGAAAACAGTGCAGTGCAACCAGAGGTTCAACTGAGAAGATCAAGCAGATTGCGCAAGCCAGTTGAACGGTTTTCTTCTGCAATGTACTACTTGTTGTTGACTGATGCAGATGAACCTGAGAGCTTTGATGAAGCTATGCAGGTGGAAGATTCAATCAAGTGGGAGTTGACAATGAAAGATGAAATGAATTCCCTATACAAAAATGAAACTTGGGTATTGACTGAACTACCACCCGCAAGAGGGCACTACATAATAAATGGGTTTTCCGGTTTAAAAGAAGAACATGATGGCAGCAAGAGGTACAAAGAAAGGTTGGTTGTGAAAGGTTTCCAACAGAAGGAAGGTATTGATTACACTAAAAGTTTCTCTCCAGTTATCAAGTTAACCACTATTAGATTAGTGCTAAGTATTGTTCCTGCTGAAAACTTGCACCTAGAATAGCTTGATGTAAAAATAGCTTTTCTCCATGGTGATCTGGAGGAGGATATTTATATGGTGCAGCCAGAAGGTTTTCATGAATATCGTATAGAAAACCTTGTTTGCAAACTGAACAAAAGCTTGTATGGTCTGAAACAAGCCCCTAGGCAGTGGTACAAGAAGTTTGATGGATTCATCTGTAAAAATGGGTTCATTAGATGCAACATGGACCATTGTTGTTATTTTAAGAAGTTTGATAATTGTTATATCATACTGCTGTTGTACGTGGATGATATGCTCATTGCAGGATCAAGTATGACAGAGATCAACAAGTTGAAGAAGCAATTGTCAAAGGAATTTGCTATGAAGGACTTGAGAGCAGCAAAACAAATTATTGGAATGAGAATTGTGAGGGATAGAACAGATGGTACTCTGAAGCTATCTCAAGAAGGCTACATTCAGAAAGTGTTGGCAGGTTTAACATGCAAGATGCAAAACCAGTCAACACTCCTCTAGCAAGTCACTTCAAGCTGTCTAAAGAGCAGTCACCAAAGACTGCTGAAGAGTGTGAGTCCATGAAGAAAATTCCTTATGCATTAGCTGTGGGAAGCCTGATGTATGCAATGGTTTGTACCAGACCGGATATAGCACACGCAGTGGGAGTTGTGTGCAGGTATATGGCAGATCCGGGCAAACAACACTGGGAAGCAGTAAAATGGATTCTGAGATACCTGAAAGGCACTTCAGGCAAATCTCTCTGTTTTAGGAAAAATGATGTCATTTTACAAGGCTTTGTTGATGCAGATCTTGGTGGTGATCTGGACACGAAGAAGCACCACTGGTTATGTTTACACCTTGGGTGGGACTGTAGTGAGCTGGATATTACAACTTCAAAAAGTTGTTGCCCTTTCAACCACAGAAGCAGAGTATGTTGTTGTCTCCGAAGCTAGCAAGGAGATGGTGTGGCTGAAAAATTTTCTGAAGGAATTGGACAAGAAACAAAACAATAGTGTGCTGTTTTGTGACAGTCAAAGTGCAATTCACCTTGCCAAGAACCCCGACTTCCATGCAAGGACGAAGCACATACAGCTGAAGTATCACTTCATCTGTGGGTTGATTGAAGATGGTACTCTATTGCTTGAGAAGATACGAGGGACAGAAAATCCAGCAGACATGTTGACCAAGGCGGTCACAAGAGAGAAATTGAAGTTGTGCCAAGCTTCAGTTGGTCTCTATGAATGATTGATGGAGGGATGCCACAGCCAGCTTTTTACTTTGCTACATTGAGGAGGATCAAGACTTTGAGATGCCTGTTATTGTTTGGAGTTCAGACTCCAAGTGGGAGATTGTTAGAGTGTGGAGCCTGAACTTCCAAATGTGGATCAGTTTGGAACAGCTTGAGGTGCGTCGACGCACCCATGAATCAGGTCGACGCACCCCGAGTCAGGCGACTTCGCGTTTCTGAGTTAAGGGCATTTTTGTCCTTGTAATTCTCGATTATGGCGCCCTAACCTCTCAATATATAAAGTGGGGAGGATTCTCCTTGTACAGATGATTTTCTTTCACATAGTATTGGTTTCGCTGTTGTGGCCATGGACGTAGGAAGGCGTTGCCTCCGAACGACGTAAATCTGGTGTTCTTGTGTTCTTCTTCTCTCTTCTTTAATCTCTCCTCCGATCTTTACGTGTGAGTCATGTGTGAGAGGGCTGCCGATCCGATCCCCAACAGATTGTTCCTCAGTAAGAGTTGAACTGTTGTCAATCGAGAACAAGTAATAAGTAAATTGAACATGATTTTATGATAACAATGGTCAAGAGATAAATTTGGCAGCATAACAGTACGATTTATACTTTAATTCAGTCTTTACATTAATGGCTTTAGTCTAGATTGTAAATCACACTCACGAGAACAAGATGAGAGAGGAAGTGCACGCTATCTTCAATGAACTTCAATGGTACAACCAACTCGTCGGCCATGTGGGAATCCATGGTCAGAGGAGATTTATGGAGGCCTTGGAGAAAAAGTTGCTAGTCTACTGATTCGGAATGACCGATAGAGAGCTTCCAATTTCCCAAGAAAAGGGTTGCCTAGATGTGCAAGTGTGTAGTGATGTACGCGTCTCAATTCACAAACCATCGGTTTCAAACTCGCTGAAAGCACTTAGCATGATAACATGACTTGAAACTATGCATTTTAACTAAACATGGATTGCAAGATTTTAAGATAACAGATTATCAATTTAATAAGCTAGAACAGTACAAAGAGTGAATCAAAAGTTACATGAATGGTCACGTCATTAAGAAAGCAATTAGAATAATGTTCGTGTAATTAAGGCTTTTTAAATGGGTTAAACAATTTTAAGCCATTAAACAGATATATGTAATGATCAGACCCAAGACATGAGAATTACACACTAAATATCATGTTAAACAGACCTCGGGTATGCCTTAAAATATGTGTCCAACACAGAGGACGCACTTCAAAATGCAGTGCACAGCGAAAAGCATGCGAAATTGTAAAGATACTAAATCGCAGCCATACTGGTGGCCGCCTTCAAGACTGAATCACGTCGGGGGAGATGGACGCGTCTACAGAAAACCATTAAAAAAACCGTGGGCGGGAAAACCCTCTGAAACGCGTCGGGGTCGTACGCCGCGTTTCAGAGCGGCGCGGACTCCCAGGTGGCGTGCAGACCCACGCGAGGCGTGGACTGGTCAACGCCCAAATCACGTTCGGGCATGCGGACGCATTTTATGGGATCGCATCACCCCTAGGCAGTGCGATACCAGGCCCTTGAATCGCGTCCACCTGCCTGGATGTGGTTCAGGTCCCGACCGAAAACCCAGAAAAAAACTGCACTCAGGGGGGGTTTGATCATGCAACATCTATATCTCTTACACTAGGGCTCTTTGGACAAAAGTCTCAACATGAAAGTTTTTGGGAACATGACAAAGGAGATAACTATGATTTTTAAATAATTTTAAATGACCTCGAGATGCATGATAAATTGACTTAAACAGGAAAAGACCCCAACATGCGTGACTTTGGCAAAACGCTTATAATTCAAAATCTACTCATTGAAATTCGATGAAACTAATTAGACATGAAACTAGACTTGATGATCTACACATTGGTATAATATTTTTTAAGGTTTGGCCCGAGAAAACCTACCTTTTGGGTTGATGAACTCTCGTTCTTCAGAAATCCCTTGTTCAGACCACTGTTTGAAGAACGCCTAATACTAAAATTGGGAATTCCAATTGGGTTAGGAAGTAGACTTGACCCTCTTTTCAGGGGTATAAGCCTTGCAAGGTTTGGTTATGGTTTGACTCACCTTTGGTCGACTCCAAGAGGATGGTTTGCACAGGCTGAAGTAGACGAAAAGAGGAAGTAGATGCGCTTCTTGTGGTCGATCCACAGCTCCCCAGCTACCAAGAGCCCCTCCACACGACCCCAGCAAGTTCTAAAACTCATCCCTAGGGTTTGGGTGAGAAGTATTTAAGCAACCATGGTGTTTAGGAGTCCTATTGTGACAAGGAAAGCTAAGTTGCGGTTTTGACATATTAGTTTCATATTTTGAGGATTTCTTCCTCCATTTGAGTGTGTAAGGCTTTAGGAAACCTCCCACCATAGTTAAGCACAAATTTGGTTGCCAAGATTGCAAGATCTCTTCCCAATTCAACTCTAATTACCTCTTCCTAATTTCAACTTATTTAAAGTTGTGAATTTCTATGTATTTTCTTGCTTCATTTGATTTTTGGGCCAAATGATGTCCATTAGCCCAATTATGATATTGGGTCATTAATATATAATGTTAGAAGTCTCTCCAACATTTTTATTTAATTTATGGTTGCGTCGTATTCTCGTGTTAACGGTTTTCCGACTTGTTTCCTAATTTGGATAATCAGTCACAATAACTCTTAAACATAGCTCAAATAATTTGTATTGACCCAAATTTCTTGATGGGTCATTAGAGGATATTATTTGAAGTCCATATATGATTTTCATTTAATTTTCTGACTCATCCAAGTACACGTGATAATAATTTTTCGACTTATTCATGAATTACGATAATAAATCGCGAAGCACTTTAAACTTATCTAATCCGATTTTTCTTGGCACAAATTTCTTTGTGAAACATTTAGTAATAATGTTTGGGGTCGATTTATAATTTTTACGGATTTTTCCGATGTATTTTAGCACATACGATAATGATACGTATGTTTTAAATACTCTAACATTATGGAAATTATTTATTTCCATTTACTTGAATTTTTATGTAATTAAATTTTTCGGGGTGCTATAATAGGTCACCACAACCTATTGCACCACAAGGAAACCACGCGCATGAGGGGAGCAACTAGCTCAACCTCAAGACAGCACAAGGGGAGGGACCTTCGCCACAAAGGTCGCCACGGTGCGTGACATGGCACCAAATGCCATGTGAAAGCACCACCACCCCGAGCAACCAACGGAAAGCAGAGGAAGAAGGCACACAACAGGCCTCCTCCTCACACGAAAGAGGAAACAACAACGCAAGGCTAGCATTCCCATAGGAGGCACAGCCAGCCGAACACCCACGACGCTCGCCAAACAACCGTCGGCAAGAGTGTGTCGGCACAGAAACGCAAGTAACAACAAACTAAACCACAGGGACCCACAAGTGGCCCCGCCGGCACAACCAACTTGGAAAGCTAACAACACGGCGAACTGGCCAAAACACGGGGCCATACACAGGGTCAAGGTCCACCACCTTAACAAAAAGCAGACGAGCAGACTGCACGCAACAGTCCAACCCAAGGGAAGATGACTCCACCAGAAGGTCGCAACAATGCGCACCCGGCGACACCACACCACAGTGGAGCACCATCACCCCAAGCAACCAACGGAAAGCAGGGGAAGGAGACCCTCACCACGAGTCTCTTCCACACGCAAGGGGAAACAACTAAACGAGACTGGCACTTCCATAGAAGCACAACCAGCCAGACACCCATGGCACTCACTAGACTACCATCTGGCAGAGCCCACAGGGCGCGAGAAACGAAGCCAACCTCCCAATCCTGGGGACACACGAAGTCCCACCAGCGCAGCCGGGAAACCCGAAAAATGATCAGGAAGACAATCTAGCCAGCACCATGGCCAGACACACGGTCAAAGGCACCACACCTTGACCGACAACACCCAGGCAGACTGTAACATGGACAGTCCCACTGGTAACGTCGACAGATCATCTCTTCAGAGAGAGAGTAGCGACAACCAAAACAAACACAAGGCAGCTTGGGGAGGACCTCCACCCAAAGCGCCAAGAGCCATTCTGAGAACCATCACCAGAACGCAGCCCAAACAAACGGCCAACAAAGAGAACACAGCAGACAGTGGAAGCAACACAACTGGTTCTGGGAGAACCTCCACCAGAACCACCAAGGGGCCATTCTGGGAAAACCCACCATAACACACCAGCCAACACAACAGCAGCATACCTCAACCCTGAGGTAGCACAACAACAGGCAGAAACAAGCCCGGAACAGTCCTAAGAGCGAACCTCACCAGGACAACAACCAACAGTTCTAGGAAACCGCACCAGAACACAGGGCAACCAAGCGATGCACCTCAACCTCGAGGCAACGCAACAACAACCAACCAGACAACAGAGACCTCAAACCAAGGAGGTAACAAAGCGGAAGACTTTAACGAGCACAGAAGCAGTCCCAGAGGGAAAGGAACCCTCACTAGGACAACAACAAACAGTTCTGGGAAACACCACCAGAACACAGCAGCCAAGCGATGCACCTCAACCCAGAGGGCAACGCCGCAACAACCAGAAACGAACACAACATAGTTCTTGGGAAAACCTTACCTCCACTAGAACCAATAGAGAAGAACTCTGGGAGCACCTCACCAGAGCTCACAACCAGTCAGCGCAAGGCTGACAACAACCACAGACAGGTGTCACAGTGCTCAACCAGCGGTGCAACATGGCACAGAAGCATCTGCTTAGTTCGAGCAACGACGCCGACTAAGTAGAGCACAGTGCACAACGGCGCACAGGCACACAAGGCCAAACACACATCCAACAAGGACACACACCCCTACATAAGGGGACATCCAACAAGGACTCACCCCAACAACAAGGGGACATCCAACAAGGACACACCCCAAACAATGAGGGGACATCCAACAAGGCAACTACCTTCTACCGGATCCACAGGCAACAGCCCTGCACCGATGAAGGCCACACCACACGCAGGCTCTCTCAGCCTTCGCGACACACCCACACGGATGCGCAGGCCGAGGACGAATGCAATCGCTGCACGAGCGAAAATAGCAACCACGCTCGCAGCATGCATACCCAGCAATAGCAGCAACACTCTCCTACAGCTCACACTCGGACCCTGCTGGAAAGCTATCCACCTGCAACAAAGAACCAATGCTCACCTAACAGCAACTCTACATGGACGGGCCAGCAGCGCACAAGTACCTTTCTTTGGGATAACCATAGTTATTTACTCATTACAAATCTCGTTAGACCCCTGAGCTCTGATACCACTGTAACGACCCGACCTGCCGGACCCCCGCAAGGGACCCTGAAGGTCGCACTGCCACCCACGGATCTGAAGACCCGGAATGGTTAGAATTTAGTGTTGGTTTACCTTTTTTAGAACGGCAGCAAGCTAACCTAGAGGGGGTGAATAGGTTTTTCTGAAATCTGAAATAGAAGCTTAAATACATAAAGTTAACACTTGAAAGTTTGGTTAGTTTAGTGTGATAAAGAGAAGCAGTGCGGAAGCAAATAAACAATCACACAAATAACACAAGAGATTTATCCTGGTTCGGCCCTTCCCACATGGAAGTCCTACGTCCAGTCCCCAAGCAAACTCTTGGGATTTCACTAACCATGGGTACAGTCCCCCTCTAGGACAATACAACACCTAGCACCCCAGCTGGTCTTCTTCTCTTTCCCGGGCAAGAAGGCAGCTCACTTCTTTTACAGGTCAAGAAGCCAATCTCCTGGTATAAACCCCAATGTGGTTCTGCTAGACACAAACCCCTAGCTAGGTTCTACACTGTATACAGTCCTACAGCTGGACAAAGATCTTTCTTAGAAAAGAAAGAACACGGCTGAGAGTTTGGACAAATGAACACCAACTGAAAGAAACTCTCAGCTAAAATACTCTCCCCAAGAATTACAATGATCATAAAGAGAGAGTGAAGAGAGGAAGGCTTGAAAGCGTTGAAGACTTCTGCTATGAAAGGCTTCTCTTAATTTGGCTCGAGCTCTTCTCTCTTTATTTGAGTGTATGTGGCGTTGAGGTTTCCTCACTGGTTGTACACTCCTTCAAAGATCTTCAAGAAAGCTCTCTCCTCTTGTTCTTCAGCCTTGCTTCATATTTTATATGAACAGCTTTGAACAAATCCGTTGAGGAGATCCGTTGGAGTTCTAGCCATTGCTCATCTTCTCTTTCTTCTGATGTTTTGTGTTCTACGAGGTCTGCAAGCATAGAAGAAAGTGTTTAGCTAAAACAGTATTTCTGTCAAAAAGCTCACATACCTCTATGCTTCCTATTTTCTCTCAGAAGTAGTAAGTGACCACCTTTCTGTCTGACAAGAGAGAAGAGATCTAGAGAGATAAAAGAAAATCTTCTGTCAGAGACATTTTTGACTTTTCATTAGGCACCAAACATATTTGAAAGATCTGAATATAGAGAAAATCGATGTTTACATGAAGTCGATGTTTGGAAAAAATCGATGTTTCACTTATCGAATCGATGTGAGAGGCAAATCGATGTTTCTCTTACCAAATAGATGTTTGAAGCAAATCGATGTTTCACGTATCGAATCGATGTGGCAACCAAATTGTTATGAAACTTATCAAATCGTTATGAAACTTATCAAATCAATGTTTTGGTCAAATCGATGTTCTCATTTAAGAATTCGATGTAAGAGAGAAATCGATGTGACGATCAAATCGTTGTGGCACTTATCGAATTGATGTGAGAATCAAATCATTGTTTCTCACTTATGAAATCGTTTTGAAAACCAAATCGTTGTGAGAGCAAATCGTTGCTTGAAGCAAATCGATGTTTAAGTTGTAACGAATCGTTATAGTGATCAAATTGTTGTTTCACTTACCGAATCGTTACAGTGACCAAATCGTTGTTTCACTTAACGAATCGTTACACGATCAAATCATTGTGTAACTTATCAAATCGTTGTTAGTGAAATCGATGTGGCACTTTGAACAGAAATCGATGTATATTGAATAAACATCGATTTAACATTTTAGTGCACAACACACAACGATAATACAATAAATTTATATTTCTTAGAAAGCATGATATTTAATATATTTAATAATATTTAATTAGTCATAAATTTTGTTATCACCAAAATATAATGGTAAAATATAAGAGTGGTTCAAAAATCTCCCCCTTTTTAGTGATGACAAAATTTATGAGAATTTTCTGACAAAATACTTAACGCATAAAAATACAAAAAATTCATAGATAATGCACACCATGCATACTCTCCCCATTTTGTCACTAACCAAAAAGGAAGGATCTTACCATGTGATCTCTCCCCTTAGAGAAAAATTTCTTACCATCGAGGGTTCAACAATAATAGACATTTAATGAATGACTCCCCCTTAGTGTAGGCTCCCCCTGAGCTCCCCCTGAGCATAAGACTCCCCCTTAATGTGAGGCAAGTCAGATCTTGTTGGTCTTGACCTTTCATATGTTGTTTGTCAAGTCTTCAAGATTTTTTCCTGCATTTATCAAAAAAAAAAAACTTGCAAACATTGTTAGTAGCAATATAAAATTCAATATTTGTGACTACTCCCTCTTCCGATAAGAGTTGGATGAAGAGTTGGCAGTCACCCTTGCCTTGAGCATCCTAGATGCTCCAAGGCTATCCTGCAAACAACTTATTCAGAAGTAGGTACCTAAATCTTTTTGGATCCTTGATGGTTAGATGCATAAAAATATCCTTTCGGAATCCAAACTAAGTGCCTTGTTGTGCATGTATTTACTGTGTGTCCTAACTTATTGCAATGAGAGCAGCAATAAATATTATTTGATTTACAGTTCTTATTTTCTTTGTAATGTCTATTTAGAACACAATTTTTAGAAACCTTTTTCGTTTGATAAATCTTGTTCATTTCAGGGGCTTTTTTCTGAGGCATTTTGGTTTCTTTTATAAATTTTGGCAAAGGATATTTTCCTGGAATTATTACTTGTTTTCCTTTTTCCAGAGGTATGTATCCAAGCCCTTGTTTATTATTTCCAGACTTTGATCCTTTTAAGCATAGGGCTAGAGATGTTTTCCCTTTAGTTAATTTCCTAACTGATTCCTTTAAATAAATATTTTCTTCAGTTAGAGTTTTAGTTTTTCTTCTAACTCTAATTTTTCATTATCCTTGCTCCTTAATTTTTCATACAAAAGAGAATTATTATCTTTACTTTCCTTCAATTATTTTTGTAGTTGCTCCAATTCGGATTTAAGATCAGAATTGGTGTTTTCCAAGCAAGTAGTGTTGTTTTTCAGATTTTTTAATTCTTTTACAACACCCTTATATTTTTCATATAGTTCATTAAAGACTTCTTCTAAGTCTTCAGACTCTGACCCTGAATCAGTGCATGAATCAAAAAATGGGTCAGAATGTACCTCATCTAGTCCTACCATGAGGGCTAGACTTACCTGCTCTTTCTCCGACTATGAGCTTGATGATTCTGAGCTTATGGCCTCTTCATTTTCCCAAGCAGCCGCCATGGCTTTTCTTTTGAATTTCTTGTGCTACTTCTTGGACTTTTCTGATTGACCAGTCTTCTTTAATCTAGGATAATCTGGTCTTAGATGTCCAGGTTTTCTGCATTCATAGCAGACTGGTTCTTTCTCCTTTTTCTCTTTCTTTTGGATCCTTCTTGATCCATTCTTCTTCTTCCTAAGAATTTTCTGAAACTTGGACAGTACTTCATCTACATCACTGTCCTCAGATCCTGCATTTTTTGAACTAGAAGAAGAGGAAGAGGTGGAAGAAGTAGCTGCAACTTTAAAAGCATTATTGAGCTTTTTCTTGGAAGAGCTTTCAGATAGCCATTCCATATTGATTTTATGTGCCATGAGAGAGCCAATTAATTTATCAATGGAAAATTTTGGTTAGATCATGGGCTTCTTCAATAGCTGTGACCTTAGGGGTCCATGAAATAGTTAAAGACCTAAGTATCTTTCTAACATTTTCTTCATCAGATAGATTTTTATTAAGAGAGCTTAAACCAACTACTATGCTCGAAAATCTATTGTACATCTGAGTTATATTTTCATTAGGAAGCATTTTAAACTGCTCATACTGTGAAACGAGAATATCTATCCTAGTTTGTTTTACTTTATCTGTCCCTCATAAGTTATCTGCAGTTTATCCCATATTTTTTTAGCAGATTTGCATGCAGATACTCTACTGAATTCTCTTTTAGATAAGGTGCAACATAGATAATTCTTAGCCTTAAAGTTTAAAGATAATTTAATTTTATCTGCTGCTGTAATAGCAGTAGTACCTTCAGTAGGAACAATAACATAGTCACCTACCTCTATTACCTGCCACAGATCAAAGTATGTGCCTCGAATGAAGCATTCCATTTGCATCTTCCAATATTGGTAATCCTCTCCATCGAAGAATGGAGGTCTGGTGACTGATTGTCCTTCAGCATATCCTTGAGCTGCCATGGATCTTTGCTCTAAGATCGTTGGATCTTCTTTAAATGTTCAGAGACCTACTCCGATACCACTTGTTGGTCCACCTTTTTGAGAACGGCAGCAAGCTAACCTAGAGGGGGGTGAATAGGTTTTTCTGAAATATGAAATAGAAGCTTAAACACATAAAGTTAACACTTGAAAGTTTGGTTAGTTTAGTGTGATAAAGAGTAGCAGTGCGGAAGTAAATAAACAATCACACAAATAACACAAGAGATTTATCCTGGTTCGGCCCTTCCCACATAGAAGTCCTACGTCCAGTCCCCAAGCAAACTCTTGGGATTTCACTAACCATGGGTACAGTCCCCCTCTAGGACAATACAACACCCAGCACCCCAGCTGGTCTTCTTCTCTTTCCCGGGCAAGAAGGCAGCTCACTTCTTTTACAGGTCAAGAAGCCAATCTCCTGGTATAAACCCCAATGTGGTTCTGCTAGACACAAACCCCTAGCTAGGTTCTACACTGTATACAGTCCTACAGCTGGACAAAGATCTTTCTTAGAAAAGAAAGAACACGGCTGAGAGTTGGGACAAATGAACACCAACTGAAAGAAACTCTCAGCTAAAATACTCTCCCCAAGAATTACAATGATCATAAAGAGAGAGTGAAGAGAGGAAGGCTTGAAAGCGTTGAAGACTTCTGCTATGAAAGGCTTCTCTTAATTTGGCTCGAGCTCTTCTCTCTTTATTTGAGTGTATGTGGCGTTGAGGTTCCTCACTGGTTGTACACTCCTTCAAAGATCTTCAAGAAAGCTCTCTCCTCTTGTTCTTCAGCCTTGCTTCATCTTTTATATGAACATCTTTGAACAAATCTGTTGAGGAGATCCGTTGGAGTTCTAGCTGTTGCTCATCTTCTCTTTCTTCTGATATTTTGTGGTCTACGAGGTATACAAACATAGAATAAAGTGTTTAGCTAAAACAGTGTTTCTGTCAAAAAGCTCACATACTTCTATGCTTCCTATTTTCTCCCAGAAGTAGTAAGTGACCACCTTTCTGTCTGACATGAGAGAAGAGATCTAGAGAGATAAAAGAAAATCTTCTGTCAGAGACATTTTTGACTTTTCATTAGGTGCCAAACATATTTGAAAGATCTGAGTATAGAGAAAATCGATGTTTACATGAAGTCGATGTTTGGACAAAATCGATGTTTCACTTATCGAATCGATGTGAGAGGTAAATCGATGTTTCTCTTACCAAATTGATGTTTGAAGCAAATTGATATTCACTTATCGAATCGATATGGCAACCAAATTGTTATGAAACTTATCAAATCGTTATGGCGTTCAAATCGTTATGAAACTTATCAAATCGATGTTTTGGTCAAATCGATGTTCTCATTTAGGAATTCGATGTAAGAGAGAAATCGATGTGACAATCAAATCGTTATGGCACTTATCAAATCGATGTGAGAATCAAATCATTGTTTTTCACTTATGAAATCGTTATGATAGCAAATCGTTGTTCTCACTTATCAAATTGTTGCTTGAAACAAATCGATGTTTAAGTTGTAACGAATCATTATAGCGATCAAATCGTTGTTTCACTTACCGAATCGTTACAGCGACCAAATCGTTGTTTCACTTAACGAATCGTTACATGATCAAATCATTGTGTAACTTAACAAATTGTTGTTAGTGAAATCGATGTGGCACTTTGAACAGAAATCGATGTATATTGAATAAACATCGATTTAGCATTTTAGTGCACAACACACAATGATAATACAATAAATTTATATTTCTTAGAAATTATGATATTAAATACATTTAATAATATTTAATTAGTCATAGATTTTGTTATCACCAAAATATAAGGGTAAAATATAAGAGTGGTTCAACATTTAGTCCAGTGAGATAAGCAATGAATTCAAATAACTATAACATGAAAGTTCGTACATTAATAAAGAAGTTATGTACAACATGTCCCAAATAAAAGTACATGTACAAAAAGAAAGATGCAGTCTTTAAGGGGCATACCCCGAGGACTTGCAAAAAGGCCACTCTCAACTCACGGTACAAGCTCTCACGCTCACAACTCACACTGCTGGCAACGCACAGCGAACAAGCCACCACCACGACTGTCCGGCAACGAACTCCTGCGACAGCGAGTCCCTACCTGAAGAGAGTAGGGGGGTGAGCCTCGCGAACAAGGCTCAGTAGGGATAACCAGTCCCTTACCAGCCAGAGTAGCAGGAACTCCAACAAAGCGGAGGTAAACTACTCTACAAAGCAGTAAAGCGAGAAACACCTATTGCAGAGTACTACAAAGCAGCGGAACAGAGTAATGCCACGACCCACAACCAGGGTCAGGCCAAACATGACTCCTGTAGAACCAGTAGAGTCAAACACAATGTGGAAGCAACACCTCGGCACGCACCCGCCGAGACAGAGAAGCTCACGGAACACCGGAGCAACCACGTGTGACCAGAGTCTCATGACACAAGCACCAACATCCTGAACCTCCACGAGGTCAGGAAGGAACAACCAGGTATCACCACGAGAGACACCGAGCAACCACGTGAGAAGCACCGTCTCACCACAGGCACGACCACCTCAGACCTCCACAAGGTCGAGGGCCCACAAGCAGAACCACCCTGCACCTCGGACACGCCACAAGGTCAGAGAACTACACACTCTGGTGCCACCACAGACGACACCAAGGAACGGGTTACCGAAACAGCAGTCAGGTGTCAGCACTCGACACCCCGAGAGAACCCGCAGAGTGGAAACCACTAAGCATGGCCCACAAGGCCAAACCAACCAACCCACAGAAACTAGACACGACTAGGCTACAACCACCGTGTAGGCTAGGGCAACAAGGCACACTTAGAAACCACGTGAGAAACTCCGTCACAGCAAGAGCAACCAAGCCACCGCCACAGGTAGCTAAGAGAGGGACACACAGTCCACCCCTCTCGCTCGCCAGCCACTGACTCCTGCCTACAATCTCCCAGTAGAGTGAGGCTAGGGAGCCACAGCAGAGAACGACCACAACCACCGCAGTTCGGCCGAACTGCAGCCCCATGCCTAACCTCCCTACGCGGCTCCAGAACCAATGCAAAGTGAGGCAGTGAGAAGTACTAGCTGGTCCGCACCAGAAGAGCACCTCAACCACCTCGGCGACCCAGACCCAGCTAAGAGAGCTCTACAAACGACTCTACGCCGCTGTCCCCACCATTTTCCCATTCTGCTCCAAGTCCGTGACTTGAACACGCCCGCCGCCCGGAGAACTCCCTCTAACAGACGCGCGGGGCTGGGGGTCCCAGGTAACGGTAACAACCTGTCTCACGGACAAGCCCTCAAGTGCCTAGCACAGGGCGAAAAGAGAACTGGCGGGGCAACCACCATAGACAATGGCACAACTGACTTGTAACCAAGACAAGCCCAGCAGGCACAGGCACACACGACACCCCTTCCGGAAACCCCCAGAAGGGTCGTCGGCCAACGCCGGCACACACGACACAACTCGAGAAACCGGAACACCACCAAACAGAATAGAAACCATCGCTCTTCTAATAATCGATTGACCGACTGACAATCGATCCTAGGACACGGCCACGAAGGTGTCACCTTGGTCATTGAACGCAGGGAGGCAACCGCCCTGGGGCACACGCTGACACGCCAACGAGGCCACGGAAAACACCTGAGGCAATCCTGGTCTTGTCGCGCCCTCCTAAGCTATCGCGATACCATCGCGACGGATAGGGCAACCGCGACAACAACCGAGTCACGACAGGGAAGCGGGTCGCAGCAAAAGCCTTGTCGCGACTGGAAACCGGGTCGCGACACGACCCTTATTGTGACGGCCAACCGCGTCACGATAAGGTCGCACCCGACCGGAGCGACGCCTTCTCTGATGTCGCGACGCGCTCGGCGGTCGCGACATCAGCTGGAAGGCAGACCGCCGGGATGCTACATCCCGGGATCGCCCACACAACACAAACATGCATACAATGGGGAGGGGAGCATGGGGAAAGCTGGAAAGCTATCTACCAACACAAGAGAACTCCCAATCCACACCAACAAGTATGGGCACAAGAGATCCCTACACATTTGAAGAACCGAACCCCCAAAGGGGTCTTCACGAAGCCACGACCGCCTCCTCCTTGCTCCTCGCAGCTCCGCCGCTCCACCACGAGCCGCCGGCGCCACCACCAAGCCCGGTCCGCCGGAGAAGGACGAGAGGGAAACATCTCCACCTCGGAGAAGGGAGGAAAGAGAGAAAGGAGAGAAAGAGGAAAAGGGGGAAACCGGCCAAGGCTTTTAGCCTCCGGCCACCAGAACGCGACGGGGCGGGGCGTCACGTTACAAATCTTAACGCGACGGCCACCCACACCGCGACCAGAATGCTCCCCCAAGGGACGCCACGACAACCTGACAGGTCAGTCTGCCACGCCTACCACTTTGACATGCATCATATGACCAAAAAGCGGAAAGCAGTGAAGGTGATGCACTACTAACAGTTCGGCCACCACGGTGCTAGGTCTCTCCTTGAGGAAGATTGGCTTGAGATCAGTAGGGGGCATCCTTCCTACCTTCCATATGTTATCACCAGATCGATAAGCCAATTCATCTTCTAGTTGAGAGAGATCATGGGATCGATTCCCTCATGTAGATGTTGACTGACCACAAGGGAGGTTGGGGCATTCTCATCATGGCATTAGGGAGGAGGTGAAAGAGGTTTGAGGAACTTTGTTCTCCAGAGCCCTCTTTTGAGCCTTTCCCTTCTCGCCAACCCTCCTGCTAATGTTGCACTTGGGCACCATGGCTTCTCGCCTAGTTCCTGCATACGACGCCAAATGAAGAGACTAGATCTCGAATCTGCTGTTGACCACTGTATGGCCTTAGGATTTTCAGAAACTAGATGGTGATCCTCAACTGCAAAAGGAAGATCTACAAGCAAGAAAAAAGGCCCAGGGGTCCTGGGATTGGGATCTTAGGGAAAAATCATCCCGTGCCTAAGTTAGATCCAAGCAAGTGCTAGAGCAAGAGGGTGTGTGATTTGAGAACACTTCGCACAATTTTGAGTGAAGAATCTTGCATACCTCTAGTTGAAAGGCTTTCTTTGAGACTTATGTGGGTCAAGCCTCTCTGTCAGTCCCATGTGATGTGGCGATAGGTATGGCTATGATCATGGGCCGATGTCTTACTCATGATGAAGCTTGTCATACGAGGGACTCAATCAGTTTCTATTAGTTGTACGTGGACCATATCATGCTAACCATGCGTGGAGGTGCCCTCAAGCCGCCTCTCCATAGGCACACCATGCCCTGGCATTGCCGTTGGGGCCTAGGGGTGACGCGGGCTGCACACATGGTGCCGGAGTTGTTCTTGGCCATGCCCTTGAACACATGCACATAGTGGTACTGGATGTAGGTGAACAACATCGGGCTCCAAGACTCCACTTCCGAGGTTTGCAAACTAACATTATCAGGCAGGAGTTTTCGCATTTCATCTCCATTGAGCTAAAGCTCCACCAGCTTAAAGATTTTCCGGACTCAGTAACCTCAAGGCTAATAGGCTACTGGGGCAAGGTCTAGCGGATTAAGACTTACTGAGATAGGGCGTGGAGTGTGGGCTAACTAACGTCCTATCTTAGTGCATGCCGAGATATTATTTCAGAGCTACACTGTTGCCTCAGACTATTTTCCTAACATTGACGTCGAGATAAGGGCTCTTCCTTAAGGTGGCAGATCAAGTGGTCAGGGCACTTTGTACGCCCCGTTTAATAATTAGTTCTCCGATAGAGGGCTCCTGCTTGATAATTAATTGAACTTTTGTTTGCCAGATCAAACTTAATAACTAGACTTTACGAATTGGGCCAGAGGGTAAAATTTCTTCACTTCAAAACTCTTGACCTCTTCTCGATATAAAGAGTTAACACTCGTAGTATGATGGCTATGAGAAATCATGATATGGTCGGTTCTTGAAATCATCCGATAAAAATTGTGCAAAGTAAGGATGCATAACTTGGATTGAGATGATGCTACTGTATGAAGAAGCCGTAACATCATGTTTCTCTCTCACTCCTCTCCAATTGAAAAAACCATACATAGGATGATGGCGTTGTCATGCACTTTCTCTCTCTCCCTCCCACATAGAAGAATTAAATGCCAAATATGTAGCACACAAAAAAGAGAGAAGCTCGCGCGCATACCTCAAAAACCTGCTGCATGACCCTCCGATATGTCATGTACGTGGACTGGCCAATTGGCGTAAAAGTGTTTGGATTAAGAATTTCGAAGCAAAAATGTTCTTTTGAAACCCCGTCAATTGTCTACAAACTCGAGCAGCAGCTGTGAGCTTGACGTCGACCGCGTGGAGTTGCCAAAAGTAAATGCTGGGCCACCGCACTAATGGTTAATTGATCGTGGCGTCTTCTGATTGGCGGATCTACCTCTCGTTAGAGTCGTCTCCACAATGACGATGTCCAACAGTGCCACTGCATGGCGTTTTTTCTCACCTTAGCCCCCTTCCCTTCCGAGCCCGAGCCCGAGCCCGAGCCCTCTCTCCAAAAAAAACAAACCCCACCCAGAGGAGAGACTCTAACCAATGGAAAGGAGGAAGCTAATTATAACATCCCCCCCCCCCCCCCTCCTCCAGTTTAGTCTGTTTTTTTTTTTTTGAAGAAATACAAAAGAACACAGGCTCAGAGCTGAAGCCCAGACCCCTCCTCCCCCAGACCACCTCCCCTGCTAGGGTTTTCCTTTCCCTCCCTCCACCCTGCTGCTTCCCTCCCTTCGAACGGGTGGCCCGTGGCCCCTCGCTCCCTTCCCCCCTTTCAACCACGGGGCATCGGCCCCTCCTCCCAGATTCCCCCCCCCCATTAGGGTTTTCGTCGGAAAAACCTCCCGCGCAACCGAGGGTAATGCCTCGTCCCTAGCAGCATCGGCAATTGGTCCTGCTAGTTTTGGTGCATCCTTCCTTGCCCCGCATCCCCCCGCGTTCCTCGTCCCAGCAAGGGTTCGTTTGAGATTAACAGCATCGGGGTAGGTGGTTGCCCCGGGGAGGGAATACGGTGGTCTTTTGCGCGTTTCCGTCTTTGCCGTATAACGTTTCCTGGTTGCTGCTCGGCCAGAGTCATCAGTCTGTTCATCTTCTGTTTGTGTCAGAGAGGAAGAGCGGAACCCAGATGGCGAAAACGAAGCCTGGGAAGAAGGATCTCGAATCATACACCATCAAGGGCACCAACAAGGTCGTCAAAGGTGTGCTTCAAGACCAAAATCCTATCTTTGTCGCAAGTGCATGCCTTATTATTATTTAAATCTTTTGTTTTTCTCATCTAGCTTCATATCATCAAGCCATTCTCCATTCCGTGGAAGTTTTGAAGCAATGCCATGAGCCGATGGTCGTTTTGATTTTTTGTTCCTCCTTTTCGGTTCCTTGCTTGGTTCTCATTTTTGTTTGGTGGGTTGTTGCTGCTGCTGTTTTTGTTGCAGTGGGGGACTGTGTGCTGATGCGGCCGTCGGACTTGGATAAGCCACCGTATGTAGCACGCGTGGAGAAGATTGAGGCAGACCATCGCAACAATGTAAAGGTGAGGGTCCGTTGGTATTATCGGCCTGAAGAGTCAATTGGAGGCCGTCGCCAGTTCCATGGGGCCAAGGAGCTGTTCCTTTCAGATCACTATGACGTGCAGAGTGCCCATACCATTGAAGGCAAGTGCATTGTTCACTCCTTCAAGAACTACACTAAGCTCGAGAATGTTGGTGCTGAAGATTACTTCTGCCGCTTTGAATACAAGGCTGCCACTGGCAGTTTCACCCCTGACAGAGTTGCCGTGTATGTTGATTGTAGCATCTCTTACTTTTGCCCTGTTTTTTTTTTTGGTTTCCTATTGCAGTAGGGTCCCCGCCTGGTATTCATTACTCTTTGCATGTTTTCATCATTTCTTCTTTAGTTATTGCAAGTGCGAGATGCCATACAACCCAGATGACCTCATGGTCCAGTGTGAAGGCTGCAAGGATTGGTAAACTAAGTAAATTCACACAGTAATTTATTCTCGATTCTCATGTTTGTCTGCATCACAATCTGTTGCTTTTTTTTTTTATCATGATGATATTTGCTTTTTCCTCATTCTTAGAGTAGGAAATGATGATATTGAACTCTGAAGTCTGTCTTCTATACTCTAAAGAGGTATATCACCTGAAAGCATCACAAGATCTCATTTTTCATCTGTAGTCCAATCCCTATCATACTTATCAACTGTCACACACTTATAGTGCTTAGATTTTGATGCCAATGCCATATTGAGATCCATGCTAATGTTTATTGAGTTACATCATGTTTGAAGCACCTCATGGTTCTATTGATAACAATTACTTGAACTATATTTTAATATTTAATCTACACAAGTTTCTATTATCCTTATGCAAATGTAGATTTGGAGCAGGTATGGAATCTTTCAAGTTGATACTTGTTTGCTTTTCACTTGGTGAATCTTTCTGTTATTGTGTATTCATGTAACTCTCTCCCACTCTCTTTGACAGCCATCGAGGGCATGGTTGTTGGTTTCGGCCGAAACGAAACTGACTGAAACTACTGTAGCATTTCTGAAACTGAAAAATAATATTTTAAGTAGTTTTGTTCGAAACCAGACCGAAACTGTCCGAAACCGGCCGGCCGACACTATCCTCCTGAGGCCGCTCGAGACCGGCCTAAACCGGCCGAAATGAAACCGAAACAGTTTTGGTTTCGGGCCTGGGCGATCCCGAAACTGAAACTCCCATCCTTGATCGAGGGAGCTTTTGATGCAGAGTTCCAGGCTTTTTTTTTTAATCTGTGACATATTTTTCAGTTGTTCATTGTAAAATTTAGTAATCATTAGTCACTATGTAGTTATCAGTATAGGTTGAACATGGGCCCTCTGTAATCTTAATTGCCTAGGCAGTGGTCTACAAATGTGTGGCGACATCTAATAAAAATGTGTAAAAATGAAAAATCAGATATTATTAAATATGGCATACACAACTATGTATTTAGAAGCAATAAGCAAGCTAGGGGACCCGGGTTTTGCATCAGCCTCGATGTGCTGAGGCATTGAGGCAACATGTTTTCTTGCATGAATAACATTGAAGAAAGAAAATTACAATAGGTGGAAAATAAACAAAACATCCAGACAATGATGAGTGAGGCTTAGGGAGTCACCGATCATGTCCAATATAGAGGCTATTTTGAATAAAACACTCATTAAGTAGTGGATAGTCTTAGGAATTATTAAGACTAAGAAAAGCATGACAGTGTTAGGAGGAAAAGGGTAATTAGATTGTAAGAGGTATTGACCACTTTGAAGTAAGAACAAAAATAGGCAATGCCAGTTAATTAAGATTTACAAGCATTTGACATGAATAATAAAGGTGAGTTGCTAGGTGCATAAGGTGAACATGAGGATAGGTGGGACAGAACTACACTATTCCCTAGGTGAGCGAGGCAATCATCTTTCATAACATGGATTAGTTACTATTAACATTGGGCTGTTAAGGTAATTCTCTTATACTCTGGTTTTCTTATTGCCTTCTCAGTCATACCACATGACTTATCTAGATTCTAGAGCCCTGTCATGAATATCATTTAGGGATTTTGATCTCTTAGAGTCAGAGAGCATGTTTGGCGCTTTCATATTAGGAGTCCTTTGGCCTTCGCTAGGTTTCAACCTTTTTTTTTCCGCAGAGGATGACACTAAACATGGCTTATGTAGATTAATATGGTCCTTTAGCTTCAAACTCTAGGCTCCAAATTGGAGCTTGCTAGATTAGAGGGTAATGGGGTTATTAGGGGTAAAGAATGGCTAATATAGTTGTTGAAACTTAGTTAAACCTACTTTTATGCAGTAGCTTTCATATGAAAGTAGAAATGAAAAGTGGCATTCATATGGAAAATTTCCAATACATTCTTTAAGAAATTAATGTATGAAGTAGCATTTAACATTTATTCTAATAGTAGATCTGTTGAAAAAGGGGAATGTGGAAGGAGTTTAAATGGGAGATTGATTTTGAATTTCTTCCACAGAACGGAATCAGGTTGTTACCACTTTATGTGGAGTTTCACATTATTAGAAATTTAGAACCTGTAATACTGGTAAAGCCAGGATAGTGACATGATAAAACTGAGATAATACCATAGATGTCAAGGTGGTTGCCTAGGCGCTGCCTTGGCGCAAAGGTGCTTTCCTGTTTGCTCAGAAACAGGCCGCTTTTCAGAAAACCAAAAAAGTGCTCCAAGGCTCTGCCTAGGCAGTCAAGGAGTGCGCCTAGGCCCACTTGGGTATCTTGGAGCACTTAGGGCCATTAAGGGTCTAAGACCCACCTGACCCACTTGGGTGCCTTGGAGCACCTAGGCCTGTTGGTCCACTTTGGCTAACTCCAACCCAGAAGTAAAGTTATGCATGAATTACCCACTTGTTGCTTTGGTAACATGTGAGTTAACTCACTTGAATAAATGGACTTACCCATTTGTGTGTTGTGTGCTTTGGTACAGGTAGATGAGTTAATTTCTTCATCTCTGCAATGAATACCCAAAGTACCCCTGATTCAAACACTTTTGGCATTTAAGACGTGTACTTTTTGCATAGTACATGGGAACAATGGTATACCTTTTTTAGTAAAAAATGCTGTTATTTAAATGGGAACCATGGTATAGCATTTTTAGTAACTATCCATTGTTTCCCATGGAACGTATGGAAAATGATAACTTTGTCATTATTGATTAATTATCTTTAATAATAGTAAATAGACATTGATTCGTGCGTAAATTATTTTTTGACGCTCTACTTTTGAACGCAATTAAAAACGTGTCAATAATAAAGTAGTGATGTGGCACAACAATGCGTGGCGGAGGAAGAAGACAGAGAACAGAAAGGGAGAGGCGTGGGGAAAGAAGAAGAAGAAGGGGTTTGGGCTTCCACCCTGGGGATTCCACCCCGCTGAAGAAGAAGACAAGAAGGTTGCGCACAAAGCTGTTCTTCAAATCTTCATTAACCCTAAAAACAGGATATTACACTTTATTTATAGTGAGGGAACCCTAATGGCCCTCACTGACACACAGACATGGACTAAAATACCCCAAGCCTAAAATAAGTCCAAATTCGGACCAAAAAATACACAGAAAATAGAAAGAGCTCTAATGGGCCTTATTACATCAACTAAATGCCCAAACTCATAAAATAAATATGCTAGTGGCCCGAAGGCAAGTCGCCAAGCCAAATGGACGCCGTCGTCGCTGCTCGTCGCCTCCGCCTGCTGTAAACTTGGATCCTGTCGGCCCGGTCTAGTGCTCGGGTGTCCCCACCAAGTAGTGTACATTATGGGAGGCCGATGGCGGAAGTCTTCCCGCCGGATGGAAAGCTGTGGCTGCCTGCAAGCTCATGTGCGATGGTATGGGAGGGTAAATGGGGTAGGTCAGGGGTGGGTTGGCTTTAATCCACCTGGGGAGGTGGGTTGAGTTAGCTAGGGTTAACTCAGAGTCAACCCTGGCTCAACCCACTTTAACCCTGGCTAAATTTGATGCGATACCAAAGCCCCTTTTGGGTTAACTCTAGGTTAACTTAGTGCTAACTCGATACCAAAGTGGTGCTAAGGGTCTAAGACCCACCTGACCCAGATAGGATCCTCTTTTAAAACTCCAACCCCCTTTGCCTTGATTGTCTCACCCCATTCGTTGTTCCCCCTCTTCGGAGGCCGCATCTAGGGTTCTTTCTGGCATGGAATGCAGAATCGGCCGAGATCTGCGGAATCGGGATCGGCCATGGCCAATCTGGCTGATTCTGGCAGATTCCGGCCGATTTAGGCTGGATTGGGATGGGAATCAGCGGGGTCCGATTCCCGACTCCGTTCCGATCCGGAATTCCATGCTTTCTGCCGTGCTCCTGCTGCGACTGCCGCCTCCGGCCGCTATCGTCGGTGCAACACTTTTTCTTTGAGGTACTTCATACTCTCTCTCTCTATCTTGTTCTCTCCCTCTCTCGGTCTGGGATTCCGGAACTCCTCCTCCCCTCTCTCAGACTTACCCTCCCAACCCTGGTCGGCTGGCGGTGAAGTCCCTTTTCCCTCTCTCTCTCTCTCTCTCTCTCTCTCTCTCTCTCTCTCTTTCTCCCCTCCCTTCACCCCCACCCTAAACCCCAACCTGTGCGCAGACTGTGTTCACTCTTCACACAGTCTGTGTTCAGACTGTGATATAGAGTCTATATCACAGTCTAATGATCGTGTTTAGACAGTGATAAGTTATTGCAATAATGTCTGTCGCATTATGCTCTTTTTTATTGAATTTTTATGAGCATTATATTTTTTAGAGAAATAAATACTATATAGGGGGATACTCTTGAAATAGCCGAGATTGGTCATCATCCTAGGTGCCTAAGCGCTTAGGTGCCCAAGGACCCCAAGCACACCTTGGTTGCCTTGACTCCTTCACAACTATGGATAATACACTCCAGATGTGCCAGATTTGGCTTTTTTCAATCAAGATATTAACATACTTGGTCACCTGGATGCCTTTACAACTATATGGATAATACAATCCAGATCTTTACTTTATGAACATTTTGAATCTGGGGATACCTGTAGTCAAATATGAGGTGGACATATATGGTGAATACATCTGGTTATAATTCATCTTGAATTCCAAAGGATTCATAAAAAAGATCAAAACAGTCAGTTGGACAAGCAAAATATATCTGCAGGGTTGATTTAGAATATTGGAGACAAAAATTACAATTATATGATAATAAATAATTTTCAGAAGAACTAGTTAAATATTCATTGGGACATATGTAATTATTTTTTGTGTGGAAAGTTATGAGATTTAGGAATTTTATAGAGTTGTTTAATCTGATGACGTAGAGTATAAAATGAGTAAGTATCAGAGATTTTCGTAATATACATGAATAAAAGATAGGTGTTAAATATGTGACTTTTTTTTCTTGTTTTCCAATCTGGTATGGTAAATAAAGTGTTATTTGGAAATTGGACATTTAAAGGCTCACTTTTCAATGCATGTATAGTCATACTTCATAAGGATGGAATGACTATCTCAGTCATTTTTCAGTTGTGATCCAGATCAATCACAACATTTGTGATTTCAATCTTCAGCTTTTGATTGTTAATCCCAAAGTTTCTGCTTCTTGCTTGTTGACATTGTGACTCCCTCTTCTGTAAAGGCGTCATGGGGCCTGGTTGGTTTAGTGAAAGCTTATCTGGTGTTATCCTGATCAGTTCCATAATGATCACACTCATTTCCTCTGTCATTCCATGTTAACAATATGCTCCAAGTCCCGGATCCTCCTTGGTATTCTGTTTGCAACTTTCAAAGATTTTCTGTCTTTCTCGTACCTTTCAAACTGTGGCACCTTCTTTCTTCTTTCTTTTCCCCATAATTTGTTTAACTGGACATCTTTTCTTGTGTATATAACCTAAAACTTATGAGAGCTGTTGTTTGCGGTTCCTGGGCTTCAAACCTTAAAATAATAATAAATTTTTTTTGGTGTGATGGCAATTGTCGACTTATTATCTCCTATTTTCTAATTTCTATTATGGACACTACTCGTCTTCTTTCAAGACCATCTTGTTTGGTATCAGTTTTGATACAAGTCAGTTTAATTGCACTTATTAACATATTGTTTGAGATTGACATACTTAAATGCATGCTTTGTACGTGCTATCCCTTCTATCCATTGGTGTTCTTTTTTAATCTTAATCTTTGCAGGACTGTTGTATGATTCTAGCATCAAAATTATGGTACATGTTGGTATGTACTATGTTCTATATTTTACTTGTACCCTGGCCAAGCCTTGGGCACAGTCCTATGCGACTGCATGCATGATCTGAAAAGCTTGCACTTTGCAATGTTTTTTTTTTTACTAATACCAAGAGTAAACTCACCATGTCCAGCATCAAGCCCAAATAGTGAGTAGCCTCAGCCATGGGGAGGCCGAACATCTCCTGGGCAGTGGGCCTCCTTGTCCTAGCAAGTCCATGAGGTTGGAGTGCGAACATAAGATGTATATGGTAAAAAGAAATATGAGAGCCCCATCTGGACCATTGTGTCTGTCAGCCACAGATGTGGATGAGGTTTCTTCTAGTTCCTTGCCATCTCTACATGCTACAAGGGACAAATCTTGCTCCTTAATTCCTGTCTTACAGCTTGAACACATTCAAAGTCCTGGGAATATTGGGTGAACCATCCTGTGGCTAAACTTATTTTTTTTCCTTTTCTGAGTCTATAGACTACAAAAAATCAAAGTGGGGCAAGTTTTTGTTGTCTCTCTTTCTCTCTGGAAGTGACTAGTTGTCTTGGGGCTGTTGATGTTTCTGATCAAACTTATCATCGTTGAGGAAGAGAGAGATGCCAGTTCTCAAGAAGGGTCTGACGTGTTCTATGTAGCTGATGAAGTTAGATGACAAGTGACATTCCATATTCTTTTTTTTTCCATATCCATAGCCTTTAGAAAGCTTTTCAGTCTCCCTCAAATAGTCTTTCTAATGGTTTGACATTCATATAATGGTCTCTACTTGTTGCCTTCTTTTATCCATATTCTTTTTTTTTTCCATATCCATAGCCTTTAGAAAGCTTTTCAGTCTCCCTCAAATAGTCTTTCTAATGGTTTGACATTCATATAATGGTCTCTACTTGTTGCCTTCTTTTATCCATTGTGCTTTTCTAAGAAATATACTCCAAAGGAAATTTAGAAATATATTGTTATCATCTTGTTCTTTGTATTGGTATTTGTTTTGTGTCTTTATTATTATATAGTTTAATGCACATTTTTCGCACGGGATTGTGATGGGGAGCGAGAAGCTACATAATTGGTTTGGCCCATTTGGAGCCCATTTTTCTGTAATTTTGGGTGCAATTTTCACACTATTTTTAAGCCCAAGGGTAAAATTGTCCGAAAGGGTCATATCAGAGTCCAATTAACTTTTTCTTGTGTAATTTTCATTTCTTTATTTGAGTCAAGTCTTGTATGGGTAGGATTCTCTATTTTTCTTTCTTTAGGTTTCTAATATGTTAAGTCTTATTAGGGATAGAAGTCTATCTTTAATTTGAAGTCCATTAGGATTGGGAATAGCCCAAACCTATATAAACACATGTATTACTCTATTTTGAGGTAGTTGATTGATTATTGATGAATTGAAGGAAAAAAAGTTTGGCAATTGTTCTCTGCGATGGAGAAGAATGGAGCTTTGAGAAGAAGCCCCACCCCAAGGTGGTCCCTGTGAAAGGGAGGGCACGAAGCCTACACCCCCACCTTCTATCCCCCTCTCCGGTGAGACTCCGGTTATCCCTCCACCTTCTTCTTCTCGTCCTCTGCTGTCCCGCATCAATTTTGGTATCAGAGCAACCCTCAGTCCAATCCCCTCTCTTTTTCACGCATCCCAACCCGTCTACATCGCTATCGCCGTCCGCCTGCCTCGCCGACCCCGGGAGCACCAACCGCACGTCGTCGCCCTGCTACAGGACCGCGGTGTCACCACCGCCGCCCTGCTTCGCCCCTCGCCCCCCCCCCCCCTTCGCCCGGCTTCGCCCCCCCCCCCCTGCTCCTCTTTCCTTCGTCTCTCCCTCTTTCGTCTCCCTACTCTCTCTCTCGGCACCGACAGAAGCAGAGGAAGGAGAGGAGGGAGGAGCCGTAGTTTGCAGCCGCCTCCACTGTCGTCGGCGTGGGACCAGTTGTCCGCCGCAGCTGAAGTCGGCCGCCAGCCTGCCAGCAGCCACCTTCCCCTCCATCGCAGCCACCGCCGCTGTCCTTCCCTCTCCCTCTCCCTGGCCACTCTTGTGCGGGGTTGGAAGAAAAGGGGCTGGGTGGAGAGAGAGGATGACCTCGTTCACTTTAAAGTGGATGGGGTCAGACTAGGTTTGATCTAGTTAGAGGTCCTAGACCTGGTTTGCTACAGTGCACATGCAGTGCACTTAGACCGTTATCACACTGCCAAGCAAAGGGGCTTCGTTCATATTTTGATTTACACGCCGCTTGCGTCGTTGTGATCGTCTCAACGAATTCCAATCAATTAGAGGCCTGCACCCTGCAGTAGTCCATTTGGCTCCATACTATTGGTCTCAGTTTGGGTAATCTCTTATACATGTGCCACATGAATTTTAGCTTCCTCGTCTGTCTAGCAAATGAGAAGCTGACAAAAATAGTACTCAATGAGGAGCATCAGAACAATTTGTATTTCCCAGGCTATTGTTAATATTTTATTGCAAATTGGTGAGGTTATTGTTGATGGTGATCAGGCTTTTGTAGAGTTTCACCGAAATTTTTTAGGCAAAACTTAGATGAAATCAGTTAATTATTTTGATGGAGCATGGTGCACTATTGATCCATTGAGATCCTACATTACTTTGGGAAAAGAGTGGTTGGAAGAGCGACATGTTGCTATCGACTTAAACCAATCTATGTATATTATCCAGCCACCACATTTAAGAGGTAAATTTTGTTTTCCCAAGTATATTTCTACTACTGCCAAGCCAATGCTTCTAGAGAAGACCGTGATTGATGAAAAGCCATTGGAGTTGGTGACTATTACTGATTGTGTCTGTGAAGACTGTTTTTGTTGATGCTTGGGATCAATACTTGTTCGTCGAGTCTGGATTTCATTTGATATGTGATGATGTACTTGAGATAAGCCCATAATTGACAACTACCAGTGATCCGTAAGATTTTACTAAGATCAGTGCAACTATAATATAATATGGTGTGATCTTGATACACACATTCTATGCAGACTGCAATTTTCCAGAAGACATATTGGTTTTGATATTCCTACGACGACTTTACTAGTGCATGACTTTGTTAGTCCCCTGCCTCTTGTATGGATATTGCGACACTTCAAAACTCGAGGACGAGTTTTCTCAAACCAAGGGAGAATGATGGGGAGCGAGAAGCTACATAATTGGTTTGGCCCATTTGGAGCTCATTTGGAGATTTTTTATTTTTCTATAATTTTGGGTGCAATTTTGCTCTATTTTTAAGTCCAAGGGTAAAATCGTCCGAAAGGGTCATATTAGAGTCCAATTAGCCTTTTTGTTGTGTAATTTTTATTTCTTTATTTGAGTCAAGTCCTATATGGGTAGGATTCTCTATCTTCCTTTCTTTAGGTTTCTAATATGTTAAGTTTTATTAGAGATAGAAGTCTATCTTTAATTTGAAGTCCATTAGGATTGCGAATAGCCCAAACCTATATAAACACATTTATTGCTCTATTTTGAGATAGTTGATTGATTATTGATGAATTGAAGGAAAAAAAAGTTTGGCAATTGTTCTCTGCGATGGAGAAGAATGGAGCTTTGAGAAGAAGCCCCACCCCAAGGTGGTCCCTGTGAAGGGGAGGGCGCGAAGCCTACACCCCCACCTTTTATCCCCCTCTCCGGTGAGACTCCGGTTATCCCTCCACCTTCTTCCCCTCGTCCTCCGCCGTCCGCATCAGATTGTTAATATAAAAACTTCTTACAGTGCATTTCTTTCTCGAATCAAGATTTTCTTTTGCAGTTATTTCTGTCATTTCCTGATTCTTTTTCATGTTGAAATAGGTTTCATCCTTCTTGCATGGGCATGACTATTGAACAGGCAAAGAAGCTGGATCACTTTCTTTGTTCTGATTGTGGCGCTGAGGATGACTCCAAAAGATCTCTGAACTCATTCCCTGTTTCGCCGGTCTCAGAACCCAAGGTGAGCATATGAACTCTTATTCATACCAATTACTGCCCTGTATGGGTCGTCGGGCTTTGTGTTGGAGGGTATTGAAAAGTAGGTTTAAATGGCCTGGTAAAAATTCTCCATTTCAAGGACCTGCAGGAAGAAAAAAATTCAAATGTTCCAACTAGAAAGAACAGACGTACACCTTTCACATTTGATGAGCAAAATGACTTATCTTCTAGAACTTGTCATGGTTTGTGGCTGGTGTTTTTCTTGCTGAGGTCCTTGTTGCTTTAGTTTCTTGTCCAAGTTGTTTAATGATTGGCATGCCTACCTGTCAAAGGGGAAAATGACACTAGGGGCATGCAGTCAAATTTCTGATTGTGCCTGTCCACATTGTTATCGAAGTCATGGTGTTTTCCTATTTAGCCTATTGCTTGACCATTCCTATGTAGATGGAGAGCTTGGTGATTCTGCATCTTGCCATCATCTTTCTTTCATTGAATGCCAAGATGAAAGAACTAAAGCATATGTACATTTTTCTTGTTAAACTTTCATCATTCCTCAAGGGATTGAAGTGTCAGTATCTAAGCATTCATAAACTCATTAAGAGCTAGATAATTTATGCTTCTGCTTGTCATTCTTGATTTATCAATTACTTGCATATTTCTGCACATAGGAATCCCTCCCTCCTTTTCTTGAATTTTCATACAGGAGAGTTCCTCTTGTTTGTACTGAATGGCCATCTCTTAAATTTGCTTCGATAAAACTTATCTTCCATGTACTGTTTTTTTTTTGGTGGAAAAAGGATCCAAGTGTTCCATGCTTATGTTGATGCTTCCAATGAGTCATAACCTTCATCTTATTCAGTTGCTCCCACAAAGATGGGTTCCATTGCCTTTTATTGACCATCATGTGTGAGGAATTACTTTCCATTCTATGCTGTATCTTCTTGATTAGTGTTAGTGGGGTGATACACTGAATTTCGATGATGTAAATGCTGAGCTAAATGAATCTTGATAGCTAATGCACTCCACAAATTTGGAAAATCTGCAGCAAATTGGTCATCCCTATAACAATCATCAGAAATTTTGTCCCATCATGAATTGTGTCCCATTACTCTCTTGCTGTTTTTTCCAGTAAAGGATTGAAGCATTCAGCGACTGCCTCTGACTGGGTTCTCTTTCTAACATTAATGAACTGTATGGTTGCTCCAAGTATCTGCTCACATTCAAAAGGAAAGTACCTACTCACCATAAAATCTGCGCAAGAGAGGCTTGTGAAACTCCAAGGAGAATATATTGCTTATGATGACATAGTTTAGCTCACATGACTAAGGAGCAACATTTTAGGGTTTCAGTAGACTTTCGAAAGAATGCAGAAAGGGGAAAGAAGGTGCTTGATTATTGGGAAATGAAATCTTCTTTACGGCAATTAGAACATATTCTGTGTACCAATCCTGGGAACCCTCTGCATGAGGTTTCACTCAAGAGATAAAGAGAAGGTTTAGTTTCTCATCCCTTTGATTCTTGTTTTTGCCATCTTGTCTGACGTGACACAATTTTATTATTCATTTCTTAATAAAGTAAGCAGGCTTGATAATTTGAACTTCAGAGAAGATCGCTGTCTTTCTTCTTTTTGCTTTTTTTAAATATGATGGATCCAACAATTCTTTCTTCTCTGTATATTCCTAAGGAAGGGAGAAAGTTATGGTAGTCTAAGGTAACCCCAAGGAGAAATGATGTACCTGATATTGAACTTTTATCCTTTCACCTTTGTCTATACTCTCTTGGGACATCACTATGGTTGCTTGTTTGCTTCACAGACTTATTTTTCCTTTTTGAGGGGGCTGCTGCAGTGGCAGATCCTCTTTGCCAAATTCAGAGAAAACCCTCCAACACATGTTCGAACCTAAGTGGTGGTGGTCCTATCCCGTCCAATGCCAATTGACTTCATGAACTTAAACTAGAAAACCAATGAGGCTTCACCAGATTGATGGAATGATGCTTGTGGAGATGATGATGAGAATATTATGTCAGTGTCTGTAGGATGAGTATTGTTTAAATAATTGTGAGAATGTGGGATTGGAACTGATTGTTTTAATGTTGACATTGATATAATGTATATGGTGAATATTTTCCCATATAAAAAATACATTGTTGTCAAGGCACTCACTTAGGTAGTGTCTAGGCGGGAAGCTCCCGGCCATGGGCACGGCATAGGCCCACCTTATGGGGCCCCAAAAAGGTGTGCCTGAAGGCATCGCCTAGCCGGCGGCCTTAGGATCGCAGGACCAGATGAGGCCTACCTGCCCATTGCTGCCTCTAGCCACCGTTGCCACCTCCTCTGGCCGCTACCCATAGTTGTCAAGGCGTAAAGGCGACCAACGCATGTTTGGCGCCTAGGTGCCCAGGATGGCTTCCAATCTGGGCTATTTCAAGGGTGTCCTCTATATAATATTTATTTATCTAAAAATATATAATGCTCATAAAAATTCAATGAAAAAGATCATAATGTGACAGGCATTATTGCAATAGCAAATCACAAAATTTGAAGAGCAAAATATTGAAATAATTATATATAAATAAAATATCAAATGCAAAGTTACGTACCTCGTAATTATTTGACCATGGACAGTAAACAAGTTTAATGATCGTGTTCAGACATGAACACAATTGCCGAACTCAATCTAATGACTGTGAACACAATCACTAGATTATGACAGAGATAATAGAGAGGGGAAGGAGCTGGGGATGGGAGGAAAGTGGCCCAGGAAGGGGCCGGAAACTGTGGGTGTGGCGCTGTGCACGCTGCACAGCGCCACAGCCGCACAGGTTGGAGGGGGTGGGTGGGAAGGGGACTCTTGTATAGGTGCCGGGGAGTTGTCATTTTTTGGGTTGCATCTGCCTATACTTGTGCATTCCCTTTTCATTTATATACTAGTGCTACCCACTTTCGAAGACACACACACACAAAATTACCACAAATCACAATCAATTTTGTTTTGCATATGGAGTGGGTTATGGTTGTTTAGTTAGTGGATTCCATTTTTGCGGTTCTTGAACAGTGATCCTTATAGGCAAACAGCAACTCTCTACTTTTTACTGGCTTGACACTCATTTCTTGCCGAGATCTATACCCTAGAAAAAAAATTGTGAAGATAATAATCACATGTTAGCCATGGAAAATGATTGCAAAAATAGTGATTAAATCTGTATGAATTTGGTTGATTTTGTCTGAATTCAATTGAGATGGATTTGCTGAAAGTTAAAGCCAACAGGAGGTCTTGTTAGTATTGTTTTATGGTTGGAGACCATAGCTCCCTAATGGCAAAAACTAGAGCCCTGGTCCTTCTACTGTTGCACATCTGGAGCATTAGGACTGCAATGGTGATACAGTTCTGGGGATGCCTTTTGCTGCAATGCCACTTGTTATTGGCTGGCAAGTGTAGAATATTTTGTCTATGCTTGGTAGAAATTTGGGAAGACAATGGTGAAAAGATTACCCAGGTCTTTCCATGCAATTGATGTTGAACATCCACTGACGAATGAAGAATCAAGTTTAGTTGGTATGTGATGGCATAGGCTAGGCATAAAGCATTCAGAAGGCTGGAGGAACAATGGTAAGCAAGCAAGCAATTGCCTCACTGCAGAGAGGCTGGAGTATGTCAAGGAGAACATGAAAGGTAGAGTAAGGTATCTGGGGAATCAGCTACCATTGGATGTCAATTACAGGTATGAAAAGAAGAGCTGGATATTAAGATTATCAGCCACAATTGATTGAGACAAAAGAGGAAATTTAGACAGCGCTGAAGAGTGAATACCATGAGTGTCTGGTAAGGGATGAAATAAAAGTAGGTGCAAAGGGCCTAAGAGAAGTGGTTAAGTAAAGGGGACAAGTATACAGCATTTGACTTATGCTGCAGCATCTCATAAGAGGAAGAAATTAAGAAATTAATGTTGAAGACCGTTTATGAGAAGGAAGAAGAGTGGAAGGCATATCTAAGAAATTGTCAGATTTTACCAGTACCCCTCAAAGTTGTCTAGGACATATATCAAACTGAAGATGGAGCAGGAGATGAAATAAAGTAGGTGCAAAGGGCCTAAGAGAAGTGGTTAAGTAAAGGGGACAAGTATACAGCGGGGACAAGTATACAGCATTTGATTTATGCTGCAGCATCTCATAGGAGGATGAAATTAAGAAATTAATGTTGAAGACAGTTTATGAGAAGGAAGAAGAGTGGAAGGCATATCTAAGAAATTGTCAGATTTTACCAGGACCCCTCAAAGTTGCCTAGGACATATGTCAGCCTGAAGATGGAGCAGGAAGGATATGAGGAGCAGAGCCTGGAGAGGAGATTGAGGAACAATGAATGAAAAGCAAACTGTTTCAGAATGGATTATAAGAGAGTGGATAACGGATGATGGACCATATGAAATGGCAAGTAAACCTTGAGATCAAAGGGTGTTGGATTACTCAAAGTGGATGGAAGTGTAAGATTGGATTAAGATAACCATGAAACATTGGTCTTGTCTTTTGGGGAGAAAACCGTCACTTGTGTTCTATGTTTCAAAATGCATGTGAGAAGGACATCAAGCAGAAACATCTTGAAACGCCACAGTCTGCTGCTGATGTTTAATGCTTTATAAAAAAGTTGTTCTGGCCTATACTGTGATATGCTTATTGCATGAGATGATGAGCACCTGTTGGTTGGAACGAGGCTGCATGATCACCTCTACACATGGAGTTGTTATTTTCTTAAAATTTCTGTTGAGCTTCCTATTTGAACTAGGCCTTTTTTTCTAAGTTCTGTAGACAACTGGAGGGAGATTATTGAGAGAGTGTTCTTGATTCCTCCCCAGTGTAGTTTGGCGTTCCATTAGCTGAGTGGGGAGCCTCTCCTCCTGCTGATTGCACTGTCTATTTGGATAAAATTGGTGGTGCAATCCACAATGTCATGTGGATGAAATTGGTATTGTTTCAGAGAATAAGAGAGAGTAGATAGACCTTTAGGTGATGACATATCTCTTTACTAGGATAAATGCTGGTCAGGACTATTTTATTTTTGAAGTGGGTAGTACCACTAGTATATTAAAGAGAAGGGAATGTACAATTATAGGTGGACGCCACACAAAAAATGACAACTCCTGAGCACCTATACAAGAGAATGCCACACTAAGGTTGTGTGGAACGACTTAACCCCCCAATAAACCAAAAGGAGAAGAAGTAGAGGAATCCACATTACAAATAGTAGCAACCCATTCCTTTACTTTAACACAAACAAAAGGAAAAACAGCTGCCTCATCGCAGGAGACTCTTCTGAAGATCCAATTGTTCTGCTCCCCCCACATCATCCAAGGGTGGCATAAGGATGAGCCACCACACTGTCTTATTGCCTATGTGGGGCCACTGCCTATCCCAACACAAACAATTGTTGGACGCCCCTATGGTGTGGATGCCATTGTGGGTCCTCCTAGCAACATCCCTCTACACCCCTTGTTAGTAGGAGCAACCTACAAATAGGTGGTCAAGAGTCTCATCATCTTCCCACAAAACATGCAGTTGGACTGAATATTTGGAAGAAAACGGTGCAATCTATCCCGAGTAGGTAGTCTCCCATGTGAGATCCTCTAGACCAAAACCTTCACCTTCAAAGGGTTCTTAGGTCTCCAAACATAATCATGAAAGCTATGCCGAACACCTTCATTGGATATGAGGCGGTATGCTGATCTGACTGAAAAAGATTCTCCCTTCTCCCACCTCCTTACCCACCCATCCTCTTTGTCGGTAGGGTGGAAGGGTAGGAGGAAAGAAAGAAGCTTCTTGAGCTGCATCATCTCATTCGTTCTGAGATCCCTCCTAAAGATCAGTGCCCAAACTTCTCCCAGTAAGAGGAAGGCAAACGCCTAGGATAACGAATCCAAGGGATGAAGAGATTAGGGAACAGAGCCTCCAAAGAGAAGTCCCCACACCATTTGTCCTTTTAGAAAATGGACATGTTTGCCTTTCCAAGACGAACTTAGACTTCTGACGAGATAACATCCCTGCACAAAAGGATATTTCACTAGAGCGGAAAAGTGTTGCCACTAGGAGGAGATAGGTCCTAGGGTCTATTTCTACCAAAGTACCTTTGTCTGATCAATAGGGCCTGCAACCCCTCCTCTCCACTCCCTAACCTCCACAACCACTTGCATAAGAGAGCCAAGTTGAAGTCTCTGATGTTTTTGAGCCCTAAGCCTCCCTCTTCCTTGCTAGTGATTAGCCTCCCCCAGACTATATCATGTCAACTCTTGCATCTCCCTCCATTGCCATGCCAAAAGAATCTACACTGGATAGAGTCCATCTTCTTAGTCACCATCTTCAACACCTTGAACATGGAGAGGAAATGGGTCGACAGACTATCCAACTTCAAGCTACATAACACAAGTTTGCCTCCGAAGGACAATGCTCTAGCCTTTCACCCCACCAACCTGGACGTGAACCTCTAGATGATGGGACACCAATCTGCACACCTAGAGAACACGGAGTAAGAGGAAGCCCCAAGTAACATATTGGGAACTTGCCAATCTTATAACCCAACAAGTAAGCCGCCCTCTACAGAGACCTATCCTCCAAGTTCACCCCTACAAGAAGTCTCCTGATGAAATTGACTTTCAGGCCAGTCACCTCCTCTAGTAGTTCTAACAGGAGTTTAGTAATGGGAGGTAGCTGCTCGCCTTCAGTCAGGAATAAAATGGTATCGTCTGCATACTACAAGTGTGAGATGGAGATACCCCCTCTAACTCCCTGAAATCCTCTGATCAAATCCGCACCTTCTGCCCTCAGCCACACCCTGCTCAATACACCGGCAACCAAAACAAAGAGGAGAGACAGAGAATCTTGGCAAAGACTCCGACCGTTATGGAACTAGGAGGATGGCTTCCCATTGATCAGTACCGCAAAAGAGACCGAAGAGATACAAGCCCTAACCCAGCCAATCCACTTGTCTCCAAAGCCTATCTATCCAAGACATGCCATAGGCCTTCTCAAAGTTCAGCTTCAAACCAACCCTTTTCTCTTGTGGTGTTTCATAGCAAACAGACACATGAGCGACCAAGAAGTTGTCTAATATGCCTCCTAATAAATGTTCCTTGAAAATGGTTAACCAACCTGTCTATAATAGTGACCAACTTTCTTGCTAGGACCTTGGAAATGATCTTGTAAGTACTGTCTAGCAAGCTGATCGGTCTGAAGTCCTGAAACTCTTGTTATCTTAGGAATGAGCAATAGGAGAGAGTTGTTGATACCCCAAGTGCACCCTCCCCTCTTGGAACTCCCTCACTGTTGCCGCCAAGTCATCTTTAATGATATACCAACACTTCTAAAAGAAAGTCAGAGGAAAGCCATCCAGGGCCTCATCACTTGCAAGAGAGAAGACAGCCTGGTGGTGAACCTCCTCAGAGAATGGCTGGGAGATGGCACCCCTCTCTGCAGCGGATGGCCAAGGAAGAAGATCGTCTGTTATACTTGGCCTACAGAACTCATCTTCCATGAACAACATAGAGTAGAACTCTCTCATCCCCTAATCTCCTCATCGACAGAGGAGGAGAGTTCCCCCACCTTAATACTAGAGATGGAATTAACCCTCCTCTTGGACGCAATTCGTTGGAAATAGGTAGTATTTCTGTCCCCCTCTTTAATCCACCTGTCTCTGGACCTTTGCCTCCAATAGATCCCTCTGAGAAGAAGTATCTCAAATTGCTTCTTCAGGGCATCCTTCAGAAGCCTATTCTCATCATCCATCAACCCTACCTCCTCCAAGCTTTCAAGACCTCTATGTGGTGAACAATTTTGTCCTTGGTTGCCTTCTCCAGTAAGATTTTATCTACTTCCTACTCCTTCGAAACCTGTGCTATATGTCTGAGTCTTTTCACCAAAGTAGTCATAAAAGTAGGAGCTGAAGGCTGTGCACTCCAAGCACAATAGTGTCCAGAAAACCATCCTTTCTAAACTAGAACTGTTCAAACCTAAAACTATGATTCCTGTTCTGCACTCGACTAGTCTTCAAGAGAATGGGTTTGTGGTCAGATACCAATTTAGCCAAAGGGACCACCTGCACACAAGGAAAGTGATCCTCCCAGTCAACTGACAGAAACGTAGTCAGCCGAAACAATGTAGCATTGCTCTTAGATTGGACCAAGGAAAACAACTGTTGGCCATATGTTGATGTCCACCAAAGCAGCCTCCGGAATGAAGTCTGAGAAGTCCTCAATCTCTCCAACATAACCTGTAGGCCCTGTCCTCTCCCACGGGGCAACCATTGCGTTGAAGTCTCCACCCACACACCAAGGCCGACCGGAGGAAACGTGGTGTGGGATCAAGTCATCCTAGAGCTACTGCTTCTCCTCTCTCAACTGAGGGCCGTACACTCTACTCAAATGCCAAGAGGAACCATCTCTGACACTCCTGAAATGCACAGAAATAGTCCACCTGCTCACCATTCTATCCAGCACCACTTCCTCCACCTCAAAAGGATTCTAGAGAATAAGGATGCCTCCTGATCTCCCGACTTTCAGGGAGGCTACCCCAAGGGAAGATGAGCCACTTTGGTCTCCCTCAAAAGCTCACTACCATCACCCTCCCACTTCATCTCCTGAATACATAGAACATCTAATCATTTCCTTCACATTCCTTGTGACAATCCTCATTGAGAACAATAGGCATCCTTCTCCTCCCCTCCGTCCTCATCAACCCTAACTTCCCTCAACAGAGATCTCTCCCCAGTCCGAATGGTAATGCTCCACCGCTTGTTGATTTTAGAGAAGACCTCCTTCAAGCCCTGCTCAGCCACCGAAAAGAAAATGCCGACCTTGTCTGCCACCTCCCTTGCCTGATCCGTACACAGGGACTCCACCTCCTTCAGAAGGGCCTTAACAGCCTCCACTCCCAACCTGGTACTTTCTTGAAGCACATTGTCCTCCTGTTGCTGAGCATCTCGCTAACCACCACATTCCTGATCCAGACTCTGCAGTGATCTGCTGTAGCAGTTTTTCTGACAGGGAGCAAACCCAACAAGGTCAAATGAGCAAAGTTATTCCTTGAACATACCTGAGCTGCAATGAGCTCTTACTGAACCTGTGCACAAGTTATTCCTTGAACATACCTGTTCTGCTGTTAGCATGCACCCCTAGTTGACACCATGAATCCTGTTCCACCATTTTAGTTTATTCAATGCCATTGTTGTTTGTTTCCTGGCTTTATGCAGGTACATGCCAAGTTATTAAACTAAGGATGGACGAGTACAAGTCCAACCAGCTCATCTTAAGCTTTCTCTAAATTCTTTTAACCTCCACTGAGATCTGATTAGCTTCTGGTCAGTGTTGAGCTTGAATGTTGGTGGACATGATCAAGCCTCTTTTTCCCCAAGCTTAATATCAGAGGGAGCTATATCTGAGTCTCTGCCTTATGTTCTCTGAATCTTCTCCATCCTAGTCTCTCACGTAACAGGGTCCACTTCATCAGATTGAGTATCCCTATAACTAAGGTCTTCTTCATTTTTTTAAATGTCCTCCACAGGGGTGTTGTGTGTGGGCTTCCAAAGAGCGACCAAAGCCTTCTATTTCTTCGAAAAAGTCTTTTAAGAGACTGATACAAGAAAGGATTTGACTTAAGGCACCCACTTCTGTTGAACATAGGTGTCACTGTGAAGGTATCTTCCAGATCAGCTCAGATTGCACCAGTATTTTGCTATGCTTTCTATCCCGGTCACCTGCTGGTACTTGCCTTCACCTTGCTCCTATGCTATGCTAGCTCATCTCATTGTTAACTACATGGGAAATATGGAAAGCTTTGAACTTTGATAGGTTTGACGGAAAGCCTTTCTCTTGCTTGAGTGCTTCGTTGAGCCTTTTTCTTGCCTATCCTGTCCTTATGCTATCCATCACCATTGACCTAGCATGCAAGCTCAACACGGCCATTTTCTTCTCCATTCCTTTCCCACCTCCTGAGATAACCATGACGGGTGGTGGGGACATTCGAGCCTGGGACCGGGCCAGTAGGTGCAAGTCTATCAAAGACGGAGACAATGTGCAGCAACGACGGCATCCATTTAGCTTGGCGATGTACTTTCGGATCCCTAGCATGTGTCTATTATGAGTTTGAGCCATTAGTGATGTAATAAGGCCCATATGAGGCCCAATTAAGCTCTTTTTATTTTTTATGTATTTTCGGGTCCGATTTTGGACCTATTTTTTAGGCTTGGGGTTATTTTGGTCTTTGAGTGTTTAGTGAGGGCCATTAGGGCTCCATCACTATAAATAAAGTGTAATGGACTGTTTGAGGAATTAATAAAGATTTGATGAGCTTTTAGCGTAGCCGTCCTGTCTTCTCCAGCGGGGTGGAATCCCCAGGGTGGAAGCCCTTCTTCGACGGGGTGGATTCCCCGGGGTGGAATCCCCAAAACCTGCACTTCTTCTTCCTCCCGCCGCCTTCTCCCTGTTTTCCTGTCATCTTCCCTTCCCCGCCCGTTGTCCCGCATCAACTTGGTATCAGAGACGAACGCTCTACGCTCCTTTGTCCACCTCTACAACCGGCGCCCTGCACGCGGGAGGCCCCTGTGTCCCAGCCCCCTCACCCCTCGCGGCCTGGCCGTCCGCGACAGCCGGAAAACCCCAGCTGCGAAGACCCTCGCCCCGCCCTGTGAACGCGAGGCCCCTGGCGCCTCCCTGCTGTCCCGCGTAGCCAGCCGGGCCACGCTGCTCCCGCGAACCACCCGTGCCGCCTTCGCACGCCCCCCCCCCCCCCTCCGGCCCTGCGTCACCCGACGTCACCCCCCTGCCGACCCAGCGCCGCAAGCCCGCCTCCGGAACCGCCCTGCCGGCGCTGCTTCCGCTCTGCTCACGCCAGCCGAGCCCCGCCTCCTCTTCCAGCGCCTGCGCGCCATCGCGCCCCCGTCCACGCCCCACGCGTCCACGCCCTTCCCGCGCCGCGAACACCATCCGCCCCGCGAACCCCCGCGAATCCCCAGCCGCACCTCCCCACCGCCCGCGGCCTCTCGCCCTCGCTCGCGGCCTACCGCCAGTGCGAGTCCGCCCCGCCGCGTCGCTCCCCGCGTCCGCCCTGCCATCGCGCCGGCGCCCGCGCCATCGCCAGCGCTCGCCGCTCGGCACCCCCCCTCCCCCGCTCCGCGTGCCGCGTGGGCCCTCTCCCGCGCGCCACCGCCTCCAACCCAGTGCCGGCACCATGCATGCGCTGACGCCTCGCTGCCACGACCCCGCCTTCTCCGCGCTGCCACGTTCGCCAACGCAGCCTATGGCGTCGACTCCTTCCCCTGAGCGCAGGGCCGTGGACGTGCCCAGCAGACGAAACACCCACCACTTGGGTGCGTGGACCGGGTCAAGCCTACCGTACTCGGTGACAACACCTGCTTCAGCGGCTCTAGTGCATCCCCGCAGCGCAGTAAGAAGAAAAGGTCTAGGCCATCTGTCCTTCTGTGGACCGACTTGGAGCGGCCAGACCGTCGTTTCAACGACACAACACCAGTGCCAGCGCCGGCCCGAATCGGATGCTTCTGCATAGTCAACACTCTAGTTGGATCTCCAGCGCGACCAAGCAACCTTTCTCCAACTCGATGATTCCGACTACAGCCGCTACCAACCCAGACCGTGAGTAATTTTGGGCACCATGATTTCTTCTACATTTCGGACACTAGTGCGATTATCAAATAGAAGAGTTATTTTGTTGATATTTGATCCGCTACAATCATGCAATTACATATCTCAAGCCGTCGTGGATTCACTTTCTCAAAGTGGGAAGCTAATTGTTTCTGAAAATGGAAGTATATGGGTACCGTTTTCTCTAACATTCAGAGAGAATTCGGAGCACAAAGATCTTATCTATCATTCTGGTGCTTGGGCTACAATTCTTTCACATCAGTCGTCTATTTTGCCAACCGATAACGTTTACCTCATTGTGGGTCGGAAATGGTTACAAAGAGAGCGTGTTGAGGTATTTGCTGACGAGAGTTTTTGTACCATCCGAGATCTTGATTATCCAGGGTGCCGATTCAAGTTTCCTGCATATGTGCCTAAAGCTCAAAGAAGTTTACAGGTTAAAGTTTGTCAACCTGATTCCCAAGTGGCACTGCAACAGAAATTAGAGTCCACAATCTTGCCAACTGTGGATGATGCTCAGGTAGAGGTGCATTACCCACTGACACCCACTATGGTCGAGCCTGAGGAGATGATTGAGAATGTGGCTATGACTGACTCTATTGACGTACGCGAGACAACTCATATAGTGGAGTCATGGGATCACTCTCTATTCATTGAAGCCGGTTTTGATGCACTTTCTGATCATTTATTCGAGATCTCAACACTCTCTGGCAGTCACCCGCCCATGAAAGATGTGCTTTTTAGCATTGATTCCGGTGACTTTGATGTGGTGTGGCATGGTTTCGAGTTGTGTTGTCGGCACCAACCCCAGCTGTCCAGTTTGATTATATGCATGGGTATGGCAGTGCTCCAGTGGCTAGTTGCTCCATTGTCTATTTCGAGAATTCTCCGACATTTCAAAACTCGAGGATGAGTTTTCTCGAATCAGGGGAGAATTGGTGGGGACATCCGAGCCTGGGACCGGGCCAGTAGGTGCAAGTCTATCGAAGACGGAGATAATGTGCTGCAACGACGGCATCCATTTGGCTTGGCGATGTACTTTCGGATCCCTAGCATGTGTCTATTATGAGTTTGAGCCATTAGTGATGTAATAAGGCCCATATGAGGCCCAATTGAGCTCTTTTTATTTTTTATGTATTTTCGGGTCCGAAATTTGATGAGCTTTTAGCGCAGCCGTCCTGTCTTCTCCAGCGGGGTGGAATCCCCAGGGTGGAGGCCCTTCTTCGACGGGGTGGATTCCCCGGGGTGGAATCCCCAAAACCTGCACTTCTTCTTCCTCCCGCCGCCTTCTCCCTGTTTTCCTGTCATCTTCCCTTCCCCGCCCGCTGTCCCGCATCAACGGGTTCTACAAGTACTCCTTAGATCCCTGATGCAGAACAGTTCTGTCTAGTTTGGCTGTTTAATTTTGGAAATAAGTGGAATTAACAGCAAATTTCTTTTTGAAAGGGATCAACTTCATAGAAGATGGATCATGTAACCAAATGGAAGGAGGTTTGTGGAAGAAAACAAGGAGGTGGCGGTAGGACTGGTACCATTCATGAATTGGGTAAAGGAAGTGGATAATGTTCTTTTAATCAGGATTGTCTGGGAGAAGTGATTGATAATATGATAGATGAAACAATCTCATTATTTATCAGACAGGGTTATCCCTACACGTGAGAATTATCAGGAAAATGGAAGACGCATTCTGAGTGGCAAGTATTTTAGAGTTGGGAGGATAATTTTGTGGCCAGTTTTCATCTGAAAGAAGTTCCAAAACTTTCTTTTATGAATAATCCCACGGGGAAGCACGTGAAAAGCTATGGGGTCAGTCCAGGAAGATAAGAATGGGCTCTGGGAAGTGGAGGGTTAATGGTTTATGTGAAACAAAGAAAAAGCTGAGCAGTATAGAGCTAGGTGCTTCGTTAAGACATACCACTATTCAATAGGAGGTTAAAGGCAAAAGATTTGACTTGTGGAAATTGGATCATGCCGGGAGAACTTGAGCCATGTCTTTCAATGTCCTGCTTTTGCAACTCTGTGGGGATGCATAACTGGCCCTTTTTTCTGTCCCGCTCCCTCATAATAAAAGGCCCAAGATTTCTTTCTTTTAGTGCACCTGTTTCATGTTTTCTTTCTTTCTTTCTGCTCCAATCTTCCTCCTTTATTCGGTCTCCTTTGCTGGGAAAAGGATGAAATGTTCTCCACAATTTAAAAGTGAAAATCACCAAATTATCTCTTAATCTCATAAAGGGATGCTACCTTCCTATCAATTTTCTCAATGCATCTACAACCTCCTATCTTGCAGAACATTCACACAAGATTTGACTGAGAAACGGCCCTTCTGTAGAGATGGGAGAACAAGGGTGTTGATTTTTCTGCAAGATGGGGGATTGTAGGTTGAGTTGGGAGAAGTTTTGAAATGTAGCAGTGCTTAACAAGATTAAGTTTTTTTGTGTGTGGAAATTGATGCTTGGTATGTTTCCCATGGCAGACAGTAGTAATGTTCCTCCCTAATGCTATGGTGTCATGCCCTTGTTGTACTGTGTTGATAGAATAAAATAAATTTATGCAGTGGGGTATTGCCACATTATTTGGTGCATTCTTGCAAAGTTCCTTGGAATGCAATGGTGGGAACATGTGGAGGAATTAGATCTCCTGCAAGGGTGGAGGATTCCAGGGAAGAATGTCATGAAATTCTGACTTCAGCATTCCACTTGCTGTCTTGTTGTCTATTGGGAAGAGAACCAATAGGATTGGCAGGGTTTTCAAGGAACTTCTGACATTCTTGAAAGGGCTGCAAAACTTTGTACCCAGATTAGATAGATGTCCTTCATAAATTGTTAGTGGATACTATTTATTGCTCATTCAGATCTTTTTTTGGAAGGTAACCAGAAGTCTGGTCACAATTCATTGATTGAGAAATGTTACAAGCAAATATGATGTTAAAGAACACTGGAAATGAAGTTCAAAAAGATAGCAGATTAAAAAGAAAGAGTAAAAACAAAAGAAGAGAAAAAGCATAAGGTACAACGAAATAAGCTCCTCTACCATCATACTGAGATGGTCAAGTGGTAGATTAAGAAATAAGATGTCTCCAAGAGAGAAGATAGTTCAAAGTTTTTGGCCAACTTCCCAAGATGCTTCTGCTACTCGAGCTCTTTTAACATCTCTTTTGAGGATTCAAAAGCAGAGTTGTCCTTGGTGGATCTTCTCTCGCTTCTGCTCTCCAGATGGTGACCTCCGCAAAAATGAATGGTCCATTCTTTGCTTTTTCAGAATTTCCTTCCTGGATGTATCCTCTGGTTTTTCCTTGGAGCTCCTTTGCTCTCGAGGACATCTACCATCCTTGCAGGAGCCTCTTTTTCTGTATTGTTGTCTTTTTTTTAATGAAAAGTAGTTGTCCCACCTTCGAAATACAAGAGTGAAGAGTGTAACATGACATTAGAAAATAATAAGTTTTTATAGTGGTTTGACCAAAAACACCAGATGTACATCACTGTTCAAGGTTGTCTAGAAGACCATTTTTACTAGAAACCACAACAGAATAAATGCTAGTTAATGCAATGCTAGCTCAACAATCAACTGACCTGATGCTAGCTCACCAAAAGTCTTTCCTAAAATTACCCACCTAAGGACTATGTCCCGAGTTCTTTCTTGTGAGGGAAGGAGACAAGAAATTTACAAGAATGCAAAAGTAAAATGGCTGTGATGACTTGTAATACTATTATGAGAAATAAATGGCTGTGATGACTTGTAATACTCTTATGAGAAATAAATGGCTGTGGTGTCTGCTTTCTAGATTCGTTCGTTCATTGTGTGCAGATATATGTGCAACTCATCAACTGGGTATGTTTTATATGAAGTAATTTTAAATGAGGAGAAAGATACCTATCCGAGGGTATGCATGAAGGGTTAACCTATATGCCAGCTAATATGGTTCCAAAGCTTAATAAAACTTTTTTCTGGTCCGGCACACATTCAAATAGTTTATTGAGGTAAACAAACAATAGACTTCAACTCTCTCAGTATCCTGAGAATTTGTAGAAACATCTTCAACAACCATCTTGAATCAACATGGAACTTTCACTTCGAGAAAATTTACTATAGTTGTACTGTTTTGGCAAAAGCCCAGTAATGGCATTTATTTCCGAAAGTCCTTTAATCTCAAATTGCAGATAAAAATGTCCTGAGATTTAGGTGAGCGTTTTTGACCAGTTTCTTTGTGGGTTTGCTAGCTAGAAAACTGAGGCAGCAACTTGGGCTCTGAGCCGTTAGTGATAGGGCACAGATGTTCTTGGGTTTCACTCAACGTTGATTTTCTTGATTGCAATTGCTTTGATTTTATGCTTTTTCCAAAAATCAAGTTGTCAAGCTTGTGCCTAAAACAGGCGCTCAGTGGGGTGGAAGTGTTGTCTGGAATGCGTTGTGATCTGTGTATTGACATACGTGAGATGTCTTCTAGAGTTAGAAGTGATGACTGAAATTCTTTGAACTGTGTATGCCTCATTTGCAGGTGGAATCGAAACGGCGGAAGAGATGACCAACATTCTCAAGGCTAGAAATGGGGAGCATGCACTTTCTTGCTTGGCGGTGCATCATTATTGACTGTGTTATCTTGTACAGTGCCGAAAAACACACTGTCCTTGCACAAAGTTACATGTCTGATACGATGTGTTCTCGTGAGGTGCATGCAGCGTGTTGTATCCCATGTCAATACGAGTCTTGTGCAAGTTTCTCTCGTTAGGTCCATGACTTGGTCGTACCCTAGAGAAACATTTCCTCGAGAAGTGTGGATTTTTCGTGTCCGGTGTAGCTTTGAAATTTTATTTAAAGGCCTTTTGGAGCAGAAGCAGAGATAGCCGTTGTTCACATATCCAGGACCTAAAAAATGCACTTAAGCGGGTGAACGGTTTATAGGTGTTGGTCGATCATCTCACGGCTGCGTTGTGATTCTGAGTGTTCTTCTGGGTTTGTCAGGCCCCTGCTTTCTTCTGGGTTTGATTTGTTGTTTCCGGTGTCGTCTAATGATTCGCGAAGTCCTGGGCTTTTTGAGTTGTTCTCCCTAGTGAATCGAGCACACAACACTTGGGTCCCGGTCAGTTTGAGAGAAGGCAAAAAAAAAAAAAAAGGGAGTAAGAGTACTGATTTTTGCTAAAGGCAGACATTTTTAGCCAAGGTCGTATTTGGTGCATATATTGATTGGAAGTATTCTCTGTACTTGTACAGGTTAGTATCAGCCAGCTATTTCACGTTCTTTTATTTATTTATTTATTTATTTTTCATTTTTTTTGATGCGAAGCTCTTTCATCTTCAATTTCAATGTGGAGTGTACCTAGCTTGAGAGGATTTGGACTGTGTGGTTACTGAAAGCAGGTTCTCATCGTTTAGCCATTTTGATTCGTGTTGAAACGTGGAAAAACAAAAAGCGTGTTTTCCAATCGAAAGTTGTTTATGAAACCGAAATTTACAAGTTCCTATACTATACACCAGGAACTCTGAAGAGAACATTAGATCTTGTTTACAAAAAAAAAAAAAAACCACATGCTATGTTGGTCCCCAAGAAGAAGAACGTACTGGTGCTTAAGCTGGAGAGAGAAATGTTGAAATTGTGGAGTGTCTTAAACAAATGGCGGTAGATTAATGAGCTACAACTCAAAGCTTGACGTTTCATCAATGAACGTTCGTTCCGAAGGCAAAAGATTAGTGTTTTAGGCAACAGTTTTACCCACCACCAAGCAAGAGGGATGAAATTACAAACAAATCCGTTGGCATGTTTCCATTTACCGATCACCTCTACACACTGGAGAGAAATAAATATAGGGCACACCCACCCTCTCTTGTGAGATAATCGAATTAAAAATGCATTGCTGGGGGAATCAGATAAGCTGACATTTTGAAGAGTCCCCCCCCCCCCCCCCAAAAAAAAAAAAGAGTATACTAATCTTGACCCCATGTTATCACGGTTGCCCTTGTCGGATCCGCCCGCTACCATCTCCTTGCAAGTTTCCCGCCGCGCTTCTTTTGCCGACTCAATCCTCTCTTTGGTTTGTCTGCTGAATTCCTCTGCCGTGAACCTCGCTCTCTCCCTAGTAATCTCCGACGCGTCCTTCTCCTCCTCCTTGGACGCGCCACTAAGTTTCAGCTGGGTATCAAATGCATGCCCGACCAACTCAGACTTTACAGGATATCAAATCCCTGCATTCTATTCTACTTTTTTAAGTGATTGAATTGAGGTTTCTAATTATAAGAGAAAATAATATATAGCTCGATCGTGGGTGGGAGGGTGGGTCAGTGAGAGAGAGAGAGAGAGAGAAGAGGAGAGGGTGACGAAGAGATTTAAGTTATATAAGCGGAGGGTTAGCGTTTACGTACTCTGGCCGTGGCACGGAGGGCACCGAGAATACGCGGCGGGGCGAGACGATTGGCCTCCAACCGCGGCTGTGCGCTGCGGCGGAGGAGAACGGAGGTTCTCATCATCTCGAAAAGCTCCAGGCGTAGCCAGTCTCCTCCTCCACAGAGGATATGTATGTCGTCTTACGTGTTGCCGAGCATAGCCAGCAAGGGCGGGCCGCGGGCGTATATAGCTCGGCGGTGGATTCGGAAAAAACAAAGCCGCGCGTCCGCCATGGGCAGCAACGAGTGCGCCGTCTGCATGCATGCAGACCTCTCGTCTTGCTCGCTCCGCCTGCTTACACGTACGTACCTTTCCACCGCAATCTCTGTTCTTTCATGTTGTTCGTGTTATGTACAGGTGACGTTTCAGGTAGTCCACTGGATTTGGCTCAATTAGACAACTGAACTCATGAGCTCAGTTTGCGAAATTAAGAGTGGGATATCATATGAAGGTGCTCACATATTGTAGCGGATGCCGGACAATTTGTCCAGGAGGAGATTCCTGGAGGGTTGGAGTACTGCCTTTATTATGTGAATGACATATGTCCTAATTAATGTTGGATCTATGGTGGCAAAATTTTTTTTCTTTCTTTTATATAGGATTTGAGATTTTAATCCTAATTACATGGGTATACATAAAGGGCCTTAATTACTAAGTTGACAAAATTTGGTCGACAAGACTTAATCCCAATTTAATAAGACTTTCTTCTCTCCCAAGTATTGGCACCCCATATTCTAAATATTCCAGATTTATAAGCCTAGAATTTCGTTGGACGTAACCACACCGGAACTTATAGTTCATCCCATTTAAGTGCAGCCCATCAAAGTCTTCTGTCTATTGTGGGTGCTTATCTTGTAATTAATATCATTTTTGTGTAAAGGTCTAATTGAGATTAAGCTTATAATTAAAATTAATCTTTTGTGCCTGTTTGGTACGGAGTTAAATAAGGGACAAGAGTTAAATTAACTTCATCCCATATTTGGTGCCTTTAAAAAAGTGGGAATAAACATAGTTTAAGTATTTTGGGGATATCCTAAAAAAGTGGGGGTAATTGAGGATAACTTATTCCATCTTTTTGGTGGGATAACTTATCTTTGCTTTCTACACCTATCCCCCCCCCCCCCCCCCCCCCCCCCAAAAAAAAAAAAAAAAAATCACCCTACCTACCCTCACGAAGGACCCAGAGGTCGGTGTCCTCGTGGAGCAGATGCTCACTCGAATATGATTCATGATCGATCTTACCTTTCGCCAGATCTGTCGGATGTTGATCTCCAACTCATCGAGCAATGACGGCTCATCCTCGAATGAGGCGGCTCCCCCGTCGGAATAGACGTTCGTGGCGAAGATGGGGGCGGAGAAGAAGGACGACACTGCGATTGACCCAATTTCGAAGGACATGAAGGGGATGTCGGTGTCTGCGTCAACACCAGCAACCCGGGGCGCCCATCGTGTGAGGCAAAGACCGTCGGCGGTACGCCGAGCTCCTTGGTCATGGGCCCTGGACATCGATCACGTGACAAGAGACGACCAAAAGTAAAAATAAAAATTCTAGTCCCACACTAACACCGTTTCCTACCAAACAAAGAATGAGGTTATCTTCAAAAATTTAACCCTAAAAATACCAAACAAGAGATGGATTAGGAATGGGGATAATGTATCCCTAAATTAATTTACCCACATCCCCATTTTTTTTAATCCCATGTCAAACATGCACTAGTGTTGATCACTTGTCGAGATAAAAGCCGGTTGATAGGCCAAAATTACTGGCCTAGTTTGTTCACTTGAAGTTTCAAGACATTAGAGAATTGCCAGTGTGAATTAGAATTTATTTGTATGGACAAGTAGAAAGCCTTTGGTTGCCAAGATCAAATTATCACTACACCCTCAAGTTGTGTGTAGAGATCATCATCATTTCTTTTAACTTGACTATTAACCACATTGTGGATTGGACATGTCAGAAGCCGTGACGTGGTCCTCCAAACCTCTACAATACAACATTACTCAGGAGAGATGTTGACTCGACTGCCCTCCAAGTTTACCATGCTAACAATCTCTCCCCTAATGACACTCCTAGGTGTTGAACCCATGACCTCACTTTGATATACCACTTGTTGCCAAAAGCAACCTATTACATCAAAGCTCGAGTTGTGTGTATGGATCATCATTTTTCTTTTAACTTGACTATCAATCACTACATATTAAACTTATTAGACTCTATAGCTTATCTCTTTAGATCTCTACCACACAACATTGCTTATGAGAGATGTTGACTCGACTCTCCAGACCGACTATACTAACACGTGTCTCAAGTAACCTCTTGCCAGTTATCAGGCCTTAACCTAGATTAATCTAATATTGAAGATCTCTCAGTACATGCAATGGGGGTTCACTATATAAGCCATTAGTGTCTCTCACTAAAAGATAAGTGAGGTGGGGTAAGATTGGCCTAACCCATTAAGACCTATTCACCTTACCCACCACAGCTTGAGAACGAGGTTGGGCGCGGCCATCGCCTTGTACTTCAACAACGGTCCAAGTCGAAGGATGGACATGGGCTTGGCCCAGTAGAGCTCTATCTCCTTTGCCTCTAGACCTGTCTTCTCTATACAATTCGATACTTTCCAGGGGTGAGTCTTTAGCTCTCTAGACCATGTTAAGGCCCCCCTCTCTATGACTCAGGGTGCACCCGCATCTGCTACAAGGCCAACCCCCTACCACACTAGGACATGACCTGTTGGCTGTGTGGCACATGTCTGCAATGATAGGGAATGAGTTCCCGTCCTGTCCAGTATATCCCTTCGCTATCTCAGAGAGGTCAATGACATCAACTGAGTTATGACCACACTGCAAAAGTAGCGCATGTCGACTCATCAGTCCACTTTGGTGATCACTTCTGTCAGGCGTATGTTCGACCATTCCCCATAGCATTGCTGCATAGTCGAGAAGGGAGGGATACACTAGAAGAACCATTGATACATGTTTAAAATAGACCAGCCAACAATGAAAAGAAAGTGGGGAGAACATTAAATATAGATCGACAATAAAATGATGATGAATAGATTTAGGGAAGAGTGCTTGAAGTTTCTCTAACTCCAAAGTTGTCTGATAGTCTTGCAATATGATTCAAGATCGACCATTTTCAAGTACTTATATATTCAAATTATGTGTCATAAGATAATCATTGTAACATTAATTAATTGAATTTTAAAGGCTGAAGATGCATAAACAGTAAAGCGATGGTGGTTAGATTTAGAGTTTTTACTGTATAACATAGCTGATCATTGTTTGGAACCTTGTTTAATTAATTTGTCAAGTTAAAACATTGGCTAGCTTGATAATATTAAGCATGCTTAAGCATAAGATATTTTTGTCTTAAGAGGATGTGGATTAACTTTGCAATTAGTATCCACTAAGGAACGTACATTTGTGCCCAGGACGATAAACTTTTGTGTGTTATTCGGGAGCAAGAGTTTAGTTTGGTGCACTACAACGAAGAGAGCATTTGTCAATGCCCATATGTCAGTGACTTACAAAAGATGTTGACAAAAGACATTTATGTCAACAGGAAGAAACGCCCGTTGACATAAGTTAGTTATTTGTCAACGGCTCAAGCCAGCTGTTGACAAATAGCAATTTCATCAACGACACAGTCATCCGTTGACAAATCCACTGACAAAAGAGACTTACGTCAACGGCTTCGTTCATTCATTGACATATCTTTACCATATGTCAACGGCTAAACCTAGCCGTTGATATATATGTAGAAATATGTCAATGACTACAAGACCCGTTGACGTTTATTATATTTGTCAGCAGCTATGAACGATGGTTGACAAATATTAACCTTATGTCAACGGCCTACTCTATCCGTTGACATAAACTAGATATATGTCAGCGACTTCTTTAGCCGTTGACATATGTCTATTATTTGTCAACGACTTTTGAATGCCGTCTACGTAACGTCTTTATGTCAACGGGTTGTTGTAGGTGCTGACATAAATCTAAAATTAAATTCAAAATTTTATTTATTTTAGATTATATCAAAATTATAATTATAATTTATATTTTAATATTATTAATATATTATTTCTAATTGATATTTTCACATTTATTATTAATAAATAATAATTAATGAGTAAAATTAAATACAATATAATATAATAAATAATATTAATAAAAACTAATTATATCATAAATATATATTCTAGTACATATAAATAATATATTTATGTAGATTTAAGTTTTTATTCAAATGTGATATACATTTGGTCACATATATATTTAATAATATATATAGACATTATTTATTTAATTTAAAATAACGTTAGCGGCTGAACTGCTGACATATATTTCCTTTTTTACCCCACCGCGCCCCTAAACCTGGCTTCTGTCACTGCACGCAGCGATCCTCACCCACGCCGCCTCCGCCGTGCTCCAGTAGCCCCTGTGCCGGCCTCCTCCTCAGGCGAGGTCGATCTCCAGTCCCCTCCACACCGACCGCCTCCTCCTCCGGCGAGGTCGATCCAGTCTCCTCCGCGTCGGCCGCCTCCTCCTCCGGCTAGCTCCAACTGGATCTGCAACTCCTCTCTCTCTCTCTCTCTCTCTCTCTCTCTCTCTCTCTCTCTCTCTCTCTCTCTCTCTCTCTCTCTCGGCCCTCGGGTGGGGTGGCACTGGTGATTGCAATGGGGGGGGGGGGTCAGCAGGGTAAGTCCCACGACCGAGTGGTGTGGAGCTGAAGGATTGGGTCAAATTCATTACAAGCATATGTTGGTCTCTCTAGTAGTGATAGATTTGCGTCATGACACTGCCAAAGAAATAAGAAAGCTAGGGGGGTGAGCCATGTTGGCACCTCGTCATTCATGTCTTTATCTCCCAGATTGGCTAGCTTCTGAGCAAGCAGGGGGGCCTCAAACTTTGATGGATGATGTCCCTGATGTGAGACAAATATACGCGGGAGAGAGGGTACTACTACACCCCCCCGGGGTGACATGGACATGGCGTCACTGTCCGTCGAACGCCTCGTGCTCTCCCTGCCCATGTTACCTGTTTGAGTCCCCCTTGCAACTTTTGGCACCCATCATTTTGAGCAATCTTTCCTGTTGGACGTAATTAGTGCTTCCTTTTTAAATGTAGAGAGTATGCTTTCTACAATGAAGATGGCTCTAGCTAGTCAGTATTGGACATTGGGTTCTGTTGTTTACCTATTGATCACGAAGAGATGCGGTATTTGCCAATCTCCCACAATGTTTGATGCCATCCATATCCCTTTTGTGACAACATTCATTTTGAAGCTTTGTATGATTTCTGTCCATTCTGATGTACTTTGGTCACATGAATTGCTTTCCTGGGTGTTCATCCCTTTATCCAGAAACTTTGACGCAATACTCCTCCTTTTTTGTAAGTTGTCATTGCATTTAACAAGTTGACTGCTTCCTTTTATACAGTCCTTTTTTACTTGAAAGCTGGGAAATCATGGACCATCTATATATGGCTGCATTGAGTGTTGAAGGGCGATAGGTTAATGGGATGTTTTATAATGACAAAGCACTTTATACATGGTGCGTAGCCATCTTTTGCATATCATGGTGTAAATGTTGTGTTGCAGTTGCCCTCAACGTAACAAAGACGAGAGGTGGGCAAGGTGCATAGGGGCTTGCCTCTGCTTCAAATGCTTAGTCGAGAGTCTAGGCATTTGTGGTGATGGGTATATATCTTCCACCATGAAGGAAGAAATGACAGTAGAAGGGAAACAAAGAAAAAAAAAAACAAATCATGTCTAATATGCATGGAACAACCAATTTTAAGCACTCATGCAAGTAGCTGATGGTTTTAGGAGGAATCAATAATGAGATAATTGTGGTGGTATTTAGGAGAAAAGGGCAGTAGACATTTTGAAAAGAGGCCTTTGCCATTAAAAAGATGATGAATAAGAACGAACATTAATAGCACAAACTTAAATGATACAAGCATTTGAAATTGGTATTACTGGCTTGCCTCTTTGCCTATGCATGCGAGTTTGTTGTTGGTGTCATACTTTTTTGGTCTAGAGTTTATTATTCTTTATTATTCTTGTTATATTTTGAACTATCTCGTTCCATAAAACTATATCACTTGAACTAGTATTGTTCATCAATTTGGAGGTATTCCTTGCCTTCTTACCATCCAGAATTTTAGTGTGTCGCTGGCCTCTGATGTCCTTCAATCTTGTTGGGGAAAAAATTGATTTTTTAGGGATATTCCTATATTTTGGAGTGTCAGATAATTACTTTTGTTCCTGTCACGTGCATCACATATTTTGTTTGGAGCTTTTTAGTATTCTATGGAACTACAGAAGCGGTGGTTACAAGCTACTATGCATGGAAAGGTCAGTTACATCATCCTAGCAAGCAATTACCTAGTTAAGAGAGGCCATTTGTATTGACAGATCTGTCTAGTGTTCAAACTATTTTGCGTATTCTTACTTGGGATGTGATTGTCTTCATATATTTTAATGTAGGATGCCAGGGTATAGATATGAATGTGTGGATGTGGTGTGTGAATGTATGGACCCTTTTTTTTTTTTTTTTCCTTTTTTGTCCATTCAAGACTTTTGTTAGGATTTATGTTTTTACCGTCTTTGATGGTAATGACATATATCGAGCATAAAGTCTTGAATTGTCCTATTGGACAGTCTGTGGTTATTTTAATCATCTGATGTTCTCCATTATATGTGCTTATGATTATCTTAAAATTTTGACGGTATCTCCTTACTCTTCTCCAATATACATGCTAATTTTAACTACTCAACTTTTCACTTGTAGTTTATACGAGTGATTTTTTGAGCAAAGTTAAATTTAGTAAATAATAGTGGTATATTGGAGAAGTGTGGGGAGATGCTGCCGAAATTTTAAGACAATCATAAGCACATATAATGGAGAACATCAGATGATCAAAATATCCATGGATGGGCAAGATTTGATGTAGGTACCCCATTTTATTTGACAATGTATGTATACAGGTGGATGCACACATGTGAATTTGCTCTTGATACAAAGGAGGTGCTGCCGAATTTTTTAATGAATTCTTTGTTTATGGTTATAGGATATATAGAAATGGCTGGACCTGATAAGACTTGGATGGAACTTGTTAATAATCGAGGAGATCCAAGATATCTGAAGGGGGTAGAGTCTTTTTTGGAGTATGCTTTTCATGAAGATCGAATAAGATATAGGCATGGTCAATACAGAGAGCTGATACAGTGTCCATGTCAGAATTGTCGTAATAGAGTAAAGTTGACCCGAACAGAAGTTGAAACTCATCTTATAGTAGATAGAGTTTGGACACACTATAACAATTGGGTATGTCATGGAGAGACACCATTTGACATCTTTTATGTGGAGGCAATAGAGCACCAAGTAGAAATAAGACAGACAGATATCTCCTCTGTACAGATGAGTGACCAGCAGCTAGATATCCATTCTATACATATGTTGCATGAGTTTCAACAAGCTGAATTTGTCATTTCAGTGGGGGAGAATGAGCCAAATTCCAAAGCAAGTGACTTTTATAGATTATTAGAAGATGCTGAAATGCCATTATATGATGGGTGTCAAAAGGTTTCAAAGTTGTCATTTCTTTTAAAACTGCTGCATATTAAGATAATGAATCAAGTGATCGGGAGATGCATAAATATGTTGTTGGAATTTATTAAAGAAATATTACCACAAGAAGCTAATGTACCCCAAACATGGTATGAAGCCAAAAAGATCATTAAAGATTTGGGGTTGGGTTATGAGAAGATAGATGCATGTAAAAATGACTGTATATTATTTTGGAAGGAACACAAAGATAAAGATCGATGCCCGCAATGTGATGCATCTTGATATAAGGAAATAGTGCAAGACGTAGATAATCAAGTTGATAATGAGAAGTTGAAACTTGGCAAATGAATACCCAACAAGATCTTGCGCTATTTTCCGTTGAAAGATAGATTGAAAAGGTTATTCATGTCATCTAAAATAGCCAAGTGGATGACATGGCACTCTGATGGTCGGACTCGTCAACAGAATGGGGAGATGCAACATCCAGCTGATTCTGAGGCATGCATACATTTTGATAGTCAATATCTGGATTTTGCTGCAGAGACTCGCAATGTGAGACTCAGTTTAGCGAGTGACAGGTTCAATCCATTTGGAAATTTGGGTAATAGCTATAGTATATAGCCTATGATGGTACTAGCTTATAACTTGCCGCAATGGATGTGCATGAAGCATACGTTTATGATGATGTCATTATTAATTCCTAGTCCTAGAGATCCGAAAAATGACATTGATGTATACCTTCAATTATTGAAGAGTTGAAAGAGTTGTGGGATGTTGGTGTTGAAACGTATGATGTTTTGAGAAAACAAAATTTCAATATGCGAGTTGCTCTTCTTTGGATGTTGAATGACTTTCCTGCATATGCCAATTTATCTGGATGGAGCACTAAAGAAAAAGTTGCATGCCCATTATGTAATTATAATACTCATTCAAGATGGCTATATAATTTTCAAAAATTTTGTTATTTAGAACACAGACTGTTCTTACCAATACATCATAGATGGAGGAAAGATAATTACAAACAAAAATTTGATGGTCGAAAGAAACTTGGTAAGCCACCAAAAAAATTGACGGGATTAGAATTGTGGAGGCAACAGTAGAATTTGAGTCTTGTTAGATTTGGAAAGACATTCAAAAAGGATATCAAAGACTTGCAAGGATGGAAGAAGAAAAGTATATTTTATAAAGAGCTGCCATACTGGTCGAGTCTACTTATCAGGCACAATATAGACGTAATGCACACGGAGAAGAATATTTGTGAAAATTTGTTGGGCACATTGATGCTACTTGGTGGTGAAAAAAATAAAGACAACTGTCAAGCTAGACTGGATCTCGAAGAGTGGGGAATATGACCAGAATTACATGTGCCAAAAGACCCTCAGTCAGAAAGCAAGCTACCTGTAGCACTGTACACACTAAATAGAGCAGAGACATCAACTGTGTGTGAATTCTTGCATAACATTAAGGTTCGAGATGGATATTCATCTAACCTATCAAGATGTGTAGATATTACTGGTCGAAAGCTTACTGGATTGAAAAGCCATGATTGTCACATCTACATGCAAGTTTTGTTGCCTTTAGCAATCCGTGGCATCGCACATGAAGATGTGATTGATCCAATTACTGAATTGAGTATGTACTTTAAGGAAATCTGTTCCAAAGTTCTTCTGCCTGAACATCTATTGAAATTGGAAAAAGACATTGCAGTGACATTATGTAAAATGGAACAGATTTTTCCACCATCTTTTTTTGATATCATGATTCATTTGGTAATACATTTGGCATATGAAGCACGAATTGCTGGTCCAGTACAATATCGATGGATGTATCATATAGAAAGATTTTTAAAGAAATTAAAAGATTGTGTTCTTAATAAGGCACGTCCTGAAGGTTCAATCACAGAAGGGTATCTTATTGAAGAAACGAGTTCATTTTGTTCCATGTATTTGGATAATATTGACACTCATTTTAATCGCAAAGAAAGGAATTATGATGGTCATTCAGTCCAGAGTGAAGATGAAAGCTGTTCGATTTTTAATTCTTTTGGATGTTTTCTAGCAGGAAAAGTTGAACCTCGTACACTATCTGAAGAAGAAGTTCGTTTAGCACATATTCATATTTTGAGACAGATTGAACATATGGATCAATTTTTTAAAATATACAGATAGTTGTTCGAAAACTCAAGATTTTCTGAAATGGTTTCGAAGATATATTGAAGAATTGAAAGCTGCAAATGATCCTTGTTGCACTGATGACATCGAAGTGTTATCACAAACTCCTTCGAGACTTACATACTCACATTTGGGTTACATAATAAATGGATTCAGGTTTCGTACTAAGACTGTAGATGAGACAAAATTGACTCAATTGTCTGGTGTTATTGTGGTTGCAGAACTTGAATCCATGTGATGGATACTATGGACATTTGAATGATATTCTCGAAATATATTTTACTCATCAAAAATGAGTTGTATTGTTTGAGTGTGATTGGTGGGATGTCTATAGAAAAGATAGAGGATTCAAGATCGATAAGTATGGAATTGTCAGTCTCAATACCATCTTAAACTCAATACAAATGAACCATTTGCTCTCGCTAGTCAGGTGGAACATGTGTTCTATGTAAATGACAATAAAACACCAAGGTGGATTATTCCTGTAAGAGCACAACCTCAGGATTATTATAATATGTAAGTTCCAACAAGTGAAGATGATGTAGGTGATTTTGAAGAAGCATATCAAGAAACCCTAATTGATGTTCATGTGAGAGGAGATGTATTTGATGTTGACATTGTCGAAAATATTAGCGTAAGAGTCGATGAATATATTGATGCTTAGGTGATTACAACTTCCAAATCTCTTTAGTTATAATTTAATATTTTTTTTCAAGTTTGACTTGTAAGTTTAATATGATGTATTTTGAACAGATGGCTTCAGGTGGTGGCTTGTATAGTGGCTCGAGGCCACGGAGACAGCGTATTACCTCGCAACAGACTATCCCCACACACTCCGCCTCGGAGGGATCTGCAGCTGCAGTCTCGACGGTTGGCTCTACAGCTTCTATAGCAGGTATGTAGTTTAATTTAAAAATTTTGATTAATTAATATTATTTTGATTATAATCTGATATCATTGTCTTTGTTGTGTATGTTTAAGCAGGGCCAATTTCTTCACAGGCTTGGGGTCGAGGACATGGACGTCGGGGTCTCTCTAGAGGTGTGACAGATAGGAGGTTAGAGTCTTTCCAGCAATGTAATGTAAAAGTTATCGGTGGGACTGGGATTGGATAGTCGGGTGTCACGTCCCGACATTTAATATATCAATAAATGTCGTAACGTGAGTGAATAAGAAATCAAGAGTAAGCTTTGAACTATTTGATCAGAAAATTGCTCGAGCTTTACTAAACAAGAATAATTATTAACTGACATTCTACAGGTATTACATGACTCGTAATTTACAATTCAAACTTAAGCACTGTAAAGGTGATCTCTCAGCCCTCAAATCTCGATGTTCCGCCTTCTAGAACTGTAGATAATCTGAAAAAAAAAGGATTTGGTGAGCTAACTAGCCCAATAGGATTCAATCTATTAATCAGAAGGATTAAGATAATCAAGGACAATAAAAAAAGTTTAACCGTTAACAAGGCTAGATAACAAAGGTGACTGAACTACCAAGTCAACAGATAACAAACAGGAGTATGGAAATAAGATTGCATGATCAAGAATTCAGGATAACACCCAGGTTCTGGTTCAAATCATATCTAACTGATGATAATAACATGATGACTAATCTAGATGATAGTGATGCAATGCCAAACATCTCGACATCCTTTATCATTCCGCACGGCCCGTAAATGAATTCGGGTGCTCCTGCCAGGACTGGACCAGCCCTATTTACACAGGCATATTAATCAAGTGGGGTCCAAGGACCCAATAATTGTCATCATCAGTTATTCATAACCAATTGTGGTACTCAAGTATTCCAAACTTTCATGTAATCAAAGAATATGAATTCAGGTTATTGAACACAGGGAATTGTAACCAACTTGATGCTACTTGTATTTGAAGACTTCAAGGGCAATCCAAAGAAGAGTATAGGGGATAATGTGAATGATCTTTGGAGTGACATAATAGTAAATATCCAAGAGAATGATTATTAGCATGTGGAAAAGAGAATGATTATTAAGAACTAGAAAGACTTGTTCACTACTTTGGACACTACTTTTTCATGAAAGACAGAGATTAATAGCATGCAGAAAAGCACAATCTATTCATGGTTAGCTAGAAACTCTAAACAACAAAGTACTGAAGAACAATTCCTATAACAACAATCACTTGCACTCAACAAGATTTCTATATGATGAATACACACTTCCAAGAGTGTTTATAGAGTCAAGCAGCAGTTTGAGGATTAGAACACCTAGACAGAGGGTTTTATAGCAAGCCAAATTGGTAAGTATGAGAGAGAAAGGAAGAGAATCCTATACATGATCGGCCAAGAATTTAGAAAAATGAAGTACTGGGTATACAATTCATCTAAACAACACTTGTTAAAACATGCTTACAGAAGATTATCACACTATTCTAAAGATGGTTTACAAGATAAAGGGGTGGACATGTACGTGATCAAGAACTTCTTAGCCCATGTAAAAGACAAAGATGGAGGAAGAAGAAAGAATCCTACCTAACTGGAGAAAGGATGAAACTCTCTCTTCAATGGACTCACAGCTGGAGGAAGAAAGATGATACTATGAGTGCAATCGCAGCAGTCCCCAGTAGCTATAGCTCACAACATTTCTGGTAAGAGAAATGGAAGTAGCAGCTTCAGCAGCAAGTCACCCATGCAAGGGTGTAAGCACAGCCACAACAAGCGCAGCTCGACACCTCCAGGAATACAGCAGCAGCATCAACGCACACAGCTCCAACAGTACAGCAGACCCAGCAGAAGGAGTATGGAAGAGTACTGTTGGAAAGGTTCGTAAGATAGATGTTGGGGTGTTTTTATAACCCAGCCGGATTCCCATGCACGATGGCACGTCGGCCATCAAGGTGTCGAGGTATAAACCCCTTTAACCATCCAAGGCCACCTGGTTCATGCAACTCTCTAAGCCTTACACCTAAGGGACAAACATGTAAGCTTCAATCCCATGAGAAGTGGCTCACTTAGCTCCTGCCACGTGAGCAATAGTTAATTCAAGAAATTGGTTACCGTAATTAGGTGATAATTCGGCTGGCCCCTTTAACCCCTTGTTTAGGTGTTCTACTGATATCCAATCAAGTTGGAATTTCGACCATAGGCTAATGAAAATGGTTTACAAATTATGGTGATTTTAGTTTAATTTTTAGAATTTATTTTTCACCCACTGAAAAATGCCCGGAAAATAGTTTTGTCGGCTTAATCTTGAAATCCGTACGTCAAAAAATCCAGATATTCACATTTCTGACATCTCCACATTTTTCTAGAAATTATGGTGTTTTCAGATTTCATTTTCGTTACACAATTTCGGTGTCGCCCTGTCGGAGTGTGCACCTCTGAGTACGATACTTGAAATATTATCTATTATCACCAATAAATCTTAAATTAAGATTAATTATATTCCATGAAAATAATTATGTTTAATAATCAAATTGTTCACATTTTTCTAATAAATAAAATTTTCAGAGTGTTACATCGGGAGCCCAGTTCGTTAGTCACATGGGCATTGTATCAAAACTTTACTATAAAATATGGCAAAAAGATTTTGTCAATCTTCGCGCAGAAATAATAGACACAATTTTTAGAGATCTTGAGGTAATAGTATGTAAATTTAATATTATATCTATCAAATTTCTTATTATGACTCATGTTAGCTCTAATTGTAGTTGATCTTTCGGTGGAATCGAACGACCAATACTGATAAAGAAATGCTAATGCACATGTCCTCTATGCATCGTACTTGACGTGGAGTTTTGAAGAAACAGGTAAGTTAATATTTTTCTTTCAGATAATTATAAGATATATTATGTTTTCTTATCCTTGTGAAAATAACTAATTGAACTGAATAATGCTCCTACAATTAGAAAACATCTAATTGTAGTCCCTTCAAATTGTAATAAAACTCAATGCTTTGATCAAAGTTACCAAGACAAATGGGCAAGACTTACTGTATAAGACTTCTTTCTACTTTTTTCTTTTCACACTTATAAGGAACCTTTTGATCAGAGTTGTGTAGATCCTTTATTTGGCTAGAAAAAATTTGTTTGCCCACCTACACTACCCAAGGACAATCACTTGGGATTAAATACCTTGTATATCCTCCTTTTCATCAGAATGTTCATAGCCAGCTTTGGTAAAGGTTATAGCCTGGGTTATCTGGGGGTATTTACATGGTTAACATATAAATGGACTTTGGTAAGCTGGTTACTATAACCAGGGATATCTCGGTTAACCACGGGTTAAAGCAAGGTGATCATACCCGGGGTAGTGGAGTTGGTTATAGCCGGTTAACCTGGTTAATTGAGGGCTGTCACTGTCTTTTTACTGTACACCATCGTCTTCTTCCTCCAGCTCCCCCCTTTCTCCGTAACCCGTGAACCAGTGATGTCGGCCGGTCAAGCAGTGATGTCTCGCACAACGCATTTCAGAACGATTTGATAATACATAGCAGAGAATCTCCGTCCCATGCGTTTGATTTGAATTTTTGGAGGTTGTAATCCGATTGGTAGCATATTTATTCAGCAATCTGTAACACAGTGTATAGCAAGCGAATGAGCAACAGAGCTCTTGCGCCGACGTCCCCCAGCTGGACAGTGAGCTCTTCCTCTTCCTCTAATCACCTTATAGCCTAGAGGTACATTTCCATTTATGTAACCCTGGGTTCTGTCTTCATCTTCTCCCTCACCTACGCAACACCGAGATCCACCCCTTTCTCATACAACATGTCATGTGGACTTGTGGGGTGAGGGTTTCAGGATAATGTGTTCATCTTTCTCGTTCTTCCCCCTCATCAGCCGTGCAACAGGCAGATCCACCCCCCCATACAACGCATCGTTGATGGATTTCCGGGATGAGGGTTTTATGATAACATGTTCATCTTTCGAATCTTGGATGAAAACTTTGTTGGTTTGAACTGCTGCCATTTTTGTAGAAGTAGGGTTCTTTAAGCCCTACCACCCAGTTCAAGGTTGCATCTTGTCTTCTGCCATGGATCATGGGTTGGGTTAACGATTGGCATCTGGTTATTAACATTTGCATGTTCTGTTGTTTCTATTTTAAGTTCATGACTAAGATTTCGGTGTCCTTGTTGTAGCACATTGTTTGCCTTCCAGATTTTATATACATTATTTGTGTTTAATTCCTCCAACATACCTTTAAGATTTTGTCTGCATTTATAAATATAACGTGATTGGTGGGATAGAAAATTTGCAACAAATGATGCCATCCATCAGATAGAATTACCTTTTTCACTATCTACCTACATGATGAAGACATTACATTAGCTTTTTGGATGGTTATGAGAAACATTATTTAACACTAATTAATATTTTTCCTAGGGCTTCATGCAAAATTCATGCCACTAATTCCTCCTCAGGTTGAACCAAGCTGCATGTAAGAGGCGACGTTTGGAAGATATGTATGCAGGAGGTATGCACACAAATATGGTTTCATTCTTGTTCACTTCATTACATGCACACAAATCTGCAACAATGTTTGACTTAATTTTCCTTTCACATATATGGTTTTGTAAAGGAGATTCTTATCAATGTTTGTCTGAATTTCCCATTCACATGTTCATTTATCTTATCAATGTTTGAGTCAAGTTCCAATTCATTTATTGCCTTGGGACATTAACCTACATCATACACAACTCTCTTATGACAACTAACTTGTGGAAGCAGATGGATGGAAAGGTCGTCAATCAAATTGGGATGCTGGCATGGATCGATTGTTGATTGACCTAATGATTAAAGAAATGCATCGTAACAACTACCCTAGTGCAAACTTCAACACACACAATTGGAATATGTTGTCCATAGCATTCAACGCTGCACTGGGCTTTTCACTCACAAGGGATCAAGTTAAGGACCACTATAGGAATTTGAGGGGGAAATTTGGTATGCACAAGGATTTACTAAAGTTGAGTGGTTGGGGATGGGATTCAGAGCAACATATACCAATTCCTGGCTATGAGGGAGCTTGGGAGGAGGTGATTAAGGTAATGGATGTACAAGCATACTTCCTGCTTCCTTCCATTCCTAGCTGCTATCCAAACTCACTAACTTTTGTCCAACCATTTGTTAGATTAACTATAAATTCTCGCATATTAGACGGCGTCTGTTCCCTTTATATGATGACATGTGTCTCCTCTGCAAGAATAGCATGGAAACCGGGGAGCAGGCAAAGGGAATGAGTCGTCGACGCAGTCGCACAACAGTTAATGTGGTACCTCCACCTACTAGTTTTGATCACATCAATGAATATCGTAGTGCAATCCCAACGGCACCCAATCTGCAAGAAGATGATTTGGAATCAGATTGTCCATTGGGTGGTAGCCAAGATTTCATGAACATGTCCTCTGACTAGCATATCCAACCTGCAGGTGGACAATGCACACCATCATCAGCAAGGGGGACTGGTTCCACCTCACTTCCCCATGACATGGGGAGCTCCTCTCCAAAGAGAAAGATTGCATCAAGTGAGAAGAAGGGTCATAGTAAGAAGATTGGTCAATCATCGCTGGATAGCTTTGTGGATGCTACACGCGAGAGGAATGCATTGATTGGCACTATCCTAGCGAAGGGTAGTGCAGTACCACATAATGATTGTGCATCAACCATGGGGCCAGTTAGGGAGAAAATTCCCAGTATATCTGAGAGTCTAAATGCTTTGAAGGGGGTTCCCGATCTCCCATATAGTGTGTATCTGAAAGCAATGAATCTATTCACTGACCCAAGTCATAGAATGCTTTTTTCATGCATGTCCGATGAAGACAAGGTTGAGTGGCTTATAATGATGACCTCCGATGGGCCACAGAATTGAATGCTATACTTAGATATGTCCTCATGCAAGAATGTTTTTAATCTGCTCTGTTATCTTCATTTTTGGTTTGCACTAAGTTTGTTATGGTATTAGTCCATGTATTCGGCGGTACATATCAGGTGACTTTCCATCTGCTTTGTCATTTCATCGTATGTTGTCATAATTTATAATTTGTTGTTTGGGTGGTTTGTCTTAGTTCGTTATGTTTAATGTGACCAAATGTAGTATTGTACACAATGGAGTTTTAAGTGAACCCAGAATTACATCTCATATTTGTCATGACTTGAATGCAGGATATTGAGAATGGGTAAATACAAGTGCTATGTTGTATGGGTTGGTCGCCATCCCGCTATCTGTTTCACTTGGGAGGAGTGCTATGCAATGGTCAATGGGTTCCCTGGGGCTAGATGCAAAGGCTTTTATGATGTGTTGCAGGCTGAAGCTGCATTTCAGAAATACTTTAGTGTGAATGCACATCATGTGAAGCAGGATTACAGACAGTGCTTGTCCAATAGTTCCAATGATCAGCAATATGTTAGTGGGAATCCAGCGCCTATGCACGTGCAAAAGCTCCCACTAATGACTTATATCTTCATTGGCTTTTTGCTCCTTGTTATACTTCTCCTAGGCATCATTGTTGTAGGCCTATTTACCATGATTGTGCTCCATCAATAGAATCATTTGATGCTGGGCTTTTGTCTTTCTTATGAATGTTGACAATGTTTTGTTTTACCTATGAATCATGTAGTGCTATATGTTATCTATCAGATGATTTGTGTTCTTATTTTCATCTTCTTGTTGATGTTCTTAAGAAGCTTGTGATTAGTGTTTGTTCTCTTTTCCATCGTTATATGGTTTATTTATTCAGAATGAGAGTTTTGCTTGTCCCTTTTGCTGGATGATGAAGAAGTGTATACAATGATAGTTGACGCTGTGTGGGAAGAAGTCCAAGAAGATATGCGTCCACCTATGCCAAGGAGAATGATGAACAACTCACCATACACAGGGGAATATGTGGGTAAATCACATATTCCATGGCCATGAGAGAAGATGCTACAATTTGTTCAGGCTACACCCCAATGTCTTTGTTCGTTTAGTTGATATGATGGTAAGCCATAACTTGATAAAGGATTCCCGATATGTAAGTGCCAAGCAACAGGTGGCAATGTTCTTGTACATTGTTGGCCATGGTGTTCCAATAGGTGCTTTGATGGAACACTTCCAACATAGTTCACAAACTATTAGCTACTATGTGAACAAGGTGGCCATTGCATTAGCCTCTTTAAAGGAGGAGTACATTTTACAGCCAAGTCAAGTTATAGAATGCCATCCACACATAAGTAGCAGTGATCGGTTCTATCCATATTTCAAGGTGATGATGTATTTGCTTTCTATGTTCTTTAACTGTTGTGCTGTTTGCTTAGTTATTGGACATTCTCAATGTTTCAGGATGCACTAGGTGCTATTGATGGCACCCACATCCCCGTGAATATACCCATTGAGGATCAACCTTGTTTTCGGAATCGGAAGCAGACAATATCTCAGAATGTCATGGTTGTTGTCTCTTTTGATGGGTTATTTCAATATGCATGTGTGGGACAGGAAGGTTCTGCACCAGATATGAAAGTGTTAAGGTGGGCAGTCTCATGAGGCGAGTTAATTGTGCCGGTGGGTAAATATTATTTAGTTGACACAGGATACGCCAACATAGGCTCCTTTCTAGCACCATATGGTGGACAAAGGTATCACATTTCAGATTTTTGTCGGCACGGGAATGACCCATATGAGAACAAGCAAGAGAAATTCAACCACATACATGAACAACTTCAAAATTGTGTGGAACGAGCTTTTGGTGTACTGAAGATGAGATTTCAAACACTCCGCGAGGGGAACATGTACCCATTAGCCACACAAAAGATGATGGTGTTTGCATGTCTTGTGGTACACAACTTCATCTGTCGCGAATATGGGTATGGCAACTTTTTCAATGAACATGTAGATGAGAATGAGTCACAGGATGGATGTGGCGATCATCAAGTCCCAATTGGAATGGGTTTGAACGTAGAAGCTACTGTAGCTGGTGAGGCGTTGAGGGAACAAATCGCCAACCAACTATGGATTGCGAGCAACGCCCAATAATGGCCTATGAATTTGTGCTTTGTTTTTATGACTTGTAATTTTTGACAGTTCAATTTTGAGGAACTTTTTAATCCATGCTATGGGACCGTCATGTAGAATTTAGTTTCATTTATATTACTGTTGTGGAATGTTATGATTGTTATTAATGAAAAGTACTTTCTCTTATAATTTACCTTGAGAAACTTTATGTGATCCATGGTATCTTCTTCCCACCCGTCGGCACGGGAGTTTAATTTTCGACAATTCATGATTATTTTTTTACTAATAGATGCACTTGTTTAATGGAAGACAAGTAGAAAGTTTTTGCCGTGAAAAGTAGTTGTCGAAGGTGTCACGAGCAAATGATTATATTTTTAGTGTGAATGAATGTCTTCTCACAAATTGTGATAGGAAAATTTTGTATGCGTTCAATTCATATGAATTAAGTTATACAAGTGGCTCCGTGAGAGATCGAAGAATCGAAAGATTACATATTCTAGACATTGCAAATGAACTTTTTGAAGGTATATGACAGAAGCAAAAATTGTGTATAAAACATTTAATAATTTTAATTTGAGGTGTCGCAAAATACAAACACAGACACATACACACACACATATACATATATAGATATATATGTGTGTGTGTGTGTCTGTGTGTATATATAATTTTACATAGGACTATGGTCCGTGCCTTGCTTACGGTGTTAATTTAAAAGAAAACATGGCTTCGATCTATTTTTCGGCAACTAAATTAAAGGCCTTATTGGCCAATGAAGAATGGCCCAAATATAAGCCAAGAATTCAATGGCAAGTAGTAGAGGGCAATTGGGTCAATTTCTATAATTTCATAAGTTGACAGTCATGGTTAATAGTAGACCGTGTGTTATTCAACAAATAGTGGTTGTTGTTGACAACCACTGGTTGGTTGTCGACAAGTACTATTCCATCCAGAACTGCATTCATGAATGTGGGTTTTAGTTGTCGACAGATGACTGGTGGTTGTCGACAGATGACTTGTGGTTGTCGACAACTACTGATTGGTTGTCGACAGCTTCTATTGACAGTCAGTGGTTGTTGACATACGATCTTTTGGTTGTCGACAATCGGAACCCTGTTCTGGTTTGGAATGTGAACCGGTTCACCTTCTCTCTGGTTTTTATTGTGGTGGTTCACTTCCAAAGGTTTTAAGCAACCCTAGTTGTCGACACACCCTTTCACCTTCTCTCATTCCTGCAACTGCCACCCTTCTCTTCTATAAACTCCTCATCCTCTCTGCAGGGCGAAATCATCAGAGTTTTCATTTGCTGTATTTTTTCTTCTATTTCACCTCTCTGTAGCATCCCACTTTGATCATCTTCCAGAGGCATCCTCTTCAAAAAACTGTCTATTTCTCTTATCTTCATCCTTTCCTTTACTGTTCCAAAATGAGTTCCAAGGGAAAATGCACGCTGCTGAACCTAAGAGATCCAAGCACCACGTTCAAAGATAAGATCAAATTTCAAGAGCCCTTACTGAGCGGCGATCTAAGTTCAGAGATGACAGACTCCCAGAGTTGAATGTTCCATCAAACATCATCTAACAGGAGAAGACTCATCAAAAAGGTCATACAACCTCGGTATGTGGATTTCCTTCTGTGGAAGATATATTTTCCGGGTTGACTACACTCTTTGAAGAACAAGGCTGGCTTACATTTATGAGGTCTCAGAAGTCTTATTCTCCATCAACAGTTTTGGGGTTTTACAATAATTTGGGTATGTCTCAAGAACAAGAATTTTACACTACTGTCTGGGGTATCTTCTTTAAGATTACTCCTAATCTTTTCAGCAGAGCTCTACAAATTCCAAATGATGGGGTAGATGTCCTCACTCTGGAGATGGATCCTGCAGTAACTTATACACTAATGACTAATCAACCTTTTGATGAGTTCAAAAGGATAGCTAGACTGAATGCAAACACCTTTCCTCCTTTGAACAGAATGATACATCATATGTTCACAACTATCATCTTTCCAAAGGATGGAAGCAGGGAGCTAGTCAATGAAACGCACAAGACACTGTTCTACCACATTCTTCAGAAAGAACAAATTAATCTTCTAGTTTTGATGGTCGATTTCATAGGACAGTGCTAATGTGATCCAAAAAGGTCCATCCTGTATGCTTGCCCTATCACAACTGTGCTCAAATATGTGAAAGTATCACTAATTCCTAATGAGCTGATCACTCTCAAGAGTAGAAGTGTATATGATATCACCACTGCACACAAAATGGGGTACAGAATGATCAATGGAAGAGTCAGCAGGACTCTCAAAGGTCAAGCAGATGAAGAGCAGGATCTAGCAAAAGAAGAAGACACTGAAGAAGCAACTGAACAAGATGATGAGGATGATGGTGAAGATGAAGCCCACATTGAGATTCCTCAAGAAGGTCATCCAGATATTCCTAGTGCATCTCAAGTTCCAATGTCTAGAGATCTGAAAGAATTCCTTGCCGATCAATTACTTCAACTTCAGTCAACTCTCACACAACACATCAACAACCAATTTGATCAGTTGAAGCAGCAAATGAACACTAGAATGGATGCAATTGAAGAAAATCAAAGTCACATTCAGAGGCATTTTGATAGCATGGAGAGGCTTCATGATGATTATGAGCATCTCCAAAATTTCTACAATCCTCTAGATCCTCAAGCTGACAATTTTTCCAACATTTCATCTTTTGGTGCTCAGGGTCCCCGTCGTCCTACTCCTCCTGGGGATGACAATCCTTAGCAATGTATAGGGATAATTGTTTTTTAAAGAACCAGTTGGGTAGAAAATTGGTCATCTTTTGAAATGCGTGTCAAGTGTAATGACTGCAACTATTTGAATGAAAGCAATCCATTCTATCATTGTTGTCCATGCTTGCAAATTTCATGCTTGCCAATCTCAAAAGAATGTTGTACATGACCATTGTGCTTTCTTGTCATTTATATTTTCTCTTCATCTTTTTTATGTTGTCAAAAAGGGGGAGAAATATGAATGTATATTTTGGATTCAACAGTACCTGTCGACAGCCAGAGATTGTCTGTCGACAGATGTGGAATGATATTGACAAAATAGATTATGGATGAAGTGTATGCTTCAGCATCTGTCGACAAATGATTTTTGCCTGTCGACAACTAGTGATAATCTTCACCAACAAGCTTCTGGAAAAAAACAAGGTCAGCAGTACCTGTCGATAACCAGACATCGACTGTCGATAACCAACTAAGTACCCAAGAGTTCAGCTCTAGAATGAGGACTTGCAGCTGTAGCTGTCGACAACTGATGTGCATCTGTCGACAACCGTTGTCTACTTGTATGCAATTCACATAGCATGTGTATATTTATGAAATTACATGTGGTTATGTATACTTGTTTCGCTGTGATGTCCATAGGTCTGAAAGTTGTAGGTGCTACAAGAATGATGAGGTTTAACCTATCAGGTGATGCTCTACTATGCTCCCAGTTTCTCAACTCGTAGTTAGTCAATTGATTAATCTTCCTCATCATTTAGCTCTAGTTGTCAATGTTATGAGTTATGACAAAGTATTATAATGATTTCTGCCAAGACGACATTAATGAAGGATTCTCATGCACAACCGGTGTGATTGTCATCTGTACATGTCATTGTCTTGTATTAGCAGCTCCCCACAAGTAACCCATTTCTCATGAACTAATGCTACCAACATATTTTTGGAAATCCCCGAATCTTTTTCTTCATATTTGACAGGTATTGTGGGACTTTCATGCTCATTTCTATCGTAACATATTTAGCTTGATCAGCAACATATGCATAGTTACATTGATAGTTACCTTGATAGATGAAGGAACTCCAACCACGTATGTATAGTTACCTTGATCAGCAATATTTTGCTGTGCACAGGGGTAGACTTATCTATTGTTTTATGTTTGTCATTTTAATTAGAGATAGGGTAATTAGTATAATTAGTGGTTACACTTGTGTTTACTGTGTTTATTAGGTTTTGTATAATTTAGTATTATGGTTTTGTTGGCGACATCTTCTTCTTCCAAGCCTCTACTGATGCCCTCGTTGGCTGACTGTCTCTGGCTTGGCAGACATGGAAGTGGAAGGGGTTAGAGACAAGGAGAATGAAATTGTCCGACGGAGTGTCAAAATGATGAGCAACATGAAGAGGAAGCACGAGTGGAATAATCATGCAAGAAGCTTTTCGTGGTTATGAGCAAAAGCATATGATGTTTATTGAATCACTTCACACATAATTATTCATATTTACTGCAGTAAACAGAACTAGGAGAATGGTACTATGAGAGACAAAAATTTTGATTACGTTTTTCAAATTTTGGATATGATGGCAGTTGAAGAAAGATGTTGAAGAAATTTAAGACGTTATCATGTTGTTGGATTGTCTACTACCACCTGTAATTTAATTTTGATCCTTGGAATGGGTATGGATGTTGTCCATTTTGACTTCTAAAATGGGTGCATGGCAATTCAAATCTAGCTATATATGGAAAGTTAAAATATATGTCGTTGTAATTGTGATAGTGTGGTTAACGTAGGTGACCAATTTCCAAAAAATTGAAGAAGGTGGCCTAATGGCGTGCAATCTGTTGTGACTAATAAGGTTGATACAGTTTCTCCAGAGGCATCGCGTTTCTCCAGGGGCATCGCGTACAATGGCACTTTATGGGTTGGACGATACATAGCCCATCACAAGTGAGGTTATGTAGTGGCGGGGGTGTTTGGGTAATTTCTGGTTTCTGATCAAGGGGTATTACTTAGGTTAGGGTTGTTTAACCGTACTTTGGTGTGGAGGGTTTGCAACTGGGAAGTTATGTACGTACCAAATCGAAATTGGGTTAATTGTGTGGTTTGCTTATCCCTGGTTAAGAAAATCTGGGATTTCTTGTCCCCTACACACTTTTGGGAGTTCAACCGCAAATATGAATGGAATCTGAGTTCATTCTTAACCATAGCACATGCTAATGCTTTAGAATAGCTGACCCTAGCTAGCAAGTGCTCTTGAACAAAATTTAGATATGTGAACTGCTCTCAATTAGGTAAAGCTTCGTTGGAAAATTTATTCTAAAAAAGGCATTTGGGCTGAGTATATTAACCAGGTCTATAATTGCAAAGATATCATTTATTTAATTGCTCAACTGTGGGAACCCCGCAATGGAAAATGATACTTAAACGTAGACATTGGGTTAAGTTGAAGACAACTCTTTCTGGATTGTGGATTGTGGGTCATGGTCAGATTTCCTTTTGGCAGGACAATTGGACTGGTCCTGGTCCTTTGAGGGACTACGTTTTTTAGGAACAACGGATAGTTAATGTCTATTCGCCCATCATTGCTTTCTACTTTGTCAGTGGAAACCATTGAGCTAATTCAACATTTAGTTCCTCATGATACATCTACATTGGAATGATAGACTGGTCTGGAAACCTGAACCTTATGGTGTTTTCTCTATTAAATTGGCTTGGAATGTTGTTAGGCAGCAAGCAACACCTCTTGACATCTCCAAATGGGTTGGAGTCCACAACTGCCTAAAAAGATCTCTAGAAAGATGTGGGTCTTTCTGTATCTCGTCTAATCCAGAGTTAGAAAACAAACACCTGAGGTTGGCCTTTAGGTTTTCTTCACATTTCCTTTTGGGGAGATGAGAAATTTTAGTGTGTTTTTTAGGAAGTATTGTTCTCATCTAGGGACCAAATTTATCGGTCGCTATTTCCACTTTTTCTTGTGGTGATATTTTTTCGAAGCCATGCTTTCGTTTGGAGCTCAGTTACATCACTGTTATCATCCTACTTAAAATGGATGGATGAGTAGGGATAAACATTTATTCATACTTCTCTCTTAAACTACTGAGTCGATGGGCAAGATTGGTAGGCTTCTTAATTAATCCTAGGCAATATATAATAAGCAATAATGGATGAAACCGGCCGTAGTGTTTGGCCCCAGTCCTTACGTGCAATGCCTTCTTCTTGTCATGAGTTAGACAACTTGATCCATGTATATATATGATCCTTGACGGTCATAGACATAGTAATTTTATTATCACTCTATTAATTTAGTGAGGTTATTTTTTTACAAGTAATATGTCTTATTTGCAAGCACATATTTATTTTCACTACTTTTAATGTGGAACTAAAAAAATTATATCTCTATACAGCATTATACATGCAAGTCTTTCGAGAATGCCATTGCCTTAGTTCCAACTGATGTTAATCCACATGATTGACAGATAATGTGTGAAAAATAGAACACTTCGGATGAGCAGGTAATAATAAAGTTTTATAGTACATCTTCATTTTTTATTTTAACATTTAAAATATTTGTTGGCAGAATATCGCTGATCGTAATAAGGCAAATCGGTCTCATCAATCTATGCCACATAGAAAGGGCAGGAAGAGTCATTATCAATTGAAGGATGATTTTGTAAGTTAAATATTTAGTTAATATTTACTATCAATTTAATATTTAATTAGTTCTTACTCTCTTTAACACATGTAAATAGCGCCTTGCTCATGATCGTGAACCCAATCGTATAGAGATAATTAAAATTGGCAGATGCAAAGAGTTACCTGATGGTACTGAGCAGTGGGTAGATGACGAGAGTAAGAGTCGATATGTATTTTTAAATTTAGAATTAATATTTATGTGATATTTTTTTATAATATATATTATATATATATATATAATATATATTAACATTTTTGATGCAAGAGAGGATGATTCAGTTGTCTACTACTTCACTAGATAGTGAGAGTGGGAGTACTGCCATTTCCGCTGAGGAGGCTTTCGTTTCAGCTATGGGGAAGGACTGATCTGGTCGCATTCGTTGCGGAGGCAGTCGGGAGACACGTCGCACATGGTATGGGACAGGAGAAGGGTCGAGCTCCTCTGACTATCGCAATAGATCAGCAACATTGAAAACACTCTCCGAATGGAGGTTGAGGAGCTGCGCACAGAGGCGTGCAAACGGAACTCAGATATGGATGAAATGCGGAGGGAGTTGGAGGAGCAACGTGAACGAGAGTCTGAGATGGATGACATACGTAGACAGATGCTACAAATGAGCACATTCATGACTCAGTTTCAGACTAGTCAGAGATTTGCTACGTCAGCTCTAGCCCTGTCAATGGATCAGATCTGGGTCGGATCCTTGGCGATCCGAACCCGGATCCGAAGAGATTAGATCCGAATCTGACCTGAATCTGAAATTTGAGCATATTTCGGATCCAGATTCAGATCGGATACGGGTTTGTCACCCTTAATCCGCTCTCCTCCCCCTCCATGGTTTCTCCTTCGTCCCAGCACCAGCAGCAGTGTATAGAGAGAGAGAAGAGAAAACTGAAGAGAGAGAGAGAGAGAGGAACAGCAGTGGGCTTGCAGATTGTGGCGGTGGTAGAGAGAGAGAGAGAGAGAGAGAGAGAGAGAGAGAGAGAGAGAGAGAGAGAGAGAGAGGAGAGAGAGAGAGAGAGAGGAGAGAGAGAGAGAGAGAGAGAGAGAGAGAGAGAGAGAGAGAGAGAGAGAGAGAGAGAGAGAGAGAGAGAGAGAGAGGAGAGAGAGAGAGAGAGGAGATGGGGGGAGGAGGGGTGCCGGCGTCAATGGCGGGCAGGAGCTCCGTGTGAACGTGTCGAGCTTCTTTCGGTGCCCCATCTCGCTAGATGTGATGAGGTCACCGGTCAGCCTCTGTGGTGTCACCTACAACTGCTCTTCCATCCAGGCGTGGCTCGACACCGGCCACAACACCTGCCCCGTCACCTAGTCCGCCCAGTCCCTCCACCCGAACTCGCCCTAGCAGCAGCTCATCAATGCCGAAGCCCTCCTCTGTGGCCTCCCCTCCTTGGCGGACCCCCTCCCCTCTCTACGCAAGCTTACTAAGGTCGCGGGTGACGCCGCGCGGGTTCACGAGCTAGCTGAGAATGCTGTGACTCTTCCTGCCCTGTGGGGGATCCTCCTCAAGAAGGTCAGAGAGCTGGAGGCGATGGAGGCTGCGGTGAGGGTCCTTTCAGCGGTCCTCCATCACTGGAAGGAAGACATTGCCAAGGCGGATGCCTTTACCGTTGACTTTCGTGTTCTCCATCCCTTGGTCGGCATCCTCAAGTTGGGAAGTCTAGAGTCGAGGATCGCGGTGGCGTGGGTTGTGGAACCATGGCTGCGACTAGCGCTGAGGCCAAGCCTAATTTGGATGGAGGCGGTGTGGCACAATAGGAGGAAGAGGGGAAGCTCCCCCATACCTCCAGCAACTCCCCCGATGCCGCAATGGCACTCGCCTTCGAACACGAAGATCAGAAGGAGCTCGTCCGTCATCCACTTGTGCAGAGCAACTCGTTCGTCTTGGCCTCACATGAAGACGACACTTTGGCGTCGTTTGTGTGAAGTCGGCCATCGCCGGTGTGCCCGAGATCCAGGTTGAACAAGTGTTGTAGGGATCGTCCGTAGGGCCTCAGCATCCAGCTCCATCGGCGGCACCCCTCCGCCGGCCGCCGCCGCCGCCCTCATGGAGGAGAAAAAGCCCCAAGTGAAACGGGACTAGATATTGCTCAGACAGACGGGAGAGGTGGGAGACGGAGATGTCTCTCTCGGATCGGGTTTGGGACGCCCTGATATAAAACTCGAAAATGACATTTTCGGGGCAGGAAGGAGCGCCCCGAATTAGACGAAACACCTATTTTCGGATCAACATATATGACCTGAATCCGATTTAAATGTTCGGATCTGGGTCAGATTTTTAGATCTGGAGGATCCATTGACACTCCTAGTCAGCTCCATCGAGAGCACCAAAGGACGACCATGTAGATACTGATGTGGAGGGAGATGACTATGATGATGATGATTGATAGATAGATATTTTGATGACATTAATTTAGAAACTTTGATGTTGTATGAATTGAGTATTTAGAGACTTTAATGTTGTATGAATTGAGTATGATGTAGATTTATTTTAACTATATTGTATGCTTATTTTCTTATTGTGTTATTCAGGTATTTGTACAAATAAAAAATTTATATTAAAAAATTATACAGATATTTGTCAGCGATTAAAACTGTTATATGTAACCTTCTAAAGTTGCGAGATCTCCGGACCTTTTATCTAAGGACGGCCCACCCGACTGCAATCACGGCGCTTGGATGATGTATGTCGTTCATTGTCCCGGCTTCAATGGTCCGCGGGTGGGACCCGGTCCGGATCAGCCAGCGTCAGCAGAAGACACCAACCGACGCCGAGGTGGCCCCCGACATGTCCCCATGAGGCAGACTAGTTTTGCGTCGGCTGCCAACTTCTCCTTTCACACGGACCGGCCAGCAAGCAAGTGAACCCGACAAAAACTCTACCGAACCAAACGGTAAAAAAGACTAGTGTAGGATCTAACTCAATCAATATCTCACACTTCACGCTACGATTTGAATATTATTATAATAAATTCTTCATCATCAAAAAAAAAAAAATCTCTTATCTTCAGCATTTAAAAAGTGGCTTAATATATAGTACATGGGTGACATATCTAGTTAAATTAAAGGATCTTCACGAGAGAACACATCGTATTAATTGGTCAATATATATCAATTAATGCAAGCCAAATTAGAAAGAGCATCGGCGACCTGATTATAAATATATTATGAGTGAAAACTAATTAATTAAGGCTGAAATTAATTAATGATCAATCATACCCCATATATATATATATATATAGCTGGTGACAGATCAGATCGACGGAGTAATCTCCATCTCCATGCATGGTGGATTTACCATATTTCATTAACTAATTATGATATTAAATCCAGCTCCATGATATCTATCAACATTGAGATCGGATTATAACTGCAATAAAGACGGGCTGGAGACCGTGGAGCAAGGCAATTAGAAACTCCGCCGTGAAGCTTATAATTTTTTAATGCTGCTATAAGGTAAAGAATAAGCAAATATTAGTCGAAGAACATTTCCTTTCCTCCTCCTGCAACCCCAGGATCGATCGATCGCCGCGCGAGGTGTATCTATCTATCCTTAGTTTTAAATAAACCTTTTTCCTGTGGAGGTACAGGCCAACCAACACATTGGAACCGACCTCTAATTGGTTGGTGGGATGCCCAGTCGCTCCATAATGCTAACATCTTCAGGTCTGTCTGGGAGAGCTGATAGCCATTGATATAAGGTTATTCATGTACTGCACACCCAGAGAGGGTGAATGGGGCTACTGAAAAATAAAATAAAACTTTAACAAATATATTCCAACATATTAAAACGTTATTGTTAGATAATTGAATGTAGTAAACGCATGCAAATAGCTAGTGTAATCATACAAAGAGCACGGAGATTTATTTTAGTTCGACACTGAATTCCTCCTCAGTCGTCTAACGTCCAGTCTCCAAATAATCATTTGACATTTCACTACACTAGAGAACAATCCCCCTATAGACTCACAATTATTAATCTTCTCTTCTTAACCAAGGGAAAAAAACAAACACATCCAAATACACCTGGTCTTTTCCTTCTACCAAGGGAAACACTTGCTACTTACAAACCTTCTCTTCACACAGGAAGGGGCACTCATTCAATAAGAAAACATAGATGAATTCTCAAGATCAAGCGAAATAGATGCGCACTTTTCTTTAGCTTGATCCCAATAAAATGTCTGAGTGGATGATAGACTCTAATGTAACTCATACACTCTTTGTAAGGTCTCGGGTCTTAGTGGATCCTTATTAGGTCTTGTAGAGGTTCGGGTGTGGTTGACGACAAGGTCTATTGTCGTTGACTTGGAGTTGACGGCCAGATGCTAGCCGTTGACTGGGAGTTAGCGTCCAGCGATGTGGACGTTTGTCGTTGAACTCGACGGCAAGCGGTCCAGACGTCAACCCATTGGCGGTTCAGTAGGCGGCGAGGTATGTGGACGTCTATTGGTCGCGCCTGTAGAAATAGGGCAGCCCGAGAGTAGAAGCCTTTTCTTCTCTTTTCCTTCCTTTCCCTCCACTTCTGCCTTTGTCTGTTTCCACCGCTTCTGATGGTTGATGGGAGTTCGTGGGAAGGCTTTGGCACATGTGGCGGTGATAAATCGAGCGGGAAACACGAAGATTTGGTGTAATTCGCGCGGAGACTTCGAGGGGTTCCGGCGCAATTGGTGATTGTTTAGGAGTTTTTGGGGCGTTCTGAGGTAGGGACTTAACCCCTTTAACCCTCCTTAGCAAATTAGCATGCTTATTTGTGTGGATTAGTATGCTAATTGCATTTTAGGGTTGGGTTATACCATGCCGGGATTTTGGGTGTTTTGGGCAATCCAAGTGTTGGATCGCTTATTTCCGAAGTTCTGGTAGTGTTAGAAGATGTGAGGAAGTATTTCCCTCCATCAGCAGGCGTTCTGGTTGGGTGATTTTACCCAATTAGACTGACCGGCACTGTTCTGGGTCTAGGGGACTGAAGAACTTAACGTCCACATATGTTGACGCTGAGATCTTCAGAGTTGATATAAACGACAAGGTCGATTGCCGTTGATTAAGGGTTAACGGCATTGTGAGTGCCGTCTACATCAATATTGGCGACAATCGATGCTGCCGTTAATATCCTGTGTCCCAGCAGGCTTTGGTCATGTTTTGTGTTTTAAGGTAATAACGTGTGGTGTCCGCCCTATTAACATATTCTGCCAGGCTTAGAGTGTGGCTCCGCCTGTGCATATGCGTAATTAACTGTGTCGTGACGAGACATGAGGTGTCCGTCCATTGTACGGTGTTTCAGACGTTGAGAGAGTTACCGTCTGTACTCCCGTTGAGTTACCGTGCTTCTGTTTCTGTTTGTCACCTGGACATAGAGTGACGCTCTGTCTAGATGACCGGCGTGTGGGGGTCCTCCGTCGGTGAGCCAGGACGTTGAGAGCGTCTCTGTCCTGTGTGTACTCCTTGTGGTGGTTTCGAGCCGGTCTCCGTGGAGCCCCTTCTCTACCGCTAGGGTCAGGCGTAGAGGGAAAACCGGTCGTGGACCAGACGCGAGAGAGAGCGTCTATAGTGTGCACACGTGGCTGGGGTTGAGAGCCTCTGTGGTGACGGGACGCTGAGCCACAGACCCTAGCTGAGTCCTACTTACTGTGTGTGTGTGTGAGTGTGTGTTACTGAGCCGCGAGGTCTACAATTTTGGATTGTGATGCGACGTGTATTTACTTTCTATTTTTACTTTCCGCACTTTAGTACTGTTGCCGGTGGGGTTACTTTTCCCTACTGGGTCTCTTTTCTTGAGACTCACTCCCCTCCCTTTCAGGTGGGTCATCGTCGACTCCCATTCCAGGCGAGTCTAGCCACTCCGGTGTTGGTGCACCCTAGCTGCAGTGAGTAGTACTTTTGTTGTACTTCTGTACTCTGTACTTAGCTCGGACTCTGAGTTGTACATCTTATGTTTCATGTATAGTGAAATTTTACAGCTTTACATGGTGTGTATCTTCTTATATATAGTCTCCTCGGATGTTCACTTTCTACCCTTCCGATCTTGTCTCGTGGGTTAGTGGGTCAGAATTCGGGTTACTGGTTGGTTACTGGTAATGCGGATTCTGGGTCGTTACACTCTTTCTTTCGTATAGAAATTACAAAAGACTTGGTTGAGAAATAGAGAGAAAATATGAGCTTTGATCTTCAAGAGTTTGAACAATGCTTTCGTGATTCTCAGTTTTTTTCGTGTCTCTTCAGTTTCAAAGTCTCCATCTTCTTATACAACTCTTGAAGATGATCATTTAGGATATCTGTTAGAGTTTCATCTTCTTCTTGTTGCTTTCAAGATAGCAGATGCAATGTCTAACGTATTTTTGTGTGTGTGTACCGTAAACTTGCATGCATTTAATTCAAGGATACATATAGAGAGAGGACACAATCTTCTGTTAGTTCAATCGTAGGTCTCAGCTACCTAGTTTTGCTAAACGACCATGCTTTGATGGCAATGAAAAAGGTAAGACTAAAACGTGTCATATAGAGAGTAATTTCTGACCAGGTACTATACCATAATTTTATTTTATAAAAATGTTAAGCGTTGGAACCAGAATTCAATACTTCAATAGGTAAACGCCAAATATACAAGAATAGAAATGCCATATATTTTAAAGATAGAAAAACACTTGTATAGAACACCAAAAAATCCATACTGGCCAAAGAGATGAGAATTCCAATAATTATGTGACGAGATAATAATAATTAGAATGTAAATTCATTATAATTTATGTAACACTCATAATATATATAGTAATCGTTGTGAGTGTCTTTTTAATCGATGGGATGAGTTATGCCATATGAGTAATCGTTGCAGAGCATAATACTAATCAGAAGAAAAATTGAGAGACCGTCAGTAATCGATGAAATATGCAAATGAAGTTTCAATATAAGAGTAATCCCTATCAACTGCAACGAAAATTCAACGTTCACCAATAGTAATCAGAATATTAATTGACAAATGATCAATTGAACACTGATTCTTTCAATAATAAAAAAGGATATAGAGTCATCACATAGTAATCGGAAGAAAAGTGATATACCTATTAATCGATAGACTTGGGGAATACTGCGTTTAGTAATCGGTAGAATATTGGATAGTAAATGTCAAGGTAATCTAAAGCAGAAGTGAAACCTTGGACAAATGCTAAGTGGAACATATATCGTTTCATTATGTAGTGTTTGTCATTTAATCGATAAAGTGATGGTTAAATATGTATAATTAGATTAAAAAAATGAAATCAATAGTCGATCCAAAAACTGTTTGAGATGTATTCTGAGGTAATAGATAAAATATAGATAGGACACTTAAATAATTGAAAAGATAAACAAAATGTTGTGAGAAGTAATCAGTGGAAACATCTAATCAATAATTAGAAGAGATAAGTCAAGAATCTAATTGGAAGAATAATGAATTAACATTCTCTAACTGGAAAAGACTCTGAGCTAATCGATGCAAGACTTCAGTGATCGATCGAGTACTTCAATAGTAAGTCTGTTACAATGTAATCAGAAAGAATTCAGTGAAGAAATTGGAACATAATTCAAGAAAACTTATTGAGTAATCGATATGATACTTGAAGCAACTTTAATTGATGTAAAGTTTTAACTCTATTTAATATGAGCTTTGTTTTCTAACCAATAGAAGTTACCTCAGTAACTGATGTAGAGTTTGTTCTCTAATCGTTGTAGATTTAGAGTTGAAATCGAAACTTTGCGTAGAGAAATAACTTTTAGAGAACTTACGTTCGAGGTCTTCAAAGTGATATAGAGTATCCTTTTCTCTATTGACAGACTTACTTAAAAAATAGATATTAGTCATATCAAACCATAGGTTTGGGTCTAATTTTATAATTTTAGTTATCACCAAAATTAAGGGATAAAAATGAGTTGGTTCAACAATCTCCTATTTTTTGGTGATGACAAAACTTCTAATATATTAAAAAAATATTATCATCCACGACTATGAACTAGGATGCACAAACATAACACGTGTTAAAGATAGGCTATTTGTTCTCCCCCTTTTTGTCATTAACAAAAAGGAAAGAAGGATATCAAACAACAAATAAGGTAGAGAAATCAGAAATATATGTTTAGAGAGAGTAGAGGAGCATATTGACTAATGATCTCATAGGCCTTGATCTTTTGATCCTGAAAGTGATTTTGGAAGAGTTCTCTACTAATATTATAATCTGGTCCAAATTTTCTTCTATACTACTAAATATGCCAGAGTTGAGCATGCTTGAGCAAGTGTTGATATTCTCGGGCACTCTAAAGAATCTATAATTGTTGGCCTGGCCCACTTGGATGACAACAAGATTTACCTAAATGGGGGGGGGGGGGTAAGAAATCTGAAATAAAAATAACCACTTGAAAATGTTTGGTTAGTCTAAATAAGCATGTGCAAAGGAAATTAAATGGCGGAAGCAAACACAAACACATAAGACACAGAGATTTATCCTAGTTCCGCTCTTCCTACATGTAAGTTCTACATCCAGTCCCCAAGCAAAATTTTGAGATTTCACTAACCAAGGGTATAGTCCCCCTCAAGGACATACAATACTCAGCCCCTGCTAGTCTTATTCTCTTTCCGGGTAAGAAGGCAACCCACTTCTTTTCTAGGCTCAGAAGCAAACTTGTTGGTACAAACCTCCAACTGGTCAACCCACTTCTTCTCTTTTTGGGCAAGAAGGCAACCCACTTCTCTTACATGTCAAGAAGCCAACCTCTTGGAACAAATCCCAGTGCGGTTCTTCCCTTAACACAAGGGGAACACTTGCACAGCAAGCCTTCTCTTCCAACCGAAGATGAACACTTCTGAACACAGAAGCTATGGATTGAAGTCCCTAGATCAAGCTTAAGATAAACAATGAAATGCTTGATTTGAGACAAAGCCTAAGAAGGAAAGAGTTTACAGTAAAAGACTCTTCTTAGGCTAACCCCCAACTCTCTCACAAAAACGTACAGAGAGAGAATGAGGAAGAGAGAAAGGCTTGAATGCTTCTGTTTGACTGGGCTCAAGCTCTTCCTCTCTTGCTTTGAGTATGTATGGAATTGAATGCTCACTGGATGTACACTCCTTGAAAGATCTTCCTATTGAGTTGTGTGTTTTGATGATGACATATTGTACACAATCTGATGATGTCATATTGTACATATGTGAGAGATTGTTGTGTTGTGTATTTGGATAATGACATGTTGTACACATCTTCTATTGTACATATAATGATCATGACAACATTCACAATGTTTTGATGATAAATCATAAGTGCATTCATGTTGAATATCTTAAATAATCATTGCATAATTATTGCAATTCATAGATAGACTGGCCATATTGAAAACATGCTTAAACGAACATCAGATGTTCAGTTTTGGTCACAGTCAGCAGAACCACAGTTCATTAGATGTACAATTTTGGTCTGTGTCACTCGAAGTAAAACTTCGTCATATATGAAGTTAGACTTCGAATATGACGACGTCACTTCGACCGATCACGACAAAACTTAACATTGTGACTTTGGATGTTCTCATTTGTTCCTTGTCAGTCGAAGTAGAACTTCATCATATACGAAGTTAGACTTCGGATATGATGAAGTCACTTCAACTGATCAAGACAAATTTAACATTCTGACTTTGGATGTTCACATTTACTCTTGGTCAGTCGAAGCAAGGCACTTCGTATATTTCTATTTGGTCGTTGTCATCCGAAGCATCTTGACTTCGAATGTCACAATTTAGTCTTAGTCAATCGAAGTGCTAGAACTTCGAATATTTATGTGTTAATCTCTACCGGTCGAAGCTCTATGACTTCGAATGTCTTGTTTTAGTGTTTGTCGGTCGAAGTGCTCATTTCAACTGTTCATGTGTTTTTGTTGACATTCAAAGTTATATATTACTTTTAATTGATAAATTCATCATCTATTGTTCAATGGAAATGTGACACGTGTCATATAGTTAGATGAGTTTGAATTACATTTCATAAATGGTTCATTAACTTTCATGATTTCTGTATGCAGGAAAAATGGAGCACGTGACAACTTAAAGGATGTACGGACAACCCTAAAGTATGTGCTCACACACTCCCAGGTGTGAGGTTTGGGCATCTGGCTATAAATATGCCCTTGTTCTTTATGAAAAGTGTGCGGCAGAAAGTGTGCGCTCAGAAAGAGGAGAAAAGAAGCCACCGCCAGGAGAAGTAGAGAAGAATAAGAAAGAGGAGAAGAGAAGCCACCGCCTGGAGAAGTAGAGAAGAAGAAGAAGTAGAAGCATAGGGAGAGGAAGAATTGGAGCAACAAACGAAAAGAGAAGAAGCAACATAGTAATTGTGGGAGCATCCTAGAAGGTGTTCATCTGATTGGCGATTTTTAGAAGATCTGGATCTGAAGCAAAGAAGAACAATCTGAAGAAGGCACCATCATATCTTGTCACGTCTCGAGAATTACGCAGCAGAAATATTTAGAGATTAAAGATCGATATTTTGAGATGTGAGTAGCCGGCAAATAAGCCTCTAGCTAGCGAGCATTAGATGTGCATCAACACAAACATAAGGGCCCATATAATGAACACAATAACTCATATTCATTAACTCATAATGTTGGTGTACAACTCCATTGACTTTAAACTATAATGAAGAAAAGGGAAAATTACATGAGTTTGTACTCCCTCACTACCTACTACATCATCTAACTCTTAAAAGAAGCTAATGACAGATGCTAATGATTGGAGCACGCTCATCACTCAGATGCATTCTCATCATAGTCCTGACCTTCGTCTTCAACTTCAATGTCACCTATGATGTTGAAAAGTAGGGAATGAGCAAACTAGCCCAGTAGGATTTATATCACAATGTGCGAGCAATGATATAAGTGATTAACAATTTAAGAACTAGACAAGCACGAATATCTAGATATGCATGTATGATAAATACAAGTAAACACGATACGTGAACAAGATAGGTTGAACAATAGTGATGAAACAAGATCTAGAATGATATAATGAGCAAGAACTAGCAATAGGATGGTATGTACAAACACGCAGGATATCAATAGTTGCAAGAACACAGGATGACCATATCACACACGCAAACAAGCACGCACGAGCAAAAACTTTTATCATGTAACATGAATCAGGCACAAAGACACTAATGTGCACTAAGGATTTATGCCACCTTGGAATGCACACTAGGACACGTGTAAGTAGTTTATTGTATCTAGCATTCAACATGCAAGTACTCCCAGCGCAGATGCAATGCTAGTAATCATTATACCCCATGGTTAACAATATATTTATGAGTCTCCTTTATTGGGGCTAGACTGGAGCCCATGGACACTCACCGTGCCCGGTTTACATCTCACTATTTTCAAATGTAGATACCCACAGTCAATCATGGCCAACAACAAAAATTTCAAGATGTAACAATTCAATATCATGTTCATGATGATTGTAAGAAGATAAGTCAAGTGAACATGATTTCATGATGACAATAGTCGAGAGAGAATTTTGGCAGCATAACGACACTATTTACACTTTAGTTAAATCTTTACATTAATGGCTTAAGTTCAAGATTATAAATCACGCTCATGAGAACGAGACGAGAGAGGAAGTGCATTCTATTTCCTGGGGACTTCGATGGTACAACCAACTCGGTCTCCATAAAGGAATCCACGGAGTACGGAGGATTATGGAGGTCTTAGAGGAAAGGTCACTAGTCTGCCGATACGGAATGACCGACCGAGAGTTTCCAATCCCCCAAGAAAGGGATGCCTATTAGTGTAAGAGTGTAGTGTAGAACGTGTCTCAATCCACAATCCATCGGTTTAAAACAATGCGGAAAGCAAGTAACATGATGACATAAAATAAAGCAATACTATCAAGATTTCATTCACATGGTTTCTGCAGTTTAGTAACATCAACTTTCAATTTAGTAGTAAGAACATCAAGATGATCATGGCAATCTCAAGCTAGAAAGATCATGGAATTAAGAACACTTAGAATAGACTTTCATGTGGTTATTGCTTTTACATAGATGAACAGTTTTTAAGCCACTGGAAGGACTGTACATGCTGGCCATAACCATAACATGTAAACCTTACACTCTAGGCAGAGTAAAACAGGTCTCGGATAGGCTTTCAAATACGAGACGGGTTCAATCGTCGCTATTTACAAGGCTGTTTAGCAGTTAAAAATAGGTAACAATAGATGGTCTAAATCGGGATCGGGATACCTGTCGCGTTCAAATCGCGACGGGTGTGTACGATGTGTTTAGAAAGCCTCGATTCAAAAAGGTGACAAAATTATCGGTCGCGTTCATGCACTTTTCAAAATCTCTAAATATAAAAATACCATAAAATCATGGGCGGGAAATGGACCAAATTGCGACGGGGTCAACGGCCGCGATTTAGACATGCACTGAATACTATGCGGCGCACAGTTTGAGGCGTCAGACATGTTCAGAACTGGTCAAAAATGCGACGGAGGGTTCATATGCATTTAGGGCAATCGCGACGAGTCAGCCTGTTGCGATACCAGTTTGTACATCACGACGTCTGTTCTGGTTGCGGTTTAGGGTTCAAACTGAAAATGGTAAAAACGATGCAATCATGCATGCAAGGCTTATAACTCGAGATCTAGGGTTCTTTAGGTAAAAGTGTGAACATGAAAGTTAGAGGATGATGAGTAGAAGGTAACTATACTTTTGGATTCTCATGATTTGCCCTCGGGATGGGTGAAATCTGACATGAACACGAAAAGCCCTACACATGCCCGACTCTTGGAATACACTTAATACACGATGCATGCTCGATGGAAATTGGGAAAAATAGGTGCATATGAAAGTAGACTCGATGAACTTTAACATGGTGTATGATTTGTTCAAGTTTGGCTCGAGATAACCTACTTTTGATTGATGCTAAGCAAGGTCTTCTGCAGGTCGATGCAACAGGTGAAGATGGCTCCGGTTGGGGGCGATCTCCTCCTCCTTTGGTGCTTAAGCTCTGCTCCTCACGACCCCAGCTTATGGTAAACTCGTCCCCAAGGGTCTTAGGAAGAGTATTTAAGTGTTTAGGATTGTTTAGTAGTCTTAATGTGTCTAGGAAAGGGAAATTCCGAGTTTTGGTTAATCATCTTCTTAGTTTGAGGATTCCCATCCCAATTAGAGTGTGTGAGCTATTTAGAAACCTCCTAGTATGGTTAGGCACAAATTTGAGTTGCTATGTAAGGCTAATTGCCTTAGATTTTGCCCTAATTACCCCTTTCTATTTTCTGCTCAATTAGGGTTACGAATTTTTGAGGATTTTTCTTGTTGGGTTCTTGTTCTTTGGGTTAAGAGTGTCTTTTTGGCCCAACAATTATCCACTACTTGTCTTGTCTCATTAGGAGACTAACCATATAATTTATTTCATTTTAAGCTTACCTTTTACACATATGATCATGACGCGTATGTTTTAACCACTTTGATAAATATTGATAATATTATTTTCAATTTATCTTTTATTTTAAATCACTAAATTTTCGGGGTGCTACACCCTCCCTCACTTAAGAGAATTTGGTCCCCAAATTCATAGATAGGATATACAGAACAAGAAAAGTTGTTACTTACTTGTGAATAGTTCTGGAAACCTCTTGCGCGTAGCTTCTTCTATTTCCCATGTATCATCTTCCTCCAAGTGTTGATTCCATATGACCCTCACCAAAGGGATAACCTTGTTTCTTAATTGGCGCAATTCACGGTCTATAATCTCAATCGACCTTTCCTCATAAGTCCCATCTTTGTGGAACTCAAAAGCTCATATTCTATGACATGATAAGGATCGCGTGATGATCAGTCCATCTCCAAGTAATTTATTATTAATTATATATATTTTTGGTGATTAACAAAACCTTGAAAAGTATTTTCTAACAACATTTTCTGAAGTTTATCCACAAGTAATAATTCAAGCAAAATCTGTAAGTTGTCTACACACATTGCTATCTGAAGTTCAATGCATATGTTTTGTCTAAGTATACATAGAATTCTTTAATAGAACAATGATTTCATCAGAAGAACATTGATTTTAGTCTTACATCGTCTCACTTAAACAACGACTCTCTTAGAAAAACATCAACTTCGTCGCTACAACGACTTCATAGAAACATCGATTTTGTTTCACTTAAACATCGACTTCATCGCTACAACGACTTCATAGAAACATTGATTTTGTTTCACTTAAACATCGACTTCGTCGTTACAATGACTTCTTAGAAACATCGATTTCGTTTCACTTAAACATTGACTTGGTTACTACAATGACTTCATAGCTTCAACATCGATTTCATTGCAACAATGATTTCGCTTCACTTAAACAACGATTTGGTTGTTTCATCGACTTCGCTTCACTTAAACAACGATTTGGTTGCTACAACGATTTCGTCTCACTTAAACAACGATTTGGTTGTTTCATCGACTTCACTTCACTTAAACAATAATTTGGTTGCTACAATGATTTCATCTCACTTAAACAACGATTTGATTGCTACAACAATTTCGTCTCACTTAAACAACGATTTGGTTGATTCATCGACTTCGCTTTACTTAAACATCGATTTCAGTAGAACAACGACTTCACTCAAACATCGACTTCATATGAAACAACGATTTCTTCTCTACAACAACTTCACTTAAACAACGATTTCAGTAGAACAACAACTTCATATGAAACAACGACTTCATGTTTATATCGACTTCGTTTCAAACAACGATTTCATTAGCACATCGACTTCAGCTAAACAATGACTTTGTACAGAACATCGATTTCATTAATACATAGATTATGCTCACATCGACTTGATTTCAACATGGATTACATTCTCACTTGACTTATGATTATATCATTGATTTAATATCAACATCAACTCTCTCTGGGTACAGCCTGTCTAAATTCATCAACCCTCTATTAACGATTACTTTTTAGACAACTGTCAAACATTCTCGTTTAAATCATTTTTAAACATTCTTTAGTTTCATTCCACATGTTACTCAAATGTATTTCAAATCTTTGTGGATTTCATGTTTTCCCGTGAAAGCATGTTGTATCCCATATTCTCTAACATTTATTGTAACAGTACAAACCTCTGCACAATATATCTTTTACCTATCTTGCCTTTGACACACAAAGTCACACTTTTTATAATGACAGAATGGCATTTCCCTTCTGGTGTGTCTTCATACAGCACGACTACTAATGTTGACTGACAATTTAGATAAAGATAAGTTGTCTATGTGTCGGCATTTATTGTGTGCAGGGTTTCCGATAGAAACGCACGTTGCAAAGATGGACCTGTCAACCTGACAAGGGGATAGAAGATTCAGACAATCTTTCCATATGAATGTATGTATCAATCTGGGCATTAATGGCTGTAAGCTCACCTGCTCCATACTTCGGACCAGATACTCCAACGTGCATGAAGATATGAGACAACAGTTACTTCAACGGTCAAATTATTTTCAAAGAAGATAAAAGAAGACTGGTGACTCCAAGCACACCACTTACACTTTCAACCTTTGAGAAGCTTGAACATCTTAGTCACCTGTAGAACAACAAGAGCTAGCTCGTCCATTCCAACTTTCTGTAGCTCTTAGCTCTCTGTATAATATTACATTGCCTTTGAGAGCTTGCGTTGATCTGAGAGAGTCCATTAGTGATAATCTTGTGTCTCTCAAACTTCACCTCAGATCAAGCAGTGATTATAAGCTTGGTCTTGGGGCCTTTCTCTTTCAACTCATCTTTTCTATGAGCATTCCTCTTCAGGTGTGAAGAGAAGACCTGTTGCATCAGGTGGAGCGATCCCTCTTCTGGTAGAGAAGAGAAGGCCAACTATTGCTGGATGTGTAAGTGTCCTTAAGGAGGACTATACCCTTGTTTAGTGGAATCCCAAGTGGTTCCTTGGGGACTGGATGTAGGACTCCTTGGGATAGGAGATCCGAACCAGAATAAAATTTCATGTTGTCTGTGTGATTGTTCTCTTTGTTTTGATTAACACTAACTCTAACTATCGATCTTAGTATTATCTGTCAAGTGTGTTTATTTATAGGAATTATTGTAAGAAGAATTTTTAGCAATCCATTCACCCCCCCTCTGGGCTTGCTATTTGGGCAACATTGTGTACATACTTCTTCAACATAGATATGTGGTATACATTGTGTACTCCATCCAGTTGTGTTGGCAACACCAAACGGTATGCAACTTCACCTACTCTTTCGAGGATTTCGAAAGGGCCGATGAATCTTGGCGATAACTTGCCTTTGATTCCACACCTTCTAATTCCACGGCCTGGGGATACCTTTAAAAACACATGGTCGCCAACTTAAAATTCAAGATCCCTTCTTCTGGTATTTGCATAAGCCTTTTGCCTCTGCTGTGCCACTGCCATTCTTTCTCTAATAAGCTTCACTTTTTCTGTAGTTTCTCTTACCATCTATGGTCCAAACAATTGTCTTTCGCCGACCTCATACCAGCAGATCGGAGATCGACAACTCCTGCCATAAAGTGCTTCAAATGGTGCCATTTGAATACTGGCTTGATAGCTATTGTTGTAGGCGAATTCCACAATAGGTAAATGTTCATGCCAACTACCTCTAAAGTCCAGAACCCAGGCTCTGAGCATAGCTTCAATTAACTGATTTGTTCTTTCCATTTGACCATCAGTTTGCGAATGGAAAGCCGTACTGAAGTTCAATTTAGATCCCAAGGAATAGTGTAGTCCTTTCCAAAAATGGGAATCATGGGTCCCTATCTGACACAATGGACACATGTACTCCATGTAGTTTGACAATTTCTTTTACATACAAGGCAGCTAGGATGTCCACTGTCCACTTGTTCTTAACTGGCAAGAAGTGAGCGGACTTGGTTAAGCGGTCGACAATCACCCATATTCCGTCGAATCCACTTCTAGATTTGGGCAGTCCGAAAATGAAGTCCATCCCTACACCTTCCCATTTCCATGTAGTTTGACAATTTCTTTTACATACAAGACAACTAGGATGTCCACTGTCCACTTGTTCTTAACTGGCAAGAAGTGAGCGGACTTGGTTAAGCGGTTGACAATCACTCATATTCCATCGAATCCACTTCTAGATTTGGGCAGTCCGAAAATGAAGTCCATCCCTACACCTTCCCATTTCCATGCTGGGATTTCCAGGGGTTTAAGTTTACCTGCAGGTCGCAAGTGTTCTACTTTGATTTGCTGGCAGGTTAAGTATTTGGCGACATATTCCGCCACCTCCCTCTTCATGTTTGGCCACCAAAAACTTCTTTTCAAGTCTTGGTACATTTTAGTAGTTCCAGAGTGAATGGTATACCTTGTTTTGTGGGCTTCATCCATAATTGCTTTCTTTGTCTCTGCATGGTCGGGTACATAGACTCGGCCACGGAATAATAGTCTTCCATCTTCTGCTAAAGTGAAGTTTGGCCTCTGGTCCAGGTTAACCTTTACTTCTACGAGCATGGGTCATTGTCTTGAAGCACTAGAATGTCTTCAAGTAGAGTAGGTTGCGCTCCAACACTAGCAATCAAACACCCCTTTCTTTTGGTGTCTGTATCTATTTTCAGCTGGGCAAAGTCTTCTAATAATCTCCATTCTCCCACCATGAGACTTGATAAGGTAGCCATTGGCTTTTGCTAAGAGCATCTGCCACGACATTTGCTTTACCTGGGTGATATTGGATAGTGAAGTCGAAGTCTTTTAGATACTCCAACCACCTTCGCTGTCTCATGTTCAATTCTTGCTGAGAAAACATATATTTCAAACTTTTATGGTATGAAAATATGATGAACTCTCACCATATAAGTAATGACGCTATATCTTCAGGGCGAAGACTATAGCAGCAAGCTCTAAATCGTGCACAGGGCAATTATCTTCGTGCTTCTTCAATTGTCTGGATGCATAACATACGACCTTCCCATTTTGCATCAACACACAGCCAAAGTTGATACCTGATGCGTCTGTGTATACTTTGAAACTTCCTCCGGCTACCGGTAATGTCAGTACAGGTGCTGAAGTTAAGTGCTCCTTCAATGACATGAAACTATCTTCACATTCGGCAGTCCATGTGAATGGATTCTCCTTCCTGGTAAGTCTAGTCAAAGGTACAACTATCTTTGAAAAGTCTTTAATGAAACAACGATAATAACCAGCTAGACTCAGAAAGCTTCTAATTTTCGACACAGTTGTCAGCCTTTCCAATTCTTCATAGCTTCTACTTTAGAAGGATCTATAGAGATGCCTTTCTTGGATATGATGTGACCAAGGAAAGATACCTCCTCCATCCAGAATTCACACTTGCTAAGTTTTGCATAAAGTTGATTATCTCTATGTACTTGCAGAGCAATCTTCAAATGTTCTTCACGCTCTTCCTTAGATTTGGAGTATATGAGAATGTCATCATTGAATACCACTATGAACTGATCCAAATACGACCTATAAATATTGTTCATTAGTTGCATAAAGGCCTCTGGAGTATTTGTTAAGCCAAAAGGCATAATCACGAACTCGTAGTGACCATATCTACTCCGAAATGGTGACTTGTGTATATCTTCTTCTTTGATCCTTAGTTGATGGTAGCCTGATCTTAGATCTATCTTGGAGAAGTATTGTGCACCGAAGATCTGATCAAACAACTCATTGATGCAGGGCAGTGGCTACTCATTCTTTATTGTCAACTGATTTAGTTGACGATAATCGATGCAGAGTCTAATAGTTCCATCCTTATTTCTTACAAATAATACAGGCGCACCCCATGGGGAAGTGCTGGGCCTGATAAAACCTTGATCTAACAACTCCTGGATCTGCCTTTTCAGCTCCTGCAATTCAATAGGGGACATGCGATACAGAGCTTTGGACACAGGGGCTGCCCCTGGGAGTAACTCGATGGTGAAGTTCACCTCCCGCTCAGGTGGTATTTTAGGCAAGTCTTCTGGAAAGACATCGTGGTAGTCTCTGGCTATGGGGATATCTTCCAGAGTGGGTTTCTTCTTTTCAGTCGCAATGACCGAAACTAGGTAAGCATTACAACCCTGGTTGATCAACTTGGAAGCTTTTAGGGAGGAGATAATGACAGGGTTTATGCGGTAACAGATGCCAAGAAATGATAGTTTTGGAAGGTTTGGTCTTACAAAGGTAACCCTCCTCTGATGACAATTAACATCGGCGTCATACTTAATTAACTAGTCGACACCTAATATAGCATCATACCCCTTCATATCTAGACAGATGAGGTTTGCAGGGAGATTATGTCCTCTAATAATGGTTTCACATTTAGGTAGGTAGTGTGTGAGCTCATATTCAGAGCCAAGAGGGGAAGCTACAGTGATTTTGGATTACATGAGAACTGGTTTAATAGGTAGAGTTGCGGAAAATGCGGTGGAAACAAATGAATATGCAGCTCCAGTATCAATGAGAACGAAAGCAGGTTGAGAATGAATAAGAATGGTACTTTCAACCATACCCCCTTCCTCGGGTAGGTCCGCTTCTATCACGGCATTAAGGCATCCCTGACATCGTGGTATGTTCTGTGCTTTCTCTGGCTGATCCTTCAACATGGGACAGTCAGGTATGCGGTGATCATGTCCACCACACCGGAGACAGGCGCCGAGCTTCTTCCAGCATTCTTCGGCTCAATGTCCAGGCTTGTCGCAGTACTGATAGTTCTCAGCTAACTGTCTTCCTTCTACTTTAACCTTCTTTTCTATGCCATAGTCCTTGCTAGTATTTGGCCTTTTATAGTTGTTGCAGAAAGTACCGGCGGTATTGGTAGCTCCTCTCTTAACAAAGGTCGGCTTCACAGTCTCTTTCCCTCTCATGCCTTCTATCTTGACCATGGTATCTTCCATCAGTTGGGCTCTTTGGACCATTTCCACGTAAGTATTGATGTTGAGGGGTCCTAGCCTGTCGATGAATATGGGCCTAAGCCCATCCATGAATCTATTCGCCTTCAGTCTTTCAATGCCCACCAGATGTGGGGCATGCACGACCAAGCGGGAGAATTGAGCTTCATACTCAGCCACCGACATTCCCCGTTGTTTAAGTGCGGAAAATTCCACAACTTTCTTTTCCTTGACTCTTTTAGAAAAGTATTTTCCCTAGAATATCTCTAAGAAGCCTGCCCATTCTAGTTCGGCCACATTTGGTTGGTGAGCCAACATGGCCTTCTACCATGCCCTAGCATTCTTGCTAAATTGGAAGGTAGCCAGTAATACCTTCTCCCTATTTGTGCACTGCATAACCTGGAAAATCCTTTCCATCTCCTCTTGCCAATTTTCAGCCTCGTCAGGATCTGGGGTCCCAAAGAAACGAGGGGGGTTCAAGCTCCTAAAGCTACGATGCAGATCACTAGCTCCATTCCGGGCTCCAACTTGTACCACGTTTTGCAGGGCTTGTTTGAGTCCCGCAACCATTTCCTGCATCGCTTGCCATTTATTGCGTACCATTGCTAAGGAATTAATGTAATCCTTGAGAAGAGGATAGTAACCAATTAATGTTCTTAGTTATATTGTAAGGTTGAATGGGTATGGGTGCTTCATTAATAAGCCATTTTATTCCCAGTCTCTACCCATTCTCACCAGGCACTATTTATAATGTCCATGACCTAGGTTTCATAGGTATCTCTTAATCCTGGGACATATACATCCTATTGTGTTTCCTAGGCTCTGATACCACTAAACTGTCACGTCCCGAAAATTACACAGTGGAAATATTTAGAGATTAAAGATCAATATTCTGAGACGTGAGCAGTCGACAAATAAGTCTCTAGTTAGCGAGCATTAGATGTGCATCAACACAAACATAAGGGCCCATATAACGAACACAATAACTCATATTCATTAACTCATAATGTTGGTGTACAACGCCATTGACTTTTAACTATAATGAAGAAAAGGGAAAATTACATGAGTTTGTACTCTCTCACTACCTACTACATCATCTAACTCTCAAAAGAAGCTAATGACAGACGCTAATGATTGGAGCACGCTCATCACTTAGACGCATTCCCATCATAGTCTTGACCTTCGTCTTCAACTTCAATGTCACCTATGATGTTGAAAAGTAGGGAATGAACAAACTAGCATAGTAGGATTTATATCTCAATGTGCGGGCAATGATATAAGTGATTAACAATTTAAGAACTAGGCAAGCATGAATATCTAGATATGCATGTACGATAAATACAAGTAAACACAATACGTGAACAAGATAGGTTGAACAATAGTGATGGAACAAGATCTAGAATGATATAATGAGCAAGAACTAGCAATAGGATGGTATGTACAAACACGCAGCATTCATATATATGAAAATCTAACCCCTAGCCGCTGAGGGGAAGGTAGTGGCCCTCTCACACTGTGAGGTTGCCCTACCTACCTCTTTTGGTTTGGCTACATTAAAAAAAAAACACGCAGCATATCAATATTTGCAAGAACGCAGAATGGCCATATCACACAAGAAAGCAAGCATGCACGAGAAAGAACTTTTATCATGTAACATGAATCAGGCATGAAGACACTTTTAATTCGGTTTGGTTTGGTTTCAAGAAACTTCGGTTGGTTTGGTTCGGGTTGAGTCCGAATTGGTTTGGTTTGGTTTGGTTTCTTAAAAATCTCCTATAAACCAAACCAAACCAAACTAAACCATGAACACCCCTAAGTGCATCAGATCTGTGGGGTTTTAATTGGATAGAACTTTTATTATGTAAGTAATTTTTAATTACTTAAGTTTTTGCTGCAAATCTATTGAACCCCCCCTTCTAGATTGTGCCATCACCGAATATTCGATCTTACAATTGGTATCAAAGCCTGATACTCTATTCCTTGGTTGTGATTTGGCAGATCTATTTTAGCTTTATTATTAAATCTCTTAGTGTGCTTAATCGCTATGATCCTACAATTGTTAAATCTCTTTATGTGCTTTATTGTTAAATCTCTTTGTGTGCTTTATTGTTAAATCTCTTTAAACATCGATTGCTGACCAACATCGATCGCTCCTTTAAACATTGATTGCTAACCAACATCAATTATATTTAAACATTGATTTCCCTTAGGCAACATTGATTGCTGTTGTATTTCTACAGATTAATGTTATAAACCTAGTTTCATATCGATTGTTAACTAGCCCATATTGATTGTTGATTGTTTTATCCATTGCCCTATCGTTTGGTGTGCCTTTAATCAAACCTCTCTACACATTTATTATTATTATTCCTATTTATTTATATATATTTAAAAAAAAACCAGGTTGTTACACCCTCCCACACTTAAAAGAATTTGGTCCCCAAATTCTTATGATATGATATGGTATGATATGACTACCAATTTATTCAGAATATCTCTTCCCATCATCTCTCCCACTTAAAACTTTGCTATCGAGAAAAGAATATGAAATTAGACTAAGGGTTTAATGAAGGTACCTTGTCCACATTCATTGACAGGATCTATATCCGCCAGGGCTTGTAATTGTCCTTGGCGTGGAGGTTGGTTCTTCTTTGATGGACAATCGATGAATCGATGCTATTGACTTCCACATCGTAAGCATTTGCCCAATTTCTTCCAAAAATTTTCAACCTGTTGTCCTACCTTTTCACAGAATTCACAGACTTCCTTCCGCTCCACTTCTCCTTTCACTCTTTTGTTATCTATGGTATGTCTTCCTTTATTACCATTGGGATGCACATCCGTTCTCTCTTCAATGCCTTCTTCTTCTGGATCTTTTCAAGATGTTCCATAGTCTCCTCTTCCAATTGAGCTCTCAATACCATGTCTGAATATATTACAATGTCTAGTGGAGATAACTTTCTCCAGTAGACAAGCCTCAACTCTTCTAAAAATCTCTTCGCCTTCATCTTTTCTGTACTCACCAAATGTGGTGCATACTGCGCTAGTCTTTCAAATTGTGCTTCATATTCTGCCACAAACATCATTCGTTATTTTAAGTCTGCAAATTCCTTTGCCTTCTTCTCTCGAATCCTCTCGGAAAAATATTTGTTGTTGAAAAGTTCTAAAAATGCATCCCACTCTATGTCCATGTTGGCTAAATGTGACTAGCAGCTTCCACCAAGCTCTAGCATCGTGGTTTAACTGGAAGGTTGCTAGAAAGACTTTCTCCTGCTCTGAACATTGCATAACTCCAAAGATTCGTTCCATAGCTATGATGACCCAACCAGCCAACTGCCCAACAACTATATTAGTTGGTAGACTTCCTAGGAAGGTCATCCATCATGGGACTACTCCCAACTGAGCACACTTAACTTCATAGCTCTTTTCCTACTCGAGCTCTGAAAATGACTAGTCCGAGTTGTTGGTAGTCTACTCATTTAGTCCATTTAACATATTCTTATATGGGGTGTTACAATCTACCCCTCTTATATAAGCGACGTCCTCGTCGCTAGGCATATATAGCACACAGTCAAACCCTAGGCAGGTAGGATTCTAGAGGTGGCCCCCACATACTCAAGAGGTGGCTCCCACTATGTAGAACTTTGCGTCGTTATGGCCTCAGGAGGTGGCTCACATAGCATAGCACTTTGCTCTGTGTGGAACTTAGTTCTTTCACTTCCGACTAGGCAAAGCTTTGATACCATTTGTGACGACCCAACCAGCAAACTGGCCCAACAACCATACTAGTTGGTAGACTTCCCAGGAAGATCACTCAACCTGGGACTACTCCCAACTGAGCACGCTTAACTTCAGAGTTCTTTTCCAGCTCGAACTCTGAAAATGACTAGTCCGAGTTGTTGGTAGCCTACTGATTTAGTCCATTTAACATATTCTTATACGAGGTGTTACAATAGCCTGCACCCAATTTTCAGCTTCATCAGAATCTAGGGTTCCATTAAACCTAGGGGGATTCATTCGTTGAAAGTTCTCATATAAGTCTCCTGCTCCATTTCTTGCTCCCGCTTGAACCACATTATTAAGGGCTTGAGTTAACCCCTATACGGTCCGTTGTAATTCATGCATTTGTGCACGCTCACCGGCCATCTCCTCTATTCTCCTGTGAGAAATATTAATTAATCAATTTCCTTTTAAACTTAGGGTAATTATTCATACATTGAAGCTCCTAGCATAACCCCAAGATTTTATCCAATCTCACCAGGTGCCTAGCTTAATGGTGATCACAACCTTATGGATCCTAGATCCTCATGACCAAGACTCCTATAGGTTAGGGTCACAACTCAACCTCGATTATATCCTAGGACTTAAGAAAAGCTTAGGCTCTGATACCACTCTATCATGACCCTAGTTTTTAGCAGCGGAATTAATTGGGCACGCGACAAACAAGCAAGCATTTAGAAGCCATAAGCAAATGACTAATATCGATAGGGCACATAATTCAATAATCAAACTCCTTTATTTATCATAAGTAAATGTTACAATCTCCAATGCCAAAATAAGAACATCTCTTTACCACTAGTCTCATCTATCTCTCAAAGGAAGACAAGACTACAATGATTACCAATCTCTTACTAACTGGAATAAAGAAAGACTCTCTAAAGTGTACTTCACACTCGGCACACAAGTCCTATCATTAAACATACCCCTCATCTTCACTACTTGAAATGTTAGGAAAGTAGGTACGAGCAAACTAGCCCAATAGGATTTACATCTCGATGTGTGGGCAATGATATAAGTGATTAACGCTTAAAGACTAGGCAAGCACGGAGTAACAAGCTAAATCATAGGCACGATATAAATTGATGACAAGGTGCTAGCAGGATTTCATGTAGACAGCAACAAGTCAAGACAATAGAATTTAGACTGCCAATGTATAAGGTGCTTTTCACGAGATGAGCACGTACTTTGTTTCAGTCAAGTAATAACAGGTAACAGAAATAACAATAAATGAATAGTAACAGTGCAGTAGGAGAGCATTAGCAGGACAATAGCAGTTCAATAATAGTTAGAACAATGGCAGTACAGTAACAGTGCAATATGTCTGAATTAACGTCTACTAATAGTAACAGTATAATAGTCAGATTGTAACGGCCTTGGATATTTGTGTCCAATAAGACTCCATATCCAAGTCCACCTCCCGCGATTGGACCGAAGTCATGCAAGGGATAACGTGCACAAGTGCCCAGTAAGAATATAAAATACAACAACAACAGTATAAGACACAAGAAAGAACATGTGCTCATACCTGTAAACAATAATGTACAACTATCTCAATACATTATTACATGTCTAATAAAAGAGTACAACTACCCGGGGCATACCCCGAGGGAGCACAAGCTCACACAACGCAGCTAACTCTACTGCTGGTGGTACAAGTTTTCCACAACGCCTCCACAAGCCACGCAAACTGTCTAACACCTGAAAAAAGCTGTAAGGGAGTGAGCCTTAACAAGTCACTGGCTCAGTAGGGACCTCCCAAAACAACAATTGAAAACTGAAGAGACCTTAACCACAAAGGGTTTCATTGGAAACACTGATAGCCAAACCACAACATAATCACATTAAAAATAATTAAACTGTAATTAAATAAAACTCACTACCTAACACAGTATGTAGAAACTAAAGAAACCAACAGGACAAGTACAGAAACACCAGTTCACAACAAAAAGAACAATGCCTAGGCCACAAGCCTCACAGGCGAACCACAAGCACAAGGGTAGCAGGACTGCCAACAAGGAGGTAGTCCACTATACCCTAAAACAACAAACACCCCGAAAGACTACCCTCAAAAGGGTACAACACAACAAGTGGAAGGTCCTCCAACACGACCTCTACGGAGCATAGCTCCACCTCAACACCTGAAAAGACTGGTACATGGCGTACCACAACAAACAACTACCCACACGGGGTACATGTACCTACTACCACGAGGTACCTCCACAAAAACTACAACCACCACAGTGCCACAATAGGGCACACCACAACAAGTCGAAACCACAACTTGTGAGTCGCCATCACAAGCCGCAACCACGAGCAAAGCATGAGTCGGAAAGAACGACGGCACCACATGGGAACGGACTACTGGTTCATGACACCAATATCCAACCCGGACAACAAAACACAAGAACTACCTCTCAGTCTCGCAGTCAAGGACGAAAGATCCAACTGCTGCTCCACAAGCACACAGTAAAGCCAAAGAACAGTGGAGCCTAACCAACACCACACCTGCTATAAGGTCCTCGAATTTTGTTGTGTTATTTTTCGTGTAAATAATTCATACTTGTGTATGCATAGATGTACATATCTACGTATGTATTAACTAGTTATACTTATGTGTGCATGTGTGTAATTAGTTGTAAATAGTGTATGAATTGCATGGTGGTAGTGTGTACATGATAGTATATGTGATAGCCCGCGAATGCGTCGTTACAAACGTGACTAACAATCTCAAATTATCGGCCTACACTAAATATTTTAACAGTAGTTAAGTGGTGAGAGCCGAGTCGATCCACGGAGAACTAGATTTTAGAGTTGAAAACGTTGGGTTTTTTAGTTAGAAAATAGCGTGGTGATATTTAAACTAAGTTGCATCAAGTAAAACTAAACTACTTAAACTAGATAAATAAAGATAGAGAAGAGGGAATGAGGAGAATGCAAGACACTACTAAGAAAAAACTATAAGAACATAAGTTTAACACAAAGATTATATTCTCATCAAAAGTCATTAATCAATTACAATGAAATAACGAGAAAGGAAATAGAAACTAATAAGAGGGAGAATAAGAGAGAGAGAAAAAAGACAGAGAAGAGAGAAGAGAGGAGAGAGAAAGAGAAAATAGAAGGGAAGAGAGAAGCGCGAGAGGAGAGAGATAGAGGAGAGAGAGGCGAGATGAATAAGAAGAGAGAGAGCGGAGAGAGAAGAGAGAGAGCGGAGAGAGAAGAGAGAAGGAGATACGCGAGAGGAGGAAAGAGAAGAGAGAGAAGAGAGAAACGTGAGAGAGGAGAGAGGCGAGAGAGAGAGAGAGGAGGAGAGGGGCGCGCGGCGCGAGAGAAAAGAGGAGAGAGGAGGAGAGGAGCCCACGTGCATGCAAACGTATGCAACGTGGGTGTGGCGCCGGTGGCAGGCGGCAGGGGCCCTGGCGAGGGGGCGGTGCGGGGCACGAGGGGCGGTGGGAGAGGCCAGGGTCGGCTGTGGCGGGGCCAGGCGGGCAGGTGCGCGGGGCGGGCGCGAAGGCTGGCACGGGCGGCTGGGCGAGGCGGGCGGCTGTGTGGCGGGGGCAGGCGGGCGCGTGCGACCGGGGCGGGCGGGAGGCTTCAGCAGGCGGGCGCGGACGGTGATCGCGCAGGGGGGCAGGGGGCGGGCCGGGCTGGCGGGGCCGGTGCAGCGCGGGCAGGGCGGCTGGGCGCGGGCGGGCCGGCAGGGGCGCAGCTGGTGCTGTGCTGCGCTGCCTCTGCAGAAAAGAGACCGGGGAAGAGGAAGAAGAGGAGGAGGAAGAGAGGGAGGAGGAAGAAGAAAAGAGAAGGGGGAAGGGGATCGGAGGAGCGAGGGGAGGAGAAGGAGGGAGAGAAAGTAGAAGAGAGAATGAGAGAGAGCTGCGGGAAAGAAGAATAATAGAGAGAGAGAGATTTCCCTCTTTAAAATAGATTGAGAAAAGAGAGGAAAGAGGAGAGTGATTTTTGAAAAATGAGAGGGATTTAAATTTTGAAAGAAAGGAGAGAGGGAATATTTTTAAAATCGAAATCTCTCATTATTCTCTATTGATCCAATAAATCCATTGGCCCATTGAAGCTTCATTTCTTGGCCCATTAATCCTGCAAATGCACACACACAAGAGATTTAATCAATTATCGCACATGCATCAAATGATAACAGAACTTATGAAATTATCAATTATTTGTCAATCAAATAAACAATTATTTGTAACAATTATGTAATTATCACATCCCCCAACTTACTCATTGCTAGTCCCTTAGCAATGCACCCAGATGAATAATTGGGACTAACGGAACTTCAAACATCATTTTCATGTCAAGAAAGTAGAGATAAGACTGATCAACAATAAGTATTTCCAGTTCTAGTAGCATGTGTCAAAGATAATCATGCAGTTCATGTTATTAGACAGTTCCTCAAGATACAGTTGAAATTATCATTTCCTTCATGAATGCACTTATGATCAATAAGCATTACTTAAGACAATGTATGAGTTTTTGACCCATTACTTAGAGATGATATCAACTCTACACTCCTACAATAAAATCCTCGAATTACAGGTAGCTTTCACTCTGCCTTTTTATTTTCATCCTTCAGCATCATTTTTTTTTTTTTTTTTTGGATATCCGTTCACTGTTTGACGCGAACTTCAACACTTCATGAGGTGCTGAAGCCCGGTTACTAAGCTAGGGATTTCCTTCTTCATTTTATCATCATTTTTTTTTTTTTTCATAACTTGCAGGCAGGTAGCTTTTTCCCCACGATTAGTTTTCAATAAGAGTGTAGAATATCAATCTTCATCATGAGTATTAGGTAAAACTCTCATCACCCTCTTGAATGACACTTATTCATTATCTAATACATGTGTGAAGGTTTTATCAAATTTCAAATGTAGTTTGAGGAAAATGCTAAGAATGTAACCACAAAATTCATCCTTTAGCGTGCCACTAGTACCAGTATATACTTAGAGTAAAAATCATTCTAGACTGAGGTATTCTTTCCATGAGAAATGATATGTGAAGTTAATGAGCACAAAATAATGCATGGGATGTTTCAGCAGGATTTAAAGATTTGAAAGACTTGCCCTCCCCCAACTTGTATGACATTGTCCTCAATGGCATAAAAGTAATGAACATAGAATACAGCCAAAGTAAGAAAGGAGAGAGGCAACCTGATGATCACATGAGAGTGGTGGCAAACTGGCTTCATTAAAGGTGATGAGTTGCCCACTAGCCTTCCAAATACCTAGAACAAAATAGAAAAGAAAAAAAAAAAGTTAAATGTCCTAAAAATATTGGGTTGCCTCCAATAAGCGCTAAGTTTATTGTCTTCAGCCAGACACAATGAAGTTCCTGCACATCTACTCAAGATCATTTAAGGGAATGGATTCTTTAGGTGAGAGCTGCATGTTTTCCATGTAAGGTTTGAGACGTTGACCATTAACAGTGAGTGTTTGACCATTTTTAGGATCAAGAATTTTAACAGCACCATGGTCAAAAGTTTTTACAACAATGAATGGTCCATCCCATCGAGATTTCAATTTACCTGGAAATAAGCGCAGCCTAGAGTTAAAAAGCCAAACCTTTTGATCAGAATGGAAGGATTTCCTCAAAATGTGTTTGTCATGAAAGATTTTGGTCTTGGCTTTATAAATTTTGGAATTATCATAGGCTTCATTGCGCAATTCCTCAAGCTCATGCAGTTGGAGGGCTCTATGTGATCCAGCTTGGGCTAAATCAAGGTTGAATTGTTTGATGGCCCAATAAGCCCTATGCTCTAACTCAACAGGAAGGTGACAGGCTTTACCAAAAATCAACCTATAAGGAGACATGCCAATGGGAGTCTTATAAGCAGTCCGATAGGCCCACAAAGCATCATCCAATCTCTCTGACCAATCTTTCCTATCGGGCCTAACAGTCTTTTGGAGAATGTTCTTGATCTCCCTATTGGACACTTCCACTTGGCCACTGGTCTGGGGGTGATAGGGGGTAGCAATTTTGTGAGTTATCCCATATTTTTTAAGCAAAGCTCGAAATTGGGAATGAGTGAAGTGAGATCCCCCATCACTTATGATGGCTCTAGGACACCCAAACCTAGAGAAGATATTCCTCCGCACAAATTTCATGACAACCTTATGATCATTGGTGCGGGTGGCAATGGCTTCAATCCATTTAGATACATAATCAACTGCCACAAGGATATACTCATTGCCAAAGGATGAAGGGAATGGGCCCATGAAATCGATCCCCCAGACATCAAAGATTTCTACCACCAGAATGGGGTTGAGTGGCATCATGTCTCTCCTAGAGTTGTTGCCCACTGCTTGGCATCTCAACAGGTCTTACTGAATTCATAAGCATCCTTGAACAGTGTGGGCCAGTAAAACCCACTTTGTAAGACCTTGGCAGCAGTTTTCTTCCCCGAGAAGTGTCCCCCACAGGCTAGGGTGTGACAGAAATTGAGGATGCTCTGTTGCTCTTCCTCAGGGACACATCTCCTAATTACTTGATCCGGACCCATGAAAAATAATTCAGGGTCATCCCAGAAATAGTGTTTGACTTTAGAGAAGAAATGATCCTTTTCATTCTTTGACCATCCTTCAGGAAGTTGACCCACCGCAAGGTAATTGACAATGTGAGCATACCATGGGGGTGTATTATGGGAAATAGCAAGAAGGTGTTCATCGGGAAAGGAGTCATACATGGGAGCACTTTCTGGGATGGAATTCGGGACAGATGATCAGCAACAACATTTTCAGTACCTTTCTTATCCCGAATCTCCAAATCAAATTCTTGAAGAAGAAGGATCCATCTGATGAGTCTTGGTTTGGAGTCCTTCTTGGCTAGAAGATATTTCAAGGCAGAGTGATCTGAGTAGATGATGACTTTTGCCCCCAGAAGATAAGATCGAAATTTTTCAAGGGCAAAAACCACAGCAAGAAGTTCTTTCTCTGTGGTGGTGTAGTGCAATTGAGCATCGGCGAGGGTGCGACTCGCATAATAAATCACCACCGGACGTTTATCCATTCGTTGTCCCAAAACAGCACCTATGGCATAGTCCGAGGCATCACACATGATCTCAAAGGGCAGCGACCAATCAGGAGATTGAAGAATGGGAGCTTTGGTCAAAGCCCCTTTCAAAGTAGTGAATGCCTCTAAGCAAGCATCATCGAAGTGAAATGGGACATCCTTGGCTAGGAGGAGAGTTAAGGGACGGGCAATTTTGGAAAAGTTTTCAATGAACCGGCGATAGAAGCCGGCATGGCCAAGAAATGCACGAATTTGTCTGACGGAGGTGGGGGAAGGAAGATCAGCAATGAGGCCAACTTTGGCTCTATCTACCTCGATACCCCGGTCAGACACAATGTGGCCTAAGACTATGCCCTCTCGAACCATGAAGTGGCTCTTCTCCCAACTGAGCACCAAGTTTGTCTCACACATCTAGCCAGAACTTTCTCCAGATTTTTAAGACAATTTTCAAATGAATCCCCATATATAGAGAAGTCATCCATGAATACCTCCAGGAATTCTCCCACCATGTCAGAGAAGATCGCCATCATGCACCTTTGAAAAGTGGCTGGTGCATTGCAGAGTCCAAAAGGCATTCTCCTAAAAGCAAATGTGCCATAGGGGCACGTGAATGTGGTCTTTTCTTGATCTTCTGGGTAAATTGCCACTTGATTGTACCCAGAATAACCATCCAAAAAGCAGAAAAATTGCTGGCCTGCCAGTCTCTCAAGGATTTGATCCATGAATGGGAGTGGAAAGTGGTCTTTCTTGGTCATGGCATTGAGCTTCCTATAATCTATGCACACTCTCCATCCCGTGGTCAATCTAGTGGGTACCTCCTCCCCTGCTCATTTTTCACAACTGTTAGCCCAGACTTCTTGGGAACCACTTGGGTTGGGCTTACCCATTGGCTGTCTGATATTGGATAAGCAATGCCAGCATCTAGCCACTTCACTACTTCCTTCTTCACCACTTCCTTCATGTTGGGATTTAACCTCCTTTGCGTTTCCCGGCTTGGTTTAGCATTGTCCTCCAAGTAGATGTGGTGCATGCAAATAGATGGACTAATCCCCTTAAGGTCAGCCACTGTCCAACCTATGGCACCCCTATGCTCCCCTAAGACTTCTATCAATTGGGCTTCTTGGGTAGGACTTAGGTTGGAGGCAATGATAACAGGCAAAGTTTGGTTTGGGCCCAGGAATACATACTTGAGGGAGTCTGGAAGAGGTTTAAGCTCAAGATCTGGAGGGCTTTGAAGTGAAGGTAGAGCTGGTGCAGATTGCAAGGCCGGTAGAGGTTCGACCTTGGACCATGGTGCCAGACGGAGTGGTGAGTCATGTAAAGCATTGGTCTCCTCAAGTTGGTCAACATCTAGATCATTGTCAATGGACTCAGTCAAAATGTCAATAGAATGACATCCTTCTTCTTGATCTGGATATTGCGAAGCTTTAAAAACATTGAGGGAAACCTTTTGTCCCCCAAATGAAATGTCCATCATCCCCGTAGCACAGTTGATATTGGCTTTGGCAGTGGCGAGGAAGGGACGACCAAGAATGATAGGAGTGTGTTTCAACTCCTGGTTGGTGGACATATCAAGGATGAGAAAGTCCACGGGGAAATAACAGTCATTGACTTTGACAATTACATCCT